>OY992889.1:50003193-50650182 GCA_963921405.1 Cepaea hortensis | reverse complement strand
GAGGATGAGGAGGAGAGAAGGAAGAAGGAGGAGGAGGGAGGAGGTAGAGGGAGGAGGAAGAAGAGTGAGGAGGAGGAGTGAGGAGGAAGAGGGAGGAGGAGGATGGAGGAGGAAGAGGAGGGAGAGGGAGGAGGGGAAGAGGAAGAGGGTAGGAGGAGGAGGGGAGAGGAGGAGGAGGAGAAGGGAGGAGGAGGGAGGAGGTAGTAGGATGATTGATTGCCATCCCACCAGGTTAATATGTTATCGCGGACCTCAGAGAGAAGTGTCTATGTAGAAGACCATTTCCTGGACGTACGTATTTTGGGAGGGGGAGGAGGGAGGAGGAGGAAGAAGAAAAAAAAACTATGACAGTTGGCAGCTCTGGAATGAGAGGAAGGCGTGTAGAAAATTTCATCTCAATCGGATGGGCCGTTCGCGAACGCATAAAGGACATACATACATACAGACATACATACAGACGCACATCCTAATTTATATATAAGATATATATATATATATATATTTGATGTGTTAGTGGGGAAGTTTACATATTTATATTATATTTCAAGTGTTAGTGAGGAAGTGTATATATTTAAATTATTTATTTATTTTAAATATTTGAAGTGTTTATGAGGAAAAGTATTATTTATATTATATTTGAAGTATTAGTGAGTGTATAAATTGTATTGATGTGTTAGTGAGAAAGTGTATTTATTAATATTTAATAAAAAATTTTAACTAAAAGCATTCAGCTTTGCTTCTATACGCTTGTCTGCAAATGTTGATTAGAAATATTTGGCTAAATTTTTAAACACTAAGTTATGGCAGTAGGCAAGGAAACAATACTAGCACTGAGTAGAATACAGTGAGAAAAAGCAAATTAGTAACTAAAATATATGAATCATCAAGATGTATAAATAAATGTAGGGAGAACTGGGCAGCACATGGGAAAGAAATCTGCAAGCAGACATTATGCTGCATGTCCTTTGGAGGATGTTGCGACTAATCCCAACACCCAGTTGATTTACTAGTAGTCTTACGTTCAGTACTTTGCCATTGCTTTCTGAATGAGAAGTTAACGTTTTATCATTACATCACCTTGCTACATCGCCGTCAGTACACCAGAAGTTTTAGCGCAAACACATTAAATTCTTCAACCATGCAGATGTCAGTGCAGGCAGACATACATATCATGAACAAGGCACACACAAGAATTAACTTTATTTCAGTTGATTGTGGTGCCACCTATTGTGTAGAATTTAACAGGTGGAAGACAAAGAAGAGGTTATGTGTATTAGAGTTAAAAAAAAAATTTGTCAATCACGGTATCTTTGTGGTTAGTGCATTGCTTTACAAACTCTGTGGTATTGGTTTGATTCCCAGCAGTCGAGGGTTTATTCTTCTCTTAGCTCATTGGTAGTTTGTCCAGGAACTCATAAAATGGCTGCCACAGAGGTTTCTGGATATGTAAAGTGGTTCACACGATACTGACCGTATTACCCCAAGTGCACCAGATACATACCTAAAATGTAGTCTGTCCTCAGTATACCTTGATGTCATGTAGAATTTTCATTCTATGTCTTACTGTTCTAACATTTCTGCAGATTGAAGAACTTCAAGTATACTTATTTAAATTGTCATATGATAATGACATATGGACCTAACATTGTTTCTATTGACAGGTGAAAACTTCAAGAGTACTTATTTACATTGTCAAATGATAATAGTGTGATAATCTAACTTGGTTTCTCTAGACTGAAAACTTCAAGAGCAAAGATGCAGTAAATGATGAAGCTTTGAACGCTATACTGAAAAATGGTTACACGAGTGCTGATGAGAGAGGTTTGCCAGGACAGAAATGCCGTAGGAAATTGGGTGAGCAGAATATTTGCTCATTGTATCATTTTATTTCAGTTATTTTTTTGTTAAATATATATCCTAAAGTTTCATTATTTCAATTAAATATTAAGAGTACGTACTATTAATTTTCTGAAATATTATGTTTTCTATCTTACTACAAGTCTCTTAAACATAGGTACCAGAGATTTGTCTAGTAAGAAATAATACTGATCACATCAACTCATGCTGTAATTTAGCATTTGTAAAGTCTTTTTCTCACATTTCTTCACCAGTTTCTGTCACGTGGTTATCTTCAAATTGTCTGTGAGGTGATTGCAGGTCCATGTTGCATGCACAGAGTTAATTGGTGATGAATGGATGGCAACAATAATGACAATGATAGTTATGGTGATGATGTTGTTGGTCATCATGGATAATAATGATGGAGTTGATGATCATGATGATGGTGATAAAGAGCAAGCTGATTTATCTATTTAAGTAGACTCTTGTTTCCTAACTGGGTGGATCAAGATTCCAGTTTATCTGTCCTGGATCACCTTGGTATATTCTAGTGACAGACACTTTAACAAATCAATTTATAGTAATACACACAGGACAAGATAATTAAAGAGACAACATAACAAGCGGCTGACTGTAAGCAAATGATCTGTCATTGTCCCTTGATTTACAGTTAAGGTTTTGAGTCAGCTCTTGTGTCTCCTTAATTCACTGGAATTCTAGCCAGTCCCTTCTCACATGAGTTCATGCTTGTCCTAAACTGTCCTAAATTTATCTAATCTGTGCTCTGTTTCACCGTAATCTAAAATGGTTTTGAAATGGGAGTTGGCTACAGCCGAATTTATACTGGCATTTGAATAAAAACACAAAATATGATTAGGAAGCTCAACAAAAGAGGAAACACACACAGAACATTTTGATCAAAGTCTTTGTCAACAAACAAGAAAAATAAAATAATAGAATACAGATAAATCAAAAGAATATTTATCTTGGCTTCTGAAAGGTAATCCGATACGCAACAACTATAAGTGGGAAATGGAGATATGAAATGAGAAAGGGGTGTGGGAAATGAGCAGAAAAGAAGAAAAATGAAAAATATATGCACTTGTACTGATATATGTACATACACACAGGTACACTCACACAGACAGATACATATACACATTACCTAGTCTGTTAGGTTTATTATCATAATTCATCAATTCTGTGTATTGTCTTTATTTAATTTGCCTTTAACTTATATGTCACCACTGTCACAAAGGGATTACGGACGCAGTTCGTAATCCCGCATATCGCGTTCGAAACATAGCTGCGGGCAGTTTGGTAGCGGAACTCCTTGTGTTTGTTTTTATAAAATGGTATGAGTTGCTGATCGTTCAGAAAGCAATGGCAAACTATTGAGCGTAAACTTGCCAAGAAATCACAGTCAAACAATGGATGGGTTGACTGTGACGTCCTGTAATGGATATGCAACTAACTAACTTCACTTGTATATATATCTCACACAGGACTGTGACAGTTGAGCAAGGTCACTTCAAACTAATTCACATGTTTCCTAAACCATGTCCTCAGATGCAAGGTCAATGGGTTCCAGAGGAGGTATGACAACAGACTCAGACATGTATGACACAGGAGATGACGAGATCCTTGAGGCTTGTGTCCGAACTGCAACTGCACCCAGTTCACGTCCACAGAGAGAGCGTAAGCGGTCTCGCAGTCATCGCAAATCATGTAAGTATTAGCTGCTGTGTGTTTTTTGCATTTACAATGGATAGAACACGATTTATTCACTGAACATTAATGAATGCAAGATCATTTTAATGTCTGTACTGATCCTTTTAAATTTGTTGTTTTAATTATTTTATACAATACCAAGCTGTTAATTCTGAACAAACCATTCATATAATTCTTCCTTTAAAAGATGAAAAGACAAGAAACAAGTGCTTTTTTCATTCTTTTTAGAGTGCTTGCAATTGTTTGTTTGTTTTCTTTATTTCATTGTGGATTGGTGTACGTTATTTATTTTTTTTCATATATATGTTGTCAGCATACATATTTATATAGTTTTATCTGGATTAGTTTTCATTTTTCACTTTTCTTGTTCAGACTTGGAATTTTAACGTGTTCATTTCCCCTTTGATGGTTTTTTTTTTTTATTGTAGAGACTGTGATTTAATGTTTATAATGACATTATTTGTTCTTCTGTTCTTTTTACTATTCATTTTAGAGGTTTGCCTAAAATTTATTTATATGTTATCTTCATGTCAGAGGTCATTGGAGAAATTAAACACAAAAATAGTCCACTTGTTATGCAGCTTTATTTTGAATAATAATATAATAATTAATCAAAGAACAAGTCAAAGAAAGCTGGGTTATGGAATTAAATATGACAATGGTAGAAAAGAGAACCAAGAAGCTAATGGAGGTTGATACAAAAATTAGTGCTGAACCAGAACAATCAGTTTAATGTTCTTGATATCTGTAAAGAAGATTGTACCAGAGTACAATAAAGTCTATGATAATAGCAATGAAGGGAGACCCTAAGCTAAGGTGAATGTAGGATGTGTTTTACACTTACTGATTTTATTATGCAATTAAATATTGTTCTTTAAAGTTAGCTGCCTTGAAACAAGACTACAAAAAGGGTCAGAGTCAAAGATTGGCACGATTTTATCTGTAGTAATATTTCGTAAGAAATAATTTGCTACTACGAACACTTCATGTATACTTCTTTATATTATGTATAACATAAATAAGTGACAAATTTTTGTTAATGAATTCATAGGAAACTAACTTTGCTAATTATATTAATTGATAAATGTTTTAATAAACTTCAAAGACAAAGAGTCATTATTTGGTCTCCAAACACCATCTAACAGATGAAAAGTATTTATAACAGAAGGCTTGTGTTAATGGCCGGCAGTTGTTACCAAATGCATTTTTCATGTTCCTGATTATAATTGTTAATGTTTCTTTATAGTTTTGATCACACCTTGAAATAACTGGATTTCCTGGCCCATTAGTTTTTCTATATATATTTAGAAACTTCAAGAGAAAATCCTACACTAAAGATGGGAAATTCTCACATCCTGTTGGAGTGTTTTCCCTTGCTTCTGTAAACATCCTTTCTAAAAAATGCCGTTTGTTTGTTCATATTTGTTATATTCATACTTGCTATATTTTATAATGCTTTGTGATACCTGTTTATTTCATTAATGTTTTTACACATTAATACATTTATGTTTTATATATGCTTGTTGTATATCACACGTTCTTGATGTATTTCACCCATTATTGTTATACGTACTTTATGCACATTTCAGATGCACATTTTACACTAAGCACATACATGTCGCTATTTATGATATTTCTTATGTTTTATGTTTGTGCTGTATTATATTCTTGCAGTATTGCTCATATAATTCTTATATTTATCATACTTCTTATACTTTCTTTGTACACCCTTCAGATAGTATACTTTGCACATAAATGTATATTTTCAAACTACAAGTATTTTATATATATTTCTTAAAACAAATATGCATAACAACTAAAATAGAGAATTTAATATGTATTGCTTTTTTCAACAACTGAAAACAGAATCACATTGTGATTTATATACTATCACATAAGTAATCACAATGGAGAATTACATTGTGATGTATGTACTAATCACACTGGAGACTAATCTTCATGGAGGTGGATGTGTTTATAGCAACTGGATTTAGGACACTACCATAAGGCAAGGTGTGCACAGAGTGGTGTGGAGGGAAAACCATCACAGAAATTCTGCATCTGCTAGTGAATTGTGCCTGTGATTGCAATGCCATTATTTACACTGAATGATAAGTGGGCACATCATGAGAAAGGGAAAGCCAGAGTACATTATGACAGTGGATGGAAGAAGAGACAGTGGGAAGACCAAGAGGAAATAAGCTAGAGAATAGGCTAGATAGTTTTACTTCATGGCATGCAGGAGCATCTATCAGAAATGATTGGCAGAATATGAGACAGAAGACTGGACAGATATGATGACGAGTACCACATGGTATGGACTAGAAGGAGAACCACACAAAGCAGAAGAAGAAGATGAAGCAGAAGCAGCAGCAGAAGAAGAAGAAGAGGGCTACATGGGGAAATACTGTGGATGTGGTATGGACTAGAAGAAGAACTACACAAAACAGAAGAAGGTGATGAAGCAGAAGCAGCAAACGAAGAAGAGTACTACACAGGAAACACTGTGGATGGGTGTTTACAGCCAGAGAGAGTGCAGGGTAGAACTGCTGAAGAATCTGTTATCTGTTGGGGTATCATCCTAGCATTCTGGACAAATAAATTGGTGCTCAGATCCTTCCTCCAGCACATGCTGTCAGTATCCAACAACTATTATTGCTAGTTCTTTGTTGGTTGACAAGTCCCCCACATTCTCCTGATGTGCCTCTCGTGTCTGGCCCTGCCAATTCTTACTCCCAAGTCTCTCATTCTGGATAACAATGTGGATTTACTGGCGTCAAAGTTCTCCGCTCTCGAAATTTCTCTAAGGGCATTGATAACATTGGAATGTGATCCATGGGCTGGTCTCTGCAAGTCCCTCAACTCCTGGAATGAAGATTGTTGAATAATGTAGCAGAGTTTGTAGAACTACATCCAGCTTTAGGATAGAAACAGTTGCAGTAACTGCTGTCCTCAAATGACGTACAGGTACCGGTGACACCAATATTGCTATTCTGTTTGATTCACTGTCAGTGATACAAGAAGTAATAAATGGGCGGCTATGATATATACTTAAAAACCATTCATGAATCAAAAAGAAAATAAGGGCATTCTACAAGATCTGAACATCAAAGAAATGTATATTTGAGTTTTGGAGTCTGGTAGTGCAGTGCCTGCAGCCCGAAGGTCATATGTTCAAATCTCCATTGAGGTGAATTGTTTTAATTGACCTGTGCTCTCAGGTTGACCCAGCCTAAATTGTGTACCAGGAAATGTCCTGGAAAGCAAAGGCATGATACTGACCAAATCACCCATTGATTGCCAGTTTGTCTATAAAAATATGGGTCTAGAGCCATGTAACTCATACACCTGAAGGCATGTCAAAGGGTTTTCTTTACTTATTTGAGTTTGGCTTGTTATGAGCATTATTATTACAATAGATTTATTTACCTGACAATTACCTGTCCTGTTTTATCCTCAGCATTTTGGGACAGTGATTTCTAGGTAATCTCGTCTTGACAGCAGGCTAGTTCTAAGTTTCTTCCTCATTTTTGTCTCTAGTTTTGTTTTAATTGATTTATATAGTAATTAACATTTAACACACTTACAAATTCAGTCATCCAGTGATTTTGGTGATTTTGTGAAGTGTTAATTTTGTTTGAAAAATTAACCCTCAACTAAAAAGCATATAAGTTGGTTACACAATCAATGAATTAGCATTTCAGTTCTCAACAGTTAACTGTAAGATGTTTCCCAATGTTTTCCGGCTCTAATTCTGCTTTCCATTTACATTAGTAATATATGTCTGCTGAATGTGTCCCAGAAGTCTGAAGCAATTTGATAGTTAGGTAATGCTATCTTAAGTAAATAGAACAGATTTTACCATGTTAGCATAATATTGATGTAATTTAGAGCCCTGTTAGACACATGGCTGTATGTGATAAGCCATTTTCCAATACTAATGAAGAAAATCAGGATTTTTTGAATGTACATGTTACAGACAAATTCTTAGAATATCATGGATTAAGTGAAAGAGGAATACTGACATTCTACCAGATCTGAACATTCCAGAAAACTGGCTCATGAACAGCTTCATGTCTCTTAAATGGAAATGCTTTGACCTTATTAACTGATTCAACGCCAAAGGATAATAATTTGACCTCCCATTTGGACAGTAAAATGATATACTGCTGCACTACAGGCATCATTTTATTTGTTTTATCTTGTGGTATCTTCCACAGTTTTAATGCTCTGTAAACGGAAATTTCCACAATAATACCTGTTCATTTGATTGTTTGGTCCAAACCTACGTTTTGTTTCACACTGAATCAGTTAAACACCATAGTGGTTTGGACAGAACAGTGATGGACGGCATGGTTCCTGGAAGTAGGGGATCCAGAATGTTTTCCATGGGCTGTGATGATAAAGATCTGCCACATGATGATGATCTAATTAACTTAATAGAAATATGTACAAGTGTAACATATTTAGAACTCCCTTAAAAGTGAGTTATAAGACAAGATAAAAGGAAACTTTGTCCATGCCTTTGGATGATCATTCTTCCCACAAAAGCTGATCTATTATTAGTTATCAATTCTTATTGTTTCTTTTCTTCCTTGCTTTCTTCTGCCATACATCTAGAAGGCAATTAGATACCACTGCCAGCTGCACTCTGTATGACTTGTTCACACACACGTCTGTCACTAGCTTCTCCTTCTGGGCATTGGGTTGGAGTCTGCTGACAGTGAAATACCTCAAACCTGTGAAGGAAACATTACCTAGGACTGTGAAGGAAGCATTACCTAGGACTGAAGGAAACATCACCTAGGACTGTCAAGGAAATCAGCCTTGGACTAACCTCAGCATCCCTTATGTGCTGAGCTTAAAAGACTTAATTACAACCTGATTTGTCTCTAAGAGTATGCGAAGTTCCAGTGCCAGTCTTGAACACCTCACTGGTTTCTAAGCTATGAGAGGGGAAAGAGAGCACCACAACTCAGTTCCCATGGCAATGATACTTCAATACTGGGTTGGGAGGAAAGTCTCACTCTAATAAATGCAACCCCTATTCAGGGTCAGCCAGCCAACACAGTGGTAAGAGATCCAGTCCTCAATAATAGATAGGATTTATGATTTGCTCTGACCGGTGTCAACCCAGTTACATAAAATGGGTTCCAGATCATCTGTGTAATTTTGTGGGCGGAAATGGCAGGATGGATGGAAGCAAGCTGGTCACCCCAACCTTATCATGCTGTAACCTAATCTAACACTTCCCATCCCTGCAGCAATTTCTGCTAAAGGATTATTTTTTAACTTTACTGAGGCTAACTAAGGAAAAGATAAAAATGTATAAATATGGTCATGTTTCTCAGATTTGCGAGATACTTTTAATGCTACATTTTGTAAGAAATATAATATTTATTTAGTAATTTAATTTAATGCTTTAAGTCAACTCTTGGTACCAAATAGGATCTTGTTGTACTGGTACAGACCAATGAAATATTGCTAGCATATCAGGAAATTACAGATACAATTGCTTGAGGAAACTCTTAGATGATGCTTGTTCTGCCTGCAAGTTGCATTTTTCTGCCGTCTTATCTGGCTATGCTTAAAACTTTTCTCACTTCAGCTGTTGGTTTTTTTTGTTTGTTTCTTTGCGTAGTTGAAGCTATTTGTTTGTTGTAGTGATGCACCATTGTTTGTAGATATATATTTTAATCACACTTTTTATTTTGAAACTTTGTTGAAAGGTTATGGGAAATACTTTGTGCCATTAAGTCAAACAGATGAACTGAACTATACATTAAATTTCTAATCCATTAACAATAAATATAGTTATAATTTAATCTCAAACATTTTTCATGCAACAATAGTATTACATGTATAAAAAGGTGAAGATAGTCTAACAGATATTGCATTAAGTGTTAGATCTTTGCATATGTAGGCCATGGTAAAGTGAAGCCTGGACACTTGATAAACCAACTGAAAAGCACATGTGTGTCTTTGAATATATGTGTTGCAGAAGATTTATAAAAATTCATTGGGTGGAAAAGAGAACAAATAGATCTAGCCAACAAGAACACAATTTTTAATGAAGACTAGTTGTTAAGACAAATACAATTGAGGACAATGAAATATGTTGGGCATGTTAAGAGTCTTGAATGTCTGGATAAGATCATTATGGAGTGAGGCTAACCAGAGAAGAGAAAGACCATGTCATAAATGAATTCAGGATGTGATAGATAGTTTACCCATGGACAGCAACAGAGGCAGGACATCTGGATTATGATAGAGAGAAATGTAGATAGAGTGTTGGGGGGGGGGGGGAAGAGCTCTGCACAGGAAAAGTCACTGGATGATGATGATGACAATCATGATGATGATGACAGTGATGATCATGATGACAACGATGATGATGATGATGATGACAATAGCGGCAGTGGTGGCGATGATGATGATGATGGCGATGCAGGTGTCCCCTGATAATTTCCTTATATTTTCCCAGATAATTTCCTGAAAATGATCCAGCAATTATGTTATGAGGCTAGGTCAACCCTACAGTTGTATTGTTCTGAAATAATAATCCTGCCACTGCTGGGTATTGAACCTGTGACTATTGTCTTGGTCAACACTGCACTCACCACTATACCATTGCAACTCCCATAAAAATAACAGCAGTGTCCAGTCACAATGATCTTAATTAAGAACAAAAAAAGTAAATTAAAAGTACAAAATAAATCAAAGTAAGATAACTTTGCCTTATATAAGTAGTCATAAAGGGGAGGACACAACATAACTATCATTTAAGAGGTCAGCCTGGCAGAATGGATAAGAACACTTGTTCTTAAAACATCCAGTGTGCTGATGCTGAAGTAGCGGGTTCAACCTCTACACCAGTCAGTTGGACTAAAATTGTATTTCTTGTCCTTAACTTGGGGAAGTAAATTACAAGTACCTCAGAAATTGGAGTGGGTTTGCCTCATGGCGAGAGACACTGGAAATAGAAAAGGCTAATCCACACACAAAAATCAATCCAGTGCACTATAAGTAGTAGCATGTGTATGGGATAAGCTTCAGTATGGGATACGCTTCAGTATGGGATACGCTTCAGTATGGGATACGCTTCAGTATGGTATACGCCTCAGTATGGGATACGCTTCAGTATGGGATACGCTTCAGTATGGGATACGCCTCAGTATGGGATACGCCTCAGTATGGGATACGCTTCAGTATGGGATACGCTTCAGTATGGGATACGCTTCAGTATGGGATACGCTTGAGTTCAAAGCAAGTACCCCCAAAAAAGATTATCATTTAACATATACTACCACAAAAACTGACAGTGAAGAACCTATTTTGCAGTCTTTTGAAGCAAATATTTGCCTAGATGTTGACCAAGCCATGGTAGCCACAGTTGTGGGAGCATACAGCATTGTATATTTATAAAATACTTATTACAAAAATATGCAGCATCCATCAGCTCTTTCATACACCAGCATGGAGTGGACAGTACAGCCACTTTGGCTATTGTGGGTGTGATGACTGTCATTGGAGGATAACAACAAATAAAGATAGTAATGCCACACAAAATAAATGCAAATTTATAAACGCCATAAATTGTGAATGTTGTCAAAGCCAGTAGAATAAGATGGTTTAGCCATGTAGGACAAAAAATACAGATAAATAAAACATACATAGAGCAGAACAATGTACAAGATCAAGAGAGTGTCCTTCGGAGTCTTCGTGGCAAAGTGGTCAAGCCGTTTGACTCGAGCTCCAAATGTTGTGGGTTTGATTCCGGGCCCGCGTTCTTCGGTTCACGAGTTAAATTTTTCGGAGACTCCTGTGGGTCATCGCTAGAGCTACGGAGTTCGTGCTTTGTGCGACGCTTTCCGCGCTGCGGAAAGAGACCGAGCCATATAGGATAAAACCTGGTGCAATGAAGTCGATCCTGTCGACTTTAAAGCGACTTTAAGAGTGTCCATAAAGAAGGTTAGGAGTTAGATATGAAACTATACTTCAAAGAACTGAATATCAAAGGCTGGCACTACATCATTAGTAATAGAAAGAAATGGAAACAGTTTATACTTTCAGCAAATACCTTACCTGTTTTTGGAAGTAGAAAAAAAAATGCATCGAATATATTAGGCTATATTTTTGCTTATGGTTATGTAATGATTTCCATTTTGAGACATTTTTGTTGTTTTTATTTGTTATCTGCTGCTATTAATGATATGTAAGGAAATAGTAAGATCTCTGACAGAATTTCTTGAACACAAGCATCTTGTAAACCACAATGCAGTCTATAGTTTGCAAGGGATAGAATAATGACAAACAGCGTGGCATGCTTGTATAAAGATAATAATCGCACATAGTGGAAGACTTCCACTCATGAGTTTCTAAGGATGATTTTGATTTATTGATAATCTTTTCCTGGCATGCCTTACTGTGTCATGCTCTGGTAAGTTAATGAATGGTGAAGGCATGAATGAAGTTCTGCTTTTTTGTTTTTTGTCATGAGTTCTTACCTTCTTCTAAATAGTTTTACTAGGCCGTTTGAACTAATGTTATTGCTTTCTAGGTAGTTTATACTAATTTTATTCCAGGTAATTTAAAGTTCTTGGTAATTTATAATATTTTAGTAGCTAATTTAAATTTATTTTATTCTTGCTAATTTCAACTAGTTTCATTCTGTGTAATGTCGATTTTATTATATGTAATTTTACCAGTCTGGTAGTCAGATTATCAATCATGTATAAATATATTTCTGAGTTTATCTTTTAGGATGATTTATATTTTAATATACAGTATGTTGAACAAGACATTGCTTTATTACTTTCAAGAGCTCATTACAATGCAATAATAATTATTTACATTGTGAACATTTGAAGTTATTAAGTATTTAATCACATATTTTATTACATATTTTTCTAGTTCTCGTTTAAACTGGGGGTCTATCTGGCAGCCCAGGTCGATTTTTATTTTTTTTATTTTTTAAATCCCCACCTTTGTGGAGATTCAAACACGTGATCACCGGGCTAACAAACAAGCATGCTAGTCCCTAGGGTACTGCAATGTCCAAAAGTTTTGGTAGCTGTTATAGTTTGGGAAATTTTGCCAAGGAAATGATTTACACATATTTAAAATCTGCTGTCAGTAAATTAAGATATATTGTCATTACTTTATAAACAATGTTCTTGATTTACAGGCATTCTGTTATTTATCTGTTTTTAAATTATGAATTCAAGTTGTCCACATTTGGGATCTGTGTTTATTAGATCTTCTATATTTTGAAAATGAAATTTAGATTATATACCTTGGCCTGATTGATTTATTCCTTAACTAGACAATCAAATAGTGATTTTTATTTAAATCATGCAGAATTCAAGTAGATAATTTATAGACAGGAACAGCTGAAGACACCTATTTATGTTACCTGGAACTTTACTATCTAGTGCATACTAAATTTTATTGCCAAACTGTTTGCCTTGTGCATACTTTTTGCCTTATGCAGACTAATTTAGGCTGGCTGCCTTTCATTGGCTTCAATTGTGCTTTGCTACCTTGTTCAGTTTGCAAAACAAAAAATTCTATGAGTCATTAAGCAAGAAATGAAACAATTCATGTGAATTTTGTGGTTCTATGGGAAATATGTGATGTAAGTTAATTAATGTTAAATTCCTAAATGTGTTATCAGGCATCAGAACACAGTAATATGTCTGGTTAGTTGTTAAGCTATATTGAAGTAGTTATCAGTGGTCTAACTGTACATGCAACTCTCTAACCAGTAAGATTAAGATGGCTGTCATTGTTAGCTGTATTAAGATGTGTGTCAAGTGTGTGGTTATGATACAGTGTCTGACAAATGTGTTGTGAGAACAAGATATATGTCATTGTCTAGCTATATTAAGATGTGTGTGTCAAGTGTGTTGCTGTAATACAGTGTCTCTCAAATGTGTAGTGAGAATAAATCTTTCATTCTGTAGTTATTTTATTTCATGGGAACTATATTACCTAACATGTGTTTCCTGTTATGTGTCTTCACAGTGAGGAGAACCTTAAAAAGTGGCCTAAACATGGAGGAGATGCAGGTGATAGAGGCATTCTGAGACCAGATCCAACAGAAATCAGCTGACCTTCATTTCATAAACTTGTAACTAAGTTCATTGACTGCAGTGCCCATATCCAGGGAGTAGAAAGTTAAATATTATGTTTTGATCACAGACTTGCCTGCTGTGTGTGAGTGTAATCTGATCACTAGAGAAACCATGATTGGTGAAAAGAGGCCATTAAGATGGGTTTCTCTACTAGAACAGTGGTTCTTAAACTTTTTTCAGGGTTGTACTTTTTTAAAATGAATATGCCCGTTTGACACCAAATATTTTTTTATTGTTTTGCCTTGTAAAAATAACAATGAAAGTAAACTCCTACCTACTGTGCTATTTTGTTGTAACTTAGAATAAAATCTTTCTTTGACTTTGAATCTTCTCACCGCCATTGTTGGTGCTAAGCGATTGGTTCAACTTTTGATTGCATGCACCATTTTCACTAGATGTCAGAATGTCATTCCACACTTTCTGAAATTATCTGACTCAAAAGTGCATTTCAGATAATATCCATATTAATACTGCAGTACGGTTATGATTAATATTAGCACGTAAATATCTATGTGAATTATTTTTATTGTTAATTTCAACACATTTTATTGCAATAGTAAACCTTAATTGTTAAAAGCACAATAATAGTAGTAGTTTTATGTTTGCAACTAATTATTAATAAGACTGAAAATTACTTGGACTAGCAAAACACGTTTGATACAATGTATGGAAAACTTTATTCATGAATCAGATCTGATGGAGTGGCAACAATGACTAAATTAATTTGTTTTGCAAGATCAATAACTTCTAAGATTGAGTGTGTGTTCTAATTCCCCCAAGGAAGCATAAAATGTCTCCTGTTGGTGAATTTGCCTCATTTGAGTACGTCTGCCCCAGATTGTGAAATGAAGTTAGAGTAAAGGGCCCTTTTACATGGAAATTGAGAATTTGGCACAGGCCCCATGTTTTCATCTACCAATCAGCACTTGAGTGATTTGGCCAATATCACGTGGGTCACCTTTACTTGCCAGTACATATCCTGATACCCACTTTAAGCTGGATGGATCTGGAAGTCCAGATTTATGTTTTTAATCCGCTTTCATGGGAATTCAAATACATGACCACCAGGAAAACATACTAGCCACTGCGTTGCTGTGACTCCCAAGCTGGGGAATGTAATCATTAAAAATGCTACTTTCTTACCTTAAAATAAACTTTCTTATCTACTAGCATTAAATTTGTGAACTAGCTTACTATGGACTACCGTGTAAATGTTGTCCCTACATCATCTGCTTGTACTCCATGCACCAAAAGTATTTACGCTGAAGGCTATAAATTATATAACGCAACTTAAAGTCGAACATTGTTCACCACAACTGCACTCTCTTACGCTACACTATTGTGGTGTGCTGTGCCATTTGGGAATCACTGCTCTAGTAGAATAACCCAGTGTTTCCACCAGTAGCTGGTGACTTTGGTCTAGTCTTTCATCATTTCAACAATATGATAAATCCATTTTGTGGATGTTGTGTGTTACACACTTGTAACTTATTCAAGTTTTAATAGGTTTTGTTTTTGCTTGTCTGTTGTCATTCATTTGTAAAGTTTTATTATATAAACAATTCTTTAATAAAAAATAAACAATCATACACCACAGAAAGCATTTTAATTGTATTCTTTTTTAAATCAGTGTTCAGAAATAATTTATTTTCTTTTGTTTCGCTTTAATTAATTGTGTTACGTAAATAACATATGCCCTATCATGCAAACATATTTTTACAGAAGAATATCGCAATGTGACGTTTTTCATGTGGCTAATGTTAGTTCATGTGCAATAATTATTTTAATGAGCTCAGCTTTTTTCCAGCTTCCAAAGTTGTTTTTCTTTTGTTTGTTTACTTGAATCATATGTAGATATGTTTCCTTATTCTTTTTTTTTTAAAATATTTATGTTCATTCAGTTACAGTTCACACTCTGTGTTTATGAAAATGTTTGATTCTTAGCTTTATTTTTGAGTGAAACAAACCCAGTAACAGTTACAGAGCCATAATGCATCTAGATGGTAATTACTAAGTTTTATGATACTTGATTGTAGGTGATTCTACAAAGGACAAAATGAAAATGGGGGTATTAATTTGCTGATGTTTATGTTAAACAAAATTATATTTTAATTTATATTACAATATTGTTAACATGTGGGTCTGTTTTATTCTTACTTGAGGTGAGAATGTTATCTAGTCTACATGTTGGAATTATTTATTTATTTTTAAGCCTATAACAAAATGTAGTTGTGATTACAATAATTAGTATGGATATGCATATACGTAGAACATAATTTATTTATCACTTTATTTCACAACTGATCAAATGAACCTTGCATATATAAGATACATGTTTCTTTTCTTTACTCTATTGTTATTTACTGCAGTGTGCAAAAAGTAGGTAATCAAAATGATGCGTTGGTATAAATGAATGTTGGATTTTAATGGCTCAGTAATCTGGGCAGATACAAAGTCCATAACTAAACATAAATATGATTTTTGCACTTAAGCATGTGGGTTTTCAAATGTTAGTTGATAAAAATCACACATTTTGAAATCAAAACATTATCCTCCATTGTGAGCAGTATGAAGTGCCTTGTGGAACACTAAGGGTTTATGCCACTATTTTTTTCTTATAATAAAACAACATTCTGTTTCCACTGAACATTAGTATTAAGTTTGTTAGTCACAGAAATATAAGACATGTCAGGCAGCAAGAAAAAGCTCACCTGAAGCTCAGCTTATGTAGGTATAAAGTCATATTTTTGTTAGAAACATTTTTCTATGGTTAGAAACATTGTTCCATGGTTAGAACCAGTATTATGTGGTTAAAAACACTTTTATGCTATTTAACAAGTTCTTGGAATAGCCACTGGTATTTTTATATGTTTTTTTTTTAAAGTTGGATATTCCTACAGGACATTGCAGTCAACACCAGCATTTTTCAGCTGCTGTTGATGTTCTTGGCAAGATTACACTCAGTAGTTTGCCATTGCTTTCTGAGCGACTGGCTAACATACCCCGTAAGTAACCAACATGACGCGATCTGCTGCCGAATCTCGCGCAGCTGTGTTCCTCGCGTGATATACAGGATTATGGAGAAAGTCGTGAAAGCCCTTCGCCAGGGAGACCATTTATATGGTTAGAGAGATTTAAATGTTTAGACCCATAATAAGAAACTTCACTGGCCACATAATGGTTAATCTGTCATAACCTTCAGACAGTTTCTTACCTTTGCAGAGGAAGCTTAATTATAACAGCATGCGTTAAATTCACTTTCTATTTTTCATGTTCATCATGATTATGCCAAGAAAGTAGGTAAAAGTTCATAATTGTAAAACCTCTTCTTATATTATTCAGAGCTGCTTAGTCTGTTTTTGATAAGAGAATATCTTGCATATTTGTAATCTTTAGAAATGATAATTAGAGTGTAGCATAAGGTGAGCTACTGAAATCTATTAAAGTATTTGATAAAGCACAAAAACAAATTCCTTAGTGGAGGTCAGCCGAATGGATAAGAGCACTTCTTAAACATCCGGTGTGCTGATGCTGAGGTAGGGTGGTTCTACTCCTACACCTTTCAATTGGACTAAAGCTTTGAGTTCTTGTCCTTGAGTTGGGGACGTAAATTACAGGTATCTCAGAAGTCGGAGTGGATTTACCTGATGGTGAGTGACACTGGTAATAGGGAAAATTAATCCACATGGAAAATTCAGTCCAGCGGTACTAGAATTAGCGTGCATGGAGACTGCTCGAGTTCAAAGAGATTGAGCATAAAAAACAAGTCCTTAGCAAGATCCTGTTTGGTTATGTGAAGTTTTAGGAACATCACATTTTGATAGGCCTGAGTACACTAGGAGTAATAAAGAAATTAAACAACAGCTATCATTTGCTCTTCAAAGACTAAAACAACTGAATAAATTATGGAGTGGGACAGATAGAACTACAAAAATTAGATTTTTAAGAGCATGCATATTTCCCATTGTAACATACGTCTGTGAGACCTGGACACTTACTAAATAAGCTGTACAGTGCATAAATGCCTTTGAATATAAATGTTATAGACGGGTTCTAAGAATATCTTGGGTAAAGAAAAGAACAAATGCATCCATACTTCAAGAGCTGAATATTGAAGAGGGTTGGTTATTCAAGACAATAAAACAAAGAAAATTGAAATATTTTGGTCACTTGAAACGTCATGAAAGTTTGGAGAGAACAATAATGGAGGGGTATATGCCTGGGAAGAGAGGAAGGCCAAAAAGAAGATGTGTGCAGGATGTGGCAGATCTCCAGATGGGTGTATCAGACGCGGGACATCTTGCTTATGATCGAGAGGTTTTCCTGAAGGTTATGGGAGCGAGGTTCTGCAAAGTACATGCTACTGAATGAATGACGTGGAGTAATCAGTGGCCAGGTTTTCCCTCTAAAAGTGAATGTAGAGAGCTGACATCAAACCCTTGTCTGATAATGCTCATCACAACATCCTAACCATTACATTAACATGCCCACCTCATGCACACATGTTTGAAATGTAACGTATCAGTTATCTTTTGAGCAACACAATCCAGTTAACATCTGTCTGTTAATGTTGTTTGTATCTCCTTGAAGACTCGAAGATTTCTGCAATAAATGAAAGATCTTTATGTTCAATATTAAATTTTTGATGCAAATTAGATCACATGACTCAGTCTATCCAGGTATTGGAGTTTTGTATTTTGATTCAGATTTTACCGTCCAATAATCTTTTCTTTTTTTGTTTTATTTTGGTGATAGTATTTGGTCTTCCTATTGTGACCTTTATTGCAGTTCTGAATATACTGATTATATTGCATGTTTTCCCACTAATTCTTAACATCTGTGATCCACATGTTTATTATAAATCCACTAAGATTCAACTGGCAGTTGCATGATATAATACTCAAATTAAATTGCTAAGAACTAATGTTTTTGTAACTTTTGATAATGAACTTTTGAAATTATCACATAAAATAAATTGCATATAGGGTATGAAGATGTTTTACTTTATGAATACATTTTCATTTGGTTATGTTTCATGACACGATATGTGTTATTCTTGCATTTCTATAGTAGCATTTGATTCTTGCATTTCTTAAAATGTGATTTATGCATTTCTTTATTATCTAACAAGCAATTGCAAGTGCAGTTCTTTATAAGGTTGAAAACAATCTATATGGTAGAAAGCAGTCTGTTATATTTTTAATATTTGTATTTTGCTAAAGAGATCAAGTTGAGTATTGGACCCTTTTCCACGTCGTGAAATGTATTTGGTATATGGTAGCAGCCCTGTGTTATTATAGACCGGTTTGATGGAAGATGTGGTCACTATCTCGCTGGTTGCCTTTATTTCCCAAGACATTTCCGGATATCCGTTTTTGACTGGGTTGACTGGCAGCCCAGGTTCATTGAACAAAATCTGCCTCAGTGGGGATTTGACCGACTACCATGCCAGCAGCTTGCCACTGTGCTAGTGAATCTCACCTTATATGGATATAAACAGTCATATTTTTGTTAGACACATTGTTGTATGGTTAGAAACATTTTTCTTTGGTTAGAAACATTGTTCTATGTTTAGAAACATTGTTCTATGGTTACAAACACTTTTATGCTATTTAACAAATTCTTTGAATCGTCACAAGTATTTTATATAATGTTTTAGAAAGACTTTAATGTTTAGACCCACCTCAGATTAGCATATTTCGGTAGAAGATTTTATTAAATTGTAACTATGGGAACAGACATGTCACTAAAATACTAATTTGAAACTGTTTCTTAAACTATGAGAAAGTTAACAATAGACCCCATCTCATTGTGCCATGGCTAAATAAGTAAAGGGTTATAATTTTGCATCCCGGCGTAGTATCTGTTTTTGGACTACTTTTTACCTAAGCCTATTCTCCGTGAATTATCAGTGAGAAGTTTCTTAGTGTCCAATAGTAGAACTGAATTAATTGCAGTATTTGCAGCCATGACAAGTCTGTGGCAGACGTGGCACTAGAATAAAAAATGGATGGTTAAAATTATAATCCATTAGTAATAACAGTTGGAAGATCTTTATGTGAAGAAAGGGATACTCAGTCACAACTGATGTTGCATTTTAAAAAGTCTTAACCCTAAAACGAAGCACAGTTTAGAAGCACACTGAAATTAATAGTGGATTCTTTGCTTTTGCACGGTATTCATTTTATCATAACTTTGGGGTGTTCTATTTCATTTCCATATTAAATTAAACAACAAAGATTTCTGTTGCCTCTGTTTTAAGACATATTGTCACTAGCCATGTTTTAGGGATTTTTTAAAGTCTTTCATTAAGATAAATTACTGCTGATTCTGTCATAGAAAACAATGCCTTAAGCCTTAATTTGCTGTCGGGAAATTTGACCGAGGAAGAAGAATTATTTTTGTTTTCAGGTTATGTAATTGTATTATTAATAATATGCAGATTGTACCTGTAAAATGCAATCTCAAGAGTTGTCTCAGAAATTGCCAAACTAATGGGGTACTCAACTATTCCCCATTGTTTTTATTTGGTTGGTTTACACTAAATGGACTAAATGTGTCTCTGGCGTTTGTTGATACTCTTATGTGGATGTGTAGAAATGTGATAACAATCATTCTTGTTATGTTGCTTTCAATTATCTTGTGTTTATAGTTGAGTCATACAACTGCATTTTATATTTATTTTTGTTTAAATTGTTTTGTCATGCCATGTCAGATTGTTCAGTGTGTAGACCTGTATGAGGTTTCTGAAAAAGTCACTCTTCCATTCTAGATTTGTGACATGCTCATAGTTTATTCCTGGGAAGATAATATGGTTTCCCTTTGGCATCCACATTCACATGGGTGATTTGTCACCTCCACCTTTACAACAATTTCTGGCTGTCAAGGAAAGTGAATGAACTAGCAGAGTTGTCCACCTATTTTGGTGAATACTCTTTGCCCAGAACTGTATTTGCCCCACTCTTGGGCATTACTTGTCCTCGGCCACTCTGGGTGTTGCAGTGGGGAGTTTCCCTTCCTTGATCTGAGACCATGATTGCATTTCATATCATGTCAAGTAAAGGATCACTTCCCACGCCTTGAAGCGTATTGAGTATATTTTAGCTCCATATTTAAAGTCCAATCGGCACTCAATAGGTGACATGATCAATATCACGCTGACTGTCACTTCTACTTCCCAGAATATTTTATGGTAGCAATTTTAGACTAGGTCAACCAGGGAGCCTTGGTCAGTTGTTTTTAAAGAACCCTGCCTTAAGAGGAATTTGCACACAAACCCAGCAGGCAAGCATGCTAGAGCCACTGTGCTAACACAATGCCATTTCTCTGACTCTCCAGTCATTGTTTTATAACCCAGGAATAAATATTCCTAAATATAATAATTGTTGTTAAGTATTGTTGACATGAAATTATAACTAGACTTGTTTATATAAGCTATTAAAAATGTCCACTGATTGTTACAAAGTAAAGCCTTGTGTATTAAATAAAAGCGGATACTTTTGTTTACACTGTTCACTTTATATTCATTTCCTTATGACAAATGACAACTGTTGATAGTTGACTGTTGTGTTAGTTCGTTTTGCGTTATATTGGATTGTGATACATTTTTTCCGACTGGTGGATCAACATATATATCACCTGTAAATGTGCCTGCTCCTCCTCCTGTCCTCAGATGTGTCTGAACGTTCATATCTGAGGGCAGCACATCAGCATCATAATCTACCAGTATTCTTGACCCTGTATCTTGTTGATGTTAACGTCATGAAGAAGACATTATGAAGTGTATTTACAGCCAAATGTACCCTGGTCTGCAGCTAGTCCACGTATTAGATTCTACTGAACATTCATTATGTTCATAGTTGTGTTGATGCGTGTTTCTATGCCTTTTTGTTCATATTCATCTCATACTGGGAAATTCATGTTTTCATGAACACTCATAAACTCTTGTAATTTCGAGGCTGTTTGTTTTTCTTTTTTTAATTAAATATCAGGTGTATTATCTTTGCACTTACTCATGTAATTTTCAGAAATGAACAAAATAAAGAGTTCTGTACTTATCATATGCTTTGCATTTATTTTGATGAATGTGTTTTTGTTTCCTGTTTAGTAGCTTTTCTTTGTACCTAATTTACCATTTATCTTAAGGGGGGGGGGGGGGGGGGGGGGGCTGAGTGGTTTTGAGGTATGGTGTCCGCCTCGAGTGTTGGAGGTCTCGAGTTCAAGCCCCGGTGAAGGCCGGGATTTTTTCACGTAGACTTCTAGTAACAAATTTTCCCCTGGTCTCTGGGTAGTGAGAACGGACGCCCGTGGGTATTGTTGCGCACATAAAAAATACATTGGCAGTTGGAAATCGAAAAAGAGTAGCCTAACAGAACTGCCTGGGCAAAAAATCTACCCAAAGTATTTCAGGATCCTCGCCGGTGCTACAGAGTTCATGCACTGAACTGAGATTCTCTGGACTCAGGCTTGAGTTAGGAGTAGAACGGAGCACCTATGGGTTACACCCATGTGCCGTGATGTTGATCCCTCGACTAAACTGAAAGGAAAAAAAAATATTTTAAACAGACGCCACAAATAAAATATTGCACGATTTCTTGCCTGTCATTGGTGTCTCTCGTCGGACTTATATATTATGTGGCGTGAAGAAATAAATGACATACTGTTCAAAAAAAAAAAGACACGCAGCATTGTGGGTGTTAACTTTCATAAAAGATATTCGCTGATTGGGCATCAGTCAACTTATCAACTGTGTCCATCTGTTCATTAAGTTCATTATTAACTTCTTGTGGTTACCTGAATTGTACTCACCTCATGATTTGTGAGGTCATGAAAGAGGTCAAGGTCAAAACAACATTTTTGACAATAACTCGTGACAGGTTCATGATAATCCTGTGAAACTTACTGAACGCAACACTCTCTGACCATATTATTGAATGCCTATAAAAGATTGATGCTCTTTGAATACATTCAGTTGAAAATTCAATGTGCAAGTATGGTTCATCTCACTAAAGAACAATGACTCATCACCATTGGACGTTTACAGGCTGGATAGTCATAAAGTGTAGTAGTCAGATAATTTAATGTGGTTAGAAGCATCATTAGTTGCCTTTGGAGGCGATTTCAAGAAACTGGCTCAGTGGCAGACCGGCCGTGCAGTGGAAGACCCAGAATCGCAACTGCTGCCGAAGACCGCTTCTTACGGCTGCGTTTCCTTAGGAATCAATTCGCATCTGCGTCCTCCACAGTCCAGGCAATGCCAGGAGCTCGTCAAATTTCAGATCAAACGGTCAGGAACCGGCTGCACGACGCTGGTCTTTGGGCTAGAAGACCCTAGGGTACAGAGGTCCTGTTCTTACAGACCGGCATCGCCAGAACCAACTGCAGTGGGCGAATCAGCATCGTCAATAAAATATTGGTACAAGTTTGCAATTGAAACTGCAATAATGTTGAGCTTTTTTTTTTTAACAGTATATTTCGTATATCATATGTCAGCCACAGTATCATTTATTTCTTCACATAACATTATTTATAATTCTGCAGTATGTACCTGATGATATGCATCGAAATATTCCAGGCAAGTTTGTTAGTTACTTAGTTAATTAGGCTAATTGACAGATCATCTTCAATTGTACATCGAACCATTCAGTCCATAAGTGCTCAGATCCCCTCCTCAGCAAATCCCGCAGCGATGGCGATCCTGGCTCTCAGCCATAAGCAGATAGAAAGGATGGAAAGGATACAGAACGAAGCTATGCATATTATTCTTGGATATACAAGAGATACAACATGCAGGGCGATGCGCTACCTTCTTGATTTTCCAACCATGAGGGACAGAATACAAATTAGCTGAGCACGTGCTTACCTCAGAGTCAACGCAAACACACAACATCCACTGCATAGCGAGATAAAGGGCAGCAGGTTAAAAAGAGGAGAGTCGTAGATAGGTCAAGCCGAAGACATTCTTCAACAGGTGTGTTCACTTGAGGATTTAGAACCTGGCGAGGAGTGGGTACAAGTGCCAACAGAGTTCCAGGCAAGAAATCGTGCAATATGTTATTTGCGGCATTTGTATTTTAATTCCAATAAGTGAATTGTTTTGAATTACCAGTTATTGCTTTAGTGTTTCCTCTTCCATTTTTCATGTTTTGGTTGGCACAACTTTAATTCCTAAATTTGAAAATTACTGTAGTGGGAATATCTTTGGAGGGGTTGACTCACAGGGAAGGCTGGTTGCTCACTTTGGAGCTGTTGACTCACAGGGAGGGCTGGTTGCTCACTTTGGAGCTGTTGACTCACAGGGAGGGCTGGTTGCTCACTTTGGAGCTGTTGACTCACAGGGAGGGCTGGTTGCTCACTTTGGAGCTGTTGACTCACAGGGAGGGCTGGTTGCTCACTTTGGAGCTGTTGACTCACAGGGAGGGCTGGTTGCTCACTTTGGAGCTGTTGACTCACAGGGAGGGCTGGTTGCTCACTTTGGAGCTGTTGACTCACAGGGAGGGCTGGTTGCTCACTTTGGAGCTGTTGACTCACAGGGAGGGCTGGTTGCTCACTTTGGAGCTGTTGACTCACAGGGAGGGCTGGTTGCTCTCTTTGGAGCTGTTGACTCACAGGGAGGGCTGGTTGCTCACTTTGGAGCTGTTGACTCACAGGGAGGGCTGGTTGCTCACTTTGGAGCTGTTGACTCACAGGGAGGGCTGGTTGCTCACTTTGGAGCTGTTGACTCACAGGGAGGGCTGGTTGCTCACTTTGGAGCTGTTGACTCACAGGGAGGGCTGGTTGCTCACTTTGGAGCTGTTGACTCACAGGGAGGGCTGGTTGCTCACTTTGGAGCTGTTGACTCACAGGGAGGGCTGGTTGCTCACTTTGGAGCTGTTGACTCACAGGGAGGGCTGGTTGCTCACTTTGTAGCTGTTGACTCACAGGGAGGGCTGGTTGCTCACTTTGGAGCTGTTGACTCACAGGGAGGTCTGGTTGCTCACTGTGGAGCTGTTGACTCACAGGGAGAGCTGGTTGCTCAAATTTGATGGGTGCAGTCCACATTCTTTAGTCATATGAAAAGGGGAGGGCTGGAATTCTTCTTCTTCTTCTTCTTCTTCTTCTTCTTCTTCTTCTTCTTCTTCTTCTTCTTCTTCTTCTTCTTCTTCCTCCTCCTCCTCCTCCTCCTCATCTTCTTCATTTATCTTTTGAGATAGTGCATCATCTCAGAGCCTGAACTTTGGATGTCAATGTGTCTGACTTCAGCTTACATTTTTCACAGGGTCTAGTTACTCTAGACGGAATCATCCAAAGTGGCAGCCACTGTTTTCCAGTGGGAAGGTTTCTGACCCAACAATTTTGCCAGATCAGCCCCCTTGCAGCCTGCCTTTTGCAATTTGGAACTGCACTGGGATGTATAACATGCACAACTTGCATCTATGTCCTTCTGTTTATTCACCTTTATTTGAGAAGGCTAGGAGCTAGATCTCTCTAGCCAAGAGATCACGGGGACATGTGGTAGTATTAGA
This sequence comes from Cepaea hortensis, assembly GCA_963921405.1. Lineage (NCBI taxonomy): Eukaryota > Metazoa > Mollusca > Gastropoda > Stylommatophora > Helicidae > Cepaea > Cepaea hortensis. The sequence continues at coordinate 50,624,972 of OY992889.1, read as the reverse complement.
AGCCCATGCTCATGTGTAACTAGCCAGCCCTACGTTGGAATCTAACTCAGTATCTTCTGAGTTCAAGGCAGACACCATTACTTCTCAGCCTTTTTTCCCCCAAAGTCGATAAATCAATCAGGCGCTTTCTCCAAAATGAAGATTGGCAGCTCACAACATCTCCAACACTGTTTGTCTCTTACTCTGATTGTACATTTTTTTTTTTCAGATTGATGTTCGTCCATCGCTTGATGTTATCTTCCCACTTGTATCGTTGTCTACCTCTTGCCTTCAACATTTTATGGTATTTATAATAGTGTTATGTCTTTTAACATGACCGAAATATTTCCCTTACCTCTTTTTTATTTCTTTCATCAATTCTCTTTTCATTGCCAGGTTTTCTAGAACCTCCGTATTTGATTGCTATAGTCGATAAAATGACTGTCAAACTAATGAACAATGTGTGCATCAGGAAGAGCAGAGGTTATGTTAAATATGTTCGTTGCACAAATTGTGCCCGGTGTTGTCCCAAGGACAAGACAATTCAGAAGTTTGTCACCAGAAACACCGTTGAAGCTGCTATTGTGAAGGATATCTCTGATGCCAGCGTTTATTGCATTGGACATGATGAGAAACCGGTCCAAGGAAGCCAGAAAGGGCGAAATTAGGTGCAGACCTATAAACCTGAGGACCAACCAGGTCCTAGACCTGGTGATAAAACCCAAGGTGCTAAATGAAACTCAGATTTGCACCAATGTTCACTTCATTGTATTCAAGTGATTAACACCTTAAAAGCCGTTCTCCATTGCGAAGGGTGTTACGGACGCGGTACGGACCAGAGTTCGAAACACAGCTACGCGCGATTTGGCAGCAGACCGCGTTGCGCTGGGTTTTAACGAATTGTTATGGAAGTTGGTCGTCAGAGAACGCAATGGCAAAATACTGAAGGTAAACTTGCCAAGAGATAGCAATAGTCGCCAATAGCAGTAAAATGCTGATGTTGACAGCAATGTCCTGTAAAGGATATGGGGAAAAAACCAACTACAGGGAACTGTGTATGACCCGTGGCAGGCTTTATTTTGCAAATTAGACTAAATATCCGGGAAGGTTAACCTGGTCAACAAATGCTCGCAGAACTCGGTGCAAGAACGCCGCTTTGCTTTAAACAGGCACAGCGCAGTGACGTCCGAAAAAGAAAAAAAAAGGATGAACTCTCCGGATGAACGCAGAAGAAGAGAAAGAAGACTAAATATAGTTATAATAGTATAATGATAGAACAGACACGCGTGAACGTTTCGACGGAAGACAAGAAAATCAAAACAGATGCAACAAAGGAATACTTATCTGGACATTTATGAAGTAGCCCGACCATCAGAATTGGGAATAGAGACCTTCTTATTCATATTTTGTGTTCTTTATCGACAATTTGACGAATGGGTTACGAAAGCAATTTGCAATCCCGCATACCGCGTTCGAAACACAACTGCGGGCGATTTGTGGTGACGGTAAAGATTAAAATGAAAAGCATGACGTTATATGTGTTGTTGTTGTTGTTGTTGTTGTTGTTGTTGTTGTTGTTGTTGTTGTTGTTGTTGGTGGTGGTGGTGGTGGTGGTGGTGGTGTGAAGAAGAAGAAGAAGATTATGACGATGATGATGGTGGTGATGATAATGATGACGACGACGAAGTCGTCGACGTGATGTTGATGATGATATCCTGCATTGAATATGGCATTCATTTATGGTATCTGATTTTACTTAGCTAAGTTTTAAACATCATGGAACTCCAGTTAACAAAAGAGTCAATCACACTCCATTGACATCATCCGCTAGGCAGCAGAACAGAACAAAACCCTTAAAAACGTCAACTCCGGTCGGCAAAATAACAATGCGAACAACAGCCTTATCTCGTCGACCGAACTCAATCACTCGGTCATTACATTTTCATTCCTATTCAAGAACTTTACGAAAAGGGCACGTTCCCAAATACAACATTAGTAATTTGTGAAGTCGGGAACTTCCGTAAGACACAATGGCTTACTGCAGACAACGGAACCAATGAAGTCAAGGCGGGCGATATCAGAATGTCTGTTTGTCACGAGCATGAACACGCAGCTCCCAGCATCACATTATAATTGTCCCCTGTCAGCAGAATCATATAATTTAAGTCTTTGTAAATAATGCATGCATATACAAATAGTTATCTTGCCAATTCTGTCCATATGCCAGGTCACAAAATCGGGCCAAACTTAAACGAGGAAATAATCTTTAATATAGATTACAACGATATCAGGGTAGACAAAACGGGAATATACATATATAAAGGAAAATTATAGCTGGATGCTGAAGGTGAAGTCTTGTTTTTAATATATATGAAGCATTATATTTCTGAAGTTGTATTTATTTCTTATTGGAACGTAACGCCCTTTCTGACAACCAGTAAGTTACTCAAACATTTCACATATTGCATACAATATTGTCAACCTTTCTGCGCCACTAAATTGTTACTTCGTGTATTGTTTGTTTTGTTTTTTTTAATATCAGAGGAATTGTTTTAATGTAATGCTGTGTTAACGGGCCCATAAGAAAAATAAAGAATAGTAACACGGTAACTTATCATGCATGTCGTAAGATGCAATAAAGGAGGGTTGATAAGAGACTAGCTACAGGGTGTAATTTTAATGACTGTGCAGTGTTTGAAAATATTGCCAGTTCAAGTTTTGTATTCACCTACTGTAAAGTTCATGCAACATATTAAGTAAATACAACACTTGGACCGGCAATATTTTCAAACACTGCACAGTCATTAAAAATACGCCCCGTACAGTGGAAAACTTTAGCAGCAAAATTCAACCAATTGCGAACAAGTCTACACAGTGATTTATTTGGTTGTTTCAGGATTTGAGGTTTAAAGATTGAGCACAGCCCACTATTAGCAGCGCTGATCGTATTCCGGCACGAACCGGCACTCAAATTTGAAGCACTAGACTCGAGTTTCGCTCTTGTTTGAGCTCGTCAGTAGTGCATATCCCTGACTGGACCCGGGATCGAACTCTGGATAACTTGCGTGTGAGGCGGGTGTGCAACCATTGACTATGCGACTCACTGTGGACGCGACCAATTATCATACTAGAATATCACAACGTAACCCACTGTAGGCTATAAGGCTATAGCTCAAAGTTTGCCCGATCGCAGCGACCCACATCCATCAATCGATGTGGCCCCCGAATGATCAGGTCTTCTCGATCTGGCAAGACAAATCTGGCGCCTAAATTCCAGGGAGCAATAATCAAACTGATTTTTTTTTTTTTTTTTTTTTTTTTTTTTGTTATTACGGGATTAGAGGTTTAAAGATTGAGCACAACCCATTAATGACAACGCTGATCGTATCCCGACACAAATCTTAAGCCTTGTCCACATCAGATTAGAAGCACTTTAAAGTCTACAAAGATCTTGGTGTGCGTTGGCTGAAGGTCCATGCTTCGTCAGAAGATGAGCGATGAAGAAGGTTTCATGAGACAGAAGAAGTTAAAGTAATAATTGTGGTAGAGAGGGATTGCGTGGTAACTGATTGCAGCAAACGGATATAAGCATATTATGCCCCGGCAAGCAATATACGATTGTACTAGGCCTGGTTCCTGTTTGGTGAACATAATATAAATAATTTACGCTACACTGATGACATCATCTTGATAGCAACAAGTCCGCAGGAGCTATAGGAAATAATAGACACCGTGGTTGTAGAAAGTGACGAAATGGGCCTGAGCGTGAATAATGGGAAGTTCGAAGTCATGACGAAATCAAAGAAACAGATTGTGCGTAAATATACAATTAAGGTAAATGATGTTATTTTGGGGCAAGTTCAGACTTTCAAATATCTAGGCACATAGACAACATCACACGTAAGATGCATTACAGAAATAAAGAACATAATTAGACAAGCAAATACTGCAGTCTACCAATGAATAACATTTTTTGTAGTAAGTCCTTGTTATTTGAAGTCGGAAGAGGAATTCTGTCATGTTATATAGAACCAGTTCTCACATGTTACTGCGAATCCTTGACAGTTAGTAAACAAGCAAAAAAAAACTATGGAAGCTTTGGAGATGTTGAATATTCCTTGAACAGCCAAAATGAATAGTCTGGACCTTTTGGTGGAGAGTAAATTGCAATGACAACGTATCACAAACATCAGAAAAAGACAATCTTCATTTTTGGCCATATTATGCGAATAGAAAAACTGGAAAGATATGTGGAAAGAGATACTGTGGAATACAGTGAGAGAAAATTCTTGACAGTTTTGCGTCATGGCACGGAAGGGAGTCAATAGCCGAATTGATCCATGCCGTCGGAGACCGGAAGATGTTGAAAAGCATGATCTCCCATATCAATCGGCAAGGTACTTGATGATGATGATGATGATGAGGAGGAGGATGAGGAGGAGGAGGAGGATGACGATGATGATGACGATGATGATAATGATGATAGTGGTGGTGGTGGTGGTGGTGGTGGTGGTGGTGGTGGTGGTGATGATGATGATGATGATGATGATGATGATGATGATGATGATGATGATGATGATTAAATAACAAGCACAATTTGGAATAGCAAATGTATAACACTAAACCGTTAAATGTTGAAGATGAAGAACACAATACACATGCCCTAATTGTCTGAGAGGCGTGATTAAACAAACGAAAACTCCTTTATCTGAAATAATAATGATGGTTTCGTTATCATTACTATGTGTCATTTCGATAAACATGGTTAATCATGATTTACCATATCACTTGATCACAAAATCTTCAGAACAAGTCTGTGTTCTTTTCACACTTGTGTCATGGGACAAAACCATCCGGATATGAATTATGGATTGCCAGGCGCCCAATTTTTTTTTTTTTTCTGGGACTGTCCCGGTTTTGTTTTTTTTTTTTAAATGAAATATTTATTTTTTGTCCCGAACAGTGCTTTTGGGATGTCGTTTGTTTCTATCCTGTCAAATGAAATATTTAACTGAATCAAACTGCGTGTCACTAAGACTAGGGCAGAATTTGTCAAGCAAAGCTGCATTTCAGAAAATGAAAAGCATTTTATGCAATAAGTCACTACCAATGAATATCAGAAAACCAGAACTGACATGTTATATAGAAGTTGTTTTGCTCTGTGACAGTGAATCATGGAATGTGAAAGGAATTACAAAGAACGCGAAAGCAAAGATGAATGGTTCCTGGGACGGATGTTGCTAATACCGCCGACTGTCAGATTCACTAACAGCCATTGCCTGAAAGAGGCTTTAAAAAGTAGTTAACAGTTAGTTGCACATCCTTTACAGGACGTCGCAGTCAACCCCCTAATTTTTGACTGTGTGAAGTTTTTTGGCAAGTTTATGTTCAGTAGTTTGCAATTCCTTTCTGAACGACCGGCATTCATACCATTGATTGAAAACTAGAGCAAGCCGGTCTGCTTTTAAATAGCATGCAGCTGTGGTTTGAACGTGGTATGCTAATGGCTGTGGAAATGTGGTTTCTGAGGAAAATGCAAAGAATACCATGGACAGACAGAAAAACCAATGAACAAGTCCTGCAAGAAACAAATGGAGATCGTAAACTGATTAGAGTCATAAGACGTTGACAGTCTAAATTCTTTGCACATGTTATGAGAAGAAATGACTTGGAGAACTTGGTGACAACTGGAAAGATCGAAGGGAAGAGACCAAGGGGAAGATCGAGAAGTAAATACCAGCAAGGCTTGGCCACGTGGCATGTTCTAGACAGGAACACAGAGCTGATACACGACTCTGGTGATCGAGTGAGATGACAGAGTATAACCGCCCACGCTTATCGGCATGGCATATGATGGATAGATGGATGCCGGATTACGAATTGCCTTTGCAAGCCGTTCGCCACAGTGCTGTATAATAAAAGTAGAAACATTATAAATAACTATAAGCCAGAGACAAACAACGGTCTGTGCTCATAACATGAGAAGAGAGGCTGTGGAGAACATCGTGGCGACTGGAATGACCAGTGGGAGAAGAGGCAGAGGAAGATCGAGAAGAATTATACTTGATGAACTGAGACTGTGGCATGCAGGAATGTCATGAACAGAGTTGATCAGGAACACCAAGGACAGAGATCTGTGCAGAGACGTGAACGCCTACGCCAGTTAGCAGGGCACATGGTGATGGCGATGAGTGACAATTAATTAGTTTAGTTTAGTTTAGTTTAGTTTAGTTTAGTCGATGGATCAACATCACGGCACACGGGTGTAACCCATAAGTGCTCCGTTCTCCTCCTAACTGAAACCTGAGTCTGGAGAAACTCAGCTCAGTGCACGAACTCCGTAGCACCAAAGAGGATCCTGAAATACTGTGGGTAGACAATATTAATTGTCACACAGGGGGGGGGGGGGGCTGCGTGGTCTCGAGGTATGGTGTCCGCCTCGATTGCTGGAGGTCCCGGGTTCAAACACCGGTGAGGGCCGGGATATTTTTACGTGGACTTCTAGTAACAAAAGTTCCCCTGGTCTCTGGGTAGTAAGATAGAACGCCCGTGTGTATTGTTGCGCACGTAAAAAAATCCCTTGGAAGTTGGAAATGAAAAAAGAGTAGCCTAACGGCGCTGCCCGGTCAAAATTTCGAGTTAAAAATCTACCCAAAGTATTTCAAGATCCTCGCCGGTGCTACGGAGTTCCTGCACTGAGCTGAGGTTCTCTGGACTCAGGCTTTAGTTAGGAGTAGAACGGAGCACTTATGGGTTACACTCGTGTATCGTGATGTTGATCCGTCGGCTAAACTAAACTAAACTAAATTAAACTAAGCTAAACAGCAGGTGTGGTCGGGGCCCCTTGCGATCATGTGTATAGTGTGGAAGAATATATACACTAGCATTGCCTGAAGAGAATGGTGTTGCGGGGAGCGACAAGCGGATCTGGCCGACACTTAGTACTGAAAAGGAAATGTCAGGCGGACACATAATCAGGCTGCAACTGGTACCATTAGTATTGTTTAAGATGAGGACGGAGATGGCATGGAAATGTCCTGAGTGCTGTGATTCCAGTACTTAACTCAGCTCAGCTCAACCTATAGAATTTGAGTGTTTTCCAAGAATGTCGGCCTCATAGAATCTGCGCGTCTCACAGAATCTGGGTGTCTGGCAGAAACATTGATGTATCCGGGAACCGGGATGTTTCTTACAATCGGATTGCCTGTTGTGGAAATGTGGAAGTGTGGTGGCAATGTAGATGTGTGGTGATATTGTGGGTGTCTTGTGGTAATGTAGGTGTCTGCTACTAATTGGGGGTCTAATACTATCGTGAGTGGCCGGCACTAAGGCGGGTGTCTGGTACTAAGGCGGGTGTCTTGTATTAACGTGGGTGTATGACAGAAAATGGGTGTCTCGTAAAATCTTGTCTCATAGTACCTTGGTTTCTCTTAGCACCTGGATGTCTTGTTAGTTGTGTGTTCTATACGGGTCGTCGCAATAAAACCAACATTTTTGGCTGTTTGTGATGATACTAGATAATTGTTACGTTCAGCAGTTTGCCATTGTTTCTGAACAACGGGGGCTCATACCAACGAAATCACCGCAAAGCGGTTGCGAACTATGACTCGGGAAATTGTGACATGCATTCATTGCCCCTGAGCCACAGCGGTGGCTATAGATTATGTGTAGACTCTAGCGAGCATCATTTTCATTCTCCATTCTCTATGATTTTCAGCGACAACCTATGCACTAATCTCCGTATCACAACAATGAGTGCCACATCAGCCCTTCGTGACAGCATCTTGATCTGTGCAGCTTGGATAAGCCTTAAAGGTAAGTACCACATGTCATAATTTGTCATCGTCTATTTTTTTTTTTGTTTTTTGCATATCCTTTACAGGACATCGCTGTCAACATCAGCATCTTTCAGCTGTATGTTGATTTCTTGGCAAGATTACGCTCAGTAGTTTGCCATTGCTTTCTGAGCGGCGGGCTCAGTTATCCCGCATGTCACCAGCGGGGGTCGAACCGCTCCCAGCTCTCGCCCTGCTACGAGACTGCGTGATAAACGGGATTACGGAGAGTGTTGTAACCCCTCAGCCAGAGAGACCGGCCATCGTCTATTAATAATAGCTTTATTCCGAACAAATTTACCAAAATACAAGAAAGAGCCCAGTGAATTTAGTGGCGACGTGTTATAGAAAATGGTCAAGACATTTCAGAACGATCTGCAATGATTGGTGTTTTCTTCTTCTTAGTTCTGGTTTTGAGGGAAGTGCGTCACACTCAGTTATGCACCTCACAGGTCAGAGGTCAGTGTGTCACACTCAGTTATGCACCTCACAGGTCAGAAGTCTGTCCAACTTCGGCACGCATTTGTGTACGGCTTGCTTCCTCTAGACCAGGGGTGGGCAAACTACGGCCCGCGGGCCGCATGCGGCCCGCCAAGTGATTTTATGCGGCCCGCGAGGGCATTTAGAAATAAAAAATTTTAATTAGTTTTTAAGTTATTTTGTTGAATTTTACAGAATTTCATGTACCGTTATGATGAGTGTCAATAACAAACGTAAGATTGAAGATGAATGCCGTGTTTTTAATAATAAGTGGACAACTAAGTACTGTTTTATAAAAGTTGGTAGCAAATCAGTTTGCTTGTTGTGTCGTGAGTCAGTGGCTGTCTTCAAGGAGTACAATTTAAAAAGACATTATCAAAGAAAACATTCCGATTTCGGATACAATTTAACGACCGAAGAGAAAGAAAGGAAATACCTTGAGTTGGTGGAAAATTTGGAGAAACAGCAAACTGTTTTCACTAAACAGTCTTCAGTTCAAGATGCTGCAACTGAAGCAAAGTCTTGTGCTGTCACACATACTTGTAAAACGGAACAAGCCATTTTCTGATGGCGAATTCATCAAGGAATGTTTGCTAGATGCAGCAAACATTATGTGCCCAGAACAAACAAAAAAAAAACAGATCTGACAGCATTACTTTATCAAGGAGAATTGTGGTTAGACGTGTTGACAAGATCAGTGACAATTTGATGCATAAACTTCAAGATGCAAGTAAACCATTTTTGTGGTACTCTCTTGCATTGGATGAGAGTACCGGTGTAGCCTAAATGATACAGCCCAATTATTGATATTTACACGTGGAATAAACATTTCTTTCAAACTCACTGAAGAGGAAATGATATAATCAATGCTGTTACTAACTGTATTAAAAGAACCGCGTTGGTTTGGAACAAGATGGCAAATGTTACAACTGACGGAGCTCGTGCTTTGACTGGAAAAAATGTAGGTTTGGTAAAGTTGATAAGTGATCAGATTAAAGCAGAATATCCAGGCCACATATTATTACCACTTCACTGTGTGATTTATCAAGAAAGTCTGTGTAAAACTGTTTTGAATATCAAGCATGTTATTGACCCAGTTGTCAGTGTCATCAACCTCATCAGATCAAGAGGACTTAATCACAGACAGGTCAAGTCATTACTTGACGATTTGGAAACTGAACATTCCGGTGTCCTGACCACACCAATGTTCGATGGCTGAGTCTCGGCAAGGTAGTGAGGCGAGTGTGGGAACTCAGAGAAGAAATAGTGATGTTCCTAGAGATGAAGGGCATTGCATGTGACTTTAATACTAACATTGTCAATAAAGAGTGGTTGTTAGACTTTATGTTTGCCATTGAAATTATGGAAAAGTTAAATGAACTGAATGTCAAACTTCAGGGCAATGGTGTGTTTGCACATGAATTGTATGTATATGTAAAATCATTTCAGGCATAACTCTCACTGTTCTCCAGACAAGCAAGTGAAAAAAAGATTTTATCACTTCCCTTTGCTGAAACAAGAAACCATTTCTGGTGAAATGACTGAAAAATACAAAGCCCAATTAGATGCATTGATTGAAGAATTTGGATGGAGATTCCAAGATTTCAAGAAATTAGAGCCATAGTTCAATATTCTCAGTTCACCTTTTAGTGCAGAAGCTGATACAGCCACAGAGGGTATACAGTTGGAGCTGCTTGACTTACAAGCAGATCATGACCTGAAAGAGAAATTCAAGACAGATGGTTTGCTGGACTTCTATGGATCTTTATCACAAGAATCATTTCCCAACTTGAAAAACTTTGCAGCTAAACTTTTATCATTATTTGGATCAACATACATTTGCGAATAAGCATTCTCTTGCTTGAAGATCATTAAATCTAAGAATAGGTCTTTATTGTAGGACTGCAACTTGCATGCTGGCATGCGAATATCAACAAGTAAACTTGCTCCAGATTTCAAGAATATTGTCAACAATTACAAGCAATTATATACATCTCATTAGAAATCAACAACTGTAGTGACAATGTAGTCGCTGTGTGTCTAAATTAAAGCTATTGATAGATAATACAGAATATTTTTGTATAATAACAAGTTGTAAAATCGTGTTAACAAATTAGTAAAAGATTTTGTCCATATTGTCAAATATAATGTACACGTGTATAAGTAAAATAAAATTGCAATAATTAGTTATTTATACTGCTTAATAACCTATAAATAATTAATAATTACTTATTGTGATAGGTTGCTGTAGACAAAATGGATATATATATATATATATGGTGAGGTGAGTGTCTGGTACTAAGGTGGGTGTCTGGTACTAAGGTGGGTGTCTGGTACTAAGGTGAGTGTCTGGTACTGAAGTGGGTGTCTGGTACTAAGGTGGGTGTCTGGTACTAAGGTGAGTGTTTGGTACTAAGGTGGGTGTATGGCACTAAGGCGGTTGTATAGTACTAAGGTGAGTGTCTGGTACTGAAGTGGGTGTCTGGTACTAAGGTGGGTGTATGATACTAAGGTGGGTGTATGGTACTAAGGTGGGTGTCTGGTACTAAGGTGGGTGTCAGGTACTGAAGTGGGTGTATGGTACTAAGGTGGGTGTCTGGTACTAAGGTGGGTGTCTGGTACTAAGGGTGGTGTCTGGTACTGAAGTGGGTGTCTGGTACTAAGGTTCGTGTCTGGTACTGAAGTGGGTGTATGGTACTAAGGTGTGTGTCTGGTACTAAGGTGGGTGTCTGGTACTAAGGTGGGTGTCTGGTGCTGAAGTGGGTGTATGGTACTAAGGTGGGTGTCTGGTACTGAAGTGGGTGTCTGGTACTAAGGTGGGTGTCTGGTACTAAGGTGGGTGTCAGGTACTAAGGTGGGTGTCTGGTACTGAAGTGGGTGTCTGGTACTGAAGTGGGTGCCTGGTACTGAAGTGGGTGTCTGGTACTAAGGTGGGTGTCTGGTACTGAAGTGGGTGTCTTTTACTGAAGTGGGTGTCTGGTACTAATGTGGTTGTATAGTACAAAGGTGAGTGTCTGGTACTAAGGTGGGTGTCTGGTACTGAAGTTGGTGTATGGTACTAAGGTGGGTGTCTGGTACTAAGGGTGGTGTCTGGTACTAAGGTGAGTGTCTGGTACTGAAGTGGGTGTCTGGTACTAAGGTGAGTGTCTGGTACTGAAGTGGGTGTCTGGTACTAAGGTGGGTGTCTCGAACTAAGGTGGGTGTCTGGTACTGAAGTTGGTGTATGGTACTAAGATGATTATCTGGTACTGAAGTGGGTGTCTGGTACTAAGTTGGTTGTCTGGTACTGAAGTGGGTGTATGATACTAAGGTGGGTGTCTGGTATTGAAGTGGGTGTCTGGTACTAAGGTGGGTGTCTGGTATTGAAGTGGGTGTATGGTACTCAGGTGGTTGTCTGGTACTAAGAGTGGTGTCTGGTACTAAGGTGAGTGTCTGGTACTAAGGTAGGTGTCTGGTACTAAGGGTGATGTCTGGTACTAAGGTGAGTGTCTGGTACTGAAGTGGGTGTCTGGTACTAAGGAGAGTGTCTGGTACTAAGGTGGGTGTCTGATACTAAGGTGAGTTTCTGGTACTGAAGTGGGTGTCTGGTACTAAGGTGGGTGTATGGTACTAATGTGAGTGTCTGGTACTGAAGTGGGTGTCTGGTACTAAGGTGGGTGTATGGTACTAAGGTGAGTGTCTGGTACTGAAGTGGGTGTCTGGTACTAAGGTGGGTGTATGGTACTACGGTGAGTGTCTGGTACTGAAGTGGGTGTCTGGTACTAAGGTGGGTGTCTGGTACTAAGGTGGGTGTCTGGTACTGAAGTGGGTTTCTTGTACTAAGGTGGGTGTCTGGTACTAAGGTGGGTGTCTTGTACTGAAGTGGGTGTCTGGTACTAAGGGTGGTGTCTGGTACTGAAGTGGGTGTCTGGTACTGAAGTGGGTGTCTGGTACTAAGGTGGGTGTATGGTACTAAGGTGAGTGTCTGGTACTGAAGTGGGTGTCTGGTAGTAAGGTGGGTGTCTGGTACTAAGGTGAGTGTCTGGTACTAAGGTGGGTGTCTGGTACTGAAGTGGGTGTCTGATACTAAGGTGGGTGTCTGGTACTAAGGTGGGTGTCTGGTACTGAAGTGGGTGTCTAGTACTGAAGTGGGTGTCTGGTACTAAGGTGGGTGTATGGTACTGAAGTGGGTGTATGGTACTAAGGTGGGTGTATGGTACTAAGGTGGGTGTCTGGTACTAGAGTGTCTGGTACTAAGGTGGGTGTCTGGTACTAAGGTGGGTGTCTGGTACTTAAGTGGGTGTCTGGTACTAAGGTGGGTGTCTGGTACTAAGGTGGGTGTCTGGTACTAAAGTGGGTGTCTGGTACTGAAGTGGGTGTCTGGTACTAAGGTGGGTGTATAGTACTAAGGTGAGTGTCTGGTACTGAAGTGGGTGTCTGGTACTAAGGTGGGTATCTGGTACTAAGGTGGGTATCTGGTTCTAAGGTGGGTGTCTGGTACTGAAGTGGGTGTCTGGTACTAAGGTGGGTGTCTGGTACTGAAGTGGGTGTCTGGTACTAAGCTGGGTGTCTGGTACTAATGTGGGTGTCTGGTACTAATGTGGGTGTCTGGTACTAAGGTGGGTATCTGGTACTAAGGTGGGTGTCTGGTACTAAGTTGGATGTATGGTACTAAGGTGAGTGTCTGGTACTAAGTTGGGTGTCTGGTACTAAGGTGAGTGTCTGGTACTAAGGTGAGTGTCTGGTACTAAGGTCAGTGTCTGGTACTAAGGTGAGTGTCTGGTACTAAGGTGAGTGTCTGGTACTAAGGTGAGTGTCTGGCATTAAGGTGAGTGTCTGGTATTAAGGTGAGTGTCTGGTACTAAGTTGGGTGTCTGGTACTAAGTTGGGTGTCTGGTACTAAGGTGGGTGTATGGTACTAAGGTGAGTGTCTGGTACTGAAGTGGGTGTCTGGTACTAAGGTGGGTGTCTGGTACTAAGGTGGGTGTCTGGTTCTAAGGTGGGTGTCTGGTACTGAAGTGGGTGTCTGGTACTAAGGTGGGTGTCTGGTACTGAAGTGGGTGTCTGGTACTAAGCTGGGTGCCTGGTACTAATGTGGGTGTCTGGTACTAAGGTGGGTGTCTGGTACTAAGGTGGGTGTCTGGTACTAAGTTGGATGTCTGGTACTAAGGTGAGTGTCTGGTACTAAGTTGGGTGTCTGGTACTAAGGTGAGTGTCTGGTACTAAGGTGAGTGTCTGGTACTAAGGTGAGTGTCTGGTACTAAGGTGAGTGTCTGGTACTAAGGTGAGTGTCTGGTACTAAGGTGAGTGTCTGGTATTAAGGTGAGTGTCTGGTACTAAGTTGGGTGTCTGGTACTAAGGTGGGTGTCTGGTACTAAGGTGGGTGTCTGGTACTAAGTTGGGTGTCTGGTACTAAGGTGAGTGTCTGGTATTAAGGTGAGTGTCCCATGATCGCGCGCGAGGCAGGCGGCTGACCACTTTGCCACAAATAACAACCCCCTCCCCGCTCTTCTCCTCTCCCAATATATCAGTACATGACTAAAGAATGCTGTGTATCTGTTTATTATTGTTGTTTATAATGTTTTACTTTCATGAGCCTCTTCCAGGAAATCGTTATTAATTGTTCTAGCAGTCCAAGGTATTTGCACCATTCTTCTCTGCAATCACGTCTTTGTTGCTTCCATGCTCTCCCTAATTTGCCTATTCACTACCATGATTCAATCACGCCGTACAGCAAAATAGTTTCTATATAACATTTCATGATTCAATCACGCCGTACAGCAAATTAGTTTCTATATAACATTCCATGATTCAATCACGCCGTACAGCAAATTAGTTTCTATATAACATTCCATGATTCAATCACGCCGTTCAGCAAATTAGTTTCTATATAACATTCCATGATTCAATCACGCCGTACAGCAAATTAGTTTCTATATAACATTCCATGATTCAATCACGCCGTACAGCAAAATAGTTTCTATATCACTTTTCAGAGCTATCTATTTTACAGTTAATGGCCGTAACTTATTGCATAAGCTATTTTTCATTTTCCGAAATGCAGCTTTTCTTGAACCATTTTTCTCTAATCTCTGTCATGCATCTCATATCGAATGTTGTAATTGCGCTAGATATTTAAATGTATCATCCTGGTTAAGAATGTTCCCTTGTTTGCTATGTCACATTTTGATGTTATCTATGTGCATTAATTGGTTCGAAGGATAATATATCATCATATGGAACTTCCCATTTGAACATAAGGGCGATGTATCGCCATACTACGGTCAAAGTGTTATTTGTTTTCTTCCATGTTATCGTCCGCAATGTTAGTGCTCAGTGAATGGAAGTGTACGTTATAATAATTTTTCATTTAACTGATTCAGCGCCATTGGAAGATTAATCGTCTTAAGTGTTCCTTTATCAACCATAGGTTTAAATATAGCCGAAATACTGTCATTGCGAAATATTCTCTCAATTAAACTATCAATATAGTGGTTTTCTCTAAGCAACCTGCCTGACTTTGATATATAATACAACATGTCTGTTACAATATTAACAACCTTTAGGTCATAACTGTGACACACCGCTACTTCCCATTTTCCGCTATACATTTTTGCTTGGTCCGAACCAATTTTTTCTTCCTTTGGCACTGAATTGGCTAATTGTGCCCATGTTTGAGCTAAACCTATTTTTTGTTTGGCGCTGAATCGGCGGGTTTTGTTTGGCACGGGTCAGTTCAATAACTGTTTCACAATTACAGGACCAGTTTTGAGCTCCAGTGACCCAATGTATCTATTGCCGTTCTCAAACTTGACATTTGCATATGAAGTGATGGAAGGCGAAAATGGTGACTATCCTGACACTTGGACGTGCCCGGAATTCGAGGTAAGAGCAGAAATGAATGATTGGTTTACTCTTTTGATATAAAGTGTTGCATGTCCTTTTCAGGGCGCTGCAATCAATCCCAGGAGTTGAGTTGAGTTGAGTTGAGTTGTGTTGAGACAAAAGCTGACATCATAGAACTCAGGGCATTCCCATATGCGCTCAGTCACCATCTTCAACAGCCAGGTTAATTGACTAGCTAGTTTTACGTTCAAGATTTTGCCATTGTTTTCTCAACAAGAAGTCAACGCTTAAGTGCAACTGACCCGTGGAGCGGATGAGCCCCATAATGCGCTATCAGCTCACCGGAACACAACTGTCTTGTTCTGTTTTTTTTAATTAACTATTCCTTTACTCACGCCATTGTGCAATCAATAAAGAAGAAATATGGGAGTTTTGAACTTAAATGTTAGAAAGTTAGTTTCATATTCTTTACAGGACGCTGCAATCAAATACAGCTTGTTTTGGAGCCATTTGTGATTCCTTGGTAAGTTTACTTTTTTTTTTTTTTACTTTTTTTTTTAAACAATGTTGCATATCCCTTAAAGGACGTTGTAGTCAACACTAGCATCTGTTAGCTGCTGTTGATGTACTAGGCAAGATTACGCTCAGTAGTTTGCCATTGCTTTCTGGGCGACCGGCTCACATACCCCCGTAAGTAACCAATGAGGCGCGATCCGCTACCGAATCTGGCGCAGCTGCGTTACTCACGAGAATATACGGGATTATGGAGAAAGATGTTAACACCTACGCCAGGGAGACCGGTAGTTTACTTTTAGTGGTTTGCATTACTTTCTGAACGACAGGCACCCATACCAACTGATGCAAACCAGCGCAAGGCGGTCTGCTTCCAAATCGCTCACAGCTGTGTTTCGAACGCGGTATGGCGTATTATGCATTGCGTTTGTAACTGCTTCGCCACAGCGTAGGCAAGTTCTTAAATAAATAGAAATGTTACAAAAGGTTCTTAGCATATCGTAGTAAATAAGTTGCAAGATAAATAGAAATGTTACATCTCATTTCATCTCATCATGTTCCTCTTGTACCTTGCGGTGTCGAGGTGAAGTATAAACAGCGGGAGAGTGCCCGCTTATGGGCTTCATGTATCGATATTCCCATGGACTCTGTTATTCCCTGCGTCCATCGTTTACGTGGTCGGCCTCTTCCTCTGCTTCCCTCTGGTCTGTACATCATTGCTTGTTGTGGTATACTGTTAGTTGGTAACCTACTTGCATGGCCAAACCATTTGACTTGCTGCCATCTAATAAAATCTAGTGCAGCTATAACCCCCACTTTAGTCCTGATTTCTTCATTTCTGATCTTATCTCTTCTTTATACATTGAGTATTCTCACGAATCTCATTTCTGTTGTTGTGATTTTTCTTTTCTCTTTTTCTGTCATTGTCCAGGTTTGGCATTGGTAGCATAGAGTTGGTAGGAAGATTGTGTTGTAAAGTGCTTTATTAGTAGTTATTCATACATGTTTGTTCTTTATTATTGGTGCCATTTGTCCAATGATTTGGTTTGCCTTATTGCATCTGTTTTCGATTTCATCTTCTGATTTGCTATTTGGTGATATTATACTTCCTAGATACTTGAAACTCTTTACTTGTTTCAAGGGATGTTCGTTTAGCTGGATTGTTGTTGTTTTATCTTTTTTGGCTATGGTCAATACCTCTGTTTTACTTGTGCTGATTTTCATGTTACACATTTCATTTAGACTATTCATGTGATCTTATGATTCAGCTTCTGATTTTGCTAATAGTGCTTGGTCGTCCGCAAATGTTCTCTAATGGTTAGATTTGCAGATGGTAATAATAAATAGAAATGTTAGAAAATAATCTTAGAATATAGTAGGAAATAAGTTACAAAATAGATAGAAATGTTACAAAAGGTTCTTCTTAGAATATCGTTAGAAAAAAAAGAATGAGAAGAATGCTGACAATCTGCTAGATCTCTATATTGCAGAAAACTTGCTGATAAACAGCTTCATAACTCTGAAACTGACCTTCTTTGGCCATGTTATCGGTCACGGAAGTCTGGGGAGAACCGTAATGGAAGGCGCGTTTTCTAGAAGAGGAGACAGGAATCCATCGCCACAAAGATAAGCACAGGACATTGAATACCCCTTGGACATGAAGAATTTTGAGAAAGTGCCAAAGGATTGAAAATGTTTTTGGCCGGCCGTGATTCTTCTTCTTTCGTTCGCTTGAAATATGTTTATAACTGCAATGTTGTCGTTTGCATGGATTTAACTGTCTATTTTAGTTCACTCGTAGTCCATACAGTTTAATCTTCCACTGTTGTGTCTCTAGGCCAGAAGGTTTGCCTAGATATATCGTATATTGGGCAGTCTTGGAGTATGTGCTCTGCTGTCTGCGACGCCAATCTACATGTGCAAATGGCTGATTCGCCAATCTTGAATTTTGTATACATGTGGTTGTATAATCTATTGTGTCCTGTTCTGAGGCGTAAAATAATGATTTGTTCTGGTCTGTCCATAAGGTGGTAGTCGTCTTGAGCAGGTTTTGGTGGCTTTCCAGCTTATTTGATCATTCTGTTCTTTTGGTAGTATTTAGCGGGTATATCAAGTTGTTGTTCTATTGCTCTTTTTCTCAGCCAATAGATCAGTTCTCTCGTTTCCGGATACTCCACAATGAGATGGTATCCACTGTATGGTGACCTTACGCTGGCTGCCAAGTTCAGATAGTAGTGTCCGTAGTACTGGCAACTTCCCAGAGAAGAGGACTTCAAGTACAGCGAGCCGTTATTGTAGCGGCGTTCTGTATAAGACCTCGTCAATCAATCAGGTGCCGTCTCCGCAATGAAGGTTGGCTGCAATGGATCTCCAACACTACATCACTAAAACAAAAGCAATGCTACTAACAACCAGATAAAGACTTCAAACTCTAAGCCCACACACATCACTTCAACTTCACATCGATAACATGCCAGTAGAAAGTGTAATTGAGTACAAAACATTAGGCCTAATCATTGATAGAAACCTAACCTTTAATTCCCACGTTCAAGCGCTCATTAAACAAACAGCGAAAAAAGTCTACCAACTCGCCAAAATTAAAAACTTCCTTGATGAGGACACAAGGAAACTATTCTATACTTCTCATATACAGACACACTTTGACTACTGCTCTACAATCTGGGACGGTTGTTCTAATTCAAAAACCAAGCGACTTTACTCATTCCAGAAACGGGCCATGAGTCTAATTTATAGCAAACATTTATCTGACAATCCTAGCCTGTATAAACGCCTTCAGTTACTACCATTCCGCAAACGCCTGCTTTTCAATAAAGCTAAACTAATTCACAAAATCCTGCATCGGAATGCCCCAAATTACCTTTGGCCATTGTTTAAATATAATGCTAGACACAGTAAACGTTTAAATATACTACACATTCCGAAGCCTAGGATTGACTTATACAAAACAAGCTTAACGTACTCTGCAGCTCAGCTGTGGAACAATCTTCCACAAGAAATCAAAGACATCACCAATCCCTATTCATATAATCGCAAATTATTGGAACACTATCTCAATACGGATTACCTTCCCCCTTAATAATAGAGATAATAATAATAATAACAAAACCCTAGTACAACAGCCAGTCCCTTTTTTGTAGGCCAGTATATTCCACATGGCTAATAACAAGTGTCAGACCATTATGTAATATTACTGTGTCGTGTAGTTTTGATGTTCGCATTTTGCCCATGCCTTTATAATGCATATCTTTTATATTGTTGCTGTTCTTTGTTAGCCTTGAATGATGTGTGAATGAAATAATGTATGAAAGAGAGTGATAGAAGGGCAGAATGTTAGACGGGTCTGCGTGCCCAATTCTTAACCCTTTGAAAATAAAATTTGTTCGTTCGTTCGTTCGTTCTGTCTCTCGCCTTGACTGTACATTCTGTGAGGCTGATGTTCGTCCACCTCTTGATGTTATCCTCAAACTTGTATCGTTGTCTACCTCTTGCTAGCTTGCCCTCAACCTTGCCCTACAGTATGGTTTTTATAAGAGTATCATGTCTTTTAACGTGGCCAAAATATTACACTTGTCTCCTCTTTATTTCTTTCAACAACTCTCTCTTCATTCCCAGTTTTTCTAGGACCTCTGCATTTGATTGTTTTTGTTTCCATGAAATACGACCTGTTCGTCTGTATATCCACATCGCCAGGGCTTCTCTGACCTCATATATAATGATTATACTGTCTATTACTTCCCGACTACACTGTGTGAAACGTAGGGGGAAGTTCAATTTTCGATCTACACATGGAGTTTGTGATTGTTCAGCGTAACTTGAAATAACTATTCTTGGTCTGTTTCTCACTCTATAGCCAAAGCTTCTGTGATTGTATCCACACAGCGATAGCTGACTGGGTTTCAGTCTCACAAGGTGTCTTATTTGTTGTGTATCCATCCATCCATCATGTGCCATGCCGGTAAGAGTGGGCGGTCATGTTCTGCCATCTCACTCGATCACCAGAGTCGTGGATCAGCTCCGTGTTTCTGTCTCGACCATGCCACAAGGCCAAGCCATCCAGGTACTTGCTTCTAGGTCTTCCCCTTGGTCTGTTCCCCTCGATCTTACCAGTTGTCACCAAATTCTCCAATCCATTTCTTCTCATAACATGCCCAAAAAATTTTGTTGTGTATCTGTACATTAAATTCAGGGAGTTGTATCTATGTTACTTCTAATATTATCATTCAGTATTCTTACTACTACTATTACTAATACTACTATTATAATCACCACCATTGCAATCGTTATTGCTGCTGCTGCTGTTTCTACCACTACTACAATAACCACCACCACGGCTACTGCAATCACTATTACAACAACAACTACTACTACTACTACTACTACTACTACTACTACTACTACTACTACTACTACTACTACTACTACTACTACTGCTATAAGTACCGTCATAGCCTTTGCAACCACTATTATTACTTCACTATTACTACTACTACTACTACTACAACTAACTACTACTACTACTACTACTACTACTACTACTACTACTACTACTACTACTACTACTACTACTACTACTACTACGATTACTACTACTACTACTAATACTGATATAGTCGATGGTTGAATGGGGCCTTTCGTCTCAAGAGTTAGAATTTGAATTTGAATTGGAACTGGAATCTAATCCTGTCAAAAATAACTGTCAGTTACTGCGTATATTGTACCTTCGGTGTCTTGCAGGGGGGTCTTGAGTCTGAGGAATTAAGGCCACTGGCTAGTGCAGTCGCCACGAACTGTGCAGGTTAGGATTTTCGTTTTGCCCCCGACAGAACAAAATCCACACATTACCGAGGATTCGAACCGGGTCTCCCGAAGGAGAATCCGGCGCTCTAGCCACTCGGTCAGTCGCTCCTCTACTACTAATACTAATATTACTGTAATCGTCTGGCGCGATACATGATGATGATAATGTTACCAGTACCAGCATCCCTTGCAGTGCCCTGGGGTACGATGGGAAGCCGCTCTGGAAGCGAGGATAAATAGAGGCGCGTGTCAGTTTCCCGGTCTCTCCAAACCAGACAACCGTGGCCGAAGGAGCGATTATATAGATTGCTGTAGTATAGAATAGGGAGGTTTTAACCAGCCCTCCCCAGTCACTGGACCAGAGCAGGGAGTCACAAATGCCTCTAGATTTAACCATGACTGGCTTGTGTGGCCCACACACGAGGACCGAGGAAATCCATCAAAATGACTGGCAATTTGTAAGCCCACTCTTGGTAGTGACCCTTGGCCATGTTTGTGGTTTGTAGAGCAAACTTGAGCCCCGGCTCTGGTTAATGTCGAAGGCCACTCACATCCCCTTTTGTATACCCTTTCGTATACCCATTCACATCCCCCTTCGTATACCTGTTTATGCCACTATATCTCTGCTGTTAGGGTTATAGTTTTGTTATCCGTTATGTTATGGCTCTTCACTGTATCTGGTCCCAGTCGACTTATGTGATGCGGGTGTCTTGTGTGGGTATTGAGGGTGCCCTTCGACTCAACTGAACATGATTGAGGTCTCACTGTCATTTAGAGACCGCCCCTGGAGTCAGTGCTAGGCAGCAGTAGTCTCTAACTGTGGGAGTTCCGATTCCCATTTCTGTATGTACTGACTGTCCATGAGCCCTGAGACGATAACAATAGAGAGTCCATATCTGCTGTTACCGTTGTTGTTTACGTTGAGGCTCTGTTGTTGCCATGTCCTTGTTGGTTTGTGGAGATGGGTACCTAGTCATGTGCATAGCGGTGTTAGGCAGCAGTGATTACTGTGGGAACATAGGTTCCCATTTCTGTATATGTCAGTTATGTGGCATGTCAGGATGCCTGTTTGTCCCTGAATCATGCAGTTCTGTCAATAAAAACCTAATTTTGTTGTTCTTAATTTGTTTTGTTTAGTCTGTAGTTTGTTGTGTAAACTCATTGATCCTGTTACAGTCCAGCAGTGTAATCTTCTGTCTGGGATGTACAACCGTATATCCCCCGCCCTAAGAACTCCTGGAATCTTCTGTCTAAATTCTACCCCTTTTCTTGTTAACAGAGGAGAATATACACAGTACTCTTTCTCTATTTCTTCTTATTGTCCTTTTCTTCTCTGGCCCATTAAAAGTCAGTGTTGCGCTTCTTTGTCTTTGAGCACTTAAGTATAGGAAATTACATCTTCCTGTCCTTGATATTATTCCTCTGGTGACAAGTGGCGAGCCTCGGCCTGCATTGTTTGGCGGCCTTTAGATTATCTTGTTGGTGTCTGTTCCAGTCTTCAATGATTCTTTTAGGTGGTAGTTCCATGTTTTGTTTGTTTTTTTTTTTTTTTTGCCTTTTTGGGGGTGTGAGAGGTCCCTGGCCAAAGACATTAACTGGGTTCAGGTTTTTTCCCCAAGTCTCCAAGAAGCACAGCATTGAGAGAAGAGCCTCCAGACCTACACCACATCTCAAGTCGTCGAAATTAAAGGTGACCTTATTCCTTGTTTAGGGAACCGAAGTTCCCCACCCAGCCGGCACTCAGTCTGAGTCCGCTGGTATAAATTAAGAGTGCGAACACTCCAACGAAGGTCACCAAACTTTAGCTATAAAGTCTTTTGGAATATTCATATATATTCCTACTGAAACCATCAAGCTTTACTCAGAAAGCTACAGAGGTGGTTGACGACTCCATGAGAGCAGAATGCTCCCACATTCAATAGAGGCTGGGGCTGTGCTTGTCCAAGAGAAAAATTCTGTTGATTCTTTTGGGAGAACAGTTGTGGACTGTTCATGCGACTGATTTCAGCAGTGCCAACATCTGGGGCCATCCATAGAAGTACCTTTCCCTTGTTTGTCTGGAAGAGGGGACATCAGAAATCCATCCCGCCAGTGTGTCCCACCAGCAGCAGAGCGCTGGACATCCATATTCAATCCCCACCGGTGGCCCCATCATCTGAGATCATCGAGGTGGATGTTTCCCTTATTGTACATCAGTTCACCATGTTCGTTTGAAGTGACATGACAATGTTACCTGTGGTGATAAGAAAATCATTTCCTTATAGGCGGAAGCAGAGGAGTTAATAATACCAGCGTGTTCGTCCAGGTTTATATCATAAGTGGACATATTAAGTGATGAGCAGTGAACAGTGATTTCCTATATTTCCCCTGTGCATAGACATTCAGTGAGAGGAAATAGCATCCAGCGAGAATCATATATTTCCACGACACACTTTATGGACAAATAATTAATTACTAGTTAAGTTTTGTGTCATTCAGTGTTAATTCAAATTAGGAATCCCCACTCACAGAAAGTGAGTCTAAGATGCCATGTCTTCCAGCATGTTTTGTTTTGCTTTGTTTTTTTCCCATGTACAGGTATTTTCCTACCCTGCTTCATTTAGGTACCACGGTGACAACAGAGAAATTACTGACTCATCCCAAGGAACTGGTGGAGGCTGCTAGCAGAAGCGGGGCTACCAGAATCAGACCGGGAAAACAAAAACTGGGTTTGCTTGCATAGTCACGGGAATTATATTTTTTTCAGTGGCAAGGGTGTCTGCATCTTGGTTTGCAGGTGGTCTAGTGGATAGCACGCATGTGATTTTGGACATTTTTTTTAAAGTAGGGATCGTAAAGTTAAGGGGATGCCTATGTGAAAAAATTTTTTTGGTGCCCCTATGTATTGCATCCATGGAGCTAAGTGTTGATGTTGATGTCAGGGTTGGTGGTTTATTTTGTATGCAGACTGCATATTCCTCATGGCCACTCAGAAGATATGGTATTATCTTTTGTCAGGGACTGATTTGTAAACTGTCACTGATATATGTTTTTAAGGCAGGTTCAGAAAATATAACTGGTAACAATTTTACGCTGAGAGGTTTAAGTCCCGTGATGAAACCCCCTTGACTGATTGTTTATTTAAATAGCCCTAGTGTTTTGGCTAAACCCTAAGGTCTACAGTTTTCTTATTCCATGAGGGACCGTCGAAAAATTGGGGGTGTGATGTGTAATCGTCTGGCGCGATACATGATGATGATAATGTTACCAGTACCAGCATCCCTTGCAGTGCCCTGGGGTACGATGGGAAGCCGCTCTGGAAGCGAGGATAAATAGAGGCGCGTGTCAGTTTCCCGGTCTCTCCAAACCAGACAACCGTGGCAGAAGGAGCGATTATGTAGATTGCTGTAGTATAGAATAGGGAGGTTTTAACCAGCCCTCCCCAGTCACTGGACCAGAGCAGGGAGTCACAAATGCCTCTAGATTTAACCATGACTGGCTTGTGTGGCCCACACACGAGGACCGAGGAAATCCATCAAAATGACTGGCAATTTGTAAGCCCACTCTTGGTAGTGACCCCTGGCCATGTTTGTGGTTTGTAGAGCAAACTTGAGCCCCGGTTCTGGTTAATGTCGTGGGCCACTCACATCCCCTTTTGTATACCCTTTCGTATACCCATTCACACCCCCCTTCGTATACCTGTTTATGCCACTATATCTCTGCTGTTAGGGTTATAGTTTTGTTATCCGTTATGTTATGGCTCTTCACTGTATCTGGTCCCAGTCGACTTATGTGATGCGGGTGTCTTGTGTGGGTATTGAGGGTGCCCTTCGACTCAACTGAACATGATTGAGGTCTCACTGTCATTTAGAGACCGCCCCTGGAGTCAGTGCTAGGCAGCAGTTGTCTCTAACTGTGGGATTTCCGATTCCCATTTCTGTATGTACTGACTGTCCATGAGCCCTGAGACGATAACAATAGAGAGTCCATACCTGCTGTTACCGTTGTTGTTTACGTTGAGGCTCTGTTGTTGCCATGTCCTTGTTGGTTTGTGGAGATGGGTACCTAGTCATGTGCATAGCGGTGTTAGGCAGCAGTGATTACTGTGGGAACATAGGTTCCCATTTCTGTATATGTCAGTTATGTGGCATGTCAGGATGCCTGTTTGTCCCTGAATCATGCAGTTCTGTCAATAAAAACCTAATTTTGTTGTTCTTAATTTGTTTTGTTTAGTCTGTAGTTTATTGTGTAAACTCATTGATCCTGTTACAGTCCAGCAGTGTAATCTTCTGTCTGGGATGTACAACCGTATATCCCCCGCCCTAAGAACTCCTGGAATCTTCTGTCTAAATTCTACCCCTTTTCTTGTTAACAGAGGAGAATATACACAGTGCTCTTTCTCTATTTCTTCTTATTGTCCTTTTCTTCTCTGGCCCATTAAAAGTCAGTGTTGCGCTTCTTTGTCTTTGAGCACTTAATTATAGGAAATAACATCTTCCTGTCCTTTTTTATTTATTCCTCTGGTGACATTACTAATACTAATACTACTACTATAACCACCACCACGACTACTGCAATCACTATTGCTACTACTACTACTACTACTCATTGGCACCTTGCCGTCTTGACAGACGATAGTTTGTTACATTGTTCTTCAAAAAGGCTTAATAACTGCAACCTATGGCGGTGGCGAATGTGACTGTTAAGGCCAATTCGCGCTGTAAATGTTCGTCCACAGTGGATGCATGTGAACACATGGTCATTTTCACCACCGTGTATCATCTTACGTCTCACACGCTCGGTGTGTGACTTATCTGCAATAATTTTCTCCTTTCTCTTTATTCCATTTCTGATATTTGCCCTCCATGCAACATGTTCAGCCGCGACTTGCTCCCAATGTGGATTATCAACGCCTGTATCAATCATGTCCCGCTTACACACATCTTCGTATCGTAGATGAGGCCGACCCTGAGATCGCCTTTTTTTTTTTATTCGCATATCCTTTTTACAGGACATCGCTGTCAACAGCAGCATCTATCAGCTGTCTGTTGATTTCTTGGCAAGATTACCCTCAGTAGTTTGCCATTGCTTTCTGAGCGGCCGGCTCAGTTATCCCGCAAGTCACCAGCGGGGGACGAACCGCTCCCAGTTCTCGCCCGCTACGAGACTCTGCGTGATAAACGGGATTACGGAGAAAGTGGTGTAACCCCTCGGCCAGAGAGACCGGCTGGGATCTCCTACCCATATGTAATTCACCAAAAAAGATGTCCTTTGGTATTCTACCATCATCCATCCTCCTAACGTGTCCTATCCATCTAAGTCTACGAAGACTGAGCATGGAATATACCGTCACACAACCTGATCTTTCCAATACTTCAGTATTTGTGATTTTGTCTTGCCACTTAATACCAAGTATTCTTCGCAGACACCGCATATGAAAGCTGTTTAAACGTTTCCTTTGATGTGAGTAAGTTGTACAGGCTTCACTGCCATAAAGAAGAGTACTAAGGACACAGGCTTGATAGGCAAGGATTTTTGTTTTGGCAGTAAGCTTCCTGTTCTCCCAGAATCTTTTTCTTAACCTGTTCATTGTTGTTGCTGCCTTACCAATCCGGATGTTGATTTCCTGATCTAGGGATAATTTGCTATTTACCACTGATCCTAGATATGTAAAATGGTCTACCATCTCTAGTTCGGCGTCGTCAATAAAGATTGATGGTACCCAATGTGCACCTTGTGACATAATCTGTGTCTTCTTTTTGTTAATTGTTAAAGCAAATTCGGAACAAGCATTGGAGAATGCAGATAGTAGATGTTGTAACTCTTCCTCAGAGTGGGTCGTAATTGCAGCAGCATCTGCAAAAAGCAACTCTCTGATCAGTACCCTCCTAATTTTGGTCTTGGCCTTCAATCTCTGAGCATTGTAGAGGTCGCCATCTAAGCGTGAGTGAATGTATATATCACGAAAGGCATATTTCAGTAGAAGTGAAAAATATATTCCAAAGAGGGTGGGAGCTAGTACACAACCTTGCTTAACCCCACTCTTGTGATTTCAAACTCTTCTGAAGTTGCACAATCAAATTTGATTATACCCTTCATGCCTGTGTGGAACGATTCCGCGAGCCTTTTGATCGCTTCTTCAGCAGTGGTTAGACTCTCTATTCTTAGAAGTCTATTTTGTGTCTACTTGGACCAAGTTTCCATCTTAGTAGTATACCCTACGCTACATCCAATGCCATTATAAGTTTATCACCTTATTCGTTTATTGCCCACGTATCACGTGGCTATAACAGTGACGTTAAATTATCTTAGCATTAAATCAGTTAAACTGATCGTTTTTTTTTTTTCGCTAATGATGTTTAAGGTTTCATATAACTACATATTTCAGGCCGGCCACCCAGATTTCGACTACGGAGCTTTAGTCTTCAAAGGTTATGAAACTTACGTCGAGTTTGAGATGGAAAAACAGAAGCTGGACTCTATCACTTTTTCATTCTTCATGTATCCGTACAACACAACGGGGGTAATTCTTGACTACACGGCAGACTGGTGTAGCAAAGGTTAGTGTCCATGATACTCTTTGTACTTGCATCTCCTACTTCACAGGACAGGGAGCCGCCTGTCTCGCGCTACGAAGGTTGTGGGTTCGATTCTGGTCTACGTCGTTAGGTTCACGGGTGCAATTTTCTCGGAGACTCCAGGGGGTCGTCACTGGAACTATGAAGTTTGTGCTTTCAGTGACGCTTTCCGCAGGCTTCCCTGTGGAAAGAGACAGTGCCATTGAGATATAACCTGGTGCAATGAAGTTAATCCCCTCGCTTTTAAACCCCGTTTAAAACATGGAACCTGGCTAAGAATAGGTGCCCGTGCCAGAAGGGTGCCATTAGGGCCAGAGACAGAAAGGAGTGACTGATGCCAGTGCCAGAAGGGTGTGATTGGTGCCAGTGCCAGAAGGGTGTGATTGGTGCCAGTGCCATAAGGGTGTGATTGGTGCCAGTGTCACAAGGTTGCGATTGGTTCCAGTGCCACAAGGGTGCGATTGGTGCCAATGCCAGAAGGTTGCAATTGGTGCCAGTGCCAGAAGGGTGCGATTGGTGCCAATGCCAGAAGGTTGCAATTGGTGCCAGTGCCAGAAGGGTGTGATTGGTGCCAGTGCCAGAAGGGAGTGATTGACGCCAGTGTCACAAGGTTGCGATTGGTTCCAGTGCCACAAGGGTGCGATTGGTGCCAATGCCAGAAGGTTGCAATTGGTGCCAGTGCCAGAAGGTTGCATTTGGTGCCAGTGCCAGAAGGGTACGATTGGTGCCAGTGCCACAAGGGTGCGATTGATGCCAGTGCCAGAAGGTTGCGATTGGTGCCAGTACCACAAGGGTGCGATTGATGCCAGTGCCAGAAGGTTGCGATTGGTGCCAGTACCACAAGGGTGCGATTGATGCCAGTGCCAGAAGGTTGCGATTGGTGCCAGTACCACAAGGGTGCGATTGATGCCAGAGCTAGAAGGGTGCGATTGGTGCCAGTGCTAGAAGGGTGCGATTGGTGCCAGTGCTAAATCGGAGTGATTGATACCAGTGCCACAAGGTTGCAGTTTGTGGCAGTGCTAAACGGGAGTGATTGATGCTAGTGCAACAGGGGTGCGATTGGTGCAAGTGCCAGCAGATTGCAATTGGTGCCAGTGCCAGAAGGGTGTGATTGGTGCCAGTGCCAGCAGATTGCAATTGGTGCCAGTGCCAGAAGGGTGTGATTGGTGCCAGTGCCAGAAGGTTGCAATTGGTGCCAGTGCCAGAAGGTTGCAATTGGTGCCAGTGCCAGAAGGTTGCAATTGGTGCCAGTGCCAGAAGGGTGTGATTGGTGCCAGTGCCAGAAGGGTGTGATTGGTGCCAATGCCAGAAGGTTGCAATTGGTGCCAATGCCAGAAGGTTGCAATTGGTGCCAGTGCCAGAAGGTTGCAATTGGTGCCAGTGCCAGAAAGTTGCAATTGGTGCCAGTACCAGAAGGGTGCGGTTGGTGCCAGTGCCAGAAGGGTCCGATTCATCTTTTTCAGACTGCATTAGATTGGACAGAGAATACAAGCAACAAAACCCGATGGTTCTTTAGCCATCAGTACAAGCATGAGAGTTTTGAAAATTCTTCCCATGGTGATATAATCATCTACACAGATCAGTCTGTTATGCATCTGTGAGAGCGGACTATCAATGGACCAGGCTGACCCAATGGACACTCTCAGGGCGAATAAATGACTCAACGGATGGATGTGAGTCTGCAATTTTGACCAGACCGCAAGAGCATAGATTCACATGGAGTTAAGCTAGCCTAGAGCTCCATGGATGAAGCCATAGAAGAATAGTCACCATAGAAGAATATTCACCATAGAAGAATAGTCACCAGTCGCAAACGCCGAGAGAGACACTGAGTGGAGAGATACACTGAGTGGAGAGAGACACTGAGTGGAGAGAGACACTGAGTAGAGAGAGACACTGAGTAGAGAGAGACACTGAGTAGAGAGAGACTGAGTAGAGAGACATACACTGAGTAGAGAGAGAGACACTGAGTAGAGAGAGACACTGAGTAGAGAGAAACTGAGTAGAGAGAGACACTGAGTAGAGAGAGACACTGAGTAGAGAGAGACACTGAGTAGAGAGAGACACTGAGTAGAGTGAGTAGAGAGAGAGACACTGAGTAGAGAGAGACACTGAGTAGAGAGAAACTGAGTAGAGAGAGACACTGAGTAGAGAGAGACACTGAGTAGAGAGAGACACTGAGTAGAGAGAGACTGAGTAGAGAGAGACACTGAGTAGAGAGAGGCACTGGGTAGAGAGAGACACTGAGTAGAGAGAGACACTGAGTAGAGAGAGACACTGAGAAGAGAGACACTGAGTAGAGAGACACTGAGTAGAGAGACACTGAGTAGAGAGAGACACTGAGTAGAGAGAGACTGAGTAGAGAGAGACACTGAGTAGAGAGAGACACTGGGTAGAGAGAGACACTGAGTAGAGAGAGACACTGAGTAGAGAGAGACACTAAGTAGAGAGAGACACTGAGTAGAGAGACTGAGTAGAGAGAGACACTGAGTAGAGAGAGACTGAGTAGAGAGAGACACTGAGTAGAGAGAGGGCACTGGGTAGAGAGAGACACTGAGTAGAGAGACACTGAGTAGAGAGAGAGACATTGAGTAGAGAGAGACTGAGTAGAGAGAGACTGAGTAGAGAGAGACACTAGGTAGAGAGAGACACTGAGTAGAGAAGAGACACTGAGTAGAGAGAGTCATTGAGTAGAGAGAGACTGAGTAGAGAGAGAGACTGAGTAGAGAGAGACACTGAGTAGAGAGAGACTGAATAGAGAGAGACTGAGTAGTGAGAGACACTGAGTAGAGAGAGACACTGAGTAGAGAGAGACACTGGGTAGAGAGAGACACTAAGTAGAGAGAGACACTGAGTAGAGAGAGACTGAGTAGAGAGAGACACTGAGTAGAGAGAGACTGGGTAGAAAGAGACACTGAGTAGAGAGAGACACTGAATAGAGAGAGACACTGAGTAGAGAGAGACACTGAGTAGAGAGAGACACTGAGTAGAGAGAGACACTGAGTAGAGAGAGACACTGAGTAGAGAGAGACATTGAGTAGAGAGAGACTGAGTAGAGAGAGACACTGAGTAGAGAGAGACACTGAGTAGAGAGAGACACTGAGTAGAGAGAGACACTGAGTAGAGAGAGACACTGAGTAGAGAGACACTGAGTAGAGAGAGACACTGAGTAGAGAGACACTGAGTAGAGAGACACTGAGTAGAGAGAGACACTGAGTAGAGAGAGACACTGAGTAGAGAGAGACACTGAGTAGAGAGACACTGAGTAGAGAGAGACACTGAGTAGAGAGAGACACTGAGTAGAGAGACACTGAGTAGAGAGAGACACTGAGTAGAGAGAGACTGAGTAGAGAGAGACTGAGTAGAGAGAGACACTGAGTAGAGAGAGAGACTGAGTAGAGAGAGACACTGAGTAGAGAGACACTGAGTAGAGAGACACTGAGTAGAGAGAGACACTGAGTAGAGAGACACTGAGTAGAGAGAGACACTGAGTATAGAGAGACACTGAGTAGAGAGAGAGACTGAGTAGAGAGAGACACTGAGTAGAGAGAGACACTGAGTAGAGAGACACTGAGTAGAGAGAGACACTGAGTAGAGAGACACTGAGTAGAGAGAGACACTGAGTAGAGAGAGAGAGACTGAGTAGAGAGAGAGAGACTGAGTAGAGAGAGACACTGAGTAGAGAGAGAAACTGAGTAGAGAGACACTGAGTAGAGAGAGACACTGAGTAGAGAGAGACACTGAGTAGAGAGACACTGAGTAGAGAGAGACACTGAGTAGAGAGAGACTGAGTAGAGAGAGACTGAGTAGAGAGAGACTGAGTAGAGAGAGACACTGAGTAGAGAGACACTGAATAGAGAGAGACACTGGGTAGAGAGAGAGACTGAGTAGAGAGAGAGACTGAGTAGAGAGAGATACTGAGTAGAGAGACACTGAGTAGAGAGAGACACTGAGTAGAGAGAGAGACTGAGTAGAGAGAGACACTGAGTAGAGAGAGACACTGAGTAGAGAGAGAGACTGAGTAGAGAGAGACACTGAGTAGAGAGAGACACTGTGTAGAGAGAGACACTGAGTAGAGAGAGACTGAGTAGAGAGAGACACTGAGTAGAGAGAGACACTGAGTAGAGAGAGACACTGAGTAGAGAGAGACTGAGTAGAGAGAGACTGAGTAGAGAGAGACACTGAGTAGAGATAGACACTGTGTAGAGAGAGACACTGAGTAGAGAGAGACACTGTGTAGAGAGAGACATTGAGTAGAGAGAGACTGAGTAGAGAGAGACACTGAGTAGAGAGAGACACTGAGTAGAGAGAGACACTGAGTAGAGAGAGACTGAGTAGAGAGAGACTGAGTAGAGAGAGACACTGAGTAGAGATAGACACTGTGTAGAGAGAGACACTGTGTAGAGAGAGACAGAGTAGAGAGAGACTGAGTAGAGAGAGACTGAGTAGAGAGAGACACTGAGTAGAGAGAGACACTGAGTAGAGAGAGACACTGAGTAGAGAGAGACACTGTGTAGAGAGAGACACTGAGTAGAGAGAGACACTGTGTAGAGAGAGACACTGTGTAGAGAGAGACACTGAGTAGAGAGAGACACTGAGTAGAGAGAGACACTGAGTAGAGAGAGACACTGAGTAGAGAGAGACACTGTGTAGAGAGAGACACTGTGTAGAGAGAGACACTGAGTAGAGAGAGACTGAGTAGAGAGAGACACTGAGTAGAGAGAGAGACTGAGTAGAGAGAGACTGAGTAGAGAGAGAGACTGAGTAGAGAGAGACACTGAGTAGAGAGACAGATACTGAGTAGAGAGAGAGACTGAGTAGAGAGAGACACTGTGTAGAGAGAGACACTGTGTAGAGAGAGACACTGAGTAGAGAGAGACACTGAGTAGAGAGAGACACTGTGTAGAGAGAGACACTGAGTAGAGAGAGACACTGAGTAGAGAGAGACACTGAGTAGAGAGAGACTGAGTAAAGAGAGAGACTGAGTAGAGAGAGACTGAGTAGAGAGAGAGACTGAGTAGAGAGAGACACTGAGTAGAGAGACAGACACTGAGTAGAGAGAGAGACTGAGTAGAGAGAGACTGAGTAGAGAGAGACTGAGTAGAGAGAGAGACTGAGTAGAGAGAGACACTGAGTAGAGAGACACTGAGTACAGAGAGACTGAGTAGAGAGAGAGACTGAGTAGAGAGAGACTGAGTAGAGAGAGAGACTGAGTAGAGAGAGACTGAGTAGAGAGAGAGACTGAGTAGAGAGAGAGACTGAGTAGAGAGAGACACTGAGTAGAGAGACACTGAGTAGAGAGAGACTGAGTAGAGAGAGACACTGAGTAGAGAGAGACTGAGTAGAGAGAGAGACTGAGTAGAGAGAGACTGAGTAGATAGAGAGACTGAGTAGAGAGAGACACTGAGTAGAGAGACACTGAGTAGAGAGAGACTGTGTAGAGAGAGAGACTGAGTAGAGAGAGAGACTGAGTAGAGAGAGACTGAGTAGAGAGAGAGACTGAGTAGAGAGAGACACTGAGTAGAGAGACACTGAGTAGAGAGAGAGACTGAGTAGAGAGAGACACTGAGTAGAGAGACACTGAGTAGAGAGAGAGACTGAGTAGAGAGAGAGACTGAGTAGAGAGAGACTGAGTAGACAGAGACACTGAGTAGAGAGAGACTGAGTAGAGAGAGAGACTGAGTAGAGAGACACTGAGTAGAGAGACTGAGTAGAGAGAGAGACTGAGTAGAGAGAGACTGAGTAGAGAGAGACACTGAGTAGAGAGAGACACTGAGTAGAGAGAGACATAATACCTGGGTACAATCTTCAACTGCTCCAACATCATAAGGGAAGAAATACAAACTAGAATCAATTCTGGAAATAAGATATACTATGCACTACAACATCTACTAAAATCAAAGGCGCTATCTCGTAACACCAAGATCACAATATACAAAACACTGATCAGACCAGTTGTGCTGTATGGCTCTGAAACCTGGAGTACAACGAAAGGAGATGAAGCCTTGCTACAAACCTTTGAGAACAAAGTTTTAAGACGCATCTTTGGACCCATTAGGGATACACAACGTGGAGAGTGGAAAAGAAGAAGTAACAAAGACATTTATGATCTGTTTAAGTCCCCGCTAATCACTGGTATCATGAAGGCTGGGACTTCAATGGCTGGGGCATATAGAAAGAATGGAAGATAATAGGGAAACAAAACTCGCTTACACTCAGGAAATAAATGACCGTAGACCCTGAGGTAGACCAAGAAGACGGTGGAGAGATAATATATTTACAGACCTACAAGCACTTGGAATCAACGACAGGCAAGAGAAGGTCAACCAAAGAGACGAATGGAGACGGATTGTATCTGCAGCAAAGAACCTCACTGGCTCGGAACGCTGAAGAAGAAGAAGAAGATCTCAATCAAGGCTTCAGCGAGAGCAGTACTCTGTTCTCTCCAGACCTGTCCCACTCTTCGCGCGTTGAAGTCACCACACATGAGGTCCCTGGTACCAATGTTACCCTCAGAACCCATCAACCAGTTCCAACTCTCCCCGCTTACACAACACTCCCAACTTGTGTGTGTGTGTGTGTATATATATATATATATATATATATATATATATATATATATATATATATATATATATACACACACACACATACACATTTATTAGGTACCGGTTGGTTCCACCCACTCATGTCACTCATACCCAGTATCGAGTGCTGTAAGCCTATTAGCCATCCTTGACCACTAAAGACTGACCATGTCTTCCCTGCTTGGGTGGGTTTTTGTAACATGAATAGGCAGGGCACTCCTAAGAGTTTGTCTTCAGTTCTTGCAGCATGAGGCTATCAAAATCCTGTACAAATTACTGGTCTAGTAGCGTGTACCCTTGAGCCTTAAGGTTAAGTAAGAGCTTAACCTAAGGTGTGTGAAGTTGCCCGCCGCATCTCGTCAGGTGCATACTGCAGAAGTCACGCGACATAAAGTAAAGCAAACATGAAAGCTGAAAGTCAATTAAAAATCACCGAGCTAGACAATTTAAATTACCGTGGAAATGTGTGTGTTGTGTGAAATGTTGTCAATTCCACTTCCGGTTACGATGATTTTCACTGTATGTTGAGAGCTGTACTGCAGTTTCAACAGTTTCATTTCTCACCGTTATCCCTGAACTGCAGCTTTTTCTTTTCCGTTTCGTCTATAAATTAATTTTGCTTTATTTAAAAATACATTTTATGTAGTTGCATCACTGTATGTTTATTGTTTGTGTTGACGAAGGTTCTAGTCGCAACGTCCATTGTGTTCTAGTCAAGTTTACCAATATTTTATTATTTTCTCTCGTTTTCTTTGATTTATTCATAATAAGACAATGACATTTCTTTGAACTGCAGACAGCATACACGCTTGGACTATTGAGCTGGAAAATGGATTTGTTAAATCCACAGTAAAGAACGCATCCAATGGCATCCTGTTAGTTATGTCATCAACTGATCAAATAGCGCTCGGAGCATGGAACTTCATAGCTGCCAGTAAACACGAGCAGACGTATTCGCTGCATGTAAATTGGTTTAACCATGATCAAACAGGTAACCATACAGCAATCTCTTTTATTTAGTTCAGAATTGTCTTCCACAACATATTTGTTCTTTAGCCTCTACAGTATTGCAGACTATTGGAAATATCCTCTTCGCCTCAGCTAAAAGTTTTGGAGAAGGTGGGGAATTTTCTCATGGAAAAAGAGTAAGTGGGGGGGGGGGGATGAAGATGAAATTAAGAGGAGGAAGGGAGAAGGAGGAAGACGAAATGAATGGGGAGAAGGAAGAAAGAAGCAGAAGATAGAGGGAGACAAGAAGATGGATGAAGGTCGAAACATTATCAGGATGGAGGAAGAAGGACGCAGGGGGAACACAGATAAAACATAAGGAAGATTGATGAAACGAAGAAGGTGAGTAAGGAAGAAGAAGGTAACGAATAAGAAGAAAGAACAAGAAAGTCGAACAAGTCAGAAAAAGGAAGAAGTAAGAAATAGGACGAAGACAAAAGAACGAATAAGGCGGTAGAAGGAGATAAAAGACAGAAGAAGTAGAGGATTGGGAGAAGGAACAAGAAAGAGGAAGAAGAAAGACAAGACGAAGAAGGAAGAAGAAAATAGAATGAATAAGGCTGAAGAAGGAGATAGCAGAAAGAAGAAGAAAGAAAGAAAGAAAGAAAGAAAGAAAGAAAGAAAGAAAGAAAGAAAAATAGAGAAGGATTTAGGTTTAAGAAGGGATAGGGGAAGGAAGGAAGAATAAGGAGAAAAAGAAATAAGAAAATGAAAAATGAAGGTAAATACAGATGGAGGAAGAAAACGGAAGAAAAAAAGGTTGGATGAGGAAGAAAGAAGTGGAAATGAAGAAGGAAGGAAGAATAAGAAAAATAAAAAAGAAAGACATAGATGAAAGGGGGAAAGGAAAGAATGCAGGGATAAGAGGATGTATCAAAGAGATATTGCAGAGAACATCTAATATTATATATCTTTGGTAAGTCAAAGACGCTTTACATAGACATAGTTACCCCAAGACCTGAATGGGGATAACTTTAAATATGTAAGGCCGTCTAAATGTGGTATTGTATTAACAATGTATTGCTGTTATTATACAAATACATTCACATAGCTACACACACGTGTATACATACAGGCACATACTGGCACATACAGACAGACACAAATACAGACACACGCACAGAGAATTAGATACACAGACAGACACACACAGACACATACAAAGAGACAGACACACGTACACAGACACATACACACACACACACGCATACATACAAATGCACAGTCAGAGAGACACACAGATAGGCACACACACACAGACATGCCCACATACAGACAGACCCACACAGACACACACACCTGCACGCACATGCATTAGTTCTATACATATATACACACAGACACGCAAACACACACGCACACACACTCACGCGCGCGCGTTCGCACACATGCATGCATACATGCATTCATGCATACATAGGTACACA
Organism: Cepaea hortensis; assembly: GCA_963921405.1. Lineage (NCBI taxonomy): Eukaryota > Metazoa > Mollusca > Gastropoda > Stylommatophora > Helicidae > Cepaea > Cepaea hortensis. The sequence continues at coordinate 50,588,943 of OY992889.1, read as the reverse complement.
CATACATCCACACACGCATAAGCAATGTTACATAGCCGTAGCAGCCAGACTCTCATAAGAGACAACTCGGACACTCACGTCTGGAGACCCGTATGTGCTTTTATATGATTCACTGCCAAACACACAGTAGGGTTGGACCAAATATAGTACACAATCAAATGAACAAGTATTATAATGTTAATTTCCGTTCACTGAATACAGAAATTGTGGAAGATACTGCGAAACAAATCAAATAACACGATCACTCCAGTAATGCGATATTTTGCCCTTCTGTAGAAATGCAATGAATGGATTACTAACAAACGAGAAGTATATTGTGAGCTTTACTAGAATACGGTTACAAGAAACAATGTTGACGTTGCGGCTAAAGTCTTTGTCAGCACAAAGTAAACAAACACAAACAGACCCAACTAAACGAAAACAATATAACATGACACAAAGTAGTGCAGCTTTACTAACAGAATTACGACACATACAGGACGTTGTGGCGATTAGCCTTCATCAGCAAACAAACACATACACAAAACACAACATATAGTCACGGAGATCTCCACATTAAGACGTGACGACAATTGAGAAGAATAAAAAGATGAAAAAATGAAAGCAATGAAGGCAAAATAAAAATTGGAAAAACATGTTCCTACTTACCTCAGAATTCCGAGCTGTTTATAAGAGGTGGATGGTGATGGAGTATCGGTGGAAGATACGAGGTGGATCTAAATTTAAAAAAAAAAAAAAAAATTTCCAATTTTTATTTTTCCTTCATTGCTTTCATTTTTTTCATATTTTTATTCTTTTCATTCTGTCGTCACGCCTTAATATAGTAACAGGAGATCCCCGTGGCAATATGTTGCGTTTTGTGTATGTGTTTGTTTGCTGATGAAGGATAATCGATGCAATGTCCTGTATGTGTCGTAATTCTGTTATGTAAAGCTGCACTACTTTGTCTCATTTTATATTGTGAAACAGAGGTGAAAACAGAAGCAAGGACCACTTACTTCTGCTACGGTGATATGAGGAGAAGAGCGCACCCCTGACTGCGTAGGGCCAAAGAAGAAAATAAATAAAGAGAAAGAACCTCTCACCGTCCTCGGTTAACAAGAATAGTAAAGAATTAAGGTTAAAGAAGGTCCAGGGTGGGCCGACAGGGAATTAGAACAATTTTTCTCCAATTCCTGACAAAGAATTACTCCGAGGGCTGTTCTAACACCAACGACTATATAATGAGAGTCTATCGACTAAACAACAAAGTAAGAATACCACAAGCATCATTTGTTTATTAAATTTCTAAAAGGAACAATAATATACAGACTTGTAGCATCAACAAAGAAGTTAGAATCCAGCAAAACCAAACAGCAAAAAAAAAAAACTAATCCAACAAACAAAATTCCTAAGTGTAGCAAAAACTTCTAAGAACATAAAACACTTCTAAACCAGCAAAAACTCTCCAAGTCTACCAAAATCTAATCCACCAAAAACTTCTAGTATACTAAAAACTAATTTTACCAAAACCTTCTAGTCCACTAAACACTAATATACCAAAAACTTCTAGTATGCTAAAATCCCAGGAAAATCTATAATCTAAGACTAGAATTCTGGCTTTTCCACTGCAAAACCTTTCAGGGTCTAACTAAATAAGTTTAATACAGGCATTGGCGCCTCGTCACTTGGTGTGGTGGACTACGGAAAAGGCCGGTTCCACCTGCGCATGTCTTTTTATGCTGGGGCCAGAACGACTCCCAGAGTACAATTGTTTACATTTTCACAGCTTTACCGCAGTTCCACCAAATTTTATTCATATTACTGAGACAGGACGACTTTAGCAAATCGCCCAAGATTAGCGGGAGAACATGAACTGGAATATTTTTTGGAAACAAAAAGTTCAAGGACCAGTTTGAGCGGGAGTGCATTGCTGAATAGCCGCAAGGTCACCTGCTATTGTTGACTAGCAGTTTCTCAGGGAGAGGAGTGCCAAATGTATTGTACACTTTGGGTTCAAGCTGTCAGAGGGACAATGGTGAACTTTGGAGGCAGCAGAATTTATGGGTACAAGGCGGCATTGGAAGGACCTTGGCTGTCAGAAGAGAACGCCACTCTCCAAATTTATGGTAGCGGGAAAAAGTACATGAACTTAGAACTGAACTTGGCCGTGAACTCCAGCTAACAATGTAGATTTGGGTTAATGATATGATGGTAGTATGCAAATTAAGCAGAGTACGCGAGGTACTGATTGGGTAGTCTTTCACTAGGTGAGAGAAGCCTGGTCACGTGATTCGAGAAAGGCGCCAACTCAAGAGGTGATATATACGTTGGATCCAGTCAGTTTAGAGAGTATGGAACGAGCAAGAATGCGGTAGCAACAAGGCCGAGGGCTGGGCGGTCGCCCAGCCCAGGAGGAAGTGTGAGTTTGGAACTCCAGCAATGGTGATGTCTATATACCAGGCTGTTTAGTGTCCAGGAAGATGGAGAGGCAGTATTAAAGACGGAAAGGATGCATATATCACGGTTTCGTCTGGGCTGCCGAAGTAAAGTAGGATGGTCAAGGATCTGTGAACCATTTATTCCAGATAGATAAATCTGATGGAGTGGAACGCAAATTCCGAGGATCACAAAATGGCGTGCAAGCCATTTGAGAAGGACTGTTGGCTAAAGAAGAGCACTCAGTAGTTGCAGATGATGGCTAACGTCAGATAGGACAACCACTAGCCAGACTGCGATCGGAATCACACAGGAGACTAAGATCAATCGGAATCACACAGGAGACTAATGGCAAACATGATTGGAAAGGTCAAGTGGGATTCACGACAAACGAGAGGTTGAAGAGAGCGATCGTATTTCAAATATGAAACCCAGAAGGACAACGGGACGGCAGAAGTTGAATGTAAGTTGACATAAGACTTAGACCTAATTAGTTTAATTGTATATTATAATCAGGTATCTTAGTTTAGAGAGCTATAGCAAACTACCGTAGGTGAACTTACCGCGTAATCATGAACGACCCGGCAAAGGATCAGCACTGAATGCGACGTCCTGCATATGACCTATATTTAAATGGCCGAAATAGAGTGATTGGAGTCAAATTAATCGGTTAGATAAGCAGAGTGTGGATAAACTATATATGTGCAGGTAAATTAAGTAAATAGACTAAAAGATTAATGATAACTAGGCGGGTCAACACGGCATATAAAACGAAAGGCTATTGCAAGAATATAAACACAGCGACCAAACACAGCAGACGGCAGAAGAAGATAGCAAGGCACTCGCGATCACTAGGTCAACCAGACAATGACAGGTGAGATCGTTGGCCAGAGACGGGGCGAGCACAGGAAGGAATGTTGTCTTTTGTCCACTGGACGTAGGTGAAAGGAGGTCACGCTTCTGTGGTTGTGTAGTTGAGTTGGCCTAGCGGGATACAGGCAGCGAGTTCAAATCTTCGGGTGAATGGTTAAATACTTAATGTTGGCTGTAGGCGGCGCGTCGGGAAATAGGCGATAATAATGTTAGTTAAATATATATATAAACGATAAATTACTGTGTTTAAAATACTGTTGTTAATTTATGTTATGGCTAAGATATATTGATACTAGCGTAGATAGGGAAGCAATAGCTGTTAAGGACTTTGTAGGTAGTGAAAGACTAAGGTTGATTGTGACATAAAACTCACGGGTATTGTTTTATAATGTTTCAGACATTGTCTGGGTAAACTGGAGTTGCCTAGATATACCGGGTATAGCTGAATAAACAGTTACCCTCTGAACAAGTTGGATGGGAGCGAATTAATTCCCTGGGTATATGGATTGATGGATCAATGGGTATTTGGGCTGAATATATGGACCACTAATAAGCCTACGGAAAGATAGTTACGAAACAAAGGCCGGTGTAATTCCTAGCTTTAGTCTTTTACTTCATGCGGTTAATAGGTGATAATAAGTGGCATTCCCCTAACATCCAGTGGCATAGGCTGTTACACTATCTATCTCTCCCCTGTGAGGTAATGCAGCATCGTATTATTACAGTCCAATATGCATTATGTGTCTGCAATGCATGTACTGATTACTCTATGCGATTATGTTGTAGATTGTCACTCTGTTATTGTTCAGAAGGAAATAAATATATGATTGAGTTGTCTTTTATTTCGACTTGTCAGTCTGAAGTAATATAAGTAGAGTAGCTTAGAGACCTTGTGAGGCTGTACATCTCTTCTATAACCTAATAACATACACCACGAGACATTGATGGTGCAATAGTAATTAACTATTGTTCTCACGCGGAGACACGAACCTAAATCTTTCCTATCCCTTACTCTCATCCTCTTTCTCCTTCTCTCTCTCTCTCTTCATCTTTCTTTACTATCAAAGGTAGTGTGTAGTAGGCAGAGTTCGACTGAGGAACGAACTTTTATGCTTCACACTATTTATATCGTTTCCCTCATCATTCCTTTCTTTCTCTTCTCTCTCTCCTCCCTCCCTCCTCTCTCTTCTTCTTCCTTCTTTTCTAGTTGTCACATTACAACTAAACGAAAAATACTATATGAAAATACAAATTTTATTCTTCTGTATTCTTGTTGTGGCCGAATGTGTAGAAATGGTAGGTCACATTTGACGATATTTTATCCTTCAGTGGATCAATTAAGTAACGCCTACTATGTACACCTTTCAGTTGACAACCCTAAATTAAAATTTGACGCCAAAGGAGAGCTTGACATCGCCAGAAATTCATCATCAAAACGGACACCTTTCAAGGGACGCCTATCCTGCCTCTCTATTTGGGACGACAGTCTGCCGCATCCGCCGTCGGAAATTACAAAATGGTGTCATAAAAACGAATGGCCGGAAAAGCCATTGAGTAAGTATAGATTGGTCCAAGATCACAATCAGGTGTGGATGACATCTGAGGTGCTTAATATTATCAACAATTGCAGATTCGCCAGTCACTTTCATCGACAAGCCATTCTTGGGCTAAAATTGACGAAGATTTCTTATATCTTCTCTTCGCACCACTTTCGAGGGGATTGTGGGGCGTCTAATAATGCATCTCTGAATGTTGGTGTGTTAGATTTCAGCTTGAATTCGAGTAAGATTTACTTCCTTTAGTCACATTTCATCTAAGGTAAGGGGATCTACCAACCTGTGGGTAGGTTTACTGAGCCACGGCAGTGACCCCGCGGCCTACTCTTTAAGATCCCTCTACTTCCGTGGGACATTAAACGTGCACAGAATACATACATTACACATAAATATTAATTGGGGGTCCCCTCGAGGCCACTAAGAGAGTTCATAAAATAAACACAAATGTATTGTTTGAGGAAAGAAGCAGGGACTAGACAAGATAACAATGGAAAGTTATTGTTACCGACCAGGATTCAAACTTGTCGCCTCGCTGTAAGAACAAGTGTACTTGATACCAGTTCCGTCCATATTCCATAAAAGGGTTCATGTGGATGATATATCTGGCTAATGAAGACACCTTGTTTTAAGGGTGTCTAGTTGGTCATGCGTCGAAGGACACTTGTTCACACACACACACACACACACACACACACACACACACACACACACACACACACACACACACAGAGAGAAACAGATAGATGCAACAACATACTAGCACAAAGAACGAGAGATAGACAGGTACACAAACACACGCATCATCATTATGTAGCATGACCATTACAGAACGTGGCTCTCATTGCGGCACCGTCGAGAAGTTACTAGAACCTTGGCTAGCTTGCCTGCCTTATGCGTATTCATGCCCAAAGTGTCTGCAGTGTCTTGTGTCCATCTTCACGCTGATCGACCTATACGTCTTCTTCCATGAACCATGCCTTCTATTACTGCTCTTACCACCCGTCTGCCTCGAGTTCCGAAGGTTGTGGGTTCGATTCCGAACCGCAATTTTCGGTTCACGAGTGCATATTTTCGGAGACTCCTGATGGTCGTCGCTGGAGCTACGGAGTTCGTTCTTTGTGTGAAGCTTTCCGCTCTTCGGAAAGAGGCTGAGCCATATGGGATAAAAAAAAAATCCGGTGCAATGAAGTCCACACTGTCGACTTTTAAGCGACTGCTCTTTCCACACCAATGTGTCTTGTAATACGGCCAAAGTATTTTAGTTCTCGAGACACGATGCTGTTTATGGGCCAGCTTTCTTCCATATTCACATCTTGTAGAATGTTAGTATGTTTCTGTTCCTTGGTCTACGATATTCAAACAACTGTTCTGCAACACACATGCACACATGCACACACACACACACACACACACACGTACACGCATACACAAACACAAACACACACACACACACACACACACACACATCCTTTCACACAACAGCTTTATTGTTGACGATCTATGAGCATTGAACTGTTAGAATGCTTGAATTTGCTTTAAAGTGTGGTTCAGACACTTCCGAAATGTTTACAATCAGTGTTGTCCCCGGATCAATCAGTAGTGTACACAATGCGAAATCTGCCGAGTTGTATACCGCTTTCTTGGTGACTATGTAAACAATATAAAACAACACAAGGTAGTGTAGCTTTACAGAGCAGACTTACGAAGAGTACAGGACGGTGCGCACAGCAAACAAATACATACACAGAACACAACATATAATCACGGTGAAGACTCTCCGGTGGCTACATTTAGGAATAAGAACTGGATGAGAAGAATAAAAAGATTAAAAAGTGAGAACAGTGAAGAGAAAATGACAATTTGAAAAACACAATGTTGTTACTTATCTCAGAATCCCAGGCAGTGTCTATGACTGTCTTCTTCTTTCTATCTTCTTTGTTCTATTGCTTTTGCCGTGAAGTGTCACATAGAGGAGATATGTGTACTTTTATGTTGTTTTGTTTGTATTGTTACTCGTGCTAATGTAACATTTGATTTCTGTAATGTATCTTTTATTTCATTTAGCCATTTCTTCCTAGGTCGTCCAATCCCGATGTTCTCATGTAGAACGAACGATCTAGCCGCTGTTTGATCTTGTTGCATTCTATCTAAATGTCCGAACCATTTAATTCATTGACGTTCTTTAACGTCAGTAATCAGCGTTATCCCTAGTGTTTGTTCCTAGTTTCTCATTTGTCTATCTACCTCTCCTTGTTTTAACAGCTGCGTTTCTTATGCATCTCATCTCACATGATATGACTTTACGCCTGTGTGTTTCTTGGACTGTCCTTGTCTGACATTAGTAACACAGATTAATAAATCAGCTATCATCTTTTTTTTTTCTGTGTGCACGTTAATATGTATATGTCTTATGCTAATGGACGATGCTTAAAAAGGGAGAGCCTGACATATGAGACTACGACCTTCAGCATGAGAATGGAGGAGGAAGCAGTAACAGCAGCATTCCGTTGGTTCGAGGAGACCACTGCAACACATATTGCATTCATTACGGACTCAAGGAGTTTGCTAAGTAAGGTCGGAAAAGGAACGTTTGGTGTGGAATGGCTATCCTCGCTTCAGATTGTGAGAATTTTATGGATTGTTTGCTCTGGTCATGCGGGAGTGCGGAGGAATGAACAGACTGATAGCCTGGCAGGGAATGCACTTCTTGGTGGTAGATTACCTATAGACAAGGGAAAGGTGGTAGAGCGCCTGTGGGACCAGGTGGAGAAGACGGGGGGAACAGATTGAGAACCCGTATGTGGAAAGAATGCTATTGCAGGGGATCGACAGGGGTTCAAAACTGAGACAGCTGTGGGAACGATTAGTAGTATGACTCTTCGTTGGCTGTTGAACGAGGGGACGGAGTGCAGAGATGTCGGTTCTTAGCTCAACTCAATTCAGCAATAAGTTTTATGATAGGTGCTGTGTGGTCGTTGATGTCGTTTGTTGTTTTGTGTTCTCATTTTTATTTCACTACCTAGTTTTCAATCCTCTATAGTTTTATCTGGAATAATATATAGCACATGTTAAACATTAACTGTTACCTTTACGTCTTTTCCCTCACCGTTGCTATTCATAAACAAGTATTTCAGTCTTTAGTTTGGTCGTGTATCTTTCTGATCATTCCATAATTGTTTGTGTTATGGTTTTGTTTTATTGTTTGTTTTATGTCGCCCTCTATAATTCCATAATTGTCTGCGTTGGTAGATCTGTGTTTTGTCTTGTAATTGTTGTCCCTGATTACTCCTTACATTGTTTATCCAGTATTGTGACCTTACTTGGTGACAACTGGCAAGACTGAGGGGAAAATAACAAGGGGAAGACAATGAAGTAAATGTCTGGATGGCTTGACCACATGCCATGGTCGAAACAAAAATAAAGTTGATCGACGACTCAAGTGATCTTGTGAGATGGTGAAACATGAACGTCCACGCTAATCGGCAAGGCGCATGCTGATGATGATGATGGTTGTGACCTTCTGTTTTATTTTTTTAAATTTTTTTTTCACGTAACAGGATGAGACAAAGCCATGTCGTCGGATGTTGCTTGCTTTCTGAAGCCTTCTTTGTTCGTGTGTGCATTTTTCAAGCTAGCTGTCTTGTCATTTCTCGATAACACCACATGTGGAATGTCTTGATGAGTTTCTCCGCCGCATTTATTCATTGTCCATATTTCAGAACTATAAAGTACACTAAAGACTGGCCAGATTTACATAAGAAAAATTCATTTGTCACAGATCAGATAACATTGTTATTTGAAGATATGATTTCTAAAAAGTGTATCTCAATACCCTTTCTAGCATTACCATTCTAATTATAATTTGTCTCAAGTCGAATATCTTCCGTTGAATGCTGGCCCAGATGGATATATTTATTGACTTGTTCTATGTTTTTATTGATTCATGTATTTATAGTATGTAAGTTGTAGTGCTTGTGTTGTCCTAGGTATTGCCATTGTTTTTGTCTTTTATGTATTTATATTCATATTGTATGTCCTGTTTTTCTTATTGTTTACTCATTTCTGGAGGGAAATGAAAACCAGTAAAGTGGAATAGAAATTACTATAACCATGCCATTGTCTTGTAACCTGTGAATATTTTTGTTAAGGATGTCAAGAGAGTTAACTACGTGACATCGCAGTGTAAACGAACTAGGTTACGTCATAAGGACAGTATAAGGATAGCCATCTGTGGTATGTTAAAAAGATATGGGAGATGAATCCCCAAATCCTAATAACCAACTCTTATAAGAAAACCTGAAGTGGCTCGATAAGACTCCCTAGGGGTGGAGACAGACTATAAGGTACGGCTTCCTAACAAAGGGCGAGTAGAGCACAAGAAGGCTACCGAACCTTAGAGAGGAGAATACTCACTCTTGGTATACTTAAAGTTCGTGTGATTATCCTGCCACATTCCACTCTATAGTGATGATGTCACTTGATGAATATTCTCAATGTGAACACACATAAAAATTAAACACAAAGTAACAAGTAAATAAACAACTCTAGGTTCCATCTTATAACATTATAATGAGATAATATGGTGAAAGAGGGCTTGTGTGTATGTTAGAGTGACATGGTGAATTACACGACTCAAAAATGACACTGCAATAAAAAGCACATAATAAGAGTACTAATTATCTAGATTAGCAGTTAAAATATCCCGGCATCCGGTGAAATGGTTAAAAAAATTTAACAGTTCTTTTAGTAGTCATCACTGGAAATCGAAAGTAATGTCCATATATAAGACTATAAAGTCATTTATACACACACACTAACTAACACACACACACACACACACACACACACACACACACGTGCGCGCGCGCGCGAACACCACACTGGTTAAATTCCATGTTTAGTAAAATTATCTACCGAATTATCCATGCCCAAAAACACCGGAGTTGAAAATGCCCATGTTGCTAATTCTAATCATCACAGAAAAAGTCCATTACTAAAATCATCGGAGTTGAAAATGTCCATTTCTCGATAGAAGTCTCTGAAATAAAAATACTACTGTGGTCGGGACCCTGTGGGTGTTGGCCATACCAAGTTAGTGGATAATAGTAAGGTACTTCCTTGATTTCACCAGGCTGGGGTTGTTTCTTACATCAGATGGATCAATAATGGTTAATGAAGTGTAGCTCTTACAACGGTAGAATGGCATCCTCCTCGTGCTGCATTGAGGACTTTGCCCATCCTGAAGACATGCTTCAACTTTTATGAATATACCCCAGTTTCAGCCAACAAAAAGAAGACCACCATTCTCCGTAGAAGGATGTGCCAACAATATAGCCATACTCACAGAAGATAAGTGGGAAAGGAAAAAAAAGAAAAAAACAAGATAGAGAGAGAAAAAAGAATGAGAGAGAGAGTGAGAGAGAAAAAGAGGAAAATAGGGAAGGTGAAGGAATTATCACATAGGGGTCGGCTAGCCAAACTTGACCCGGATGTGTTATAATCCTCCAACATGTGGATATGACTCCTCTTAGTACATCATCCTCCGGTGTAAGCCTTCCCCTCGTATTTTGACAAAATATGTCTTCCTCACTCCTGCGCTGTGTGAGTGGATCATCCTCGTATGCTCAAGGCTCCTAGCGTCAAGAGCCAGGGTTGTTTGCATGAAATAAGACTGATCAGGCCTGCTCCCAGTGTATAGATTCCACCAACCGTCAGTTGGACGAACTGGAGTGAGCACATAAGGCCAAGTTCTCTCTTCAATATATATATATATATATATATATATATATATATATATATATATATATATATATATATATATACATATATAAGAGCAATCGGCACCAACACGGACATACATGAAACTCATCATAATCACATGCAATCAGAATATGAGTAACCCCTTATCACTGGTTACTGGATCCTATCCATTACTGCAAAAGTTCAAGCGTGAGTGTATTTCCGTTATCAGACAGCCCTTAGAAAGGCTCGTCTGGGAGGCATGGTTTCAGTGAGAACCGGTCTGGTCTAGCAGTACCCCTATCACATCATCCTGAGACCTCCTACCCTCCCTCTTTCTTTTCATCTAACACCTAACACAGTAAAATATTCTCACCTTACTTAAGTGTAGGAATCGTCTTTATTGTGGAATTGTCCTTCCGTACAATTCTGTTTCCTCATCACCATCATCATCCTTAATCAATCAATCACTTAATCAATCAATTAATTATCAACCAATCTATTACTAGCTTATCCTCTGGGATCTCCGTCCTAGACCATAGAGAAACCCTTCTTGATACCTAATCTTTCATAGAAGGCAAGAAGTATTCACCATACGTGCTTATTCCACCCCAAGTAGATGGTGTAAGTCTAACCCCGTTCCCTTACCACGTTAATTAGCGGTGGTCAAAGCATCAACGGTTCGACTGGCATGTCAGGGTCAGTTATCTCAAATTTAGAATGCAGCAAACATCCCATAGTTCCTTTTGTCTCTCAAGGTATAGAAGAGTTCCCCTTCTTATCACCCCACCCCTAGTATATATGTTACCAGACAATAAGGATAGATCATTGGAAAGTGTAGAGTTGTTACCGAACGTTCCTCTCGAAATCACGACGGAAATACCAACGCTATTCCGCTCGGACTTGCGTCGTACCAACTCAATATATATATATATATATATATATATATATATATATATATATATATATATATATATATATATATATATATATATATATATTTCAATTTCGCTTGCACTCCCACACAGGTCCGGACACTTGTGATCGACAGATGTGCGCACCCTTATTGACCGGGCTCGTACGAGGCCCTCACCTGTGGGACTTGGCTGAACGCCTCTAAGCCGGGCCCCTTGGGTGTCAGGGTCTGGCCATAACTCGCCACTGGCTCGTGGTGGCGAGGTCTCGGAGGATTGACGCGTCTGCAGCCTACCTTATGCCAGACGTATTGGTTACCCATTCCTCTGTAATACACAAGACTAGGCCGAGAGAGGGGACATGTCGTTTGGGCGCCATATGTTTCTCTGAAGCTCTGCCCAGGCATTGTGATGGAATATTGGCCACATTCCAATTCACACACTTTGGTCTGTCAAGACTACAAGGTGCCACTCATATATATATATATATATATATATATATATATATATATATATATATATATATATATATATATATATATATCACAAGCTATAAATCCCTACCACAATGTCACTGAATCATTCATTAGCACAATGGCCAAGAATAACAGCACCGCATTTTCACTGTAAATAAAGTAGCACCACATTCACAAAGAATTTACAGCACCACCATCCTATGGAACAACACAAGCGCCACATTCACAGGCAATAAAACAGGACCAAAGTGACTCAGCTGATTAATCCATAATCTGTAGCACACGATACACGCCCTCCTTATTCTTACCCTGTCTGCTAGCATACCACTGAACTAGCATTAGCTAATATTCCCGCAATTATGAGGCTCTCACAAATAAATTCAAGTTATGAAACAAATAAACATCACAAAGATCTAATTATAAATGCCTGTAGTAAAGGACGTCGCTCAATTCCTAGTTCTACACAGTCTTCAACGAATCCCTGTTAGAATTAAGAAGTAAACAAACACGCCACGTCCAACATTACGCCTATTATCGATCCACACGTCGTCCGATTATTTTCATGTGTCGTCGCACTGACACCACAAATACTGCCACGAATAATTGCATAATATAATTAATCAAGACAAGTAAAGAAAGATTCATATTGTTACCTTAGAGCATGGACCACTACCGCATTCTGTCAAAAGCTTGTCGGGGGTTGAACAGCTCCATTTAGACAACTTTTGGACTGGTGAACTGCGTCTAGTCTGCTCGAAAGACGGGTCGATGACTGACCGCCAAAATGTCTAGTTGGCCGAATTGGGTAGAAATCGCTAAGCCCGCAATTCTTGCTTGTTCTGGGGAAAATCATTTCCCCCGAGAAACATGGGTTCTACCCCCGAGAAACCCGTTGGAGTTCAACCCATAGGTTGCTGTGAGGTTTTTTGTGGGTTTATAGAGAATTACAGAAGTTCCAATGAGTGAAGTTCTATAAAGTATATCTCTCTATAAAAGATACAGGTTAGTAACAGCAAGTGTTGTCTAGAGGTATTGATATTTATTCTCGCATAACCCTTGTAGAGAAACCATTCAGAATTTTGGCTCATCGAGTACCCCCACTGTGAGAAATTAGACACAAGTTAAGTTCTACACAGAATTATTTATAGATGATTTCTCTTCTAGGCCATATATATATAGAGAGAGATCTTGGCAGTTAGCCACAGTAACCAATGAAAGCAGTTCTCTCATCTTCCAGCTGACTGTGCTCTGGTCGCCAACCTCATTTTTGATCTCATTACTTATTTCAAGTGACACAAGACACTTGGACAAATGATCACATTGACAGTTGTACCATTGTAGTGAACATAAACAACAACAACTGTATTTTACACTGGTTGAACAAGACAACATGAGAAGATCTTGACAACAGTTGGACAAACATTCACAAAGAATGATCACACCAACAGGTTAGACAAGTCATACATCATGGAAGATACTTGACAACAACCACACAGACTTTCACAATCTCTGTAACCAACAGCAACAGTAGAGTAACAGTCACCATGAAGATGCTTGACACCAGTTGGACATTTCTTTCTCAACAATGTACAAGACAATCACAGAGACATGTATCTCAAAAACACTGTTTTCTTACTACTAATCATTTATTAATGTTTCTGGACCAGGTGAAGACTCAGGCTTCATATAGTCAATCATCACACTTCAAATTCTTAGTTAATATGTAATATATTGACATAATTATGAACCTAAATACAACACCCAAATCCCACCGAGACATTAATCTAAATAACCCTCCTCCTCCACTTCTCTACTCCATAAGTTATCCTACACCACACTTTAGACTTAAATCCTTTCTTCGACTGTTAATGAGGGAAACACAAGATAAGCCATAAATTGGGGCAGGCATAGGGACGTTCTGCTCCACTGGTCTGTTTAATCCTTTTAGCACCTATGATGGTGTTGGACAGCTCAGGTTACAGTTCTCCCCATGATGGTTTTCCAATTCAGGCTATTCCCTGCTGTCACAATCTTGAAAGAAATTTTAAAGCTCTATCTTTTCACTGGTGAGTTCATGAAGTTGACACTTAGGACTGTTCTTTTACTTTTCCAGTAGAGGAAGATCTAAAAAGAAACAATATGTCCTAGCATTCTTCTTTCTGTCTATTCCACCTAAATTTGACTGTTCATGAAGTTGACACCCAAGACTGTTCTTTTGCTTTTCCAGTGGAGGAAGATCTAAAAAGAAACAATATGTCCCAGCTGTCTTTCTTCACAGTCTATCACTCCTAAGATTTCTGATGGAACTGAATCACCACACCGACTTAACACCAATCCATTTTGTGAATTTGCTCTATTTATTAACTTCTGCTCCTTCAGTTTTCAGCCATTATTAATATTAAGCTGTGATAGGGTCAGCTCCAAGTGCACCTTTAATGTCCACTCTTAGCCAGTAGTGACATGCTGAAGACCAGGTGATCTCTCCTCTTAAGGTTTCTTCTTGAATTTATCTTGAAGATATAGCCTGGAGCTTTTACAAAATTGGAGAGTATCCCTGTCTTAGGCTTTTAAGAAAGACTTTTCTTCAGTGCCATCTGTATAGGCCAGAATTAGTGGATTCAGGCTGAATCTTTGCAACCTGTTGTTCATTTTGGTCTTTTTGGAGTCTGACTTTTCAGCTGGAGTTGAAGCTAGAGCTCAGGACTTCCCTGGAGTTGTCCTGGTAATTGAAAGGCCTCCCCAATCCTCCTCATTCTCTGTTAATAAACAAAGGCACAACATGTGTTTTACATCTATTGAACCATTGTCACAGTTATACAGTACTATCACAGATTCAGAGAGGAATGGGAGGGGAAAGGGGAGTGTGATATTCGAACACCCGCCTCTCACTGATGATGAAGTGCAATTTTATTTAGGGGTTTGGGGTGATATCCTTTCCCCAGGTTCATCCCCAAAACCGTGAAGTCATAGGCACATACTCCTAATCAGAGGCAGCTTCACACAATTATCTTGTAAATTCTCACAATGAGTAGATCACAGGGACCGGTGTACCATGAGAACAGACAGTGTGATTAAGCACCAAGAAGTAGGCATTGTATGGCAGAAATCATGCACTAGAAATGCTTTCACGTGTGGAATACACATAATGAAAGAAAACATGAATTTTCCCTGACAAATAGCATGAGCCTTCCCATGTATTCATCTGACAGACACTGTAGGTTAATTTCCACAGTGCAATGCAGTCCTGCAAACATGGATTTAATAAGTGTCTTTACTTTTACAAATATGAGAAGTTAATTATATAATTATCATCTCATTCACTCAAACATTCTCAGCCATTATAAGGGAGAAATTACATGCAGTATATAGCATCACACATTCTGAAACATAACTGCCAAAGGTAACTCTCAAGAGCGATGTACAGTTTGGTTAAGAATGGTCATGATAGGCACTCAATGAATGTTCAGATCGCACAAAGGTTTTGCCATATGCATTGAGCGTGGTTTACAGTCATAAGCATATGCAAATCATCAAATCAGACAGACAATAGACATGGTAAGAATGTTTCACTGCGGTAGACATGACAGGTTTTGAGCGGCAGTTTTAGAGTCACTGTACCGAAGTCCTGTCTTCTTTTTACATTTTCTCAAGAAAATACTCGGCCATTCGTCTCTCTCTCACTTCATCAGGTTTACACATAACATATTAAATGATTTAGGTACCTGGAGTGCAGATGACCACATCCCAAAGAATGCTTTTGGGCAAATTTTACCACTGCATCTTGAACACGTCCTTACGGGATGGAATCAAGGCTTCGACTGGCGGGCTAATTATGTATTAAGGAGCGTTACCAGCCCAAGGGTTACCCAATCAAATTGAGACCCCACCATTCATCTACCCTCTCTCGATCTAGAATCTACGATTCTATTTTTAGTTAGGGTATCACGACGGCTTACGTGGTTAACTACTGAGTATTGAGAAAGGTAAATGGACTGGGGATGCGAACGTCTGAAGACATCATGCCACAGTTGCTAAGTGCAGATTGTCAACTCGTACTGTCAACACCGAGAACAATCCAGAACGATCTCCGTGCTTCAATCTAAACGGCTTTCCCGAGGTTAGTAATAGCTCGGAACCCCGATAATTCCGCTAGGCCCCGCCTCAGGGAAATTCCCTACTACGAAGACATGCAGAATAAGTTCATCTCGCGACAGCTTCATTTTGGTTACGTGAAGCTTTTGAAGGATGGGACTCTGTTTCTACAGTGTTGCTGCGTGGCTGAAGAAATCAGAAGTGTCACACCACCCCACTTTTGACATGCACTAAAAAGGAGCAAAGTTCTGTTATCCGTTTTTTTTTTTTTTTTAAATCAGTGAAGGGGTAAAACCTATAAAAATTTATCGGCAAAAGAAGGTTCAGTATGGTAATGCATGTCAGTCCAGCAAGTGTATGATTGGAACAGGAAGTTTCAAAACGGGGTGACTTCTGTGACAGACTTTTCGGATCGATGAAGAGGTACAGCAGGTGGTGCATGAGTGGTTACGCATGCGACCAATGGAATGTTTTATCTACAAGAATCCAAGCTTCGAGGAATTGCATTGAACGCAGTAGTGACTGTATGTTAAAATGATACATTTGTTCTTTATTTTTCAGAATATATTCACGCAAACAAAAACAAAAACATTTAAGGATTTTATTTGAAGCACCATCTTAGTTTCATTGACAACAAAACAGTATATTTTGAAACAATATTGCCATGGAGATCTATCTGTTGCAGATCCCACTCCAAGATGTACCCCAAAAGTTCCTCCTGCCACTGCGAGGGTGACCCATCTGTGGCCACTGAGCTTGAGTAGTAACGGATGTGAAGTTGTCAATAACGTGCAACCAATCACATCTGCGCCCTTTCAGGTATGTTGGCTGGTCTTACGCAAGAACTGCCTCGGCTAAGAGAAGCCTGGTTAACGAATAAGTCATAAATACCTACCACTGTGGCGATTGGGTTACGAACGCAATTCGTAACCCTGCATACCACGTTCGAAACACAACTGTGGGGAATTGGAAGCAGGCCATTATATATAATGGTATGAGTGCTGGTCGTTCAGAAAATAATGGCAATCCATTGAACGTAAACATGCCAAGAGATCATAAACAGGGAAAATATGCTGGGGTTGACTGCGACCTACTTCACATAACATACCTATAGACTGTGGAGAAAATAATACATACCTAGGCTAACCCCTGATTGTTCTATGCTGAATTATGGCGTGGGTACATCATATTACAAGTTCCAGGGCCTGCCCAAAACAGGTCATTGAAACCCTGAAGAAGATTTCCATGTATCGGAGTGAGATTGGTGTACAGACTTTCCTGCTGACCCAGTAACAAAATATTCTCCACGGAGGGCTCTGTTGCAGAGCTTTCCCCCTCTCCATAACCAGAAAGCAGTGGGTTGTGCACATATGATACTGCAACTTCACACTTGCCCTAAGGCATATTACATTGTAGCCAGGTGATGAGTCAGCCGACGTCTCATGCCCTAGAAATCAAAGCAACGCGGTCTGCTTCCAATCGCCTCAAGCTGATTTCGAACCCAGTGTATGTCGGCGAATGATGAAACTGCCTCTCACTACCCCCTAAGCCACAGATAAAAGAATAGTATAGAAGTTAAATCTCTAGTCAACTGCATGGTCAGTAAATACAAGTATATTTAACCAAATATTTTAAACATATTTTTTGTCTTCGCTCGATTTGAACTCAAGCGTAGTGTCGTGTCCTCCTTTACAGTGTCGTCCCTGGAGTGAAGAGAGCCGACACCCACATTATAATATTTTTCCCTCTCAATATTCTGGAGAATCCACCAGCTTCCGTCCAACACACTCCATCAGCCTATGGACACCTTTTCCTATCACTCTCTCACTGTCGTACTATGCCCCCTTCTCATACTTCCCCAACGCAACATACTCAACAACTCTTGCTTCTAAAAATTAATAAAGATTAATTTATTAAAAGAAAAGTGTAACGTATATGAGACGTGTATGTGAAGAAAATGTGTGACGTGTTCTATAAAGTGTGTAGAATCGGACTCTCAGACAACAACCCAGTCAGCTGATCCCAGCAAGGATAGACCACAGCACGTTATGTCAGAACATGTACATCTCACCCCGTGCCGAAACCATCTTGCCGGATACTGCTTTGCCTCTGTAGACCTCTGGTAATCCAATTTCATGATCATCCGAAATAGACACCGGTGGTATTAACAGTTAATCATGGACCGGTTGCACCCTACACAATGTCCGTTCCTATCGTTCATAAAAAAATGCACAAGTCCTTTGTAGTGTGTACACAGATTAATGTTAATTGTTACTGTACTGGATCCTCCCTCGTGTCTATCTAGCCTCAAGTATCAAGTCTTGTGTTCTATTACACGAGATTATATCACACTATGTAATTATTAGACTTAATGTTTTCAGTTCGTTACTACTGTCTGATGCTGTGTGGTGCATCAGTACGCATCACTCTCTTTGGTGAATCAACTTCCTTCTAGCTTTAGTTACGTTCTGTATGCAACTTTATTGATTGTTGAACTGGTGTTCTTCCGAATGGGATGTGATTCTTTCCCAAAAACTTGTTGAGTTTCCTTGGATCTGGTAGGGAACCTAGGATAGAAACAACACATCTGGTGATAGTACTAGTCACTGATCCTTTCGGCTGAGTGTAAGCCTATCACCTTGCCTAATGATCTTTAGCTAACTAGACTTAGTCATAGAGCAGATTAGCTACCCACCTAGAGCCGAATCAGGCTATGACAAAGAAAAAATCAGCAAACAGAATGCGGAACCCCGCCCACCAGGGACACCTACGGGAAGATCCCAATTATCCCGCATTACTCAATTCTCAACTAGTAAAGCTTATCAACACTTCACTAATCTATTCTTAACTAGCAGAGTTAATATCACTATTCTACTCTAACTAGTTTCCACTAACAGTGCTAATCATCACACTATAGTTTAACAAGGCCACAGTCTATATTAATTAGAACTCATATTATAATAGGTTATACCTTAAATGGCACTACTGCAGTCCTATCAATCATATCTACATCTGCCATTATAGGCACGTGTAAAATTAAGTCACTAATTAACACACGGTAGATATTATTTCCACTAAGCACTGCAGTGCCTTTGCCCTCCGACTAGAGCCACATTTCCAAGTCCCCCTAGTTGGCCCCAACTCGGGTTTTTATGGCAACTCCTAAAGTTGGCCACGTGACGTTATCCTTTATGCCCCCACACAGGTGGCACCTTGGCAGATCATCCCCTGTCAGGGATCCATCCCCCCTCTGGCTCCCTCCATGTTAGATCTGTCATCACTGGTTTAGATTCCCAAAACACGCCAGCGAGTTCCTGTATACCCCCAACAACAGTTGCCAATAACCCCGTCAATCTTCTCGATGTTCCGGAAACCCAGAATTGACATATGTACTGTTACTTCCGTGCTAAGTACTTCCGTTTTCCCTCTGATATGTTTATGACTTGTCAAAGTGATATATGATTCAGCGCACTCACTTCCTCCTCACTCACCACCAAATGTGTATATGGGCTGACCTGATGTATCCCGTGCAGCTGTGTTTACTCTGGTAGTACGACTGTTGTGGCCTAGAAAATATACGCCAAGCAAACGTCGGTATTATTATCTGGTTAACTCATGGCGAGCTCGTGACATAGGCCCCCTCTTAAGAGAGTAGTCCATCTCACTCTTCTCCACCATGAGTTAAATCCAGATGATTCATTCCTCTTCTTCAGGAGCTGGGTGTCTTGACAAGAAGTCCGCTCCAACATTTTCCTTCCCAGGAATGTACTCCACTGTGAAGTTATAGGGTTGAAGTAACAACGACCACCGCATCAAACGTGCGTTGAGCTTCTGAGAAGTAGCCAGGAACATCAGGGGCTGATGATCCGACTGGACCCGAAACTTAACTCCATACAAATATGGCTGAAATTTTTGCACTGCCCATACAAGGGACAAGCACTCTCTCTCTCGACAGTTGAATAATTCCTCTCCGCCTGTAGAAGTTTCTTACTTGCGTATGCCACAGGTTTCAAAACCGAAGCATCGTCTTTTCCTTCCTGTAACAAAGCGGCTCCAATTCCAATCGCACTCGCATCTGTTCTCAACACAAATTGTTTGGAAAGGTCAGGGAGCTGTAATACAGGTTTGCTGACCAAGGCCTCCTTTAACTGACTATAGGCATTCTCACATTCTGGTGTCCAAATGATTTGGTCCGGGAATCCCTTTTTCAAGGTTTCCGTCAACGGAGCTCCCAGTTCAGTGAAATGTGGGATAAATTTGTGGTAGAACCCACACAACGAGAGAAAAGATCGCACATCCTTCTTCGTTTTTGGCCTTGGTGCATTTCTGATTTTCTCCAGGTTCTTCTCTTCTGGAACAATGTGTCCTGGAGTGATGGTGTGACCTAGAAATTCCAGAGTCTGGTAACCAATCATGCACTTGGTTGGACGAGCAGTAAGCCCTGCTTCCTTGAGCCTATTAAACACTCTCTCCAAGGATTGTAAGTGGTCATCCAAGCTGTCACTGGAAATCAGAATATCATCCATGAATGAGATGATGGATGGATCCTGTAACGGATCTAGTAAAGTCCTCATCATGCGTGTAAACACACTGGGTGCATTGCTGAGTCCAAAGGGCATGACTTTGAATTCGTAGTGTCCACTGGGTGTACTGAAAGCTAACAGTGGTCGAATCTCCGGTTTGACTGGTATCTGATAGTACCCCCGACTCAGATCCACTTTTGAAAAGTACCGAGCCTTATGGAGCCTAGCGAATAACTGAGTTGGATTCGGCAAAGGTTCCACCTGAAACTGTGTATGACTGTTCAGAAGTCGGTAATCTATACACAACCGGTGTTCTCCACTTGGTTTGCGTAACAAAACTACCCCCGCATTGTATGGGGATGTGGATGGTGAAATCACGTCATCCTCCAGCAGTTTCTGTATTTCCTCCTCCAGGGCCTTTTCTTTAGAGAATGGCACTGGGTAAACCTTTTGGCGAACAGGCTCCTGTGTGGTCAAAGTCATCTCGAACTCCACCAACCTCGTTCGTCCTGGTTTATCCGTCAGTATCTCCTTATGAGACTTGAGAACCTGGGTTATCTTTTCCCTCTCCTGTGAGGTCAGATCAGGGTTCACTTGTACATCCCTATAGGTTTCCTGGTGTACCAAGGGATATTCCCTGCCCTCGTTGGTTCCCACTTCTGTCTCCACTGCAACTGCCATTGCCATGAGGTGAGCTGCCTTGTCTCCGGGTCTCTCTTCATATTTCCGCAAGAGATTGATATGGAAAATCTTCGACTTTCCCCGGATCCGGATCTGATAGTTGGTTCTGGATATCACCCTTTCCACGGGAAATGGTCCTTGCCAACCTATCTCCAGTTTGTTGTTTCCCGTTGGGAGTAGCAACAAGACTTTATCTCCCACCTCTAGAGATCTTTCTTTAGACCTACGGTTGTAGTAAGCCGCATGTCTTTTCCTGGCCTTTTTCAAGTTTTGATTTGCCAGAGTCCATCCCTTGTGGAGTTTTTCTTTCAGTTCCTCCACGTATTTATAGGATGAGATCACTTCTTCTGACGTCCCCTCTTCAGTCCAACTCCTCAACATGGCTTCCAACGGTCCTTTGATTGGACGACCAAACAGCAACGTAGCGGGTGGTAGTCCTGTTGAGCCATGAGGAACTTCCCGATAGGCAAAGAGTGCTGCTGGGATATATTCATCCCACCTATCAGGTTTTTCCTGCGCTAATTTCCTGAGCATTGTCATTAACGTGCCGTTGAAACGCTCTACTTGTCCATTGGCTTGAGGGTGGTAAGGGCTGGTATGTATGTGGTTAGAGTGAAACACCCTAAATACCTCCTCCATGAGTTTTCCACAAAACTGAGATCCATTGTCCGTCAGAATTTGATCCGGAAAGCCTAATCTGGTAAAGGCCTCCATCAGTGCGTCCGCCACTCTTTTCGAGTCAATCGTGGTCAACGGTATGGCTTCACCCCACATTGTACAGCAATCCACCATTGTGAGTATATACATGTTCCTCTTCCTAGTCCTGGGAAATGGACCCACGATATCGATGGCTACCCTCTCGAAAGGAGAGTTCATGATGGGCATCTCACCCAACACCACCGGTGCTGTCCAGTGTTTCGGTGCCACCCTCTGGCACTCAGGGCATGACTTCACATACCGACGCACATCATCTGTCATTCCCGGCCAATAGTAATGGCAGGAAATCCGCTGCATGGTGGCGGCAATACCCATGTGTCCACTAAAGGAGATGGTATGCCCCATATGAAGAATCTGGGATCGGTGAGCTTTCGGGACGACCAACTGACCGTATAGGTTGTCTCCCCTTCCTGCTCTCCTGTAGAGTATCCTATTCTTCATGTAGTACTGCCCCCGTCCTGGCGGATCAGCACTTTTCTGCAGCTTTTTGTAGCAAGGACGTAAAGTATCATCCTCACTCTGGGCAGTTCGTAGCTCCCCCGGCATTGGGTTAGTCACAATTGCGTCTGCCTCTTCCGTTCTCGTCTGAGAGCGAGTCTGCATTGCTCCCATATGGATTGGCTCCCTGGGCATTCCCAGAAAGACATACCGGCAACCTAGGATGACTGGAAAAATGGGATCGGTCAATACAGCGGCCTTGATGGTGCCGGTGACGTACCTTGACCGAATCTCCACATTAGCAATGGGCAACTTCATGACTACAGCACTCTTCTGTGCAGGCTGTATATCCAATGTCTCACCTGTGAATTGTTCTGGATGTACCAGATCCGCAGAAATCACGGCCTCCCCGTCCAGTCCTGTGTCGTATAAACACTCCACTTGACGACCGTTAACCTCTACCAATTCCACTACAGGTGGTTTTTCCTGGTCTGGAGTCTCTTCCTCGGCCTCGACCTGTTCGGTGGGCTCCACCTTAGGTTTCCCGGGGCACACGACGAATTCAGTGTCTCCTGACTCTCCTCTGCAGTCAATAGCATTGTGCGTATTCGACTGGCATTGGTTGCACCATTTCCCTGTCCTAGATTTTCTATTGCCAGACTTGAGTGAGCTCTCCTGGTGGCGAGCTTCCTTGTTGACCTTGGCATTTTCCGTGACAACCTCCTTGGAAGTCACTTGACAAGCTGCGAAGTGAGGGTTCTTAGCCTTCGATTTGCAGTCCCTCGTATTGTGAGAGGGTGACTTACAAATTGAACACCACTTCTCCGACCACGGTCGTTTAGGTGTAGAGCTTGAAGTGCTCTTGCTTCCCTCCTTCTTCTTCTCTGAACTATCCTCTGATTTTTGCACATAAGGTTCCCACTTTTTTGTTCCTGAGTTTTTGGTTTTCTTCTTGTCATGTTTCTCTTGACTTTTGGAGTTGGTGGAAAGGTTTTCCCCTGCCTCCCCATGTACCTCGACGAACCATTCTGCTAATTTAGTCACGAGGTCAATACGTTCCGCTCCTTGTTCTCCCAGGAACGTCCTGAGAGGTTTAGACATTTGCTTCTTCAGCTGGTCGACCACCATGAGCTCTTCCAGACTCTCATAGTCATGTGCGAACCCAGCCAAATCCATCCACTTATGGAGATAAGATTTAAGACGCAAACTGTAGGCGGCAAACAACTCCCCCGGTTCTCGTTTCGCTGCTCGAAATTTTTTCCGGTAGGTATGTGACGTAACCTCGAATCGTTTCAGCAGAGCCGTCTTTAACTCATCATAATTGTTCTCATGTCCTGGTGGCAGGCGAGTATAAACCTCGTATCCGGTCCCGCGTAAACCCCGGGATAGCTTAAGATTCCATTTGTTACGCTCCAGACCCATAGCAACTGACATAGCCTCGAAGCGTTGAAGGTACTGGTCAATCTTCTCTTTGTCCTCCTCGTAGACCGCTAAAGGAAACTTCATAGCATGGTACCCATGTCCACCTACTGGTGTTGATCCTGGGATGGAGGAACCTCCAACTGCTCCCTCAGTTTCTCCATTAGATTGACTCTTGAGCTCGAGTTCCCGCATCCGGTACTCGTGCTCCCTCTTCTGTGCTTCTTGTTCAGCTTCTAATTTCCTAGCTGCTTGTTCAGCTTCAAATTTCCTAGCTGCTTGCTCAGCTTCCAATTTCTTAGCTGCTTGCTCAGCTTCCAATTTCTTAGCTGCTTGCTCAGCTTCCAATTTCTTAGCTGCTTGTTCCAACTCCATCTTTCTCAATTCCAGCTCGGCCTTTCGATCTTCCCTTTCTGCTTGACGATACTCTCTCTCCACTTCCTGTATGTAATCCGTTAGAGCAGACCCCGCCAATCCCATGTCCTCCCCCTTTGCCTTTAATTCTGCTGTGCTAAGTTTAGGGGTGGCCATTATACAGAAAGGTAAGCTAGCAGGTCTAGTACAATATAACTGCAAATTACTATACAGATATATGAACAAGTACTATAAATCTAGATATACCACACACAGCACATTCACGCAGTGACAAGAGTAGAATCAGGACCACAGACCTATGCAGACGTGTGAAGTGTGAATAGGTAAGATATAAGTCCTAACCCCTATCCACATTCACTCTAGCTGGATTCTCCAAAATGATATCTCCCTCTTATAACTAGGGATCCCGTGTCAAAAGACCCCGTTGTCAGAAGATCCCACTGTCAAAGGTTCCTGTTTGCAGGAGATCTCGCTGTCCAAGGATTCCGTTTACGGGAGATCCCGCTGTCCAAAGATTCCGTTTACGAGAGATCCCGCTGTCCTAAGATCCCGGACGAGCCCCCAATAATGTCGTGTCCTCCTTTACAGTGTCGTCCCTGGAGTGAAGAGAGCCGACACCCACATTATAATATTTTTCCCTCTCAATATTCTGGAGAATCCACCAGCTTCCGTCCAACACACTCCATCAGCCTATGGACACCTTTTCCTATCACTCTCTCACTGTCGTACTATGCCCCCTTCTCATACTTCCCCAACGCAACATACTCAACAACTCTTGCTTCTAAAAATTAATAAAGATTAATTTATTAAAAGAAAAGTGTAACGTATATGAGACGTGTATGTGAAGAAAATGTGTGACGTGTTCTATAAAGTGTGTAGAATCGGACTCTCAGACAACAACCCAGTCAGCTGATCCCAGCAAGGATAGACCACAGCACGTTATGTCAGAACATGTACATCTCACCCCGTGCCGAAACCATCTTGCCGGATACTGCTTTGCCTCTG
Source organism: Cepaea hortensis (assembly GCA_963921405.1). NCBI lineage: Eukaryota > Metazoa > Mollusca > Gastropoda > Stylommatophora > Helicidae > Cepaea > Cepaea hortensis. The sequence goes on along the minus strand of OY992889.1, from coordinate 50,563,717 downwards.
TAGACCTCTGGTAATCCAATTTCATGATCATCCGAAATAGACACCGGTGGTATTAACAGTTAATCATGGACCGGTTGCACCCTACACAATGTCCGTTCCTATCGTTCATAAAAAAATGCACAAGTCCTTTGTAGTGTGTACACAGATTAATGTTAATTGTTACTGTACTGGATCCTCCCTCGTGTCTATCTAGCCTCAAGTATCAAGTCTTGTGTTCTATTACACGAGATTATATCACACTATGTAATTATTAGACTTAATGTTTTCAGTTCGTTACTACTGTCTGATGCTGTGTGGTGCATCAGTACGCATCACTCTCTTTGGTGAATCAACTTCCTTCTAGCTTTAGTTACGTTCTGTATGCAACTTTATTGATTGTTGAACTGGTGTTCTTCCGAATGGGATGTGATTCTTTCCCAAAAACTTGTTGAGTTTCCTTGGATCTGGTAGGGAACCTAGGATAGAAACAACACATCTGGTGATAGTACTAGTCACTGATCCTTTCGGCTGAGTGTAAGCCTATCACCTTGCCTAATGATCTTTAGCTAACTAGACTTAGTCATAGAGCAGATTAGCTACCCACCTAGAGCCGAATCAGGCTATGACAAAGAAAAAATCAGCAAACAGAATGCGGAACCCCGCCCACCAGGGACACCTACGGGAAGATCCCAATTATCCCGCATTACTCAATTCTCAACTAGTAAAGCTTATCAACACTTCACTAATCTATTCTTAACTAGCAGAGTTAATATCACTATTCTACTCTAACTAGTTTCCACTAACAGTGCTAATCATCACACTATAGTTTAACAAGGCCACAGTCTATATTAATTAGAACTCATATTATAATAGGTTATACCTTAAATGGCACTACTGCAGTCCTATCAATCATATCTACATCTGCCATTATAGGCACGTGTAAAATTAAGTCACTAATTAACACACGGTAGATATTATTTCCACTAAGCACTGCAGTGCCTTTGCCCTCCGACTAGAGCCACATTTCCAAGTCCCCCTAGTTGGCCCCAACTCGGGTTTTTATGGCAACTCCTAAAGTTGGCCACGTGACGTTATCCTTTATGCCCCCACACAGGTGGCACCTTGGCAGATCATCCCCTGTCAGGGATCCATCCCCCCTCTGGCTCCCTCCATGTTAGATCTGTCATCACTGGTTTAGATTCCCAAAACACGCAAGCGAGTTCCTGTATACCCCCAACAACAGTTGCCAATAACCCCGTCAATCTTCTCGATGTTCCGGAAACCCAGAATTGACATATGTACTGTTACTTCCGTGCTAAGTACTTCCGTTTTCCCTCTGATATGTTTATGACTTGTCAAAGTGATATATGATTCAGCGCACTCACTTCCTCCTCACTCACCACCAAATGTGTATATGGGCTGACCTGATGTATCCCGTGCAGCTGTGTTTACTCTGGTAGTACGACTGTTGTGGCCTAGAAAATATACGCCAAGCAAACGTCGGTATTATTATCTGGTTAACTCATGGCGAGCTCGTGACACGTAGTCCAAACAAGAAGTCCTGCTTCTAGTATTTTTGCGTGTGGATTAGCTTTTCCTATTACCAGTGTTCCTCGCCATCAGGTGAACCCACTCCGACTTCTGAGATATTTGTAATTCACGTCTCCAAGTCAAGGGTGAGAAATCAACATTTTAGTCCAAGTGACCATTATTTAGGCATCATCACAGCGGAAGTTTAAGACGGGTTTGGTCGTGTTTCCTACACAGGGGTTACGTATTTTATTGTCAACAGACCCCCAACCCAACGCCCAGGAAAAGGAAAATGTGTTTCAACTGGGGTTTGAACTCTGAATCTTCCTTGTCATGTCCACCAAACTACGGAAACCATAAAATATGGGGTTAAAAGAAAGCACGGAGAGACACGAAATTTTTAAAAAATCGATGAGACAAGAAACAGAGACAGAGATTAATATTTTAATTTTAAAACACGTAGACGAGAAATATAGACCGGGATTAAAACCAAACAACTTGGAGACGACAAACAGAGACATGGATTTCTTTTAATTGATTCGGACTCGAAAGATAATATTTCACCAAATGTGACCTCCCATTTGAACAGACGGATTATATATCGCCATACTGGAATCATTGTGTTATTTGTCTAGTTCCCTGATGTCTACTGCAATTTCAGTGCTCATTGAACGGATATTTAAATTTTAATAATTGTTCTTTTGATTGTGTATCAATATCTGGCCCAAACCCACTTTTTGTTTGGAACTGAATCAGTTTTAAAAAAAAAAAAAAAACAAAGACGATTCAGTTAATCAGAAAACTGCTATGGGTCTTTTATGTGAAGGACCTTCGCATTTTGTAGGTCTGAATGCACGGAGGGATAGTTGGGTAGTTTTTCCCCCTCAGTTAGCAGTCGACGAACCCAGGCGTCGAACCCTCATCACACTGCACTCATGACATTATCATCGTGACCTCGTACGATTACATTAACGCGCCCACTGTGTTGTATTGCATTACATAATATTGTATCATGATTGGTTATTTAGTCAGCTTTATTACTGTCATTCTAACGGGTGTTTGTAAAATTTTACTAGACTTTGTATGTAGAACAAATTTGGAAAATGAAGAACACGATGTCATCAAAAAAATGTGCTCCACAGTCCATCGTGAAGCAATATGCAGCGAATGGCTGTCATCTGCTGGAGAAATTCTTTTCACTCCAAACTGAATGGTGTTATCAACGGAGGAAAGATTTTTTCTTTTCAAATTTGTTTCTACATACGAAGTGTAGTGAGACTTTACAAACACCTGTATCTTCCTTAATATTCCACAGTGCTTCTTTACTAGCCGTGTGACCTACCCAGCAACTAATCGATCTGTGGTTTACCTGGATGGCTCAGCAATTTCCTACTTAGACGCCGTAATACCAGCTATTAATGTTACTAATGATGTCACGGTGGCTATTGCGGTCAGACCAGACCACCTGGTGGAAGGTGTGATTTGGGACATTCAGATGCCCTCACTTCCTGGCACAGACCAGGGCTGGGGGATAAGGTTGTCATTGACAAATGAGTATGCAGTGTTTGCGATACTAAATGCAACAGGTCAGTGGTGGGTTGGGTGTACAATTATTGATACCAGCACTAAAATTATTAGCATTTTTACAATATTGTCTCGTGTTTATGGCGTGTGGGGGTGGGAGCACTTTATTAGGGGCCCACAGAGCCCATTTGCCATCGAGCACACTGATACCCCGCCGGTCTTCCACTGCAATAGGTAACTAGAGCCCGTTACCTTGAATGGTTAGATAAAACAGGCTAATAAAACTAGACCATTATATACAACAATCAGAAAGAGACAAACATATTTCTTTGGTCATGAGGTGAGAAAAGAGGCATTGGAGAACATCGTGGCGACTGGAAAGATCGAGGGGAAGAGAGGCAGAGGCCGACCATGAGAAATTATGCTGAATGTATAGAGATGGTGGAATGAAGGAGTATAATCAGCAGAGTTGATCCAGAACACCAAATACCGAGATATGTGGATAGACATGAAGGCCTACGCCAGCCGGCATGACACTTGATGATGGTTGCCTTGGATGGAATCTGTCTAGTGGAAGAAAACTCTACACACATGCATGTTTAAGTCGAACACCCTGACTTTTGAGGTGTATAACTAGTGGTTCCTCGAAAGAGGAACGAAAAGAAGAAGAAGAGGAAATGACACTACCAGAGTATTCTGGTACCCATTGTTATAAGACTCCAGGGCCCTGCTGGTCAGCAAACATAATTTTCCTCTGCTGTGGAATGAGCCGGGACCCTGTCGTGGCAGACAAAGTGTAAAGCTTTCAGCAAGACACAAACGGCGGATGAAAACCTGGACAAAGCTTAAAATGCTTTTCCAACAACATGTAATAGCATAATATACGCAATGGGCTCAAAAACGTTGCATTCGTCTCTTATACTTTATCCCTAATGCGTCAGACCTAGTTACGTACATCAGAGGTCAGTATGTCCGACCTCGGCGTGCTTTAGTGTAAACTGTACCTCCTCTAGGCAGATGTCATCCAGGGTCACGTCGTTAGGTTTACTGTACCTAACCATTTTACCGGGCGGTGACTTTACGGCCTGCTGTTTGCGATTTTCAACTTCTGCGGCATTTTTACGTGTACACTTAGCACATGGAATCTCTGATTTTCGCCCTTGACTGAGAAGGCTAAAAATCCGATCTCACTACCTAAGGGATCATGGAGAGGCCTGATATCATTATATTTCCACAGTTCTTGGAAAAATTCCCAGACCTGTGGAGGGATCGAGTCTTGTATCTTCTAATGCCCATTAAAGTCCATATCTAGTATCCCTCCATGGCAAATAACTCTAAAATTTATGTTGCATGTCCTTCACAGGACGTAGCAGTCAACCCCAGAATTTTTGCTGTTCGTGATTCCTGGGCAAATTTTACGTTCAGTAGCTTGCCATTGCTTTCTGAACGACCGGCTCCTATACCTTATTCGAAAAACAACCTGCACGGCTGTGTTTCGAACTCGGGTATACGGGCTCACAAACCGCGTTGCAAGCCCTTAGCCACAGCACGTTTTGTGCAGGATGCTTATCTCTCTTTTGAGTGTCCATACACTGGCTGTATGTATGTGGGAATTTATACCAAAGCTTCGCGGCACCGAAGTGATTAATGTCAGCAATCGTAAGTGCATCAAGGCATGGGGCTAGGTTCATTGCAGAAATAGTGGTTGCACCGGCAATTCACGAGACAGACACCTTCTTCTCACGAAAACCTACGGTGATCATTTTTCTGCGCACGGTTCTAACTATAGAAATGGGAAGTGTCTGTCTGTCTGTCTGTCTGTCTGTCCGCTTAAATACCTACTTGTCTGTCTGTCTATTTTTATGTCTGTCTGTCTTTCCTTTACTATCCTGAGGTCTTTCCCATCTGTGTTGAGTTCACGCAAAATGTCGGAGTTGTGTTGAATCAAGAACAGGCATCACTGGACTTGGGGCAATCCCATAAGCGCTCATTCTCTCTAGACCAGTGGTTCTCAACCTTTTTTTTGTCCGTGCCCCCCTTCACCATATTTTCAGAAAGTCATCCCCCCTTTCATATTTCCTCCCTATAAATCCCCCCCCCCCCCCCCTTCATATTTCCTCCCTATAAATCCCCCCGCCCCCACGCGCCCCTACACAGTATATGTAAAAAATAGAAGCTAAATTTAATAACACATACTAGAACAAGTCTGCCGGTCTCTCTGGCTGTGGGGTTACAACACTTTCTCTCTGTAATCCCGTTTATCACGCAGAGTCTCGCAGCGGAGCGAGAACTGAGGTGGTTCGACCCCCGCTCGTGACTTGCGGATACTGAGCCGGCCGCTCAGAAAGCAATGGCAAACTACTGAGCGTAATCTTGCCAAGAGATCAACAGACAGCTGAAAGATGCTGCTGTTGACAGCTAAGTCCTGTAAAAGGATACGCAAAATAACAGAACAAGTCTAGACGTCTACATAAAACGCGATTTGCGGGTCTACTTACGTTATAAAATGAATTTCAGAAGGCCGGGAAGTACAGAACTGTAAAGTATAGAGGGAAAAACAATATCAAGTAATCTGTTCTTGCATTAATGCGATCTTGAAATAATCTTAATCCCCCCCCCCCCCGAAAACCCTAAAATTTCCCCCTGGGGGGAGGGAATTCCCCACCGTTTGAGAACCACTGCTCTAGACCATGATACCCCATCTGTTCTTCTGCATTAATCACTTTCCCTAGAAGGCCTTCACCACATCTAGTTTATCATGCCTAAAATCGCCCCTTAATAATGCAGCATCAGTCAGTCTGTCTGCCCGGTTATTTCCAACCATACCAGAGTGTCCCGGAGAAAAGATCCAGTGAATGTTTACAAACCGTGACCACTGAATCTATACAAGCCTTTCTGCACGAAGCATGTCAGTCTTCATGCTTTGTGAATCAGTTACAACTACTTTACGTGTGTATACAATTTGTTCTCCAGGAAGCGGACAGTTGCTGTAACTGTAACCACCTCCACCTTCATTCTCAGATTTGAGATTGTGATGTCATATGCCAATCTCTCCTTTACTAGATATCGGCTATTTCCTTTTGCTATGAATCCTCAGGCAGTTTTTTTTTTCTTTTTTTGCCTCTTAATACCGAGCCATCGGTATAGATAATTACATCGCCAGGATGAGAGTGGGTGGCACCTTGCAGTCTTGACAGACCAAAGTGTGTGAGTTGGAATGTGGCCAATATTCCATCACAATGTCTGGGCAGCGCTTCAGAGAAACATGTGGCGCCCAAACGACATGTCCCCTCTCTCGGCCTAGTCTTGTGTATTCCAGAGGAATGGGTAACCAATACGACTGGCACAAGGTAGGCTACAGACGCTGGCGGCACAGCGTCAATCCTCCGAGACCTCGCCACCACGAGCCGGTGGCGGGTTATGGCCAGACCCTGACACCCAAGGGGCCCGGCTTAGAGGCGTTCAGCCAAGTCCCACAGGTGAGGGCCTCGTACGAGCCCGGACCATAGGATGAGAGTAGGCATGAATTAATTGCTGAATTTCAGCTTCCATATCGCCTGCTGGCCACTCCCACCAATCATGGTCCAATGTGATTATAACCCCACACAAGTCTGAATTTCTATTCGACACTCTAACCCACTCCTTGCCTCTGCCAGTATTCTAAAGTATGCACACTTCTCTGATGGTATCTTGTGCCTGAGCCAACCACTACCCTCTTCTTAGCAGCTTGTGACCCTTGACTGCATGCGGGGAATCAAACAGGATGTATTCCTTGTCCACAGATACCTTGAGATGTGACCTTGCTTGTAACAACTTGCGTCTGTCCGCAATGGTCGGCAACGCAAAGATGTGTCGCATACACACTATTGGGGCATCCCTTGTACACCCCGGAATCACCCGCATGGCTTCATTCTGTATGCGCTCTAGTCGTAAAAATAAGTATGCTTCGTTTTGTCAAAATCATTTACGTGTATCACATCATAAACAATGTCCTGCTATTCAAATCTGAATCACAACACTGTAATATTTCCACTGAACTTCACTTCCCACATGATGAAGACATCTGCGGCACAGTGACAAGTAGGTATCGTATCCTTGGCAACGAATGGTCGCTCATCTCCACAATGCTTGTGTTGACAAACAATACAATGAGTATTCTCTCCAACAATGTGCTGGAATCAACGGCGATAAACTGTCGACCCAGTTTCGGTAAGTTTTTTTTTTCCATTCAAGTTTGTTGCTTGTCCTATACAGATCGTTACAATCAACATCGGCATTTATTAGCTGCTTCTTCCGTTAACCCCGAATACTCTCGTGGTTGACGTGAGCGCACGAGAATTAGAAGTGGTTCGAGTCGCGCCAGTGACTTATGAGAGTATGGAGCCGGTCGCTCAGAAATTCGTGGCGTGCTGATGAGCGTAATCTAGCCTAGGAATCAACATACAGCTGAAAGATGCTGGTGTTGACAGCAATATCCTGAAACAGGATGGAAACGCGGGAACAAAAAAAAAATTGTGGCACTCTTCTGAATAACGGTTCCAAATTATTTTTTTTAAAAAGCATCCCTTCCATGGCCTCATTATGTGATATAATAAAATAAATATTAACCACTACGAACTAAAATATAGAATTGATAAAGTCGAAATACGTACCAATAATATTTGACAGTTATATGTGGAAATACGTACGTACAATAAATAATTTGGTACAGTTATTTATTATGTTGCATGTCCTTCACAGAACGTAGCAGTAAACCCCATCATTTTCTCTGTTCGTGATTCCTGGGCAAATTTTACGTTCAGTAGTTTGCCATTGATTTCTGAATGAAGTGGTCAAGCCGTTTGACTCGTGCTCCGAAGGTTGTGGGTTCGATTCCGGGCCGCACCCTTCGGTTTACGAGTTAAATTTTTCAGAGACTCCTGTGGGTCGTCGCTAAAAGCTACGGAGTTCGTGCTTTGTGAGACGCTTTCCGCGCTGCGGAAAGAGACTGAGCCATATGGGATAAAACCCGGTGCGATGAAGTCGACCTTGTCGACTTTTAAGCGACTTTTTTTTTCTGAACGACCGGCTCCTATACCTTTTTCGAAAAAAACCAGCACCGCTGTGTTTCGAACCCGGGTATACGGGCTCACAAACCGCGCTCGCAAGCCCTTATCTACAGAGTGTGTGGTGGACTGCTAGACCGATCGATGTCTACAATAAAAGTTTTTGGGCCCGATGGGCCTTTACTGTAGTCGGAGTGTATACCTATCGGTTATATGTGGAAATACGTACGTACAAGATATAGATACACTCCGTCAACAGTGAGGGCCCTCCGAGCCCAGGAAACATTTATTGCATCCATCGATCGGTCTAGCCGTCCACGACACACTGAACCGAAAGTGATCGACAACATCCTTAGTGAGGCCTGTAAGGGATACTTTTTACACTAAATAATTTGGGACCGTTATTTGGAAGAGTGACGCTGCATGTGATTGTTCACGCAAATTTTATGTTTAGTTGTTTGCTATTGCTTTCTGAACTAGAAGTCAATACTAAAGAAAACACAGGTGCAGGATACACTAATCACATTTATGAGTGGCAACGACAGTTAGGTCTAAAGATTCATAGAGGAAAGACAAACATAATGCGACGGAACCAAACAAACAACAACTCAATCTCAGGTGGTATAACGTCACTTCAAGAGGCGTAATCATACACCTAATTGGGAAGCAATGTAGACAAAATGTGGGAATATATACAGATATTAAAACAAGAATGCCAAAAGCAAGAAACGCTTTCATAGCGCTAGGAAATATATGGGAGCCAGCGGTCTGGCGGCCTATTCTTAGCGATTTCCTACTGCCGTGGGGTTTGTAAAGTGTATAACTTGTACACGGGGTCCTCCTTTATTTCGCCCTATCCGAGCAGGTTAGATAGCAGATCTCACTGCTCAATGGATCAGTTGGACATGCCATATCATTACGTGTCAATGCTTCTTTAAAAAATACGCCCAACATTATGCTGGGATCGAAGTTTATGACCCTGGGGTGAAAGCTGTAACCTCTCCGCTATTTCTCCTCTATTAAATTATTGCAAAGAGAGCCATCTACTACGTGGTTCCCTTCTTCTGAAAGTTAAAGGACCAAAATTGACCCGAAAGCCATCATCAGCATCATGTGCCATGCAGATAGGCATGGGCGATCATATTTCGCCATCTCACAGGATCACCATTGTCGTGGATCAGCCCTATGTTCTTGTCTCGACCATACCACGTGACCAAGCCATCCAGGTATTTACTTCTCTACCTCCCCCTTTTCCTTTCCCTCCACAACTTGTAAGTTGTCACCAAATTTTCCCATTTATTTCTTCTCATAAGGTGTCCAAAAATTATTGACTGTCTAAGTCTAGCTTCTTTAATCAGTTTACGGTTTTCATTTGTTTCTTGTAGTACTTGGTCGTTAGTTTTTCTGTCTTTCCGTGGTATTCTTTGCATGTTCCTCAGAAACCACATTTTCACAGCCATCAGCTGTTTTCCTGCTTGTCTGCTCATTGTCCGCTCTTCACATCCATACAAAAGTACGGGTTCTATGTAACACCCAAACACTCTTTATCTCATTGAAAATGACATCTTTTTATTGATCAGTGTGTTTTCCATCTTGCAAAAGGCTACCTTCGCTATTGCGATTCTTGTTCTAATCTCTTCAAGGCATCTCCTATCACATGCTCCTAGATAATTATACCGATTCACATGTTTAAGAATATTCCCATTTACTTGTATATTACAAGAGCCATACTTATTTATGTACAAAACATGCGATCATGTAGTCACTGCTGAGCGCATGATTAGTTGCTAACATTGAATGCATAGAAATGGTAAAATCAGCCTGTGATGTTCATGTATCAGCGAAAGCACTTGAGAGTATAAAAATGCCATCGTGGTCTCAACTCCTCATAAGCACACAATAAACTTCACCACATTTTGGTAGATGACGGGAGACTTGCAAAGTCAAGCGCATGCAAACACGATTCATGGGACAAAGCATACACATATATAAGTCTAAATCTGCATACGTGAATAAAACAAGGCACTGGCTTGTCCTGACACCTAAAAGCTGCTGACAAGGATAGAAGTCACAAGCCACCAATGCGGATGTAGAAAGCCAATACATTTTAAAAAACATATAAAGGTTTATGAACAGGTCGCAAATCTGGAATGAAGGAATGACATGCCAAAAAGCCATGCCAATTTTTGGATTTAATTAAACGACAATTGCTGCCAATGTTTTCTTTACCTGATCATGTTATTAGTTGAAACATTTGGATAATTTATTTGAACCTTTGATCTTTCAGTTTTCTAGCTAAGTATTTGTGTTTGTTAGGGACACATATGGATCTACACAGTGTGATATAATGACTACCCTTATTAATCTCTAAATCACTAATAAATAGGTGTGCATTCGGTTTTGTGTATCTTCCAGCTGCTAACAGGAGTGGGAGTATACGTATTGGCCAGGCTTTTGACCCGCAGCTGTCCACGGTTGGATATCACGGAAGTGTCGCATGTTTAGCTGTTGTTGGTGGCGTCGTCGGCAGGAACACCATCACCGAATTAGTAGAGAAACATTGTAAGGACATGGACAAACAGAACAGTTCTGTCGGTGAGTAACTAGATGGACGCCATTAAGTGGATATAGATATCGGGTTATTCGCATATGTTTATAAGCTACAACAGCAAAAGCAGCAACATCAGCGAGTAGTAGTACTACAACCACTACTCCTGCTACTGCTACTTATACAGTGTGTTTTTAAAGTTTTACTACACAGAGAGTGCAAGGAAAAGACTCACCTTGAATGTTTAAAAAAAACACAGAAACAATGGTGATAACAAAGAAAATAAAATGTGAAATGTAAATAGAAGGGAAAATTTTTAAGCAAGTTGATAATTTTTAATACCTAGGGGCATTTATAACATCAGATGGAAGATGCACAACAGAGATTAAGAGCAGAATAGGGCAAGCAAAAGTTGCATTCCAGAAAATGAAGAGTATCTTATTCAGTAAGTCACTCTCATTGAATGTAAGAAAGAGAGTGTTGAAATGTTATATGGCAGTGAATCTTTGAATGTAAATGAACAAATTAGGTAAACCTTGGAAGCAACATAGATGTGGTTCCTGAGACGAATGTTGCGAACTCCTTGGACTGCCAAAGTAACTAACAAAGATTGCCTGAAAGAGACTAATGAAACTTGAGCATTATATCTTCTTATATATAAAAAAGACTTGTGCGTATGTATCTCTGTATGTATTTATGTATCTCTGTCCGTATGGCCTTTATTTGTTCGCGAACGGCCCATCCGATTGAGATGAAATTTTCTACACGCCTTCCTTTCATTCCAGAGCTGACAACTGTGATATTTTGTTAGTGTGAAATCGCCTGCTTACTCAGTATTATTTCATTTTTCATTTTTCATCATAATTTCATATATTTCAGGGGACCTAACTCTGTAAAAGTTATTTCAAGGGGCATAACTTTTCTGTATAACTTATAGTCATATTGTGGCATCGTTTTCAAAGATTTATAAACTCTTTGTCCATAGTTATGTACCGGCATATGAGTTATAATAAATAATGATACAATCTGTAAGGCATTTTCAAAGTTTTCATAAAAATGATGCACAATGCATAACATTGTAACTCATCTTTTTTTGCTTAAGAAGTTACTGTAGTCATGCAGGTGATTAGAAAGAGTTTTCATTAAAAATAATGGATGGTGTGTAGAAGAACGTTCTTTTAAGTTACTTTTTTTGTTGTATGAATTTAATGAAGCCGGACAGGGTCAGGCAGACAGATAGACAGACAGATAGACAGTCGGGAACGGGAACTTATATGACTACTTATATGAATTAAATGAGATGCTCCACATCAGGAGCTGGGAAATGCCGGGCCGGGTCAGACAGACAGACAGACAGACAGACAGACAGACAGACAGACAGACAGACAGACAGACAGACAGACAGACAGACAGACAGACAGTCGGTAACGGGAACGAGAACTTATATGACTACTTATATGAATTAAATGAGATGCTCCCCACCAGGGTCTGGGCGAAGCCGGGCAGGGTCAGCTAGTATATCAATAAAAAAGAGACGAACAGCTTTCTTTGGTCATGCGATGAGAAGAGAGGCATTGGAGAATATTGTGACAACTGGAAAGATCGAGGGGAAGAAAGGCAGACCAAGAAAAATGATGCTGGATGGATTTAGACGATGGCATGGAAAAATAACATCAGCAGAGTTGATCCAGAAAACCAAAGACCGAGATCTGTGGAGAGTCATGAACGCCTACGTCAGCTGGCATGGCACTTGACGGTGATGGTGATTGTGCCATTGCTTTCTGAACGACCAGCTCCCATACTATTTCGTTAAAAAAAACAACGTAAAGCGGTATGTTGCCAAATCTCCCGCACCTGTGTTTCGAACGAGGCATGTGGGGTTACGAACTGCGTCCGTAACCCCTACGCCACGGAGCCGGCTACTGCTAAAGTAATGTCTATTATTTCTAGCGCTAATATCACTATTCTACTTGTAATTTCCTTATTTCTCGAACTGCCATCACTATAGCTACTAGTAATGTCATTATTTCTAGCGCTAATATCACTATTCTACTTGTAATTTCATTATTTCTCGTGCTGTCATCACTATAGCTACCAGTAATGTCATTATTTCTAGCACTAATATCAGTATTCTACTTTGATTGGGTTTCAAATGAAACCCTTAAAAGTATGAAAGAAATTACAATAACTATGCCATTGTCTTGCAATCTGTCATTATTAATGTTAAAGGTATCAAGAGTTTTAAGCACGTGACATCACGGTGCAGACGAACATGGTGACGTCATAATGACAGTTTAAAGATGACCGCCCCATTTTTGACATGCACCTAAGAGGAGCAGCGTTCTGCTATCCGTTGCTTAATCAGTGTAGGGGTGAGATCTATAGAAATTCATCGGCGAATGAAGTTTCAGTATGGTGATGCATGCTTGTCAGTCCAGCAAGTGTATGAATGGAGTAGAAAGCTTTAAAACTTTTTGGTCCGATGAAGAGGTACAGCACGTGCAGGGCCGTGCTATGATACATAGAGGCGCCCGCATCATACGGGAACCGTAAGGGGCGGCATAAGCAGCGAAGAAGGGGCGACATTTCGAAGACTTGCACCATATTGAGAAAATCTACCTCAGATCCTGAGTAGGTTGTGATTGAGTGGTTACACACGTGACCAAGATAAAAAAATTTCTACAGGAATCCAAGCACCGTATCGCCAGTAGAGGACTTGCATTGAACGCAGTGGTGACTACATTGAAAAATAATACATTTGTTCTTTACTTTTGCAGAATATATTCATACACACAACAAACAAACAACATTTAAGGTTTTCATTTGGAGCCCCCTCGTAGATTCAATCAAGCAAATGATTACCGGGTCTCCTTTGTTGAATCCTCACTTCAAGATGTGGAATCAAACAGCCATGTAGGTAACAATGTAGACAAAGATGAGAAATTACATTACGAATATTAAAACCAAGAGGAACATTCATAGAATTCGGAAATGTGTCGACATTAAGTACCGACTGACTGGCTGGCACCTGCGGTCATGACAGACGATAGTATGTTCCATTGTGCTTCAAAACGGTCATAATACTGGTTATACCTCTCCATAGCACAAGATATAGGAGTAGACGGAAAGGACATCTGACTTATGAGTAACTTGTATTGGAAACAAGTGGCGTCTATTAGATGTGGAAATAATTATTCGTCGCCCATAAAGATAAAGCGAGGAGTACGGCAGGGATGGGTGTTGTCCCCAAAGCCTATTCATCCTATACACAGAAAGAATTTTTAAACAAGTTGAACTGCATGGACTTAGCATCAATGGAAGAATCGTAAACAATCTGTGGTATATTTACGATACCGTGTTACTAGCAGAAAGTGAGCAAGAGTTACAAGACCTAGTGGAACAAGTAAACAGTCAGAGTGTAGAATGTGACTTAGATATTAATATCCAAAAAACGAATACTATGATAATTAGCAGTGGAAAGGAAATGTCATCAATGAACATCACAGTGAACGGGGAGATACTAGAACAAGTAACAAGTTTCTCCTATCATGGACATGTAATAACAGATGATGGCAGAAATGAAATAAAAATCAAAAAGAGAATAGGAATGGCCAAAAATGCTTTCAACAGCATGAAATTAGTGTTAACAACTAGAGAGATTAACAACGCATTAAATATGAGAATTGCCAATTGTTAAGTATCTTCATCACTACTGTATGGCGCGGAAGCCTGGTTATTGAGCAAGTAACTAGAAAGTCGAATCCACACTCAACTAATGAAGAATCAGATTCGCTGTGCTAGTCAGTTAACTCGCATGCCAGATCACAGGCTCTCTAAACGAATTTTTTTACGGCGAGTTGCGTTGTGGTACACGCTCCCAAGGCGGCCAGAGGAAAAGTTTTAAAGACACTCTGAAAATCTCACTGAATGCTTTTGGAATTCATCATGACACCTGGGAGACTGCAGCAAGAGACCGAAATTCATAGCGTGCATCATTACACAAGGGTGCAGTCACGTGTGAGGCAACCAGGACTGCAAGAGCTGTGAAGAAAAAGCAGGACAGAAAAACCACTGCAGGAAATCCTCCTCCAGAAACGTCAAGCATCTTTGTCCACATTGTCAAAGAACATTTCGAGCCAAAATAGGCCTTATCAGCTATCTTAGAACTGACGGCTCCATAATTTCAACCCCACTGGATGAAACGAATGGTCATCATCATTCTTGATGGACAAACAACAGAGAGTCGAATAGAGGCCCTGAAGATGTGGATATACAGATGAACATGTTGTATTTCATGGAAATAGAAACAATCAAATACAGGGGTTCCAGGAAAACTGTGAATGACAGGAGAGTTTGGTGAAAGAAATAAAACAGAGGCAAGTGAATTTATTTCGGACACGTTAAACGACACAATACTCTTATAAAAGCCATTCTGGAGGGCAAGGTTGAGGACAAGCGAGCAAGAGGTAGAGAAAGATACAAGTGAGGAGATAACATCAAGAGATAGACGAACATCAATCTGATATAATCTACAGTCAGGGCGAGAGACAGACAGTGTTGGGGATCAATTGCAGCCAACCTTGATTGAGGAGACGGCACCTAATTGATTGATTGATAGCACAAAGCCTGGGCTGAATCGTAGAGACCATGTGTTGCCCATACGGCATGATCCCGCTCTCAGCCTGCCTAGTTCACTCCAGAGGAAAGGTAACACCAATACATCCGGAACAAGACAAGCTGCAGAAGCTTCTGGATCAGCAAAGTAATGCTCTAACTGTCCGCATGTAGGAGCTCTGATCCTAGACCAGTTGCCAACCACGGCGTAAGGTCTGGTCTGCACTGCCACAAAATTTAGTCTTTAGGCTGCATTTCCTCACCCAATGGGTAAGACTTGTACCCTCCCAATTGCGCTCCTCCACAGAAGCCAGTGACACAATGTGAGGTGTCGGGTACATCAAGTACCAAACTTAGAAATATTTAACACTTACGTCACTTTATAACTGATGAATGGATCAGAAATATGGAGAACGACAAAACAATTATCAGTAAAAACGCCGACGTATCAGGTTCAACTCCTACACCGGTCAGTTGGACTAATCTGTAAACTTCTAGTCCTTGACTTGGGGACGTCAATTACAGGCATCTCAAAAGTCGAAGTGGGTTCGCCTGATGGCGGGGGACACTGGTAATATGGAAAGCTAATCCACGAGCAAAAATCAATCAAGCGTGGACTACGCTCGATTTCAACGCGAGCGAACGGGGGAAAAACTACAAACATTCCTTAACTGATGCCTGCACTGAATAGTACTGCAATGGTGTGTGTGACATAATCACTCAGGTGGTATGTAACAGAATCACTAATAAGGAGCTTATTGGGAGAAGTAGACAGATTCCTGGAAATCAAGAGATGAGGAGACGACGATAGCGCTGCATGGGACTTACATTTTGTAAACCTAATAGTATAAGTACAGTGCAGACCGCTTAAGGGGATCTCGGATGTGGCGAATTTCTCTTATGAAGAACAATATTGAATTGTACGTTGTAAATGCATCATTACTATATACGTGTACACTTATTTGATGAATTTCCGATAAGAAGAACTATTTCTTGGATCACATGTCACTTCGCCTTATCAGATCCGCACTGCATAAAGTAATTTTTTTTCTGGAACCCACATGGCAAATGAAATGGAAGACCTAAAACAGACAGAGACGAGCATGAGGGACATAGATGAATAATATGGGATGGATGTGGTGAGCGCTGCAGGAAATAGCGCACACGCTTTGTGTGAGTTGATTGATGGTCTCTGCTCCATGGAGATAAAGGTCCGAAGAGATAGTTGTTTGTCTTTGATTCTCCCAGTCCTATGAAAGCATTTGTGTGGAACAAAATCGGCCAGAGCTCTAGCTGTGAGTCTTCTTGCTCAGAAATGTACTTTCCTTTTCTCTAATCACCTTGCTCTTTCTTCCCAAGGTAATTATTACTTGTATTTTTTTCTAATCCGAACGGCTGTTACATCGCAACAGCAACCTCGTGGGGCAGAAACAGTTCCAAGTAATGCATCTTAGGATCTGAAGGAATTCAAATTATAACTTTATGGGCAGAATGAATTTTAGACACAATTGGAAAATGCTGGGTTAAGAGAACAGCAGAAGACTGTTGAGATGTTAAATTTCTAGTGAGATGTTAAATCTATAGTGTTAGACAACGAATACCTGCCAACTGATCAGGTAGCTATTTCCTATGAAGGTCAGCTTCTGAATAATGAATGTCATCCGATTGCTTTCAGGGATGATTCAATGTCCAATGTTGAAATTACCCTGATTGGGGATAACGTCTAAGGAGGTAGTTCGGCCCGTGTCTGAAAAGTCTGCAGAAGGGCATTAAAAGTTAAAACATAAGAGATGATGAGGAGCTCTGACCTTGACAAGCGACGCGTTCACTGCAAGGGACTTTTTGTGAGTGTTGTTGCTGGGTTTGAACGCAGCAAAGGACTTAATGTCCACTCATAAAGTGAAGAACATGTTTGAAAAATAAATGCATTGATATAACGTAATGAAAAAATAAAGCACCTAAGGCAACAGTCTGAGTGAAGTATTCAATTAATGTAAGGTGAACTGCGTGGTACAAAATGACTTAACAGTTAAATCATTATCCACAGTGAAGGAAAACTGCTCCGCCAAACAAGGATTTAAAGTTAAAGGTACACGATTCAGAATGACTGCAAGTGACATGTGTCCTGCTCCTGAGTGGTTTCCCTTATCCACCAGCCGCTCCGTCATGTCGCTGTTGAAGTGCTCTACAGACTGCACGACCTTATCAGAATGTCGCAGCTTCGCATTCAATACCACTAGCTCCACAGATAATTGCCGGGTGTACCATTTCGTGACAAGATCTGGACTACTTGCAGATGAAGGCTGCAACTATTACAGTGTGGCCCGTGACTAAACAAAAGCCAAAATCCTTGCTTGCTGTTCTAGGAAAGCTGTTTTCGTATAGCAATCATCTCATCACCATCAGCAGTATGCGCTTTGTCAAATGACGCAGGCGATCATGCCTCGGTCCCAGGTGTTGTGAATTAATTATATCTATGATATTCCTCCTTGCTACTGTCTTAGCCACCAAGCACAACTTCTCTGGGTGGCCTCTCTCGCTTCTACCGCAGATCTTTATAGTCGTCAAGATATTCTCCTACCTCTTTTCTCATTATATGATCAAAGAACATTGTCTTTTTCTTATTGTTGCGTAAAATTTTAGACCTTCATTAGCCTCTTCCAGGTAAATGTTGTTAGTTATTCTGACAGTCCAAGGTGTTCGCAACATTCGTTTCAAGAACCACACCTTCGTTGCTTCCAAGCTCTTCTTAGTCTCATCACTCACGTTCCAGGATTAACTAAAATACAACAGTACACGTACTATATAACGTTCCAGTAGTGTACTATATAACATTCCACATTCAATAAGAATGACTTATTTTGTAAGATCATCATCATCATCATGTGCCGCGCCTATAAGCGTGGGCGGTCATGTTTCGCCATCTCATCTCACACGATCACTAGATTCGTGGATCAGCTCTGTGTTCTTGTCACGACCACACCACGTGTTCAAGCCATCCAGATATTTACTTCTCTGTTTTCTCCTTGTTCTCTTCCACTCAATGTTGCCAGTTGTCACAAAGTTTTCTAGTTTATAACTTCTCATAACGTGCCCCAAAAAAATGTGACTGGCCGAGACTAATTTCTCTAATCAGTTTCCACTTTTCATTTGCGTCTTGTAGGACTTGGTCGTTGGTTTATCTGTCTGCCCATAATATTCTTTGCATTCTCCCCAGAAACCACATGTCCACTGTCATTAGATGTTTTTTCGGCTTGGCTGCTCATTGTCCGCGTTTCATATCCATACAAAAGTATAGGTTCTATGTAACACTTCAACACTCTTTTTCTCGTTGAATTGATATCTTTTTATTGGTCAGTATGTTTTTCACCTTGCAAAAGGATACCTTTGCCATAGCGATTCTTTTTCTAATCTCTTCATGGCATCTCCCGTCAGATGTTATGGCTGTTCCAAGATAATTGTGCCGATTCCTTTGTTTCAGAATATTACCATTTACTATTATGTTACATTATGGTATTTCTTTCTTCTTAGTGGTGACTATAATTAATCTCTGACTTCTTACACTTTAATTCTAACCCAGTTCTTCATCGTGTACAATAACCACATCTACTAAATGTCGCAGATCCTGTTCATTGTTTGCAATTAATACTGTATCATCCACATACCTAATGTTATTTATATTGTGTCCCCCTCCTGATTCCTCTCATATCTTCGAAATGTATTGTAAAAGATACGTTTTCAACTTCTGAAATGCAACTTTTGTCTGATCTATTCTGTTCTTTATCTATATTGTAGCGTAGCGTCAGCTACGATGATATAGAGTATATCAAAGTTGCTGCAGATAGACTTTCTATGGATAGAAAGATAAATCACTGGAGAAGAGTAGACTAAATAGCTCGTGGTTCTAGGAGGATTCAAAGTCCCAGAACAGGTCTAATCTTCTGACAGTGTGCAGGCAGACAGGAATGGCGTACAACTATACTTAAAGACAGTCTGCCAAGTTAGTCTTACTACTGTGCCTGAAATAAAAGCTCGAACCCCCTAACTCTAATCACTCTCACCGACACGGAGAAAGACAGAGTAAAATATTTAAAAGAGACAGACTGTTGTATCTTCTCACTCTATTATGACTAAGGTAACAACTAGAGTTTTTAAAATTTGAAACTAACAATGTTACAGTTTAATCAGATAAGACATGTTAGGTGCTCCACGGGAGGCAGCCCTGTACATAAAAGGGTGTTGTTACAAGTCCCTCTATTATAAAGTCGAGTCCACTTAAGTCGAACTCGGATAAGTAGAATTTCGCTTAAGTCGACGTTACTAGCTTGGTCCCGGCCATAATCCTTCTTTATCATTGTATAAAAAGTTCTGATAAGTCGAATTCGGTTAACTCGAATTTTCGGATTAGTCGAACATAAAAATGAATACCGACAATTTAAGTGTTCACGTTTAAGTCGAATTGTTCATTTCACCAAAAAAAAAAAAAAAAAATTGTTTCGCGAAAGTTGGACGAGCTATTTTTAATCAGCCCGGAGAACAACAAACGATACGGCACATACGCTATCTCGCTACATGTCAACAATGACGACTAGTTTACGAAAGCTTGCCACTTTAACTTTAGAAAGAAAGATTGAGCTGTTAGAAGAGGTTGAACATAGTGGGAAGAAGAAAGTGGATATAGCTAGAGAAGTTGGTATTCCAACATCGACACTTTCTGGCATTTTAAAGCATAAAGACCGCTGCAAACAATTGTTTTTCGAATGTCAAATCGACAGTGATAGGCAGAGAGCTAGAACTGCTGCGTGTGATTTTGTTGATGCTGCCCTTTTAAAATGGCTCACTATGATTAGATCGGCAAATGTCCCAGAAAATGTTCCTTTACTTATTGCGAAAACAGAAGAATTTGCACGTTTTGGAGGTCAGACAGACTGGAATTGTAGTGCTGACAAATTGAATCGTCTCAAAAAACGACATTTCTTCACGTACAAGAATGTGTGTGGAGAGAAACAGTCAGTCAACGAAGCAACGACTCACTCATGGATAGAAGACGTGCTCAGACCTGCTTTAGCTAAATATAATTCTGCGGTTGTATTTAATGCTGATGAAACTGGATTATTTTGGAGACTGCTACCTGCTAAAACATTTTCTTTCAAAAATGAAAAGTGTCATGGGGGGAAAAAATCAAAAGGAAGAATAACAGTGGTTGTGTGTTCCAATATGGATGGTAGTGAAAATGGCCTTTATTTGTGATTGGAAAATTTTTAAATCCTCGTTTCAAAGGCCTGAGAAAAAAAACTGTGAATTACAGAGCCAATTCAAAGGCATGGATGACACCAGAACTGTTCAATGAGTGGCTACAAGAATACTATTTTTCAAAAAGTTCTTTTAATTGTTGACACTTGTTCAGCCCACACAAAAATTAACAATCTGAAGACAACGGAGCTTTTGTTTCTGCCACCTAATCTGACATCAACACTTTAACCTTGTGATCAAGGTATCATTCAAAATCTGAAAGTTCTTTAAAGATCCACAATGTTGTCAAAACTTGTGGGTCATATAGATGCTGACTTCATTTGTGATGATTTCAAGATAGCCCTTCTTGATGCTGTTCTTATGTTAAAATCTTCATGGGACAGAGTTTTACCAGCAACTATTGCAAACTGCATTAGACAGGCTGGCTTCTTACCTTCAGTAGAAGTCTCTGTAAATGATAATTCCATATCATCAGCGAGCAGTGAGAGCAATGTTACTGACATTTCAGTGGAGCCTTTACTTGCTAGATTGTATAAACAGTTGAACATTGATCCAGGGGAGTTTGTGAACATCGACAATGAAGTTTCTACTAGTGCCACTCTTTCAAGCACTGATATTATAGGGCAATGATTGCCAGTCATTCAACCAACAGACCCTTCCAGCCCCGACTCTGATGATGAGGATGACTGTGGGCTGCAAGCACAACCTGTGTCGCAGTCAGATATTTTGGCGTAAATTGACAAATTTGACACTTACATGATGCAGAATGGATGTTCAGATTATGCAGTCTCACCATTGTGTGCCTTTGAACAGGCCATGGGAAGACATTTTTCTCAAGTCAAGAAGCAAAGCTAAACACAAACTTTTTCTTTAATTAATTTGGAAATTTTCAAAATTAAACATTTCAACATTTCTGATATTGTATTGCTATTTATGTGTTCACTACCTGTGTTTCCTAAGTGGTACAATCATTTTACTCAATGCTACTGCATGGTATTAGTGTAAATTAGTGTAAATATGTGTGCAGTCTGGATAAGTAGAATTTCGGATAAGTAGAACAAATTCCTTCGGCCCATGCGACTTCTACTTATCCAGACTCCACTGTATTACAATCCTATTTTGCTAAGTGTGGAGTTAGCTAGAATCTTTAATCATTGAGGTAAACTCTCTGGCCTGAAATTTTAGATTTTAAATAGAAGGTTGGTGGTTGTGGCCGGCGGTAAGGTTGGCCACTTATCTTCCGTATCCGGTCCTCCGGGTTTGGCGATTGGTATAGCAACTCTCCCGTCAGTTTCTCCTTTTCGGGTGAACTGACCTACATGAACTCCAGCCGGGTGGCAGACTTATTAATAATTGTCAATCTCAATTGTGGTTCTCAATTGTGTAGAGTGGTTCGAATCGCAAAAGTGACTTATGAGAGTATGGAGACGGTCGCTCAGAAAGTCGTGGCCTGCTGATGAGCGTAATCTAGCCTAGGAATCAACATACAGCTGAAAGATGCTGGTGTTGACCGCAATATCCTGAAACAGGATGGAAACACGAAAAAAAAAAAAATCTCGATTGTCTATATTCGGTGCAACAAGGCACGATCACTAGCACATTGTTTGTTGTTGTGTTACCCAAAGCTTAACCACAAATTTTTAGCTATTATTATGAGTGGTTTTGTGGTGGATGATGCTTCACAAGGAGTCAGTCCCACAGACTGGCTCATCCAAAGCTTGGCGCTGAAGGTGTCAAATCTGCAAAATATATACAGCGAGAGCAAGTGAATCTTCAGTTACGACATCTGTAAGCCTCTAAGATTGGTTATGGACTATTCACTGATGGCCATTTACATCTCATACATGCAGAAACAAAATAGCATGTGCTATCCATCCCTGCTCCCTACCATTCCCTATCCTTGGATCAATAACAACAAACTGACCTAAGGAAAACAGCACAATAAAATTGTTCTATTCCTTCTTATGGGTGAATATAATAATTATTAAGTAATAATTAAAAATATAATAATATAATAAATATAATAATTATATAATTAAAATGTAATAATTCACAAGTAATCTAGATGTAGATATACATACCATCTATTACACAGATTACTGGCATAATAATATTTATGTTCTAATTCTGAGGCTATATTCCTAGCATGTATTTAATAATTATTATATGTAACATATATTTTAAAATACACACAATTTACTTAATATCATTACGGAATAGACTGATAGACTTGAGGTTAATGTAGTGACAAGCAAGATCAGTGCTGCGAATCCGTGAGAAATCACCGATGAGAATTAAGGAAAATGTCTAGGGTCTCCCACGCTAGTATTTTGACCTTCCCTCGCGTGGTTCGTAAGATTCCTTATTTGCGCGGCGTCTGAATATTCAGTATTAACTATAATTCTGCACAATCACCGCCACATCCTTGAAATATCACACAATACTAAAATACCTCGTGTTAGTCCCTAAACTAACTGTTGCGATTATTCTACTTCTATACGGACTAAGCGAAAATGCGTTCTAAACGACTATATTAAGTTTTGCGACTATCACATCGCTCTAAATCTCAAGTTAAGGTAATTTCCTATCGCGGTTTCGTTTACCCATTTCCCCACGTGGCGTAAGTACTACCTTTACTCTGTATAAGATTATTTGTGGAGTTTAGCCGTTAAAATAACCTATTATCGGCGGTTTCCACTACTTTAACTTCACAAAGAAAGATCGGCGCACACAACAATTATATCGACAAATAGCTATACAAGTTACCCTTCCTATTTTCCGACCACGCTTGTCGGGGTTGAAGCCACACGCGCTAGGGTTCTTTATATATTACTTTCTAATATATTGGCGTACTATATGCCACAGAAAATCTCTTATCACTCTGTAAGTATTCTAAGAGCCTAGTTTACTCTCACATGCTTCTCCCCCGACGTCTGGCAACAACAACAAACAAAAAAACGTTTCTCGCCTATCTTTCCCCTGACCGGAAGTGGCCGTGTCAGGGAGTTCGTTGCCTTTAAATTCTCCAACCAAATTGTGGAAATGTTGTAGCCAAATCTGTATACTTGGCTTTGTACGCTAATTTGTACATTATAACTCTCCCACTACACTAATGTAACGTATTTCTTCATATTAAATTAATAACATCAAATAGTTGTTGATTTATACTATAGACATGGACTATCTATACATAGATATATAGGTATGAATACGAATATAGATTCTTATAAAATTACATAAGGGTTTTAAAAAGATTTTCCCCCAATTTAAGCACAAGATGATGTGGAAGATGGAGACTTTGTCACATATATGATGCATCTTCCATTTAATGTTATGTTTACCTACAATATGAGATGTTTTTGATTTTATTAAGCATTTTTCTTCAACTGTAATAACACATTGGGTGTTATTTTTCAGTTTGATATAACCAACGTTTCTGTTTTCATGACACCCAAGGAAAGTCATATTTTGCACTCTTTGTTTTGTTGAAACGTGTAAATTATTTATTTATGATTGTGATATTTCAGTTGTCTAGCCAGGTGTTGTTGTTTTTTTTCTTTTTCTTTGATAAAGACTTCGTTAGAAATATTCACGTGTATTTGTGTATATTCCCTTTCATCAGTTATATTTTTGTTCACGCTTCCTTGCTGTAGAATTAATTGTTCAGATATTTCTGAACATGACATTGGTACCAATTTCGAAACCAATAATTAAGAAACAAATTATACTGCTACTACTAGGGATTGAACCAGGTCTTGGTAAATAAGTATACTAACCTCTCTGGCACCGCTTTTATGATTACTCAGTGCCGTCACAATGTGAATATTTATGACGATGACAAGAGTGTGGCTCTGACAATTAGCTCACAATAAAACTTGAGGAGTGGTGTCTACATGACTTCTAAGGATATCTAGGAGTGATGTCGTCGGGACTTCCAATGATGTCCAGGAGTGGTGTCTACAGGACTTCCAATGATAACTAGGAGTGGTGTCGTCGGGACTTCCAATGATCATCAGGAGTGGTGTCTACAAGACTTCCAATGATATCCAGGAGTGGTGTCTACAGACGTCCAATGATATCCTGAGTGGTGTCGTAACAACCTTCTAATGATATCTAGGAGTGGCGTCTACAAGACTTTTAATGATATTCTGAGTGGTGTCTAAAAGACTTCCAATGATATCCTAAGTGATCTCTACAAGACTTCTAATGATATCCAGGAGTTATGTCTAAAAGATCTCTAATGCTTTTGCTTGTGTTCGTTGGCTTGAGCTCCAACGCGAAGTCCTGTATGTCGGATGAAGGCATCCTGCTGTCCAACATCAGTGTGATGTCATACCGTACCTGAGGTTTGCGTGAGTATCCGTTGTCCCATGTCTGGCTTATTGGTGTGCAGACTGGTGGTTCCTCGCCGTACAGACAGACACTCTCCGACTTCGGAGGAATCGGCGATCCTACTGACTTTATCCAGGACCCCGAAGGGACCTGTTGCCCAGGACGCTCGACGAGGACGCGTCAATAGGTCTTGGCCAGTATATAACCCGGCCCTGGTGCCTTGGAAACACCTATGTGTCCCAAAAGACCTCTAATGATATCCAGGAGTTATGTCTACAAGACCTCTAATGATATCCAGGAGTGATGTTTACAAGACTTCTAATGATATCCAGGAGTGATGCTTACAAGACCTCTAATGATATCCAAGAGTGATGTCTACAAGACCTCTAATGATATCCAGGAGTGGTGTCTACAGACGTCCATTGATATCCTGAGTGGTGTCACAAAAACCTTCGAATGATATCTAGGAGTGGTGTCTACAAGACTTTTAATGATATTCTGGGTGGTTTCTAAAAGACTTCCAATGATATCCTAAGTGATCTCTACAAGACCTCTAATGATATCCAGGTGTGATATCTACAAGACCTCTAATGATATCCATGAGTTATGTCTACAAGACCTCTAATGATATCCAGGTGTGATATCTACAAGACCTCTAATGATATCCAGGAGTGATATCTACAAGACCTCTAATGATATCCAGGAGTGATGCCTACAAGACCTCTAATGATATCCAGGAGTGATATCTACAAGGCTTCTAATGATATCCAGGAGTGATATCTACAAGACCTCTAATGATATCCAGGAGTGATATCTACAAGACCTCTAATGATATCGATGAGTGATGTCTACAAGACCTCTAATGATATCCAGGAGTGATATCTACAAGACCTCTAATGATATCCAGGAGTGATGTCTACAAGACCTCTAATGATATCCAGGAGTTATGTCTACAAGACCTCTAATGATATCCAGGTGTGATATCTACAAGACCTCTAATGATATCCAGGAGTTATGTCTACAAGACCTCTAATGATATCCAGGTGTGATATCTACAATACCTCTAATGATATCTAGGAGTGATATCTACAAGACCTCTAATGATATCCAGGAGTGATATCTACAAGACCTTTAATGATATCCAGGAGTGATGTCTACAAGTCCTCTAATGATATCCAGGAATGATGTCTACAAGACCTATAATGATATCCAGGAGTGATGTCTACAAGACCTCTAATGATATCCAGGTGTGATATCTACAAGACCTCTAATGATATCCAGGAGTGATATCTACAAGACCTCTAATGATATCCAGGAGTGATGCCTACAAGACCTCTAATGATATCCAGGAGTGATATCTACAAGACCTCTATTGATATCCAGGAGTGATATCTACAAGACCTCTAATGATATCCAGGAGTGATATCTACAAGACCTCTAATCATATCGAGGAGTGATGTCTACAAGAACTCTAATGATATCCAGGAGTGATATCTACAAGACCTCTAATGATATCCAGGAGTGATGTCTACAAGACCTCTAATGATATCCAGGAGTTATGTCTACAAGACCTCTAATGATATCCAGGTGTGATATCTACAAGACCTCTAATGATATCCAGGAGTGATGTCTACAAGACCTATAATGATATCCAGTAGTGATGTCTTCAGGAGAAACAGAGGTAGTGGCTGCGGCTTTATTGCAAAGGCTAATGGGTGAGTCTTGAAAAAGGAGAGCCTGGCATATGAGACTACGACCTCCAGCATGAGAATGGAGGTGGAGGCAGTAACAGCGGCATTCCGGTGGCTAGAGGAGACTACTGCAACACACGTTGTATTCATTACGGATTCAAAGAGTATGCTTAGCAAGGTGGAGAAAGGAATGTTTCGTGTGGAATGGCTCTCGTCGCTTCAGAGGTCACATATTGTGAGAATTGTATGAATATTTTGCCCTGGCCATGCGGGTGTACGGGGGAATGAACAGGCTGATAGGCTAGCAGGGAATTCACCTCTTGGTGGTATTTTGCCTATGGACAAGGGGGAGGTGGTCGTGCGCTTGTGGGACCAGGTGGAGAAGGCGGAGGAACAGATTGAGAACCCATATGTGGAAAGAATGAGATTGCGGGGGATCGGCAGGTGTTCTGGAAGAATCTAAAAACTAAGAGGAAAGACCAGGAGAACTTTTAATCAGATAGTGGTGGGAACGATTAGTAGTATGACTCTTCGCTGGCTGTTGAACGAGGGGACTGAGCACGTATGGGAATGTCCTGAGTGCAGTGATGTCGGTTCTTAACTCAACTCAACTCAATTGTCTTCAAGACCTCTAATGAGATCCAGGAGTGGTATCTACAAGACTTTCAATGAGATCCATAGAGGGGTCTACAAGACTTTCAATGAGATCCAGGAGTGGTGTCTACGAGATTTTCAATGAGATCCAGAGTGGTGTCTACAAGACTTTCAATGAGATCCATAGTGGGGTCTACAAGATTTTCAATGAGATCCATAGTGGGGCCTACAAGATTTTCAATGAGATCCAGAGTGGTATCTATAAGATTTTCAATGAGATCGATAGTGGGGTCTACAAGACTTTCAATGAGATCCAGAGTGGTGTCTAGAAGACTTTCAATGAGATCCATAGTGGGGTCTACACAACTTTCAATGAGATTCATAGTGGGGTCTACAAGACTTTCAATGAAATCCAGAGTGGTGTCTACAAGACTTTAAATGAAATCCAGAGTGGTGTCTACAAGGCTTCTAATGAAATCTAAAAGTGAGATCCTTCGGTGGAATTGACCCTCAAGTTTCAAAACAAATTTTAGACACTCGCGTTTCAACATTATGTGGAGATATGAAAACAACAAGTGATGGAAATCTACGCATACTAACATATACTGATTACTTGGTTTCAAAATCAACATTACTGCACCCAGGACACTCATATATATGCTCCGTCCCTCTCCTCAAAAGCCATCGAAGAGTTCCCATGCTGTTAGTTCCAATAGCAGTTTGATTAAAAGTCGGCCTGGATGTTCCTCTACGCTTTGAAAATTCTCTTCTCGCTACTTTCTGAACTAGTTTTTCTAGACATAGATACTTCCTCTGTTCAGTTGCATTCTCCAACTGGTCCCAGGGCGCCTTCACCACATCACCCTTGTTGTAAAGCAGCTCTCCAAGAGAGGGCTCCAAAAATGTCGGATTGTACGAGTATATTTCCAATTTTTATCATGAGACAAGCAACCCCAAAATGTTGGTGTCTTTCATATCCATAGGTCTAACGATCGACGGAAGACAAAATAGTTTCTTCAAAGTTTTCAGTTAAAGAAAGATGTATGCTGAAAAATAAGAAAATAATGCTGTCAGAAGACTTTCTATGGTAAAGAGAAGACACTTTCTAAACAGACAGTATAACAAGTAAATCCCGGCCTGTGACACTCTACTAAAAAACTTGGCTTTCCAACTCTTTGGTGAAAGAAATAGTGCCCTATAATTTCACGACACGTAAATCCCCTGTTTGAGGCTATACTAATATTTTATGCCATTTAAATAATCGTAAGTTACTTTACAGACTATACTTTTGTATGGATGTGAAGCGTGGACAATGAGCAGACAAGCTGAAAAACATCTGATGGCTGTGGAAATGTGGTTTCTGAGGAAAATGCAAAGAATACCATGGACAGACAAAAAAACCAATGAGCAAGTCCTTCAAGAAACACATGAAGATCGTAAACTGATTAGAGTCATTAGACATATACAGTCTAAATTTTTTGGGCATGTTATGAGAAGAAATGGATTGGAAAACTTGGTGACAACTGGTAAGATCGAAGGGAAGAGACCAAGGGGAAGACCGAGAAATAAATACCTGGATGGCTTGGCCACGTGGCATGGTCGAGACAAGGACACGGAGCTGATCCACGACTCTGGTGATCGAGTGAGATCGCAGTACATGACCGCCCACGCTTACCAGCATGGCACATGATGGATGGTGGACTTTACAGACTTTGGCAGACAATTAACACTGTTAACTTAGAGAAATAATTCAAAAGTGTGAAATAAAGTCACAAAAACAACAGACCTTAGTATTATGCGTGAGTTCGTGTTCCGTTCATTTAGTATGTTATGCACTGGAGAAATCCAGCCAGTTCATTCACACTGACGTAATAACGTTGTAAGGTGATAAGGATGGTGAGATACAGTCGCACTATGTGCATCCCCCGTACTCTTAACAGCTAGAGTCCTGGGACTGATCTCTACTGGTGTATAATAGTCTTTTGAATATATTTTGACTATAAAGAACTCGGCAGGTCTAGGGAAGTCCCGGAGAAGTATCAAAACACACCAGAAATGTGTCCTTCCTAGAAGAACCTTTAATAGCTCAGAACCCCCAAAAGCCCCTACTAATCCTATATGGTCCAGTGGGACAATGTTTAGAATAAATGAAAGGGTTTTCCGGGATGAACTTTGGGAACCTGGGTCGTTACCATGGGATAATTGGAGTTAATTACCCATGTGAGATCACCCAGCCTTACCTATTCCCAAACATATATACTGTGTTCATTAAATGTTAATTAAACACAAAGTAAAATGTATAACATAACAATCAATTGGATGCAAGCGATATCTAAATTATTTCCAGTTTAATGAACTCTGAAATTGGTAGAAAATATGGAGAAGAGAACAGCAATGGTTCACCAACTGAATACATACATATCTTGGATCATTCAAGATATCAAGTATGATGTATAAGTTAACATCATGTATCCTCTCCATCTTTCTCTAATTAAAATTAATGTCAAATGTCTGTGGTATTCTAATTAAATATATGTCCATGAAACTGCTGAACACTCTGTACAATTGTGTTCAGGGTTGAATCACTGACGAAAAAAAAAATAGATGGTCTATGTTGCTAAGAGCATCCCTTCTTCACTATATACATATTTGATGGAAATTCTTGGAGTGTTTGCATGACAGCTGTATTAATCAACCTGCTGTAGGAAAAAGGACTGAGCCTTCGTCAGTTACCAGGTTCATTGTTGAATGGACCTTACAGTGACACTACCTGCCTTCCGGACAAGAAGACACACTGCTCAATACTCAGGTGGATGACCTGAGTTTCCACATTCTAATACACAGTCTGGCTGTAACTTCTATACATGTTGCTATCACGAAGTAGCACCACTCAGTGTCAGAGCAAACATCTTACATATTTACATTTGCTAAGCTTCTTTACCATAGAGAAAGAAGACAGAATGGACAAGGGAATGGATAGGAAGGATGAGGGGGAGAAAGAGCAGTGCCAAAGGGTGAGAGCTGTACTCCTCTCTTTGGTGATGATTCGACTCTGACTGCTGATGGGTGCAATGCTCTCTGCATGCTTTTCATTATCTGGTCTTTCTGTTATATGTGTTCTGAACGTACAAGGGGTCTCAGTGAGATATGGATCTCAGATAAACAGATCAGAATGACAGAAGTGTATCGGGGTATCAGATGAGTAAGTAAATTCACTTTGATAAGGACATTGCATGATAATGATATGATGATATGAACAGCAATTTAGTAAACTCATCGACCCCCAAGGATATATATGATGGTTGGTTGCCTTTTACATGTCAGGTTCGGTTCATGAGTGTCACTTCTCTTCTCTCGATTCATCTCTAACCTATAAGCTACTGGCACTATTGGTGTTGGAACTCTTCGCTGGCTACTGAGGATGGGGACGGAGCCCTTATGGGAATGCCCAGAATGATGTGATGTCGGTTCTTTAATCAGTCAATCAATCAATCAATTATATTGTCCTATCAATATTTCACGGTTCCTCGATTTTAAACATCCAGTGGTGTTTCGAGTTTTCCTACCCTTTATTGTATTTATCTGTTGATTGATGAAATGTGAGTCTTTTCCATAGTTTGTCCCACTGTTAACTCAGTTATAATTTTTTAGCCACTTTGCATTTAATTACTATTTATTTATGTATTCGATTATATGTTTCTTTATCGTGCTTTTTCTTTCTTCTTTCGTACATCATCTCCAAACTTTCATCTGTCATCCATTTATGTTTTGCAATTCTACGTTTAGGTGGAGTAATTTCTTGTGATGTCTGTTGGATTGATTCCCGTAACATGTACCTTTGCTCATCAATAGTCTATATTATCTCCATGGCATTATGTCTGTTCTTTACAGTAACATTGTACCTTTCCCTAATTTCTTTGTTTTATTTATTATTAGATCTAACTCGATGTTCGTTATGATTTTCTTTATATTTTGTTTTTAAGTCTATAGCTCATCTTTCCTATAACTGGACCATGGTCACTCTGTTCATTCTGCTCCTGGTCTAGTTTTTGCTTCTACTAAACTGCTTCTGAAACTCTTTGGAATCAGTATGTAGTCAATTTGATTTAAGATGTTAATATTTGAGAAATGTTAATGCTGTAACATTTCGAGATGAGGTTCTATATGCATTGCTTGCTCCTGTGTTCACAAATTATCCAGTCTTGCAGCTTCTCCAGCAATATAACGGACGTGCGCACACCGCATGCATCACGCAGCAATATTTACAGCAGCTGAATATTGTTATGATGGATTGGCCTGCCCTATCAGCAAACATGCACCCTAAAGAACATCTATGGGACGAGCATGGAAGCAGAGTCAACAGACACATTTCTGCAGTTAATCTGAAACAGCTCGAAGCTGCTCTCACTCGTGAATGGGACTTGATTCCCCGGAATTTCCTTCAGAAACTTGTGCGTTCCACGAGGAACGGCTGCAAATCTTATTTGCAAGCACACGGTGGACATACCATTTACTTAGGATAGTGTGAATGAATTATCTTAATAGTTGCATTTTTGGTTTTCTACCCTGAATGCACAGAATCAACTGAACTGCATAACAATTAAATGTTCACGTTAATTACCAGCATGTATTCACAGGAAAATTATTAAAGATTTCAAATTTCTAAACTTGTAAACAATAATATTTAAAGTTCACACTCTGTTCCTGGATTATACAGGTGGTGCGTTTTTAATGTGCTTCAGTGTATTATTGTTTGTTATTAAAACCCCGCCGGTCTCCCTGGCCGAGGATTTAAACGACTTTCTCCGTAATCCCATTTATACAAGGAGGGTAACGCAGCACGCGAGAATTTGTAGCGGTTCTCGCCGCGTTGGTGATGTAATATATTTTTTTCACAAGCCGTAACGTTGCTGTAAATATTCTCCGAGAAACAATTCCAGACTGACACCACAACAGCGATAGTTTCTTCCGCTTTGAAAAATCCTAAATTGACAAGGACAGATTCATGGTCCACGGGAAAGCCAAAACTCGGAACGAAATTTTTTTTTTTAATGTTGCGTATCCCTTACGGGACTTTGCAGTCAACACCAGCATTTTCAGCTACTGTTGATGTACTAGGCAAGTGTTAAGTTCAGTAGTTTCCAATTGCTTTCTGAACGAACGGCGCCCATACCAGCACGCTATAACACAACGCGACACGATCTGCTGCACAAATCGGTCGCAGCTGAGCTTCGAACGCCTGGTACCCGGCTCAAGGAAATGCGTTCGCAAGCTTTCAGCCACAGCGCCGGCAGGAAATAGCTGAACGGAAATAGCTGAGATAAAAACAGCAACAACCGGTCTCATGGCTCATTGTACAACCACAACTCGTTGCCACCAGAAGACAGGCGGGCTGTGCCTGCGGAAAATGGTAGCTTCTACGAACACGTTAGAAAATTAAAGTCTAGTGAGAATAGTAGGACCAGAAAACAAGCAGCCAGTTTATTAGGAAACTCCACCAAATCGAAGACCTGACATCTGTGGTGGACATTTGTTGTGAAGCCAATTCATTGAAATGAAAGTAAAACAATAATGTTTTAGATTAGTTAGTCTGTGAGCTTATTTCCCGAGAAGAGTTGGTAAGTCAGTGTGTTGTAAACCACGTGATTAGTCCTTAACCCTTTCCCGACTATTACCCCCAAAATCCACGTTTTTACACATGTCTTGTCCCAAGCGCTTCTGAATAATAATTATGCGAATGAATGAATCTACGATTGTATCACGGCCTAGGAAACAGGAAGAGTTGTTTCCCTTGTTCTTCCTGTTTTGAAATCCATTCAACGGTTCAGAAATAATATCAATTTTTCGTGAATTCTCAATATTGTATCATCTATTCGCAAAAAAATGGAATCCAGCCACGATTTTCTTGAAGATTGTGCAGGTATGTCTGTCGATTATGACAGTGTTATTGTGGATATCACTGAACCGTTTGATTTGTTTAGAGATAGTGATGCAGAAAGTGACATTGATTACAGAGGCAGGCTGGAATTTTGACGAAGAGGACCCAGATTTCTGTAGTGTCAGTGAAACTGTAGACAAAGACATGTATGTTTGGAGTCCTGAGACAACCCCTGTAGTCGTTGAAGGTTTTTTTGCATGATCTTCGAGAGAGTTCAGAACCGTTTGACTACTTCAGTCTCATTGTAAATGAGGACTTTTATCAGTCTGCTATGGAACAAACTAATTTGTATGCCACTCAACGACAAGAAAAGGCAGGTAAAGTGGATGTTTACTGGTCACCTGTGAGCACTCAGGAAATAAAAATTTATATTCGTCTTGCTATACTCATGGGCTATGTTCAATTGCCTGAAACTGCCATGTATTGGAGCACAGATGAAGATCTCTATCATCCTGGAGTATCACAGTGCATGGGAAAAACTAGATATGCAAAAATCTCCCAATATTTTCATCTCAATGACACCAGTAAGCAGAAGCCCATAGGCCACAAAGATTACGATCCACTGTACAAGGTAAGACCGTTCCTTGATATGGTGAGGAAAAACATATCCTCGTGTTTTTCTGCTGGCAGAGATATCAGCATTGATGAAGCCATGATTGCCTACAATGGTAGACTAAAGTTCAATGGCTCGGAACGCTGAAGAAGAAGAAGATGACATCACGTAAGGCACCCGGTGGCAGATAAAATGTTCAGATACCCACAACAGTGGCCGCCTACAACAGATCAATGGGTGGAGTGGACAGGTTTGACCAGCTGTCCTCATATTACCCTGTTGGTAGGAAATCTGTGAAGTGGTGGAGATATATGTTTGCCTTTCTCCTGCAAACCTCTATTGTCAACAGCTGGATAATTTGTTCAAACTCCCATCGCCCACACACAAGGGTTGGTGATGTTGGCCATCTCGCTTTTAGGCGTAGCCTGGTTTCTACTCTTGAAGGGTAACATTTCGAGGAAACGGAAAGCTTCTTCTTGCCCCACAACTGTAGGTCTGGGTACCAGCAATCTTTTGGACCACAGACTAATTCGTATGGATGGCAAAAGGAAAACTTGCTACTGGTGTGCCAAGATGAACACCAAGTCTGGTAAGAAGAGCAGAGCCAGTGAGGTTGTTTTTGGATGCAGTCTCTGTCAGATATGGCTGTGCAAGGGGGAATGCTTCACAAAATACCATGAATCACTTGTATCAAAGCACGTGGATATATAGTGCAGGATATTTGCTGCTATCAGGGCACTTATATACATAGTGCGGGACACTTTCAACATCATTTCGTGAGTAAAAAAATTTTCTTCACATTTTTTCCCAGTTAAAATGTTTTTTTAAACCTTTCTTTTTGTTTTATTGTTTTTAATGTTGCTTTATGTTAAACTGTGTCCATTTTTCTAGTTTATTAGTCATCTAGGACATTTATATGTCAAACCAATTCGTGTATAATGACTTTACAAAATATCAAGTCATTAATTTTGCGGAGTTATTTCCCTTTTGTTAGTTATTAAAGGGTTAATAAATTAATTTATTGAATCTGAATAATATATTCAGTTATCATAGTCATAGATAAACTGTACATTAGGACAACCCAGTGAGTTTCCCTTTTCTTCTAGTAAACAACTTATTTAATGTGAAGCATTAGATCTAGTTGTACATTTATTCTTAAGTAGTTAAACTCAATCAGCAGTGATTTAGAAGTTGGTGAGTAACTTAAGATTTTGGAAAATAAGAATACTTAGTTAAGACAAAAGAAACTAGTTTACATGTGCCAACACTGGTAAGAGAAATTAGTGTAATGTGTAACAAAAGTACATGAGCACCTGAGATGTAAATAGATTTCTATAAGGATCATAATTGTGTGTGTTGAGTTAAAGCAACCATGTGGTGAGGCAATGTATTTTCATGTTGTTAAACATGTGGAATTAATATTTGTGCCACATAATAATGCTTAATCAACCGCCATGCAGAGTGGTTATGATTCATGATGGATAAATGTGGATTGAGTATATCACATACATCTATTTAGTTGATGAGAGCATGTGGTGATCCGTGTGTATTTTCATTATTGTTAAACATGAGGAATTATCCTTTGTGAATATCAAAAGTAGGCCTAATGATCACACAAGTCTATGTCTTTGAAGAGAGCATGCCTGTGGTGTGTCATGTGTCATTTCATTCTGGTTAAACAGATGTGAATGTATCATTTGTGAACCACATCAGTATGAATGACTAATTATCATCAAGGAAAATATTATAATTTCTGAAGAAGGATGGTGGAATGATGAGATTTCATTGTAATGTCATTGGTGTTGAATCTGTGAATGGATTCTGTGTAAAGCACATACATATGCTTGATTGTCATCTATACAGACATGATTGATTCTTAAGAATGATTGAGATTGCATTGTGTCAATGGTGTTAACATTTAAAGTTAACATTGGAAAATCACATAATTACTTATCTTAATACAAGTTTTGAGAATGATTTCTGATGTATGAGTGAATGAGTGAGAGAAGTGACATGCTAAGAAGGGTATAAGCTAGCAATAAATCTCATGATAGAAGGCAACTTTGATGTGTAATGTCCTGTCCATCACAAGAGAACATGTTTAGCATAGGTCATACACTACTTAATAATTTAGTGCACTCCGACGCATGACACCACTTTATATTAAATATCATTCATGGTACCATCATCTGGTTTTGTGCCCTAAGCACGACACACACCATATTACACATCACGCGTACTACAAGTATCTTAAGCAAAACCCCGCTTTGTATTTCATGTCACTCCTGTTACCACATATGGTTTAGTGTCCTGATAATTGTAAGGATGGGATGATGATGGATCTAATAACAATGATGATGATGATGATGATTGTAATGATAATGATGATCATGTTAATGATGTAATGATGATGATGATTGTAGTACAATTATGATGATGATAATGAGAATGATGATGATAATAAATAAGGTGAACAGGAAGGAATATACTCGCCTTGAAACTTTTGAGTAGAAAAGAATTAACCTGAATACTATCCAAGAATTGATACCATGATGTACTTACATTATTTATAAGCAACTACTCATTGAAATATGGAATGATTTCTAAAGCCCTTAATGTATGAGACCCTTTTTCTGGAATGGAAGCAGATGCGGTTAAAATAATTAGGTACAGAAGAGAATGGTCAACATAATTGTAAAATTCCAAATCAATCAAGGTATTACTTAACTTGGAGAACCTGATGATAGGCATAGGTGAAGATGAAACTGCACACCTTGAATACCTGATAGTGGAAGATTGGATGGAGAGCAAATAATTATGTTGGTGATAACTAATTGAGAACACCAAGACTATCTTTCTCCTAGGTTATTTTTCTCTAGAAACAAGATTCATTTTATTGATTTCTCTTGATGTGTTCTTAGGAGTTTACAGCATTTCATTTCTGATGTTCATATTGATGGTATGATTAGATGTATGTCGATTGTTGAAATTTCAGATAGTGGCTAAGTACACTAGATCCAGACCTGACTAGATTGAATGCATGACTTGGTGAAGGTAGCAGCTTGACTGAATCTAGATCCAGGCCTGATCTTTCTTTTGTGAGTGACGTATCTGGACAAAGTGATGCAGAACAGTATCCCTAACAGAACTCACCTGCAAGCAGTTTCCTAGCTTAGTAATAGAGGTAATTGAACCGGAGTGTAGGGAAACCAATACTATTCTATACCCAGGGAGATAAGTATCACTCATTAGGAGATTGATTGATTGATTGATTGATTTAAGAACCGACATCACAGCATTCGGGGCACTCCCATAAGCGCTCCGCCCTCATCCTCAGAAGGATTCATTATGAGAACTTAACACCAGCTCAAGGAATTGGTGGCATTAGGGATCCAGTCATCCTGAAGTACAACTATGTTATAAATAGGTTCAGACAGTCTATCCCAAATGAACTGAAAGTATATCCTTAAAATGTACATTTCAGGCATCCAGGGATATGAAATATCTTGTACTTGTATTAACACCTATTGATGCATAATAGCAATTGAAATTGATGTGTTGATGTATTGAATGACCATAATCCATGTTTATGTTTTAATGAATTATGTAAGAGGTAATTTCCTCCTTTGAGTGTTTTCTTGTCGTATCAGTAGTTCTTCTTCTTCGTTCATCCGGAGTTTTTTTTTTCGGACGTGATTGCGTTGTGCCTGTTTACATCAGAGCTGCGTTTTTGCGCCGTTAGGCCGACACATCCGACTTCTGCGGGCATTTGTTGACCGGGTTAACCTTCCCGGGTGTCAGTAGTTCAATAAGACACACCCTAGATATTAATCAATTAGCTGAGATAAGAGAGGCAAGGAACCCCCAACAAGATATTGTTGGCCTTCATTGCTACATTGTTCCCTGGAGAAATTCCTTGGTTCTCCGAAACTCTACATATGCTTGCTTGTGTTCGCTGGCTGTGAATTCCAGCGTGAAGTCCTGTATGTCGGATGAATACATCCTGTTGTCCAATATCTGTATGATGTCATACAGGACATTAGGTTTGCGAAAGTGTCCGTTGTCCCGTGTCTGGCGTATTGGTGTGCAGATTGGTGGTTCCTCGCCATGCAGGCAGATACTCTCTGCTTCGGAGGAATCCTCGATCCTACTTAGGTTAGCCAGGTCCCCTAAGGGACCTGTTTCCCAGGACGCACGGCGTTGACGTGTCAGCAGGTCTTGGACAGAATAGATCCCGGCCTGAATGCCTTGGAAACACCCCTGCGTCCCACTCTACATATAAAATCAAGCATTTGAGCCAGTGCTAGCTTAATTGATTATAACGGGCAGGATCACACTGAGAACGAGGAACTGTGCATCCTTTCTTTCTCTCTCTCTCTCTCTCTCTCTCTCTCTCTCTCTCTCTCTCTCTCTCTGGACTGAGCCATCGATCCCATACATTAGACAGGTGACTTACGGTATAAGTGAACTTGCCGCTCAGAAAGCAAGGGCAAACTACTTAGCGTGATCTTGCCAAGAGATCAACAACAGTGGTAAAATACTGGTTTGACAGCGATGTCCTGTACATGGATATGTGGAACCAAATAACAAAAAAAATATATTAAAATCCCGGCGTGACATCGCAACATGTTTACAGTTTTTTGTGTATTACAAAGTACACGTGTACTGCCAAAAATAAGTTTCTATTAGTAGGCCTATCAAACCAGTTATCAGTTAATCAGATAATTGTCAGGACTTATCGCTGTTTAAGTAAACTAATATTGTGTACGATATTATATAATAAGTAGAGTCATGTAAGGATTAATAAAAGATAGTAAACAATAAATAAAAAGATTGTATGATTGCATAATTTCCAGAAAGCTTCAATGAAACGATGCAAGCAAAATGTTATAAATATTTTAAAACATTAAATAACCATCGCATTTGTTATAAGAATAAATAGCTATTGTTATCTCCCTTGCTGGTTTTAATATGGATTTATATTGTATGTGTTTCCCCGCATCGACTCATTTCCTGTACAGTGTTTTCAAGCTTTATTTTCATGGTGTGCTCATTATTGCGAAAACAGAAATAGACGACAAAATGTTAATGAACCGTGAGGCTAATATTTGGAATTATGAATTTATCACTATCATCGTGTGCCTTTATCAAATGGCGTCGGCGATCATGCTCTCCCTTATCGGCAAAGGACATGAGTACATGTCTACCAGCGAGTCAATGAGTGCAGAGCATCAACTGTACGGTGAGGTCAACAAGAAAAATGGCCGCAAGTTGCTTGCTTGCTTGTGTTCGTTGGCTTGAGCTCCAACGCGAAGTCCTGTATGTCAGATGAAGGCATCCTGTTGTCCGACATCAGTGTGATGTAATACATGACCTGAGGTTTGCGTGAGTATCCGTTGTCCCATGCCTGGCTTATCTGTGTGCAGACTGGTGGTTCCTCGTCGTACAGGCAGACACTCTCCGACTTCGGAGGAATCGGCGATCCTACTGACTTTAGCCAGGACCCCGAAGGGACCTGTTGCCCATGACGCTCGACGAGGACGTGTCAATAGGTCTTGGCCAGTATATAACCCGGCCCTGGTGCCTTGGAAACACCTCTGCGTCCCATGGCCGCAAGTGAGACAGAGAAAACTTCTGGAAGGGTCAGGTCGAAGAATGTGTTGTGGAGTTCTTTTATCAGTATCTACCGATGCGTGTTTGTTCTTTAGTATTGAATTATTGGTGTCATATATCTTATTGCAGCTTGTTGTTTCCATCTCGTCTTCTGATTGCTCACCTATATTCCAATAATGGTATGCTGATATGCGGAACATTCAACTATACGTAATTCTGAAGCAATGAGCTCACAATTACAATGACCAATCTTGACTCACAGTGTAGCCCTCTTTCCCACCTGAATGAACTTGTAGAAGTTCTGAGTGCGTACACTAATTGTTGAAAGTGAAGGCATCAAGACAGTCTGCGATAAAATATATCTAAATGTGGTGTAACTCCAAGTGGCGGAGATTGCTGTGGATTATTTGCCGTATACGTTCTACGCAATGATGGTCACTGTTCACATTCCAAGGCTCCTGATTTCTTCGGGATTGCAATAAATATAGAATTACATAATTCAGGAGGTATATCTCTAGTATCATATATTGCGCGCAGCAGTCTTGGTCCATTCCATATTCTTCTAAGGCATTGATCATTTCTATTGTGATGTTATCTGTACCTATTGTAGCAACACCACACCTTAACTACGGGATGTCTCCAGCCTGGGAAATAAGTGTATTCAACCTACTATACTCCACCAGCCTCTGGATACCTATCTCTCTTTCACTCACCCACTGGATGTTACCCGAACACACTCCGTCCAGAATGTATGACGCAACTCTGGTATCTATCTATGGTAACGAATATGTATTGTACATATGTGGATGATGATGATGATGAGGGTGAGATAGACCTAGCAGCTGCTAGGAATGTCTAGACAAGAAGCACTGGAGTAGCTTCAGTAGTAGCTGTCATTACAGGAAACGCTCCGTGAAGTACGCCACAAGTCATCGGTAACAGGCCTCACCGCTTGTATCCGATCCTCCAACAAGATCCCGTCTTCTCTGGAAGAATGGAAGGTGTTCGTTCCGACTAACTGTTGCCTGGAATATTTCTTCTGTGACTACGTTGGATGCCGGCCCACACTTTCACCATGCGTCCGAATTTCTCTAGTGTGGCCGGGTATAGAAGTAACACTCCGTCGCTCACTGTCGATAAATCTCGTAGCGTGCAGATACTGTGGACACACCGACTGAGTCTCTGCTGGGAACAGTCTCTACTGTTTCTAATGTTTCTGCACTCTGGCAGAACCATGAGTCAAAAGGGCCTGGCTCAAGTAGTTGATGATATCGTGCCCTCTCTGGCGGTATTTAAGTCGACTGTCTTCACGTGGCGGACAAGCACTCAACATAGATACTTGCCGTAAGTTTAGGCGACACAGATACGAAGTGGCCATGTTGAACTCCCTTGGTACTGACGTTGGCAAAGTGGTAGCTGGTCAGTATTCTGACGTAGCAGGCTCTCTGGAGCAGGTACACCTAGAAATTCGCTGAGGTGTCTCCGGACTGCTAACCACATCGCTTGCCTGGGTCCCAATCACTGGACCCGTCACCAGATGGTCAACCTCTCAATCAGATAGGCAGAATCTGTGGAGGATAACACTCGGTGAAAGCATCATGCACCAAGCTTACCCTAAGCGAGTCAATTGACACCGCCTCTCCTCAGTATTATGAACTCTTCCCACAAGAGTCAAGTGTCCCTCATACGCTGCTCTCATGTGCCGGGGTTGAGCTGGGCCTGAGATCTGTCAGGCCGCTCTCTGAACTGCGTCGTTTTCCTCTGGATGGGAGTATAGCTTGGGCCAATGTCGTATGTCCCTTGTCTTCGAGGTGTCGTCCTACCCTGAAAGACTTCTACATGACTTATAGTTGTTTTATCTATTTCATATCACTGTTCGTTAGATGAGAAGTTGGAGGTAGTTTCTCCTCTTAGCTCATCTTCTCTTTCCCTTTTCCCTCCTGCTTCATATCTATCTATCAATCTTTCTGTCAATCTATCTATCAGTAGATCTATCTATCCATCCATCCATCCCTCCCTCCATCCATCCATCTATTCATGTATCTATTTATCAATTCATCCATCCATCCATCTTTTCATCTGTCTGTCTGTCTGTCTGTCCGTCCGTCCGTCTGTCTGTCTGTCTGTCTGTCTGTCTGTCTGTCTGTCTGTCTGATACAGTAATGAGACCTGGCCCACTATGCCCAGCAAGAGAAACGTCTCATCATTGTCCACTTACGATGTCAACGTTTTATCTTCTGCTTCTCTTGGAAGGACAGTGCTAAAGTGCTCTCACACACTGGCCAAGTAAGCATATGAATCCTGCTTTGACCTCGCAGAAATTGATAGTCTGGCTGTGTATATCGCCTGCCACATGGACGTAACCCACAGAACGTTCTCGGTGGATGGCTGGCAAAATGTAACAGAGAAAGTGCAAAGATGCCTGCAAGTGGGATATGAAAATGTTAGGCATAGACAGTAACATGTGGGGAAACAGGCTTCTGACCATA
Organism: Cepaea hortensis; assembly: GCA_963921405.1. Taxonomy (NCBI): domain Eukaryota; kingdom Metazoa; phylum Mollusca; class Gastropoda; order Stylommatophora; family Helicidae; genus Cepaea; species Cepaea hortensis. The sequence continues at coordinate 50,522,014 of OY992889.1, read as the reverse complement.
CTATGTGAAGATGGCTAACAGCTTCCCGTCCTGACAGGTGATAGTTTATAAAGTGGAGATATACCTCTCCATAACACAAAGCCTGGACTGAATTTAGAGACAATGTGTTGCCAATGCAGCATGATCCCTGTCTGGGACTGTCTAGTTTACTTCAAAAGAAAGATAACACCAGTACATCTGGAACAAGACAAGCTGCAGAAGCTGCTGGATCTGCAAAGCTTTCACCCTAGACCAGTTGCTGGCCAAAGCTTAGGGCCTGGTCTGCCCTGCCATGACATTTTACCCTTTAGGTTGCATTTTCTCGCATCAAGATTAGGTTTTTACCATCCCGTTTGCACTCCTCCGACCGAAACCGTTGACACATGGTGGGATGTTGAGGTTGGTGAGAGCCGCCCAACATTCGACGCTAACAGAAAGCAGGTAGCATCGTCTATTGTTGTATGGTAGCTCAGTCACATCTGACTAAGGTAGAAAAGAAGAACAGAACACATTTGAAAGAAACACCAGAATATGCAGCCGGGACTTCCTCCCCCCCCCCCCCCCACCCAATTGAGCATTGTCACCGTCCTAGATACCTAGGGGAATGAAACTCGGGCTCATACAGGCAACAAATTCCATTCAGATACAATCTAACATCATTTATTTATATTATGCTACATCAAGCTGGCGAAGAAAGGTTTTCGCAGCCAGCAAGCCTCGAATTGCGTATCACAGGAGTTTACAATAAACCAATAATACATGATCAGTACAACAACTCTATCAGCTATCTAACGTATGCGTAAGACCCCTAAATACACTTGGGTTTTAAGCTATCAAGTCCCCCTTAAGGTAAGCCCTGTTGCTTCTTCGATGTCCAGTCCGTGTCTGCCTTTCCATACGTGTCGCAATCCGACACGGGTGGTAACTCTCTCCGAGTTTCTCGTGGACCCCGCAATCGGCGGGCTCCATCGGTGTCCACGGGGCTGTGGACACGCTGACCGGTCCTTCGAGAAGGCTCTGGATTATTCGAGCCTTCGAATGACTCGGTTCTTTCCCTTTAGCTGGAGTTCTATCCCTTCTCCACTCTCTATTATCTTTATGTTAATACCGCCCTCATGTGAGACTGTGACAGGAGTTCCCCTCCCCCCCCCCTGCTTTGATGGGTTATTATATGGTAATTAGTTTTGTACTAATTCTGTCACAGGATCACATGAAGTAGGTGTTTGTAGTTTGGTGGATAATAACTTGGCAACCTATATATCTGCATCAACAACTCATGTATTCTCCCATACAGCACTTCAAGATGATTGCTGAAGAGGTCTCCTCTCTCTTCTATGTTCTTAAACATGCTTATCTGACCGAAGTTCCGTGACGTTTCCAGTTGTTTTTGCAACCGCGCCCTTCTCAAGTATCCATATGATACCAAGATATAAAACTCTGTGTAAGGGAGTTTTAACAAGACAAATTGTCTTGGCTTATTTAAGTACACTCGCAAATCTTGTCCTGCATGTGTATTTCGATACATTTTTACTTCCGTATGTTGTATACTGCTAGATATATATTTATACCGTTGTTTTATCCCATCTGACTATGTATGTTCTTGTTTGCTTGTTAGTGTATTGACTGATATGTTGCTGTCTATAATAAACTGACTGTGTTTTAATTGTTAGTGTTCAGTTTTGAGTCTGTCTTAGTTCATGTATAAAGTGTGTGCTCAATGTGTGTATGTGATGTGTGGTTTACTTCTAAGCGTCACGAGTTGGAATATCCTTTGTCATGAATTACCCAATCTGTGTAATGCATGATCAGGGCATTCAAACAGTGATACTTAGATTTAGTGTATTTAATACTAAACATGTATCAACAATTCAGACAGGTAGTACATTTTTACATGAAAAACGCAGACAAATTAAAATAAATACGTTTTGCGTACAATTTGTCCGCTCAGTATATCGCTCTCTCATTTAATTCATTCGCTCTCTCATTCGTACATCTTTGATCTAAAATAGTATTTTGTTAAAATATACAAATAAAGTTGAGGTAAGTCTTACTGCCCTTAGAAAAACAGATTAGGCGATATGTTCCCTTTACTGTAGCAAGTACTTTTTGTACTAGTAATCAAAAAATGGTTTATAACTTAAATAGAAAAATTGTATTGGAAGAATATTTCAACTATGAGTGAAAATGTTTGTAATATATTATGGTAGAAAATATACAAGTTACGTGTTGACATATTTTATATACATAATGAAATACAAGTGTAATACATATTAACTAATAGTAAATTAATTAACTCCAACGACGATGTGTGTGTTGTCCTCCTGTTGTCCGTGTGTTGTGCCACCAATGTTAACAGTTTGTATAGCTGTCTTTTGTATGTTGTAATAGTCGTAGTTCTATTCCGGTAGTTTGCGAAGTTCCTTGAAATAGCGAGTATGCAGAGTTCTTAATCTTTACACGATAACTTTAAGTTCTTTGGTTGATGAAATAACTTCCCAGATATTATATTTCGCTCGGATTGTTTTTAAAGCATTGCCAATTGCTAATATGGCTTAATACAATATAGGGTTCTCAAAGTTTCGTGTCCGTGAATGTTATAAGTAGCTTATTCACTTAGCCGTTGATACTTCTGAATCACAGTTCTACAGTAAGTGTAAAGGTACACTGTTCTATGCAACAGACTAAAATATCACAGCTTATTATATGGCGACTAATTAATGTGCATAGTGTTAGTCTGCTGGTGCATTGGTCTGTCGTGATAATAGGTCAGCAATGATATTATCCGTACCCTTGATGTGACGGATTTCAAAGTCGAAATCCTGAAGTAAAAGACACCATCTTGCTAATCGATGATTCTTTGGGACGCCTTGTTTCAATACCAGCAGTGGCGCATTATCGGTCAAAACAACAAAATGGGAACCTAAGAGGAACGTAGATAAACGACGCATACATAAAAGTAGACTTAATGCCTCCAACTCAACTGTGGAATAACGGATTTCTGCCTTTTTCAGCTTGAGGCTGACATAGAGTATTGGATGTCTCACGCCTTGATACTCCTGCATCAGGCATCCTCCAATTGCGATAGCACTCGAATCTGTGGTCAGAATAAAAGGTATATCTATGTTTGGTAATCTCAATACGGGTGGGTTAGAAAAAATTGATTTCAATTTGCACATTACATCCTCTAAGCGGATACTCTTACAATTGCACATCCTATATAATTGTATAGGTATCGATGTAAAAATGAGTCTAAATAATGTAAGAGTGAAAATAAATTTACTATAGGCATATCTCAAAGTTATATGAAAAACTCTGCACCAACAGGAGTTAATGAACTGTAGCATGGTTTTTGCTCTTTCAATTTGGCGCAAAGTTGATTGATATATGAATGAGATGTTAAATATGATGGACAATTTGTTTGTTATCCGGATAGTGGTGAAAGATACATTTTGAAAGGTAAGTAATGTTGGTTGAAGTTGGGTTAACAGCAAAAGTAGCAAGAGTGTCAGTGGTTTGTCTTTGTTCATTCTACTGGTTGGTGAATGTGATTGTTTAGTCTTGTTAATTAAGATGTGTATTTCACAGACCTTGTTGTATTTGTCTGCTAAAGTGGTGGATGGTGAGTTGACAATGGTAGTCTTTGTGCTGATGGATTTAGATCCGCATCGTTTGGTGTTTTTGTTCATGCGATAAAGCAGTTTGTTTGTATGCAAACGTTTCTGACTTTGATTTTGTGTGAAGTCAATTGTTTGTGTTTGTTTATTTGCATACCGTTTGCTTGCATGAATGTTGCATGATGATGTTACTTCTGTATCTGCATAACTTTCTGCAGATTTATGTGTTGTTTCTGTTTTAGTTTTATTTGTCCTTGATCGATGATAAATTTGTGATGAACACATATGATGACACTTGTTTGCTAATAATACTTCTTCGTCAATAGTAGTGTCCCTTGGATATCTTTGTAGTAGTAGACACCTTGCAGTCTTGACAGACCAAAGTATGGAATATCTTTGTATTCCTTGGTTATGTTTCTTGGAATTAATGCCGTAATTGTTTCTAGTTCTCAGAGAAACAAATTGTTTCGACTCATAAAGTTGAAACTTATGAGTTCTCTCAGTTGTTGGTTTGGTAACTGCGGTCTTGTCTTTTCGAGAAACTGTCTGTAATGTGAAGTTGTCTTCATTGTCTTGTGCAGTAGTGTCGTTAAGAAGTACTGTCATTGCTGTGCTTTTGTCATTGTTGTTTGTCAGATAATATGATTTCAGTTGAGAGTATTTTAACGAAGTCGAGTCGGTTTGTAATGACTCGTCAAGCTGTTTGTAATGATTAAGCAGAGTTGTTGCTATTGTGTCGTTGACTTCGTCGTTTCCGTTATTACGAGAATATGTCATTAAAGTATAATTGTTTGCGTCGTCTTCGTTCTCACAAAAATGAGTCGTTAATGATGCTTCGTTTAGATCTTCGTTTGTCGTGGTGTTCTTCAGTCGTCTAGTTGTCGTCTCGTTTTCGTTGTCATTCTTGTCAGTCTGGTTATTGTCATCTGTTTCCTGCTCTTGGATAAACTTGGTGGTGGTAATATTGGGTGCAATGATTTGAAGCGCCTCGTGAAGTTGGTCGTTGTGGGTTTTGTGTGACATTTGTCTTGTCACTATATTAGCGTGTTGTGTCTGTTGTTGCACATTTACAGGCTCAATATTTTGTGGATCGGTGGCGTCCTCAGTTCGAGGTGTTAATTTGATGGTGTCATTGAAAGATTCAACCGCCCGTGTGTTCTGCACCTCTGTGAATTCGTTTCGAATTCCGTCATCGGTTGCCTCCCTTGTGCTTTTGGCAGTTTGAGACATGCAAGTGTGTTTTTTAATTCTGGAATCGCTGTTTGCTTTTTGGATACAGTTTTTCTGTTCCCATTCTCTGATTTCTTCTTCAGAGCAGGATCTTATGTTCGGAAGATTCTCAAGGATAATTTCCGCGCAAGGATTTTCCAGTACTGCGCATAGCACTTGTCCTGATATAAAAGGTGTTCGAATTTCGGCAAGTGCTAGGGGGTATCTTTCGATGGTGTCTGCGAATGTGCGACATGTTACGTATTTGTGTGTGTAGTCTTTGTCATTAATTAATGTTCTTTTAATTCCACAAAGAGTCGCTCCGCTATCCCGTATTAGTGTACATTGTTTGTTATTAACAAAACCTGTCACAAATTTTAACTTGCCTGTTGATGTTAAGGCTGCGTTGGCCATTTCGTTAGACACTGGGATTGTGTGGCCGCATAACAAAGTGGTATCAAGCTGAAATTTTCTGCAGGTGTTACATGTGTCATCAGTGATGGTGTTAATGATCTCTACCGCATTACCTAACTCACTCGCACTTTCATTCTGGATGTCGCATTCGTTCTGTTGTTCAGTTTCTTCATCTGAAGATGTATCTATTAATGCGGCATTGGCCTGCTTCATCATCTTTCGCCCTTCACAACGTCCTGAGAAATGCCCATAACTGGCGCAAAAAAAAAAACATTTAACTGCTCTCTGATATGCGTTCCTTTTGTTGTTTTTGTTTTTCCACTATCATTTGGAGGTGATGTGGATAATTCGGTGATTTGTCACACATCGCGTACTGTTCGTGTGTCAGATGACAATACTGACACAGGACTGGTTTTGTGAACTTAGAGCGTTGTTTGAACCTATTTTCATTTGGTTTTGAATATTTGGTGTTTGTCACCGCTGCTGTTTCATTTTGGCTCATATTTAACTGAAAAATATCGCGATTAGCTGTAAAATATGCGCTCCCCTTATTTTCTATTTCTTGGATAGTCTTACAATCATTTTGCCTTAGAAATTTAGAAAAAGGGGTTGGTATTGTGCTGATAATTTTATCAATTATAATTAGTTCCTTTAGTTTATCATGGCTGTTATTTGTTTTTGCTGAGGTTATCCATTTTGTACAAATATCTTGGACTGTAGACACGTAGTCTATGAACGTTTGGTTAGGTATTTTGAGAACTGTAGTTGATAGCCTGCTGTGTCTAGTGAAAAATGTTGGAGTATTCTTTGTTTCAAATAGTTGTAATCTTTCCTCATGTCTTGTGGAATTGTCTCTATCACTTTTAAGGGCTCTAATGCTAAATTTCTCATCAGAATAAATGCCCAGTCGACTGTTTTAACGTTATGGTAGGTCATCAAACACTCGAAGTTCTCTAAATATGCGCTTATTGAATCTTCTGAACAAAAGGGCTTGACTAAGCTTTTATATTTGTTGTATTTTTGTTCCTCTTCCTTACTTCTAATTTTGTTTACTGAAATTTCTAAGTTGGAGTCAATTTCCATTTGTTTCAGTTTTATCTGTGTTTCTGCGTTTAATTGGGCTTGCTTGGTCGCAGCTTCGAGCTCCATTTGCATCTTCTTCTCTTGAGCCTGCAGTTGCATTTTCTTTTCTTCAGCCTCCATTTGCATCTGCATCTTTTTCTCTTGAGCCTCCATTTGCATCTGCATCTTTTTCTCTTCTCTTTCCGTTTGCATCTTTTTCTCTTCTCTTTCTGCTGCTCTGTCTTCTCGTGAAATATTTTCTGAATGCGTCTTTTGTGCCCATTCTGAAAGTTTCTCGGCAGTATACCCTAACTTAATTCATAATTCAATGCACTGTTCTAATGTTGACATCTTGTATTTTAGTTAGTGTTCACTTTATAGAAATTACATCCCTTTGAAATTAGTCTGTGTGTACAAACTTGGTTATCCCCCTTAATGGTTACATTCAAATTTGCACGAGCAGGTTCACTTGGTTATAATATTAGCATATATATGAAAAGCAATGCAAAGAAAAATGTTACATCAATGAAACATGAATGAGTATCGCTTAGGGATCTAATGAGCATGAAATGGGACTCATCTTATTTTTACTGGTATCTTGACTGTAGTGTTGGTTGGTTCTCCTGTTTTCTCGCCACTGCTGGGGCACAGTTTACATACACACGATCTTTCGCGGAACAATCTGATGTTGGAATAAAAAAAAAAATTAGTAATTGTCACTGTAATTGTCCAGTCATGTCAATGTCAAATTTCATGAACATCATAATTTAATTACTTTTTTAGAGGTACTACAATAGCTCATTTACAGATGATACAATAGTAGCTGCAAAGTTGTAGACTTTGTTATGGATGAAAGTTGATATATTTTACTTGGCAAAACCAAGAGCTGTCTGGAAAGTAAAGCTTGTGCTTGCCAAAACCGGCTTGAAGCCCCCAAATAGCCTGTCACCGTCCTAGATACCTAGGGGAATGAAACTCGGGCTCATACAGGCAACAAACTCCGTTCAGATGCAATCTAACATCATTTATTTATATTATGTTACATCAAGCTGGCGAAGAAAGGTTTTCGCAGCCAGCAACCCTCGAATTGCTTATCACAGGAGTTTACAATAAACCAATAATACATGATCAGTACAACAGCTCTATCAGCTATCTAACGTATGCGTAAGACCCCTAAATACACTTGGGTTTTAAGCTATCAAGTCCCCCTTAAGGTAAGCCCTGTTGCTTCTTCGATGTCCAGTCCGTGTCTGCCTTTCCACACGTGTCGCAATCCGACACGGGTGGTAACTCTCTCCGAGTTTCTCGTGGACCCCGCAATCGGCGGGCTCCATCGGTGTCCACGGGGCTGTGGACACGCTGACCGGTCCTTCGAGAAGGCTCTGGATTATTCGAGCCTTCGAGTGACTCGGTTCTTTCCCTTTAGCTGGAGTTCTATCCCTTCTCCACTCTCTATTATCTTTATGTTAATACCGCCCTCATGTGAGACTGTGACAGGAGTTCTCCTCCCCCCCCTGCTTTGATGGGTTATTATATGGTAATTAGTTTTGTACTAATTCTGTCACAGGATCACATGAAGTAGGTGTTTGTAGTTTGGTGGATAGTAACTTGGCAACCTATATATCTGCATCAATAACTCATGTATTCTCCCATACAGCACTTCAAGATGATTGCTGAAGAGGTCTCCTCTCTCTTCTATATTCTTAAACATGCTTATCTGACCGAAGTTCCGTGACGTTTCCAGTTGTTTTTGCAACCGCGCCCTTCTCAAGTATCCATATGATACCAAGATATAAAACTCTGTGTAAGGGAGTTTTAACAAGACAAATTGTCTTGGCTTATTTAAGTACACTCGCAAATCTTGTCCTGCATGTGTATTTCGATACATTTTTACTTCTGTATGTTGTATACTGCTAGATATATATTTATACCGTTGTTTTATCCCATCTGACTACGTATGTTCTTGTTTGCTTGTTATTGTATTGACTGATATGTTGCTGTCTATAATAAACTGACTGTGTTTTAATTGTTAGTGTTCAGTTTTGAGTCTGTCTTAGTTCATGTATAAAGTGTGTGCTCAATGTGTGTATGTGATGTGTGGTTTACTTCTAAGCGTCACGAGTTGGAATATCCTTTGTCATGAATTACCCAATCTGTGTAATGCATGATCAGGGCATTCAAACAGTGATACTTAGATTTAGTGTATTTAATACTAAACATGTATCAACAATTCAGACAGGTAGTACATTTTTACATGAAAAACGCAGACAAATTAAAATAAATACATTTTGCGTACAATTTGTCCGCTCAGTATATCGCTCTCTCATTTAATTCATTCGCTCTCTCATTCGTACATCTTTGATCTAAAATAGTATTTTGTTAAAATATACAAATAAAGTTGAGGTAAGTCTTACTGCCCTTAGAAAAACAGATTAGGCGATATGTTCCCTTTACTCTAGCAAGTACTTTTTGTACTAGTAATCAAAAAATGGTTTATAACTTAAATAGAAAAATTGTATTGGAAGAATATTTCAACTATGAGTGAAAATGTTTGTAATATATTATGGTAGAAAATATACAAGTTACGTGTTGACATATTTTATATACATAATGAAATACAAGTGTAATACATATTAACTAATAGTAAATTAATTAACTCCAACGACGATGTGTGTGTTGTCCTCCTGTTGTCCGTGTGTTGTGCCACCAATGTTAACAGTTTGTATAGCTGTCTTTTGTATGTTGTAATAGTCGTAGTTCTATTCCGGTAGTTTGCGAAGTTCCTTGAAATAGCGAGTATGCAGAGTTCTTAATCTTTACACGATGACTTTAAGTTCGTTGGTTGATGAAATAACTTCCCAGATATTATATATCGCTCGGATTGTTTTTAAAGCATTGCCAATTGCTAATATGGCTTAATACAATATAGGGTTCTCAAAGTTTCGTGTCCGTGAATGTTATAAGTAGCTTATTCACTTAGCCGTTGATACTTCTGAATCACAGTTCTACAGTAAGTGTAAAGGTACACTGTTCTATGCAACAGACTAAAATATCACAGCTTATTATATGGCGACTAATTAATGTGCATAGTGTTAGTCTGCTGGTGCATTGGTCTGTCGTGATAATAGGTCAGCAATGATATTATCCGTACCCTTGATGTGACGGATTTCAAAGTCGAAATCCTGAAGTAAAAGACACCATCTTGCTAATCGATGATTCTTTGGGACGCCTTGTTTCAATACCAGCAGTGGCGCATTATCGGTCAAAACAACAAAATGGGAACCTAAGAGGAACGTAGATAAACGACGCATACATAAAAGTAGACTTAATGCCTCCAACTCAACTGTGGAATAACGGATTTCTGCCTTTTTCAGCTTGAGGCTGACATAGAGTATTGGATGTCTCACGCCTTGATACTCCTGCATCAGGCATCCTCCAATTGCGATAGCACTCGAATCTGTGGTCAGAATAAAAGGTATATCTATGTTTGGTAATCTCAATACGGGTGGGTTAGAAAAAATTGATTTCAATTTGCACATTACATCCTCTAAGCGGATACTCTTACAATTGCACATCCTATATAATTGTATAGGTATCGATGTAAAAATGAGTCTAAATAATGTAAGAGTGAAAATAAATTTACTATAGGCATATCTCAAAGTTATATGAAAAACTCTGCACCAACAGGAGTTAATGAACTGTAGCATGGTTTTTGCTCTTTCAATTTGGCGCAAAGTTGATTGATATATGAATGAGATGTTAAATATGATGGACAATTTGTTTGTTATCCGGATAGTGGTGAAAGATACATTTTGAAAGGTAAGTAATGTTGGTTGAAGTTGGGTTAACAGCAAAAGTAGCAAGAGTGTCAGTGGTTTGTCTTTGTTCATTCTACTGGTTGGTGAATGTGATTGTTTAGTCTTGTTAATTAAGATGTGTATTTCAAAGACCTTGTTGTATTTGTCTGCTAAAGTGGTGGATGGTGAGTTGACAATGGTAGTCTTTGTGCTGATGGATTTAGATCCGCATCGTTTGGTGTTTTTGTTCATGCGATAAAGCAGTTTGTTTGTATGCAAACGTTTCTGACTTTGATTTTGTGTGAAGTCAATTGTTTGTGTTTGTTTATTTGCATACCGTTTGCTTGCATGAATGTTGCATGATGATGTTACTTCTGTATCTGCATAACTTTCTGCAGATTTATGTGTTGTTTCTGTTTTAGTTTTATTTGTCCTTGATCGATGATAAATTTGTGATGAACACATATGATGACACTTGTTTGCTAATAATACTTCTTCGTCAATAGTAGTGTCCCTTGGATATCTTTGTAGTAGTAGACACCTTGCAGTCTTGACAGACCAAAGTATGGAATATCTTTGTATTCCTTGGTTATGTTTCTTGGAATTAATGCCGTAATTGTTTCTAGTTCTCAGAGAAACAAATTGTTTCGACTCATAAAGTTGGAACTTATGAGTTCTCTCAGTTGTTGGTTTGGTAACTGCGGTCTTGTCTTTTCGAGAAACTGTCTGTAATGTGAAGTTGTCTTCATTGTCTTGTGCAGTAGTGTCGTTAAGAAGTACTGTCATTGCTGTGCTTTTGTCATTGTTGTTTGTCAGATAATATGATTTCAGTTGAGAGTATTTTAACGAAGTCGAGTCGGTTTGTAATGACTCGTCAAGCTGTTTGTAATGATTAAGCAGAGTTGTTGCTATTGTGTCGTTGACTTCGTCGTTTCCGTTATTACGAGAATATGTCATTAAAGTATAATTGTTTGCGTCGTCTTCGTTCTCACAAAAATGAGTCGTTAATGATGCTTCGTTTAGATCTTCGTTTGTCGTGGTGTTCTTCAGTCGTCTAGTTGTCGTCTCGTTTTCGTTGTCATTCTTGTCAGTCTGGTTATTGTCATCTGTTTCCTGCTCTTGGATAAACTTGGTGGTGGTAATATTGGGTGCAATGATTTGAAGCGCCTCGTGAAGTTGGTCGTTGTGGGTTTTGTGTGACATTTGTCTTGTCACTATATTAGCGTGTTGTGTCTGTTGTTGCACATTTACAGGCTCAATATTTTGTGGATCGGTGGCGTCCTCAGTTCGAGGTGTTAATTTGATGGTGTCATTGAAAGATTCAACCGCCCGTGTGTTCTGCACCTCTGTGAATTCGTTTCGAATTCCGTCATCGGTTGCCTCCCTTGTGCTTTTGGCAGTTTGAGACATGCAAGTGTGTTTTTTAATTCTGGAATCGCTGTTTGCTTTTTGGATACAGTTTTTCTGTTCCCATTCTCTGATTTCTTCTTCAGAGCAGGATCTTATGTTCGGAAGATTCTCAAGGATAATTTCCGCGCAAGGATTTTCCAGTACTGCGCATAGCACTTGTCCTGATATAAAAGGTGTTCGAATTTCGGCAAGTGCTAGGGGGTATCTTTCGATGGTGTCTGCGAATGTGCGACATGTTACGTATTTGTGTGTGTAGTCTTTGTCATTAATTAATGTTCTTTTAATTCCACAAAGAGTCGCTCCGCTATCCCGTATTAGTGTACATTGTTTGTTATTAACAAAACCTGTCACAAATTTTAACTTGCCTGTTGATGTTAAGGCTGCGTTGGCCATTTCGTTAGACACTGGGATTGTGTGGCCGCATAACAAAGTGGTATCAAGCTGAAATTTTCTGCAGGTGTTACATGTGTCATCAGTGATGGTGTTAATGATCTCTACCGCATTACCTAACTCACTCGCACTTTCATTCTGGATGTCGCATTCGTTCTGTTGTTCAGTTTCTTCATCTGAAGATGTATCTATTAATGCGGCATTGGCCTGCTTCATCATCTTTCGCCCTTCACAACGTCCTGAGAAATGCCCATAACTGGCGCAAAAAAAAAACATTTAACTGCTCTCTGATATGCGTTCCTTTTGTTGTTTTTGTTTTTCCACTATCATTTGGAGGTGATGTGGATAATTCGGTGATTTGTCACACATCGCGTACTGTTCGTGTGTCAGATGACAATACTGACACAGGACTGGTTTTGTGAACTTAGAGCGTTGTTTGAACCTATTTTCATTTGGTTTTGAATATTTGGTGTTTGTCACCGCTGCTGTTTCATTTTGGCTCATATTTAACTGAAAAATATCGCGATTAGCTGTAAAATATGCGCTCCCCTTATTTTCTATTTCTTGGATAGTCTTACAATCATTTTGCCTTAGAAATTTAGAAAAAGGGGTTGGTATTGTGCTGATAATTTTATCAATTATAATTAGTTCCTTTAGTTTATCATGGCTGTTATTTGTTTTTGCTGAGGTTATCCATTTTGTACAAATATCTTGGACTGTAGACACGTAGTCTATGAACGTTTGGTTAGGTATTTTGAGAACTGTAGTTGATAGCCTGCTGTGTCTAGTGAAAAATGTTGGAGTATTCTTTGTTTCAAATAGTTGTAATCTTTCCTCATGTCTTGTGGAATTGTCTCTATCACTTTTAAGGGCTCTAATGCTAAATTTCTCATCAGAATAAATGCCCAGTCGACTGTTTTAACGTTATGGTAGGTCATCAAACACTCGAAGTTCTCTAAATATGCGCTTATTGAATCTTCTGAACAAAAGGGCTTGACTAAGCTTTTATATTTGTTGTATTTTTGTTCCTCTTCCTTACTTCTAATTTTGTTTACTGAAATTTCTAAGTTGGAGTCAATTTCCATTTGTTTCAGTTTTATCTGTGTTTCTGCGTTTAATTGGGCTTGCTTGGTCGCAGCTTCGAGCTCCATTTGCATCTTCTTCTCTTGAGCCTGCAGTTGCATTTTCTTTTCTTCAGCCTCCATTTGCATCTGCATCTTTTTCTCTTGAGCCTCCATTTGCATCTGCATCTTTTTCTCTTCTCTTTCCGTTTGCATCTTTTTCTCTTCTCTTTCTGCTGCTCTGTCTTCTCGTGAAATATTTTCTGAATGCGTCTTTTGTGCCCATTCTGAAAGTTTCTCGGCAGTATACCCTAACTTAATTCATAATTCAATGCACTGTTCTAATGTTGACATCTTGTATTTTAGTTAGTGTTCACTTTATAGAAATTACATCCCTTTGAAATTAGTCTGTGTGTACAAACTTGGTTATCCCCCTTAATGGTTACATTCAAATTTGCACGAGCAGGTTCACTTGGTTATAATATTAGCATATATATGAAAAGCAATGCAAAGAAAAATGTTACATCAATGAAACATGAATGAGTATCGCTTAGGGATCTAATGAGCATGAAATGGGACTCATCTTATTTTTACTGGTATCTTGACTGTAGTGTTGGTTGGTTCTCCTGTTTTCTCGCCACTGCTGGGGCACAGTTTACATACACACGATCTTTCGCGGAACAATCTGATGTTGGAATAAAAAAAAAATTAGTAATTGTCACTGTAATTGTCCAGTCATGTCAATGTCAAATTTCATGAACATCATAATTTAATTACTTTTTTAGAGGTACTACAATAGCTCATTTACAGATGATACAATAGTAGCTGCAAAGTTGTAGACTTTGTTATGGATGAAAGTTGATATATTTTACTTGGCAAAACCAAGAGCTGTCTGGAAAGTAAAGCTTGTGCTTGCCAAAACCGGCTTGAAGCCCCCAAATAGCCTGTCACCGTCCTAGATACCTAGGGGAATGAAACTCGGGCTCATACAGGCAACAAACTCCGTTCAGATGCAATCTAACATCATTTATTTATATTATGTTACATCAAGCTGGCGAAGAAAGGTTTTCGCAGCCAGCAACCCTCGAATTGCTTATCACAGGAGTTTACAATAAACCAATAATACATGATCAGTACAACAGCTCTATCAGCTATCTAACGTATGCGTAAGACCCCTAAATACACTTGGGTTTTAAGCTATCAAGTCCCCCTTAAGGTAAGCCCTGTTGCTTCTTCGATGTCCAGTCCGTGTCTGCCTTTCCACACGTGTCGCAATCCGACACGGGTGGTAACTCTCTCCGAGTTTCTCGTGGACCCCGCAATCGGCGGGCTCCATCGGTGTCCACGGGGCTGTGGACACGCTGACCGGTCCTTCGAGAAGGCTCTGGATTATTCGAGCCTTCGAGTGACTCGGTTCTTTCCCTTTAGCTGGAGTTCTATCCCTTCTCCACTCTCTATTATCTTTATGTTAATACCGCCCTCATGTGAGACTGTGACAGGAGTTCTCCTCCCCCCCCCTGCTTTGATGGGTTATTATATGGTAATTAGTTTTGTACTAATTCTGTCACAGGATCACATGAAGTAGGTGTTTGTAGTTTGGTGGATAGTAACTTGGCAACCTATATATCTGCATCAATAACTCATGTATTCTCCCATACAGCACTTCAAGATGATTGCTGAAGAGGTCTCCTCTCTCTTCTATATTCTTAAACATGCTTATCTGACCGAAGTTCCGTGACGTTTCCAGTTGTTTTTGCAACCGCGCCCTTCTCAAGTATCCATATGATACCAAGATATAAAACTCTGTGTAAGGGAGTTTTAACAAGACAAATTGTCTTGGCTTATTTAAGTACACTCGCAAATCTTGTCCTGCATGTGTATTTCGATACATTTTTACTTCCGTATGTTGTATACTGCTAGATATATATTTATACCGTTGTTTTATCCCATCTGACTACGTATGTTCTTGTTTGCTTGTTATTGTATTGACTGATATGTTGCTGTCTATAATAAACTGACTGTGTTTTAATTGTTAGTGTTCAGTTTTGAGTCTGTCTTAGTTCATGTATAAAGTGTGTGCTCAATGTGTGTATGTGATGTGTGGTTTACTTCTAAGCGTCACGAGTTGGAATATCCTTTGTCATGAATTACCCAATCTGTGTAATGCATGATCAGGGCATTCAAACAGTGATACTTAGATTTAGTGTATTTAATACTAAACATGTATCAACAATTCAGACAGGTAGTACATTTTTACATGAAAAACGCAGACAAATTAAAATAAATACATTTTGCGTACAATTTGTCCGCTCAGTATATCGCTCTCTCATTTAATTCATTCGCTCTCTCATTCGTACATCTTTGATCTAAAATAGTATTTTGTTAAAATATACAAATAAAGTTGAGGTAAGTCTTACTGCCCTTAGAAAAACAGATTAGGCGATATGTTCCCTTTACTCTAGCAAGTACTTTTTGTACTAGTAATCAAAAAATGGTTTATAACTTAAATAGAAAAATTGTATTGGAAGAATATTTCAACTATGAGTGAAAATGTTTGTAATATATTATGGTAGAAAATATACAAGTTACGTGTTGACATATTTTATATACATAATGAAATACAAGTGTAATACATATTAACTAATAGTAAATTAATTAACTCCAACGACGATGTGTGTGTTGTCCTCCTGTTGTCCGTGTGTTGTGCCACCAATGTTAACAGTTTGTATAGCTGTCTTTTGTATGTTGTAATAGTCGTAGTTCTATTCCGGTAGTTTGCGAAGTTCCTTGAAATAGCGAGTATGCAGAGTTCTTAATCTTTACACGATGACTTTAAGTTCGTTGGTTGATGAAATAACTTCCCAGATATTATATATCGCTCGGATTGTTTTTAAAGCATTGCCAATTGCTAATATGGCTTAATACAATATAGGGTTCTCAAAGTTTCGTGTCCGTGAATGTTATAAGTAGCTTATTCACTTAGCCGTTGATACTTCTGAATCACAGTTCTACAGTAAGTGTAAAGGTACACTGTTCTATGCAACAGACTAAAATATCACAGCTTATTATATGGCGACTAATTAATGTGCATAGTGTTAGTCTGCTGGTGCATTGGTCTGTCGTGATAATAGGTCAGCAATGATATTATCCGTACCCTTGATGTGACGGATTTCAAAGTCAAAATCCTGAAGTAAAAGACACCATCTTGCTAATCGATGATTCTTTGGGACGCCTTGTTTCAATACCAGCAGTGGCGCATTATCGGTCAAAACAACAAAATGGGAACCTAAGAGGAACGTAGATAAACGACGCATACAAAAAAGTAGACTTAATGCCTCCAACTCAACTGTGGAATAACGGATTTCTGCCTTTTTCAGCTTGCGGCTGACATAGAGTATTGGATGTCTCACGCCTTGATACTCCTGCATCAGGCATCCTCCAATTGCGATAGCACTCGAATCTGTGGTCAGAATAAAAGGTATATCTATGTTTGGTAATCTCAATACGGGTGGGTTAGAAAAAATTGATTTCAATTTGCACATTACATCCTCTAAGCGGATACTCTTACAATTGCACATCCTATATAATTGTATAGGTATCGATGTAAAAATGAGTCTAAATAATGTAAGAGTGAAAATAAATTTACTATAGGCATATCTCAAAGTTATATGAAAAACTCTGCACCAACAGGAGTTAATGAACTGTAGCATGGTCTTTGCTCTTTCAATTTGGCGCAAAGTTGATTGATATATGAATGAGATGGTAAATATGATGGACAATTTGTTTGTTATCCGGATAGTGGTGAAAGATACATTTTGAAAGGTAAGTAATTATGGTTGAAGTTGGGTTAACAGCAAAAGTAGCAAGAGTGTCAGTGGTTTGTCTTTGTTCATTCTACTGGTTGGTGAATGTGATTGTTTAGTCTCGTTAATTAAGATGTGTGTTTCACAGACCTTGTTGTATTTGTCTGCTAAAGTGGTGGATGGTGAGTTGACAATGGTAGTCTTTGTGCTGATGGATTTAGATCCGCATCGTTTGGTGTTTTTGTTCATGCGATAAAGCAGTTTGTTTGTATGCAAACGTTTCTGACTTTGATTTTGTGTGAAGTCAATTGTTTGTGGTTGTTTATTTGCATACCGTTTGCTTGCATGAATGTTGCATGATGATGTTACTTCTGTATCTGCATAACTTTCTGCAGATTTATGTGTTGTTTCTGTTTTAGTTTTATTTGTCCTTGATCGATGATAAATTTGTGATGAACACATATGATGACACTTGTTTGCTAATAATACTTCTTCGTCAATGGTAGTGTCCCTTGGATATCTTTGTATTCCTTGGTTATGTTTCTTGGAATTAATGCCGTAATTGTTTCTAGTTCTCAGAGAAACAAATTGTTTCGACTCATAAAGTTGGAACTTATGAGTTCTCTCAGTTGTTGGTTTGGTAACTGCGGTCTTGTCTTCACGAGAAACTGTCTGTAATGTGAAGTTGTCTTCATTGTCTTGGGCAGTAGTTTCGTTAAGAAGTACTGTCATTGCTGTGCTTTTGTCATTGTTGTTTGTCAGATAATATGATTTCAGTTGAGAGTATTTTAACGAAGTCGAGTCGGTTTGTAATGACTCGTCAAGCTGTTTGTAATGATTAAGCAGAGTTGTTGCTATTGTGTCGTTGACTTCGTCGTTTCCGTTATTACGAGAATATGTCATTAAAGTATAATTGTTTTCGTCGTCTTCGTTCTCACAAAAATGAGTCGTTAATGATGCTTTGTTTAGATCTTCGTTTGTCGTGGTGTTCTTCAGTCGTCTAGTTGTCGTCTCGTTTTCGTTGTCATTCTTTTCAGTCTGGTTATTGTCATCTGTTTCCTGCTCTTGGATAAACTTGGTGGTGGTAATATTGGGTGCGATGATTTGAAGCGCCTCGTGAAGTTGGTCGTTGTGGGTTTTGTGTGTCATTTGTCTTGTCACTATATTAGCATGTTGTGTCTGTTGTTGCACATTTACAGGCTCAATATTTTGTGGATCGGTGGCGTCCTCAGTTCGAGGTGTTAATTTGATGGTGTCATTGAAAGATTCAACCGCCCATGTGTTCGGCACCTCTGTGAATTCGTTTCGAATTCCGTCATCGGTTGCCTCCCTTGTGCTTTTGGCAGTTTGAGACATGCAAGTGTGTTTTTTTAATTCTGGAATCGCTGTTTGCTTTTTGGATACAGTTTTTCTGTTCCCATTCTCTGATTTCTTCTTCAGAGCAGGATCTTATGTTCGGAAGATTCTCAAGGATAATTTCCGCGCAAGGATTTTTCAGTACTGTGCATAGCACTTGTCCTGATATAAAAGGTGTCCGAATTTCGGCAAGTGCTAGGGGGTATCTTTCGATGGTGTCTGCGAATGTGCGACATGTTACGTATTTGTGTGTGTAGTCTTTGTCATTAATTAATGTTCTTTTAATTCCACAAAGAGTCGCTCCGCTATCCCGTATTAGTGTACATTGTTTGTTATTAACAAAACCTGTCGCAAATTTTAACTTGCCTGTTGATGTTAAGGCTGCGTTGGCCATTTCGTTAGACACTGGGATTGTGTGGCCGCATAACAAAGTGGTATCAAGCTGAAATTTTCTGCAGGTGTTACATGTGTCATCAGTGATGGTGTTAATGATCTCTACCGCATTACCTAACTCACTCGCACTTTCATTCTGGATGTCGCATTCGTTCTGTTGTTCAGTTTCTTCATCTGAAGATGTATCTATTAATGCGGCATTGGCCTGCTTCATCATCTTTCGCCCTTCACAACGTCCTGAGAAATGCCCATAACTGGCGCAAAAAAAAACATTTAACTGCTCTCTGATATGCGTTCCTTTTGTTTTTTTGTTTTTCCACTATCATTTGGAGGTGATGTGGATAATTCGGTGATTTGTCACACATCGCGTACTGTTCGTGTGTCAGATGACAATACTGACACAGGACTGGTTTTGTGAACTTAGAGCGTTGTTTGAACCTATTTTCATTTGGTTTTGAATATTTGGTTTTTGTCACCGCTGCTGTTTCATTTTGGCTCATATTTAACTGAAAAATATCGCGATTAGCTGTAAAATATGCTCTCCCCTTATTTTCTATTTCTTGGATAGTCTTACAATCATTTTGCCTTAGAAATTTAGAAAAAGGGGTTGGTATTGTGCTGATAATTTTATCAATTATAATTAGTTCCTTTAGTTTATCATGGCTGTTATTTGTTTTTGCTGAGGTTATCCATTTTGTACAAATATCTTGGACTGTAGACACGTAGTCTATGAACGTTTGGTTAGGTATTTTGAGAACTGTAGTTGATAGCCTGCTGTGTCTAGTGAAAAATGTTGGAGTATTCTTTGTTTCAAATAGTTGTAATCTTTCCTCATGTCTTGTGGAATTGTCTCTATCACTTTTAAGGGCTCTAATGCTAAATTTCTCATCAGAATAAATGCCCAGTCGACTGTTTTAACGTTATGGTAGGTCATCAAACACTCGAAGTTCTCTAAATATGCGCTTATTGAATCTTCTGAACAAAAGGGCTTGACTAAGCTTTTATATTTGTTGTATTTTTGTTCCTCTTCCTTACTTCTAATTTTGTTTACTGAAATTTCTAAGTTGGAGTCAATTTCCATTTGTTTCAGTTTTATCTGTGTTTCTGCGTTTAATTGGGCTTGCTTGGTCGCAGCTTCGAGCTCCATTTGCATCTTCTTCTCTTGAGCCTGCAGTTGCATTTTCTTTTCTTCAGCCTCCATTTGCATCTGCATCTTTTTCTCTTGAGCCTCCATTTGCATCTGCATCTTTTTCTCTTCTCTTTCCGTTTGCATCTTTTTCTCTTCTCTTTCTGCTGCTCTGTCTTCTCGTGAAATATTTTCTGAATGCGTCTTTTGTGCCCATTCTGAAAGTTTCTCGGCAGTATACCCTAACTTAATTCATAATTCAATGCACTGTTCTAATGTTGACATCTTGTATTTTAGTTAGTGTTCACTTTATAGAAATTACATCCCTTTGAAATTAGTCTGTGTGTACAAACTTGGTTATCCCCCTTAATGGTTACATTCAAATTTGCACGAGCAGGTTCACTTGGTTATAATATTAGCATATATATGAAAAGCAATGCAAAGAAAAATGTTACATCAATGAAACATGAATGAGTATCGCTTAGGGATCTAATGAGCATGAAATGGGACTCATCTTATTTTTACTGGTATCTTGACTGTAGTGTTGGTTGGTTCTCCTGTTTTCTCGCCACTGCTGGGGCACAGTTTACATACACACGATCTTTCGCGGAACAATCTGATGTTGGAATAAAAAAAAAATTAGTAATTGTCACTGTAATTGTCCAGTCATGTCAATGTCAAATTTCATGAACATCATAATTTAATTACTTTTTTAGAGGTACTACAATAGCTCATTTACAGATGATACAATAGTAGCTGCAAAGTTGTAGACTTTGTTATGGATGAAAGTTGATATATTTTACTTGGCAAAACCAAGAGCTGTCTGGAAAGTAAAGCTTGTGCTTGCCAAAACCGGCTTGAAGCCCCCAAATAGCCTGTCACCGTCCTAGATACCTAGGGGAATGAAACTCGGGCTCATACAGGCAACAAACTCCGTTCAGATGCAATCTAACATCATTTATTTATATTATGTTACATCAAGCTGGCGAAGAAAGGTTTTCGCAGCCAGCAACCCTCGAATTGCTTATCACAGGAGTTTACAATAAACCAATAATACATGATCAGTACAACAGCTCTATCAGCTATCTAACGTATGCGTAAGACCCCTAAATACACTTGGGTTTTAAGCTATCAAGTCCCCCTTAAGGTAAGCCCTGTTGCTTCTTCGATGTCCAGTCCGTGTCTGCCTTTCCACACGTGTCGCAATCCGACACGGGTGGTAACTCTCTCCGAGTTTCTCGTGGACCCCGCAATCGGCGGGCTCCATCGGTGTCCACGGGGCTGTGGACACGCTGACCGGTCCTTCGAGAAGGCTCTGGATTATTCGAGCCTTCGAGTGACTCGGTTCTTTCCCTTTAGCTGGAGTTCTATCCCTTCTCCACTCTCTATTATCTTTATGTTAATACCGCCCTCATGTGAGACTGTGACAGGAGTTCTCCTCCCCCCCCCCCTGCTTTGATGGGTTATTATATGGTAATTAGTTTTGTACTAATTCTGTCACAGGATCACATGAAGTAGGTGTTTGTAGTTTGGTGGATAGTAACTTGGCAACCTATATATCTGCATCAATAACTCATGTATTCTCCCATACAGCACTTCAAGATGATTGCTGAAGAGGTCTCCTCTCTCTTCTATATTCTTAAACATGCTTATCTGACCGAAGTTCCGTGACGTTTCCAGTTGTTTTTGCAACCGCGCCCTTCTCAAGTATCCATATGATACCAAGATATAAAACTCTGTGTAAGGGAGTTTTAACAAGACAAATTGTCTTGGCTTATTTAAGTACACTCGCAAATCTTGTCCTGCATGTGTATTTCGATACATTTTTACTTCCGTATGTTGTATACTGCTAGATATATATTTATACCGTTGTTTTATCCCATCTGACTACGTATGTTCTTGTTTGCTTGTTATTGTATTGACTGATATGTTGCTGTCTATAATAAACTGACTGTGTTTTAATTGTTAGTGTTCAGTTTTGAGTCTGTCTTAGTTCATGTATAAAGTGTGTGCTCAATGTGTGTATGTGATGTGTGGTTTACTTCTAAGCGTCACGAGTTGGAATATCCTTTGTCATGAATTACCCAATCTGTGTAATGCATGATCAGGGCATTCAAACAGTGATACTTAGATTTAGTGTATTTAATACTAAACATGTATCAACAATTCAGACAGGTAGTACATTTTTACATGAAAAACGCAGACAAATTAAAATAAATACATTTTGCGTACAATTTGTCCGCTCAGTATATCGCTCTCTCATTTAATTCATTCGCTCTCTCATTCGTACATCTTTGATCTAAAATAGTATTTTGTTAAAATATACAAATAAAGTTGAGGTAAGTCTTACTGCCCTTAGAAAAACAGATTAGGCGATATGTTCCCTTTACTCTAGCAAGTACTTTTTGTACTAGTAATCAAAAAATGGTTTATAACTTAAATAGAAAAATTGTATTGGAAGAATATTTCAACTATGAGTGAAAATGTTTGTAATATATTATGGTAGAAAATATACAAGTTACGTGTTGACATATTTTATATACATAATGAAATACAAGTGTAATACATATTAACTAATAGTAAATTAATTAACTCCAACGACGATGTGTGTGTTGTCCTCCTGTTGTCCGTGTGTTGTGCCACCAATGTTAACAGTTTGTATAGCTGTCTTTTGTATGTTGTAATAGTCGTAGTTCTATTCCGGTAGTTTGCGAAGTTCCTTGAAATAGCGAGTATGCAGAGTTCTTAATCTTTACACGATGACTTTAAGTTCGTTGGTTGATGAAATAACTTCCCAGATATTATATATCGCTCGGATTGTTTTTAAAGCATTGCCAATTGCTAATATGGCTTAATACAATATAGGGTTCTCAAAGTTTCGTGTCCGTGAATGTTATAAGTAGCTTATTCACTTAGCCGTTGATACTTCTGAATCACAGTTCTACAGTAAGTGTAAAGGTACACTGTTCTATGCAACAGACTAAAATATCACAGCTTATTATATGGCGACTAATTAATGTGCATAGTGTTAGTCTGCTGGTGCATTGGTCTGTCGTGATAATAGGTCAGCAATGATATTATCCGTACCCTTGATGTGACGGATTTCAAAGTCAAAATCCTGAAGTAAAAGACACCATCTTGCTAATCGATGATTCTTTGGGACGCCTTGTTTCAATACCAGCAGTGGCGCATTATCGGTCAAAACAACAAAATGGGAACCTAAGAGGAACGTAGATAAACGACGCATACAAAAAAGTAGACTTAATGCCTCCAACTCAACTGTGGAATAACGGATTTCTGCCTTTTTCAGCTTGCGGCTGACATAGAGTATTGGATGTCTCACGCCTTGATACTCCTGCATCAGGCATCCTCCAATTGCGATAGCACTCGAATCTGTGGTCAGAATAAAAGGTATATCTATGTTTGGTAATCTCAATACGGGTGGGTTAGAAAAAATTGATTTCAATTTGCACATTACATCCTCTAAGCGGATACTCTTACAATTGCACATCCTATATAATTGTATAGGTATCGATGTAAAAATGAGTCTAAATAATGTAAGAGTGAAAATAAATTTACTATAGGCATATCTCAAAGTTATATGAAAAACTCTGCACCAACAGGAGTTAATGAACTGTAGCATGGTCTTTGCTCTTTCAATTTGGCGCAAAGTTGATTGATATATGAATGAGATGGTAAATATGATGGACAATTTGTTTGTTATCCGGATAGTGGTGAAAGATACATTTTGAAAGGTAAGTAATGTTGGTTGAAGTTGGGTTAACAGCAAAAGTAGCAAGAGTGTCAGTGGTTTGTCTTTGTTCATTCTACTGGTTGGTGAATGTGATTGTTTAGTCTCGTTAATTAAGATGTGTGTTTCACAGACCTTGTTGTATTTGTCTGCTAAAGTGGTGGATGGTGAGTTGACAATGGTAGTCTTTGTGCTGATGGATTTAGATCCGCATCGTTTGGTGTTTTTGTTCATGCGATAAAGCAGTTTGTTTGTATGCAAACGTTTCTGACTTTGATTTTGTGTGAAGTCAATTGTTTGTGGTTGTTTATTTGCATACCGTTTGCTTGCATGAATGTTGCATGATGATGTTACTTCTGTATCTGCATAACTTTCTGCAGATTTATGTGTTGTTTCTGTTTTAGTTTTATTTGTCCTTGATCGATGATAAATTTGTGATGAACACATATGATGACACTTGTTTGCTAATAATACTTCTTCGTCAATGGTAGTGTCCCTTGGATATCTTTGTATTCCTTGGTTATGTTTCTTGGAATTAATGCCGTAATTGTTTCTAGTTCTCAGAGAAACAAATTGTTTCGACTCATAAAGTTGGAACTTATGAGTTCTCTCAGTTGTTGGTTTGGTAACTGCGGTCTTGTCTTCACGAGAAACTGTCTGTAATGTGAAGTTGTCTTCATTGTCTTGGGCAGTAGTTTCGTTAAGAAGTACTGTCATTGCTGTGCTTTTGTCATTGTTGTTTGTCAGATAATATGATTTCAGTTGAGAGTATTTTAACGAAGTCGAGTCGGTTTGTAATGACTCGTCAAGCTGTTTGTAATGATTAAGCAGAGTTGTTGCTATTGTGTCGTTGACTTCGTCGTTTCCGTTATTACGAGAATATGTCATTAAAGTATAATTGTTTTCGTCGTCTTCGTTCTCACAAAAATGAGTCGTTAATGATGCTTTGTTTAGATCTTCGTTTGTCGTGGTGTTCTTCAGTCGTCTAGTTGTCGTCTCGTTTTCGTTGTCATTCTTTTCAGTCTGGTTATTGTCATCTGTTTCCTGCTCTTGGATAAACTTGGTGGTGGTAATATTGGGTGCGATGATTTGAAGCGCCTCGTGAAGTTGGTCGTTGTGGGTTTTGTGTGTCATTTGTCTTGTCACTATATTAGCATGTTGTGTCTGTTGTTGCACATTTACAGGCTCAATATTTTGTGGATCGGTGGCGTCCTCAGTTCGAGGTGTTAATTTGATGGTGTCATTGAAAGATTCAACCGCCCATGTGTTCTGCACCTCTGTGAATTCGTTTCGAATTCCGTCATCGGTTGCCTCCCTTGTGCTTTTGGCAGTTTGAGACATGCAAGTGTGTTTTTTTTAATTCTGGAATCGCTGTTTGCTTTTTGGACACAGTTTTTCTGTTCCCATTCTCTGATTTCTTCTTCAGAGCAGGATCTTATGTTCGGAAGATTCTCAAGGATAATTTCCGCGCAAGGATTTTTCAGTACTGTGCATAGCACTTGTCCTGATATAAAAGGTGTCCGAATTTCGGCAAGTGCTAGGGGGTATCTTTCGATGGTGTCTGCGAATGTGCGACATGTTACGTATTTGTGTGTGTAGTCTTTGTCATTAATTAATGTTCTTTTAATTCCACAAAGAGTCGCTCCGCTATCCCGTATTAGTGTACATTGTTTGTTATTAACAAAACCTGTCGCAAATTTTAACTTGCCTGTTGATGTTAAGGCTGCGTTGGCCATTTCGTTAGACACTGGGATTGTGTGGCCGCATAACAAAGTGGTATCAAGCTGAAATTTTCTGCAGGTGTTACATGTGTCATCAGTGATGGTGTTAATGATCTCTACCGCATTACCTAACTCACTCGCACTTTCATTCTGGATGTCGCATTCGTTCTGTTGTTCAGTTTCTTCATCTGAAGATGTATCTATTAATGCGGCATTGGCCTGCTTCATCATCTTTCGCCCTTCACAACGTCCTGAGAAATGCCCATAACTGGCGCAAAAAAAAAACATTTAACTGCTCTCTGATATGCGTTCCTTTTGTTTTTTTGTTTTTCCACTATCATTTGGAGGTGATGTGGATAATTCGGTGATTTGTCACACATCGCGTACTGTTCGTGTGTCAGATGACAATACTGACACAGGACTGGTTTTGTGAACTTAGAGCGTTGTTTGAACCTATTTTCATTTGGTTTTGAATATTTGGTTTTTGTCACCGCTGCTGTTTCATTTTGGCTCATATTTAACTGAAAAATATCGCGATTAGCTGTAAAATATGCTCTCCCCTTATTTTCTATTTCTTGGATAGTCTTACAATCATTTTGCCTTAGAAATTTAGAAAAAGGGGTTGGTATTGTGCTGATAATTTTATCAATTATAATTAGTTCCTTTAGTTTATCATGGCTGTTATTTGTTTTTGCTGAGGTTATCCATTTTGTACAAATATCTTGGACTGTAGACACGTAGTCTATGAACGTTTGGTTAGGTGATGGGGCTAATTTTGAGAACTGTAGTTGATAGCCTGCTGTGTCTAGTGAAAAATGTTGGAGTATTCTTTGTTTCAAATAGTTGTAATCTTTCCTCATGTCTTGTGGAATTGTCTCTATCACTTTTAAGGGCTCTAATGCTAAATTTCTCATCAGAATAAATGCCCAGTCGACTGTTTTAACGTTATGGTAAGTCATCAAACACTCGAAGTTCTCTAAATATGCGCTTATTGAATCTCCTGAACAAAAGGGCTTGACTAAGCTTTTATATTTGTTGTATTTTTGTTCCTCTTCCTTACTTCTAATTTTGTTTACTGAAATTTCTAAGTTGGAGTCAATTTCCATTTGTTTCAGTTGTATCTGTGTTTCTGCGTTTAATTGGGCTTGCTTGGTCGCAGCTTCGAGCTCCATTTGCATCTTCTTCTCTTGAGCCTGCAGTAGCATTTTCTTTTCTTCAGCCTCCATTTGCATCTGCATCTTTTTCTCTTGAGCCTCCATTTGCATCTGCATCTTTTTCTCTTCTCTTTCTGTTTGCATCTTTTTCTCTTCTCTTTCTGCTGCTCTGTCTTCTCGTGCAATATTTTCTGAATGCGTCTTTTGTGCCCATTCTGAAAGTTTCTCGGCAGTATACCCTAACTTAATTCCTAATTCAATGCACTGTTCTAATGTTGACATCTTGTATTTTAGTTAGTGTTCACTTTATCGAAATTACATCCCTTTGAAATTAGTCTGTGTGTACAAACTTGGTTATCCCCCTTAATGTTTACATTCAAATTTGCACGAGCAGGTTCACTTGGTTATAATATTAGCATATATATGAAAAGCAATGCAAAGAAAAATGTTACATCAATGAAACATGAATGAGTATCGCTTAGGGATCTAATGAGCATGAAATGGGACTCATCTTATTTTTACTGGTATCTTGACTGTAGTGTTGGTTGGTTCTCCTGTTTTCTCGCCACTGCTGGGGGACAGTTTACATACACACGATCTTTCGCGGAACAATCTGATGTTGGAATAAAAAAAAATTAGTAATTGTCACTGTCCAGTCATGTCAATGTCAAATTTCATGAACATCATAATTTAATTACTTTTTTAGAGGTACTACAATAGCTCATTTACAGATGATACAATAGTAGCTGCAAAGTTGTAGACTTTGTTATGTATGAAAGTTGATATATTTTACTTGGCAAAACCAAGAGCTGTCTGGAAAGTAAAGCTTGTGCTTGCCAAAACCGGCTTGAAGCCCCCAAATAGCCTGTCACCGTCCTAGATACCTAGGGGAATGAAACTCGGGCTCATACAGGCAACAAACTCCGTTCAGATGCAATCTAACATCATTTATTTATATTATGTTACATCAAGCTGGCGAAGAAAGGTTTTCGCAGCCAGCAACCCTCGAATTGCTTATCACAGGAGTTTACAATAAACCAATAATACATGATCAGTACAACAACTCTATCAGCTATCTAACGTATGCGTAAGACCCCTAAATACACTTGGGTTTTAAGCTATCAAGTCCCCCTTAAGGTAAGCCCTGTTGCTTCTTCGATGTCCAGTCCGTGTCTGCCTTTCCACACGTGTCGCAATCCGACACGGGTGGTAACTCTCTCCGAGTTTCTCGTGGACCCCGCAATATGCGGTCTCCATCGGTGTCCACGGGGCTGTGGACATGCTGACCGGTCCTTCGAGAAGGCTCTGGATTATTCGAGCCTTCGAGTGACTCGGTTCTTTCCCTTTAGCTGGAGTTCTATCCCTTCTCCACTCTCTATTATCTTTATGTTAATACCGCCCTCATGTGAGACTGTGACAAGCATCTACCCATCGCCAGATATGACAGAAGAAGGCGATTGATGTCAGATATAAAGAAGATTTAACAACTGCATTTTCCTCCTTCCGGTACAATGGCGACAAGATGACGCGTTACTTTTCGGAGGGACGCTATTTAGTGTTTTTCATTGGATTTCGTGTGATTTCCTTTGGATTCCCTGTGAATAGTGTTTCCCTGTGGATTATGTGATGTTATATTGTGTTCCTTTTATTGGAAGTTTTCAAAAGAAGCCACGGAAGGCAGGTGGTGGATGTAATTTTGAGGGCAGCTGACAGATATTTGTGGGTCATGGCCTCGAGTTACACGACGGCAGGCAAAGGAACTCGTCTTGAGTCAATGGCTGCGGTCTACAACCAATAAGGTCACTGCCATTGAGGAAAGCAACGGCAAACTACCTCTTTAAATGTGCCTAGTATATCATGAATCGCTTAAAGACCGATCATCGCAAGACAAGGACAGAGACGTTAAAATTAGCAACTTGGAACGTTAGGGCGTTAAACAACGACGGAAAATTAGAGAACATAAAACAAGAAATTGAAAGAGAAAAAATTAATATTTTAGGTATGTACGAAACGAGATGGACAGGAGCAGGCATCAAGATAGAAGATGATTTCAAGATTATTTATTCTGGAGGTGAAGATCGTCATAGGGGAGTGGCAATTATTCTGGACCGGACAACATCAAAATCTATTCAAGGATATTGGGCCGTGGCGGACAGAGTTCTACACGTTAAATTAAGTGGCAGACCTT
Source organism: Cepaea hortensis (assembly GCA_963921405.1). Classification (NCBI taxonomy): domain Eukaryota; kingdom Metazoa; phylum Mollusca; class Gastropoda; order Stylommatophora; family Helicidae; genus Cepaea; species Cepaea hortensis. The sequence goes on along the minus strand of OY992889.1, from coordinate 50,493,586 downwards.
TTAGCATAAATATTATTCAAGAATATGCCCCAACAGGAGAATCCAGTGAAGATAGTGTAGAAGAATGTTATAATGACATAGAGTCTGCCTTAAAGAAATGTAAAAATTCAGAAATAAACATCATAATAGGGGACTTCAATGCAAAAGTAGGAAATCAAGGAGATAGATACACAGTAGGAAACTATGGTTTAGGAGAGAGAAATGAAAGAGAATACAGACTCGTAGAGTGGGCAAAAGAACAGGAAATGATTGTAGGAAACACCTGGTTCAAACAACACCCTAGAAGATTATGGACATGGAGGAGTCCTGATAGCAGAATTAGAAACCAGATTGACTACATTCTGATTAGCAGAAGATTTAGAAACGCATTAACAATAGCAAAAACAGTTCCAAGTGCTGATTGTTATAGTGACCACAGATTACTCACAGGAACATTGAGGATAAAGTTGAATAAAGTCAAGTATATAACAGGAAACACTAAATATTATTTGTGTACATTGAGTAATGACAAGGAAATACAAAACAAATTCAACATAGAAGTACAGAACAGATTTGAAATTTTGACTGATCTAGAGATCATATTCCAGGATGTGGATGATCAATGGGAAACGTTGAAGAATTCAATCAATGTGGCTGCAGAAACAACTATTCCAAAATTAAAGAAGGTGGGTCGTATGAAATGAATGACTGAAGAAATTTTACACCTCATGGAAACAAGAAGACTCAACAAAAATAATTCTGTCAAATATGAAGAAATTCGCAGACAAGTCAGAACATTATGTAAGGAGGCCAAAGAAGCATGGCTTGAGGAAAAGTACTTAGAAATTGAAAGCCAACACAACAGTCAAAATACCAAATTAGTGCACACAAGAATTCAGGAACTTACTAATAAAAGAACAAGTACATCAACAGGGTGTCTAAAAACTGAAGATGGCAAAATCATAATAGAAAAAGACCAGATTCTACATGTATGGACAGATTATGTGAAACACCTTTATGGTGATAACAGAGACGAACAGTGTGATATTAGATTTAATAATGAAGGACCGTCAATTTTGGAGATGGAGGTTCGAAATGTTCTTAAGCATATGAAAGCTGGCAAGGTCCCCGGTGCAGATAATATCACATCAGAAATGATTAAAGCTTTAGAAGAATTTGGACTAGATCAAGTCACCAGACTGCTGAACACATTATATGATACTGGAGATATACCTCCTGAATTATGTAACTCTATATTTATTGCAATCCCAAAGAAATCAGGAACCTTGGAATGTGATCAACATAGAACAATTAGTATAATGAGTCACATCACAAAGATTTTGCTAAGAATTATCATGCAAATAATGAGGAAGAAGATACAACCTGAAATAGGGGAAGAACAATGCGGGTTTGTAGAAGGAAAGGGTACAGTAAATGCTGTGTATATGCTGCGAACAGTTATTGAACGTGCTATAGAAGTAAACAAGGATATACATCTTTGCTTTATTGAATACCATGGACAGATAGAAAAACCAATGACCAAGTACTACAAGAGACAAATGAAAATCGTAGATTGATTAGAGAAATTAGACGTAGACAGTCAAAATGTTTTGGACATGTTATGAGAAGAAATGGACTGGAGAACTTAGTGACAGCTGGCAAGATCGAAGGGAACAGACCAAGAGGAAGACCGAGAGGAAAATACCTGGATGGCTTGGCCACATGGCATGGGCGAGACAGGAACACTGAGCTGATCCACGACTCTGGTGATCGAGTGAAATGACGGATCATGACCGCCCACGCTTTCCGGCATGGCACATGATTGATTGATTGATTTATTGACTATACAAAGGCTTTTGATAGCATTAGACATGTCAGCATGGTGGATATGCTTGCAGATCTACAAATTGATGGGAAAGACATTAGACTTATAAAAATCATATATTGGAAAACAACAAGCTGCAATAAGGATTGATAATGAAGTGGGACAGTATCAGCCAATTAAGAGAGGTGTTAGGCAGGGATGTGTGATGTCTCCAGATCTTTTTTCCCTGTACAGTGAAAATATTTTCAGAAATGTAGAGGATATAAATGGAATCAGCATTGGAGGACGAAACATCAATAACATTAGATATGCAGATGATACAGTATTAATTGCAGACAATGCGGAGGACCTGCAAAAATTAGTAGATGCGGTTGTTGTACACAGTGAGCAACTGGGGTTAGAATTAAATTGTAAAAAGACTCAGGTTATGATCGTCAGTAGGAAGGAAGAAGTGCCACAATGTAATATACAAGTAAATGGAAATATTCTTCAACAAGTGAATCGGTACAATTAACTTGGAACAGTTATAACATCTGATGGGAGATGCCTTGAAGAGATTAGAACAAGAATCGCCAGTAGCCTTTAGCAAGATGAAAAACATTCTGACCAATAAAAAGATGTCAATTGAAACGAGAAAAAGAGTGTTGAGGGGATACATAGAGCCTGTTCTTTTGTATGGATGTGAATCTTGGACAATGATCAGTCAAGCTGAAAAGCATCTGATGGCTGCAGAAATGTGGTTTCTGAGGAAAATGCAAAGAATACCATGGACAGACAGAAAAACCAATGACCAAGTACTACAGGAGACAAATGAACATCGTAAACTGATTAGAGAAATTAGACGTAGACAGTCAAAATTGTTTAGACATGTTATTGTGACAGGTTGGCCCACCTCTCATATCGGTTTTTTTTTCTAGATGGAAATAGCCGTCAGTAAACCCCTCTATGTATCCTGTATTATTTTTTGTTTTATCTATATTTTCAAATATTAGCTAAGATAATCTTTGTTTAGTGTATTCATATACCTAAAACTATAAAGAGAGCTAAAATACGATTTCTTCTAATAGTTAGAAGTAGATGTAGGGTAGGGTTCGTTTACAAGCCAAGAAATCAAGTCAGGCTGAATTGTATAGTCAGGTTTGGCTGTGAATAATAATTTGGCCACAGGAAGGGAACTCTCCTGGATGAGAAGTTAACTTCCGGTAGCACCCTAACATCTGTCATTTCTGACAGCAGGCTGGTGGGAGAAGGAGCTATCGAGTCAATTGGCTAAAATTGAACACTGGTCTGTGTTTAGACAATTTTTTTCTGGCTCTTGTTAAGCCGAACAACCCACTAAAACATAGAAAAGCCAATTATAGTCTCCACTCCCGATAGGCCAGTCAAAATCTAGTTGCAGGGTGAGTTAATAATAATTTTGTTAAATATTTTTCTGTGTGTCAATATGCCGGCAAAATCTAAAGGCCATGCCGATCGATAATAGATACTATTAATTAAAACTAGTGTTAGTTAACTAATATTAGAATTAGGACCATGTTTGTGCCATGTGGCTTGCCGACAAGGGTAAAACGCAAAGCTCGTCACATGTGGCATTAGAATTATGGATAAATTACATTACGTGATTCTCGAAATTAGGTAACCGCCTGCGGAAGGACACCTGAGTTAGTCAGTAGACGATTAGAGTTAAGATAATTTAATTATGTGCTTAACTTCGGAACTAGCGTATTTCTCTAGATAATATACTTAGTAGTGAAGGAATCAGTTCAGAGAGTGAATAAGTTACAATTAATTATTCTTTATTAATCTCTATCTTGCCCATAGTCAGATTACTACCATGTGGTCCAATATGGCCCACTTAACAAAGTTCAAACCTTGGGGGAATTCTCCAACCCTAATATTGTTCTTGTGTATAGTGAAAGTAATCTAGCTAGGAAATCTTCTAGATAATTAATTATGGTTTAATTAATATAAGGAGGACTTGCTAGTAGTACAACTCATAACTCTTTAAGTGAACTTGTGGTGTTTCATGGATTTAATGGTTCACTCGTGTACATCGTGACGTTATAGCTGTTGTGTGTGATTTCATTGCATTCTATGTAATTCATCAATATGTGATGTTATTTCAGCGCGTGGAGTGTACTTTGTGTGTTTCCATACTTAGAAAACGATGTGTGTTGTTTCATCGATTTAATGGTTTGTTAATGTATATGGTGACGTCGGAGTTGTGGCGTCTGAGTTTCATTCCATTGAAGTCATCCAATGATATGTACTGTTAATTCATTATGTGAAGTGTGGTTCATGTTTCCATGAGTAATCAGGACTTAGAATATATATTGGAATGTGGTCTTTGAAGTAGAGCATTGTGATTGTACATGTTTGATCTAAATATCAGCAGAGAGAATAGAATATCATTTGTGTGCTGTTTCCATTAGATCAGTGTGCTGTTGTAGATTTCAGATAAGGAATCAAAATATGTAAATTAAGATAGTACATGCTATCAAACATTATATGAGACAAGCATGCCATGCAGGACCATGACATGGCCAAAAGAATTTACAACTCCATCTTGAAGGATTATTCACTCCTTCTCATTGTCATTCACAGAGCTTGCACCCTGATCATCTGTAGCCGTAGTCACGACTGGTGATTGAGCTACGAACCACTCACTTGATGCAGCAGAGAGTGGAGTCCATACCACGATCCAGTCAGCACTTTCAGCTTACCATCCAGGAGGCCAAGAATATCAGATGAGTGGCTACCCACCCGTTTGCCACTGCACAGCAATCACAATTTGTCCGCTATTGGCTAGGAGTCTGTGATTACATCCTCTAGCTGAATACTTTGTAGAAATTTAGGTTTATCAGAGATCTGCGTATCTCTTATGTGTCAGTGAGTTCCCAGTGGGGCTCGCGTAGTGTTCTTTAGAATTAAACAAGCTATGTTATATTTGTAATTTTAACAAACTGCGTCTGTCATTGTAGAATTAGATTATAGCATCATCAGATTGTGTGACGAGTGAAAGGACTATATCTATACGTATAAATCGGTCTTATCTCCTGTTGTGTGAGAATACATTAGGCAGTTGGGGCTCATTATTCATCCAGGCACGTTAGCAGGAATCACTTGACATACTGTCTTCGTTGGTTAGTACAGTTAGTCGTCATAACTTTCCGCCTGGCACTGTTAAGAAGTAGTGATCCATTCTGGGACGTTGATAATCATTCTTCTAGAATTGCGAGCCATTTGATCGCTTCTTCAGCAGTGGTTAGATTCTCTATTCGTAGAAGTCTATTTAGTATCTACTTTGATCCAATTCCATCCTAGTAGTATACGCTACGCGACAGTTATGAGAAGAAATGGATTGGAGAACTTAGTGACAACTGGCAAGATCGAGGGGAACAGACCAAGAGGAAGACCGAGAGGAAAATACCTGGATGGCTTGGCCACATGGCATGGACGAGACAGGAACACTGAGCTGATCCACGACACTGGTGATCGAGTGAAATGGCGAGTCATGACCGCCCACGCTTTCCGGCATGGCACATGATTGATTGATTGATTTTCCTCCTCCCATCTCATCTCAGCTTGTTCCTCTTGTACCTTGCGGTGTCGAAGTGAAGTATAAACAGCGGGAGAGTGCCCGCTTATGGGCTTCATGTATCGATATCCCCATGGGCTCTGCTATTCCCTCCGCCCATCGTTTACGTGGTCGGCCTCTTCCTCTGCTTCACTCTGGTCTGTACATCATTGCTTGTTGTAGTATACTGTTAGTTGGTAACTTTCTTGCATGGCCAAACAATTTGACTTAGTTGGTTAGTTGGTTGGTTGGTTGGTTGGTCTGTTGGTTGGTTGGTTGGTTGGTCTGTTGGTTGGTTGGTTGGTTGATTGGTTGGTTAGTTAGTTGGCTGGTTGGTTGATTGGTTGGTTGGTTGGTTGGTTGGTTGGTTGGTTAGTTAATTAGTCGACATATCATCCTCATTGCACATCGAACCATTCATTCTATAAGTGCTAGGATCCCCTCCTCAGTAAGTCCCGCAGAGTGTAGCAGCGCACGACACCAAAACCACCACACACAAAAAAGGCTCGAGACACAGACATTCAATCGGGCATGTGTCCTTAGTGACTTAATGAGTATGCGGGTGATAGAGGTGGAGTGGGACCGAAGAGAGTGGCTGCTGTCTCTGGAGCTGTCTCGGCTGGCAAAGATTAGTTTCATCTTCGTGCCAGGGCATGAGGGTCTACAAGGGAATGAGCAGGCTGACATGCTTGCAGTGGAAGGCGGACGAGCCATGGACCAGGCAGACATTCTGAATGCTCTAAGAGAAGTAAATCGTTTACGAGAACCAAGTGATGACTGTGAATCTACAACCATCCCCAGACTGCGAGAACAGCAAGTTAAAAGAAGCGTGGCCAAACAAGAACACTACGCGGGACGCCAAAGAAGAGTAATAAACCATTTGACTTTCTGCCTTCTAATAAAATCTAGCGCTGCTATAACCCCCACTTTAGTCCTGATTTCTTCATTTCTAATCTTTATCTCTTCTTGATTGATACATCAAGTATTCTTCTGAGGAATCTCATTTCTATTGTTGTGATTTTTCTTTTTCTCTTTTTTCTGTCATTGTCCAGGTCTGGCATTGGTAGCATAGAGTTGGTAGGAAGATTGTACGTAAAGTGTTTTCTTAGTAACTATTGATACATGTTTATTCTTTAGTACTGGTGCCATTTGTCCAATGAGCTGGTTTGCCTTATTGCATCTATTTTCAATCTCTTTTTATGATTTGCCATTTGATGACATTATACTTCCTAGGTACTTAAAACGCATTACTTGTTTCAGGGGGTTGTCGTTTAGGTGAATTGTTGTTTTTTCTTCTTTAGTTATAGTCATTACCTCTGTTTTACCTGTGCTAATTTTCATGTTACTGCATTTCCCTAGCAGTAAGAAATGTTAATGCTGGTTTGTTATTATGCAAGTTTCTGCTTATCGCCTAAGGCAAACTTGGTTTGTATTGCAAGGTTGTCAGTAAGTACAACAATGGCGAGTACACGCCATTCAACTACTTTATTTATCCTTCTCCTGTACACTCAACACTACACTGACGCGTGGAAGTGTTTACCCCCAGAGACAGTTCAAACAGGTCAGTTTAATAGTTATAATTGGTTATTAGTTTTAGTTATGGAAGTTTATGCGCCTCGTAGCGAGGGGTTACGGACGCCGTTCGTAATGCCGCATACCGGCGTTCGAAACACAACTGCGGGCAATTTGGTAGCAGGCCGTCTTGCGTTGATTTTTTACGGAATGGTATAGATGCCGGCTGTTAAGAAATCAATGGCAAACAACTGAACGTAAACTTGAAAAGAGATCACAACAACAAACAATGCTGGTGTTGACTGCGACGTCACGTAAATGATATACAACTTATGGAAGTTCTATATTATCTATATAGACATTAGACGTAGACAGTTAACATTGTTTGGGCATGTTATGAGAAGAAATGAATTGGAGAACTTGGTGACAACTGGCAAGATCGAAAGGAACAGACTAAGGGGAAGACCGAGAAGTAAATACCTGGATGGCTTGGCAACGTGGCATGGTCGAGACATGAACACAGAGCTGATCCACGATTCTGGCGATCGAGTGAGATGGCAAAACATGACCGCCCACGCTTATCGGCATGGGACATGATGGATGGATGGATATTATCTCCCTTTGGGACCGTGTGTATAGTGGAAGATCATTGCCTGTAGAAAGAGGATGGTGTGGCAGGGAGTGACCAGGGGATCGGACCTACACTCAGGTCTCCGAGGAAAGGCCAGACCAACAATTAATCAAATTGCAGCTGATACCATTAGTACTGAGACTCTTCGCTGGTTGTTGAAGATGAGGACGGAGCGTGTATGGGAATGTCCTGAGTGCTTGTGGTGTCGGTTCTTGACTCAACTAGCTTACACTGTTGCACAAAACGTGCGCGTATGTATATATAAGCTAATATGTGTGCTTGCGATTCTCTGCGTGTGCGTCCTCATATTTGTGTGTGTGTATGTAATCAAATACTAAAGAACAAACACATATCAGTGGATACTAAAAAGCAATCCACAGCACAATCTCCCTACCAACTCTATACTACCAGTGCCAAACATGGACAATGACAGAAAAGGAGAAAAGAAAAATTACAACAACGGAAATGAGATTCCTAAGAAGAATACGCATGTATCAAGAAGAGAAAAAAATCAGAAATTATGAAATCAAGACTAGGTTTCATTAGAAAACAGCTACCAACTGACAGTATATCACAACAGGCAACGATGCACAGATCAAATTGAACCAGAAGAAGAGGCTGACCATGTAAACAGAGGGGATAATAGAATCCATGGGAATCTCGATATATGAAGCCCATAAACAGGCACTCTCTCGCTGTTTATGCTTTAACTCTTAACAGCAAGGTACGAGAGGGACATGATGAGACGAGATGATTGTGTAGTAAAAAAAAAAAGTGATTCCACCAATCGACTCGCCTGATTAAGGTTACTTACCTATACAGCCATGAAAAGTAACACAGTAAATTTCTGACGTCCAAATGTAGACTAGTTTATTAAATGTACATACTCAAGCACACCTGCTCCGTGGGTAAGGGGTTAAGGACGCAGTTCATAACCCCGCATACCCGCGTTCGAAACACAGCTGTGGACGATTTGGCAGCAGACTGCTTTACGTTGGTTTTTTTAATGAAATGGTATGGTTGCCGGTCGTTCAGAAAGCAATGGCAAACTACTGAACGTAAACTTGCCCAGGAATCACGAACAGCCAAATAATGCTGGGGTTGACTGCTACGCCCTGTAAAGGATATGCAACTAACTTTATTTTACCCGAGCACACCAAAGATCAACTACATAACAGTGTAGCTTACAACTGGAATTCAGTTACATATGTAATGCGGATGTTGTGTAGTATTTACATCTGCAACTATCAAGTGGGTTCAGGCTGTTATCACAGGGAAAATCACATCCACATACTTTAAAACTAGAAAGGGAAAAAACGTATGCAACAAACAACCGGATCTTTAAATAAAACAAACAGGAAAAACCCAGCGCTGTGATGTCTATTTCTATATTTCCTATACGAATGTTTACTTGGTAGCACTCTTGGTCTTGCTCCTTGAAATAATTCAGTATATACCGCTTTGTATTACTGTCTAATAGTTTGCACTAGCTTAACGAATAATGACATAGTCTCAGAACGAGTCAGTGCGACTGGCCTAGCAAGCCGGCATGGGATCTTCATACTGCTCGTAGAAAAACTAAGAAGTATAAACGGACTGACCCAAATGGATATAGACCCGGCAGTGTTAATGGACTACGAGATAGATCAGCGTCTCAAAAAATAGGCACAATGAACGTCTGTGGTTTTAATAGTAAAGAAGAAGAACTTATAGAAACAATGGAGAAGAGGAAAACTGAGCTGATGGGAATAGCGGACACCAGAATAAAAGGGAAAGGATGCAAGGAGATCCACCATAGTTAAACGTTTGTCTACGCTGGAGTGGAACAGCAAGAAAGGGCAAGGCACGGTGTGGGAATAGTCATTGAACCACGACTAGCAAGAGGAATACTAGAAATAAAATATTTATCAGAATAAATCATAACAGTGAGAATAAAAGAACAAACAATTACAACATATGTACAAATATACGCACCATGTAATACAGACAATAATGAGCAAGAAAGCGAGGAATTCTACGAAGACACCCATGACGTGCTAAATGAAATAGATAAGCAGACTTCAATGCAAGACTAGGACACAACAGATCGGGCATAGAAAAACATCTTAGAGCATTTTGAGACCAACATAATGAAAGAAATGATAACGGAAGTAGACTGATAGAAATAGGCAGCCAACATGACCTCTATATAACAAACACATTTTATAAACACAAAGACTCACAAATTATACACCTTGTATAAATTAAACGATCTAGATACTAAAAGCCAAATTGATTTTATATTAACAAGAAATAACAGAAAGAGAAATATATTAGATGCAAGGGCAGTGCCCAACTTAAGTATTAACGCAGACCACAAAGCAGCCGTTGCCACAATTAGAACCATCAGTAGAAGAAAGCAAAGACCAGTAAAATACATGCCATGCGAATCAGTAAACTTAAAAAACCTCAAAGACGAGACAGTGAGGGAAAATTATGAAAAAGAACTGACTGAAATCTTTGTAAAATTACCTACAGAAAGAAAGACAGTGGAAGAAGAATGGGAGATGTTTAAATCAAGCATTTTAAATACTGCAAAAATAACAAGAGGAACCACGAAGAAACGCAATACACGGATACAGAAAATAACAAGTTGGTGGAACGCAGAAGTAAAGAAAGCTGTAACAGACAAAAGGGGAAAATATAAAAAATGGTCGAACAGCAAACAGGAATGCGATTACATAGAATATAGAATAGCGAGAAGACATGTGAATAAAAAAGTAAAGAGAGAAAAACAAAAAGACTGGGAGGAGTATGGAGAAACTCTAAATAAAAACTGCAAGGATGCACCTAGAAACTTCTACAAAAAGATAAGTGCGATGAGAACCAGAGGAGAATCCTATGACCTAACTGAAATAATTAACAGCGAAAATGGAGAACCAATAAGTGAACAAAAAACAAATCTTAATAAGATGGAAACAGTACTTCGAACAACTTTCAATATCCCATCAGATGTCACAGGAATGCAAGAAACCGACACAGATGCCACCGAAGAACTAGAACCAGACATTGAAAGAAGAAATTATAGAAGCCGTCAGATTAGCCCCATTGAACAAATCACCAGGACAAGTCGAAATACCAAAAAAACCTAATTAAAGCAGCAAGAGAAGTAGGAACAGTTTGGCTTCATAGACTATTCAACCATGTTTGGGTAGAACAACAGACACCACGAGACTGAGGAAACACCATAATTAACCCAATTTGGAAAAACAAAGGCAGCAAACGAGACTGCAAACAAGACAGATGCATTTCACTGTTGAGTCATACTGGGAAAATAGTTTGCAAAATTCTTGAGAACAGATTACGAACTACTATAGAACTCCAGCTAAGCGAAACACAACTTGGATTTAGGAAAAACAAAGGATGTAAAGATGTCATTTTTGCTCTTAGACAACTTACAGAAAGATCAATCGAATTCAATGAAACACTCCACTTAGCCTTTGTCAACCAAGAAAAGGCATTTGATAGAGTAGATAGAAACAAGCTGTGGGAAATCCTTAAACAATATGGAGTGAGTACACTTCTAACAAACCTATGTAGAAGCTTATACAACAACAGTGAATACATAGTGAGAGCAACTGAGAGCAATTCAGAACCATTCACTATAAGATCCGGAGTACGACGAGGTTGTGTTCTGTCATCTCTCTTGTTTATAACATACTAGCTGACCCGGCCCGGCTTCGCCCAGATCCTGGTGGGGAGCATCTCATTTAATTCATATAAGTAGTCATATAAGTTCTCGTTCCCGTTACCGACTATCTGTCTGTCTGTCTATCTGTCTGTCTGTCTGTCTGACCCGGCCCGTCTTCGCCCAGACCCTGATGGGGAGAATCTCATTTAATTCATATAAGTAGTCATATAAGTTCCCGTTCCGACTATCTATCTGTCTGTCTGTCTGACCCGGGCCGGCATCGCCCAACTCCTGGTGGGGAGAATCTCATTTAATTCATATAAGTAGTCATATAAGTTCCCGACTGTCTGTCTGTCTGTCTGTCTGTCTGTCTGTCTGTCTGTCTGTCTGTCTATCTATCTATCTATCTGTCTGTCTGTCTGTCTGACCCGGCCCATCCCATGGTGGAGAGCATCTCATTTAAATTATATAAGTAGTCATATAAGATCCCGTTCCCGACTATCTGTCTGACTGTCTGTCTGTCTTGGGTAAATGGAGGAGGGAGGAGGAAGAGGGAGGTGGAGGAGGGAAGAGGAGGGAGGAGGAGGGAGGAGACAGGAGGAGTAGGGAGGAATAGGAGGGAGGAGGAGGGATTAGGAGGAGGAGGGAGGAGTAGTGTGGAGGAGGAGGCGAGGAGGAAGAGGGAGGAGGAGGGAGAAGGAGGGAGGAGGAAAACGCAGGAGGAGAAGGGAGCAGGAGGAGGAGAGGGAGGAAAAGGGAGGAGGAGGGAGGAGGAGGAGAGAGTAGGAGGATGGAGGAGGCGGAGGGAGAAGGAAGAGGGAGGAGGAAGAGGGAGAATGAGGAGGGAGAAGGAGGAGAAGGAGGGGGAGGAGGGGAGGAGGAGGAGGAGGGAGGAAGAGGGAGGAGGAGGAATGTGAAGGGAGGAGGAGGGAGGAGGTAGAGGGAGGAGGAGGGAGGAGAGGAGGTAGAGGGAGGAGGAGGAGGGAGGAGGCGGAGAGGGAGGAGGGGGAGGAGGGAGGAGGAGGAGGAGGGAGGAGGAGTGATGAGGAGGAGGGAGGAGGAGAGAGGAGGAGGAGGGAGGAGGAGGAGGGAGGAGGAAGAGGGAGGAGGAGGAATGTGAAGGGAGGAGGAGGGAGGAGGTAGAGGGAGGAGGAGGGAGGAGGAGGAGTGAGGAGGAGGAGAGGGAGGAGGAGGAAGGAGGAGGGGGAGGAGGGAGGAGGAGGAGGGAGGAAGAAGGAGGAGGAGGGAGAAGGAGGGATGAGGAGGAGGGAGGAGGAGGAAGAGGGAGGAGGAGGAATGTGAAGGGAGGAGGAGGTAGAGGGAGGAGGAGGAGGGAGGAGGAGGGATGAGGAGGAGGAAGAGGGAGGAGGAGGGAGGAGGTAGAGGGAGGAGGAGGAGGAGTGAGGAGGAGGAGAGGGAGGAGGAGGAAGGAGGAGGGGGAGGAGGGAGGAGGAGGGAGGAAGAAGGAGGAGGAGGGAGAAGGAGGGATGAGGAGGAGGAGGGAGGAGGAGGAAGAGGGAGGAGGAGGAATGTGAAGGGAGGAGGAGGGATAGGGAGGAGGGGAAGAGGAAGAGGGTAGGAGGAAGAGTGGAGAGGAGGAGGGAGGATGTAGAGGGAGGAGGAGGGAGGAAAAGGGAGGAGGGAGGAGGTAGGAGGAGGAGGAAGAGGGAAGAGGGAGAAGAAGGGAGAAGGAGGAGTGAGGATGATGAGGGAGAAGGAGGCAGGAGGAGGGAGGCAGGAGGAGGAGGAGGGATAAGGAGGGAGAGGGAGGAGAAGGGAAGATGAGGGAGGAGGGGGAGGAGGCGGATGGAGTAGGATGGAGGAGGAGGGGAGAGGAAGAGGGAGAAGAAAGAGGGAGAAGGAGGAGGGAGTCGGGAGAGGGATGAGAGGGAGGAAGAAGAGAGGAGGAGAGAGTTCGCCATTCCGAATTCATACTCGTCTAGTTCTTCCCTTCTACACGACTGTAGATAACTTCCTTACACATAAAAAGATGAATTGTTATTGATATTGCCGTGGCATGGAGGAATATCAGCAGCAGAGTTGATCCAAAAAACCAAAGACTGAGATCTACGGAGAGCCATGAACGCCTACGCCAGCCGGCACGGCACTTGATGATGATGATTGCCGTGTGACGATTCTGTGTAGTCACGTCATTTTCTTCCCTTTCCCTAGCGTTTTGGTTCGGGGATTCTTTCATCATCAATCAATCAATCAATCATGTGCCATGCCGGAAAGCGTGGGCGGTCATGATTCGCCATTTCACTCGATCACCAGAGTCGTGGATCAGCTCAGTGTTCCTGTCTCGTCCATGCCATGTGGTCAAGCCATCCAGGTATTTTCCTCTCGGTCTTCCTCTTGGTCTGTTCCCCTCGATCTTGCCAGCTGTCACCAAGTTCTCCAGTCCATTTCTTCTCATAACATGTCCAAAAAATTTTGACTGTCTACGTCTAATTTCTCTAATCAATCTTTCATCATCATCATCATATATTTACGTACGTATTTTGGGAGGGGGAGGAGGGAGAAACGTCTAATTTCTCTAATCAATCTTTCATCATCATCATCATATATTTACGTACGTATTTTGGGAGGGGGAGGAGGGAGGAGGAGGAAGAAGGAAAAAAAACTATGACAGTTGACAGCTCTGGAATGAAAGTAAGGCGTGTAGAAAATTTCATCTCAATCGGATGGGCCGTTAGCGAAAAAATAAAGGACATACATATTTACATACATACATATTTACATACATACACTTTGATTTATATATATAGATATAGACAACATATGTAAAGAAACCAGTCAAACAGAGACCGCAAGAACACCGCATGACGAGAACCATCTGCAAATCTAACCATTAGAGAACTCCTGTTTGCGGACGACCAAGCCCTAATAGCAAAATCAGAGGCTGAATTACAAGACCACATGAATAGTCTAAACGAAATGTATAGGGAACATAACATGAAAATTAGCACAAGCAAAACAGAGGTAATGACTATAACTAAAGAAAAACAAACAACAATAATTCACCTAAACGAACATCCCTTGAAACAAGTAAAGAGTTTCAAGTACCTAGGATGTATAATATCATCAAATGGGAGATCAGAAGACGAGATCGAAAATAGATGCAATAAGGCAAACCAACTCATTCGACAAATTACACCAATACTAAAGAACAAACATGTATCAATAATTACTAAGATAGCACTTTACAACACAATCGTCCTACCAACTCCATGTTACCAATGCAAAACCTGGACAATGACAGAAAAAGAGAAAAAGAAAAATCACAACAACAGAAATGGGATTCCTGAGAAGAATGCTTAATGTATTAAAAAGAGAAAAGATCATAAATGAAGAAATCATGAGTAAAGTTGGGGTTATAGCAGCACTAGATTTTATTAGAAAGCAGCAAGTCAAATGGTTTGGCCATGCAACTAGGTTATCAACTAACAGTATATCACAACAAGCAGTGATGTACAGACCAGATGGAAGCAGAGGAAGAGGCCGACCACGTAAACGATGGACTGAGAGAATTGCAGAGGGCATGGGGATATCGATTCATGAAGCCCATAAGCGGGCACTATCCCGTTGTTTATACTTCACCTCGACACCGCAAGGTGCAAGAGGAACATGATGAGATGAGAGGAGACTCGTGATTTTTAAAACGTGTTTTTCGTAATCATTGCAATATAGTAGATCCTTTACAGAACATAGCTCTCATTGGGGCCCGCCGAAAAGAATCTTGATTTGTTTCACTTTCCTTCTACCTCTAAAGACTCAAATACGCCATAAAACTCGCCATAACAATAAACACTCCTTTCAAGGAAGCACGGCGGAAGTGTGAGACAGTCTCAGGCATTCTACAAGAGGACGAAAGCAGCTTTAAGGCCAGACAACTGATCTGAAGAAAAATAAACTTCTACTGGCACAGAGGCCAACCTTTGAAAACTAAGAACAGGACACCGGCAGTAACGCAAGACTGCTGGAAGACATGAAAGAAATTCAGCGTAGCATCCAGCAAGACGTAGAACGCATGGCCCAGGTACAGAAAGAAAACGAAGACATACTGCACATAATACAGGCCGAAATATAGCAACTTAAAAAAGAGGGAGCGGGACAGGAACAGGCCAGTAAACACCTAGCCAAACTCCACGGATCAAGCTAAAGTCAGCAGACCATTTACAAAGACCAGCAAGTCTAAAGGCAAGCCAGTGTCTACCCTTACAAACATCCCGGAGATGAATGGCTAGCTGATGGTGGAGATAGGAAAGATGTTTCCAGAGATGGAAGAAGAAAGAAAGGGACAACCCCAATGGACAAATCCTGTTAAGGGCTATGCCCGGAGGCGCATGGAGCCATTACTGTCAGACAGAGGGGCACAATAATGAACCGTACCAGCTGACGTCACGGAAGTGAAATCTACCATACGAGAAAACATAATGTAAACAACGCAAAGGGAAAGAATATAAGACTGCAAAACCCGCACCTCAACTATAACCAGCGCCGCATATGGCAGGTTGAACAAGGGCCAATTTTTATATTTTTTTTTCTCTCAAAGTTGTTTCACGCATTTTCATGCGCAATGTGTCGTCAACGCCCTGTGTCCATTTTCGTGATGGTCGGCCCTTGCGCTTTCTTTCAGGAACCGTATATTGCACGATTCCTTGCCTGGTAAACTTCGCCGCATCTCGCTAGGTACATACTGCAGAGTTATATATCATTTGAAGTGAATAAGTGAATTAAACGTTGGCTGACATGCTTAAAACACATAGTCACTAATGTTGTTCCAATATGGGGCATATTATCTCCACGGTAATTTCACATTCAAAATTAAGTCTTTCTGTTTGCATAGAAACGGTTGGAATAGCCTAATAGATAATGCCTCGATATATTTGAGCGGCATCCATACCATTTCTTATAATAACCAAAGTAAGGCGGTCAGCTGCCAAATCGCTCACAGCTGTGTTTCGAACGCGGGTATGCGGAATTACGACCAAAGACAGCGTGATGGTTAAATCTGAAGCTCTTCTCTGGCACCTCGTCCCGGGGTTGTTGATTCTGCATATGTGTGATTTGGATAGTGTCCAAGTTTATAAGGTTGATATGAAAATACTATTTCAAATCTGTCGCTTTGCGGACATGGGTATATTGGATGTTTCAGTAATTGTGTCTGTTTATACATAAGTGCATTTACTTTATCTCATCTGATTTCGATCTAGCTGTCTATTCTGCAATTCTATGAATATGCTTCCTAGATATTACTTCTGCAATTTGCTTCAGCGGTATGCTAGTTATATGTACGTTTAGTAACCCAGGAGACTCCCTAACCTGCATTACTATCCGTTTTAACTGTATTTATGTTCATATTGTATCTTCTGCAAGAGGAACTCAGTTTATTAATATACTTTAGCAGGCTGGCCTGCATTAAATCACATACACCATGTCAAATCTTGGATCACACAGATAATGAACAAGGTCACTCCTTATATTACATAGACAATCCAGCAGCAGCCTTGACTTTGGCTGTAAAACGACTTTGTAGTTTTATTTTGTGTGTGATGAATCACGTTTACTGCACACGGATATCTTAAGTGCCCCAATCTCCTCCCTGGGGTCACACAATGATTTTCTCAGCACTTAAGTTGAGTTCAGTTAAGAACAGACATCACTGCACTCAGGATATTCTTATACGTGCTCCGTCCCCTCATTCAACAGCCAGCGAAGAGTTACCCTACTAATCGTTCCCACCACTATCTGATTAAAAGTTCTCCTGGTCTTCCCTCTCAGTTTTGAGAATCTTCCAGAACCCCTGCCGATCCCCCGCAGTCTTATTCTTTCCACATATGGGTTCTTAATCTGTTCCTGCACCTTCTCCATCTGGTCCCACAAGCGCACGACCACCCCCCCCCCCCCCCACCTTTGTCCATAAGCAGTCTACCACCATGAGGTGCATTCCCTGCTAGCTCTCACTGCACTCCTAATGAGTGTCTACGCGAATTACACACGACACAAATATTTGTGGGCAAGTTATATAAATAGATATGTTCTCTGTGGCGAAGGCTTTGCGGACGCAATTCGTAATCACGCGTTCGAAACACAGCTGCGGGCGATTTGGAAGCAGACCGCCTTGTGTTGGTTTTCGTATAATGGTATAAGTGAGAGTCGTTCAAAAAAACAATCGCAAACTACTGAACGTAATCTTGTCCAGAAATCACAAAGAATAAAACAAAAAATGTTGGGGTTGACTGCGATGTCCGGAATAGGATATGCATCTATTTTTTTTAATATATAACTAACGAGCAGGCGGATATATTGGCTGGTATTGCAGCACTGGGTGGGGTATTACTTCATGATAAAGCAGATGTGGTCATAGCCTGTGGAAATCATGTGTATAGTATGGAAGATTCCATATGCTGAGGATACAGTATTACTATTACTATCCACATCACAGAATGGTATAGAAAACCTAATAACCCAAACCCAAAAGAGTAGTGAAAATCACAACTTATGTTTTAACATAGCAAAAACAAAGATAGTACATCCAGAGCAACAAGCGACGATTGTCTGAAAGAGGCTAATGAAACTACAACAATACGAAGGAAACAAACAACTTTATTTGGTCATGTGATGAGAAGAGAGGCATTTGAGAACATCGTGACAACGGGAAAGATCGAGGGAAAGAGAGGCAGAGGACGACCAAGAGAAAGGATGCTGGATTGATTGAGACAGTGGCATGGAGGCATATCAGCAGCAGAGTTTATCCAAACCACTAAAGACCGAGATATGTGAAGAGACATAATCTCCTATGCCGGCTGGCATGTCACTTGATGATGATGATGATGATTATGATGATGATGATGATGCCTTCCAGATGACGTAGCAGTACAGGTCTCCCCACAGATCTCGGTCTTTGGTGTTCTATATCAATTCTATTGATTATATATATATATATATATATATATCTATGTCACCGTCTTAATCCACCTGCATCATTTCTCTCCGTCTGCCTCTATCTCTTCACTCGCTGATCTTTTCATTTTTGCGTTGCTAAATATTACTTCTCCTAAAGTAAGATAGAAAGCAGCATGCGTGTATTTACAGTACTATTTCAGTAACTCAAGCTGCAGCAGGGGTCGGTAATAAACTAGTTACTCATACGGGCGCAGACTAATTGGACGATAATAATAATCCAATACGAAAAATCCATTTCTTCTTCTGCCATGTATCCCGCGTTGAAGCAAAGGCCCTCAACAACCGCTCTAAGCCGTCCTATCTGTTGCTATCTCCTATCGTCCCCTCCATGTTCTCCCTTTAGTATTCTGTCTCTAATTGTTTTCTCCACATATTTTTAATTAATCATATATTTTGTTTTCCGTGTGCGTTCCAGAAGGACTTTTTGTTACATTATTATCAATTTTTCTCAATGTGTGTCCCATCCATCGCCAGTGTCTTTTCAACACTTCTTGATTCGCTGGAATATGTCTGGCTCTCTCACTAGTTAGGCGACAGATCAACATCACTCAAGCCTGAGTCCATAGAATCTCAGCTCAGTGCACGAACTCCGTAGCACCGGCGAGGATCCGGAAATACTTTGGGTTGATTTTTAACTCAAAATGTTGCCTTGGCAGCGCCGTTAGGCTACTCTTTTTCCCATTTCCAACTGGCAAGGGATTTTTTTTACGTGCGCAACAATACACACGGGCGTCCAATCTCACTACCCAGAGACCAGGGGAAATTTTATTACTAGAAGTCCATGTGTAAAAAATCCCGGCCCTCATCGAGAACTCAAGACGGACACCATACCTCAAGAACACTCAGCTCTCTCACTAAGCTCTGCATTAGTAATTCTGTCCTACCGTCTTAGGTCTATTCTGCGCAGGCACCAGTTAATGAAACTGCAATTGTTTCATGATTGTTGTTAGTATTTCTCCATGTTTCTGATTTATAAAACAGTCTATTGATATAAGCTGATAACGTCAAAGAATGAACCACTGCAACGTCACTATGAAAGTCCTGACACAAATGGCCGTATTGTTGACCACAAGATAAAACTATAACAGCAGTGGATGACAGCTTACTCAGATCCACATTTCACCTCCCGATTTGTAAATATTCCTATTACATTTATTGTGTTTTAATTTCATATTAATTTTCTTGTATCAATGTTTTTTTTTTTGTTCTTGACAAAGGCAGTGACTACCAAAATGTCAGACAGTTCTGTTGTTTTTTATTCTTACTTATTTTATTGATATTTGTCTTACTTTTATTATATTAGTAGATTATCTTCACCAATATCCGCCTGCATTCATTATTTTGTTTATGTGGACTAATCATATACATTATGTATTTGCTTGTATTGTGAGTCCTTGGGGTTTAAAACTGCATTTTTCTTTCATATAAAACAACATTGATTTACAGAGAAACATAACAACACCCAGGAAAGAAAACTCGTGACAAATGTCTCTCTGCGACAGGGAAAATGGGAGGATTTTGACACCAGTTAAGCCACTTTGTTGTCCAGAATGAGTGACTTGGAAGTTAGAATTGGCACAGCCAGACACGAGAGGTACATTCGGAGAATGAGCAGCCCAGTCAACTAACACAACTAATACATTTGCCAGTGAAACAGCGTTTGAGGTGTCATACCCTGTGATATTGGCATGGAAACAGGATTGCAAAAACTTGGGCGCAGTACTGCAAGAGTTAATTAAACTCCAGCGGGTGTGTTAGTGTAGTTGATACAGAGCTGCACTGATAATGTCATGAGCCTGCGTTCATCATTTGCCAACAGAGGAAAAAACTGGTCACCTATTCCTCCGTGCATTCAGGCATACACAATATGATGGCCCTATCACATCACAGACCTACAGCAAGTTCTTGCTTTCAGACATGTTTTAAAATAAAAATTAAACTCTGGGGACAAAAGAGCAGAATGGCTGACATATAATAAGGCACCCCGCAAGGAGTCCTTACATCAGAGCCAATATCCCAAATGGATAATAATCACCTTAAATTTAATAAGCTTGTGTGGGTAAAACACGGACGGCTGCTATTTGCGGCTGACTCAGTCACGGGATTATTAATCTAAGCCAGGGATGGACCATAATATGACTTCTCTTTGAGGTTGAACAGGGTAGGGGTAATGGTTGAGTCGAATCAAATGAGTCCTATTCCGAGCTATATAACTATACATTATCATCATAGACAACTTTCCAAAGCTATTCACACAATGTATCCACAAAGCACTACATGATGGTGAATCTAAAATGATAATAGCATGTATGACAGTTGAGTCCAACATGGCAACAGCGTGTGTTACAGTTGACTCCAACACGACAGCAGCGTGTGTTATAGTTGAATCTTACATGATTATAGCATGTGTTATAGTTGAATCTTACATGATTATAGCGGGTGTTAGGGTTGAATCTTACATGATTATAGCAGGTGTTAGGGTTGAATCCGAAATGATTATAGCGTGTGTTAGAGTTGAATCTTACATGATTATAGCGGGTGTTAGGGTTGAATCTTACATGATTATAGCGGGTGTTAGGGTTGAATCTTACATGATTATAGCGGGTGTTATAGTTGAATCTTACATGACCATAGTGTGTGTTATAATTGAATCTCATATGATTATAGCAGATGCATTAGTGAAGATTACAGGGAATTACACTGATAATAACAAGAGGGAAAGATTCGCCACCTATTCCTCCGTACATTCAAAATTGTGATCACAGGAAATTGCGTTTGGACATTTTTTTTTCCCTTACATGATTATAGAATGTGTGACATTATCAAGGCATGTATGACAGTTGAATCTAACATTTGTGATTGTTGCCAGGTATTCTCACCATGCTGGCTAGAGTCTAGAAGAAGCACAGTATAATGTCATGTTCATGTCTTTACATTCATCCCAGTGTTAAAACATCACTATGGGCATCATGATGGAGCTGCCAAGCTCCCATTACATACAAGTCTGATCTTTTGTATTCGTTGCATCTGATTCAAATTTTCTTAGCCAAACACAATATTCTCCCCCGATGGTGTTTCCACCTTGTCGTGGTGGGGGAGCTTGAGTTTCTCAATGACCCTGAGAGCTATGCCGGCGGTAGCGTAGCTACCAGCAGGGCCTCCCAAGCCGGACAGGTCAAAGGGTAGAGAACAGACAAAGAGAAACACCCTGGTCCTCCAGGTTGGGGGTTGAAGCGTGGGGTTAACATCCCCACCTTTGTAAAAACCTTTCTTTGTTACGAAACAAATACATGAGCCTCGATATCGGACTGACTTATCTGACCCCGAGGTAGACCAAGAAGACGGTGGAGAGATAATGGAGAGATAATACATGTACAGACCTACAAGCACTTGGAATCAACGACTGGCAAGAGAAGGTCCACCAGAGAGACGAATGGAGACGGATTGTATTTGCAGCAAAGAACCTCAATGGCTCGGAACGCTGAAGAAGAAGAAGAAGAAACACAATATTCTTCAGATTCATCAGGCTCCCTCTTTCCCACCATGGCTCCTTGTGATTCTTGGCTGGATATGATAGTCACGTTGTACTCCACTCCCACAGAGGCCTTATTGAAATGCTTCCATCAATGCCAGGACTGCTGGGAGAAGTGAAAAGAGTCTCAAGGAGAGTACTTTGATGGGGATATGGGTTTCATACCACCAGGTGAGTAATTTTATCTGTCCCAGCAAAGTGAAATACTTTATGAAGAGACTTTGTACGTATCCTCATCGCACACACCAATAAACTTTCAGCAATTCTCTTTTGGAATAATACATAAGGACAATATTCTCATTAACAGATTCAGTACCAAACAAAAAGTAGGTTTCAACCAAACAAACATGGATGGCAAACAAAATGGGAAGTAGAGCTGTGTTGCAGTTATGACTTTAATTTTGTTAATATGATAGCAGTTTTATAACGCAATGACAACATTTTGGCAATATAAGTCCATGGCAGATATGGCGAGTCACTTAAGACGATTAATCATCCTATGGCACTTAATCCATTAACTCTGTCATGCTGCCTACTACAACTTCTTCAACATCGTCCTTCCTTTTTCTTCGTTCTATGCTGAAACTTCCTATTCTTCATCTTCTTTTTCACCATTTCTATTTTGTCTTTCAGCATCAGGTGATGAAGAAGCATTGGGTAAGAAGTATGTGGAGGATTCATTCATGGTGGTGTTAGGGGCATCTTGCATGTATACACATATACTCTCTAATGCACAAACACACAACACTGCATTCATGTTGATCACCCTTTAAACTGGTTATCAAATTATTATTATTCCCTCATCAAAAATATGTCTTCTGCCACTCAACTTAATACTGCAGATCTGTAATAACACAAATCTCTGCATGTCTGAGTATTAACAGTTTTCTAGCCTCTTCAAAAGAATAATTTGTTATCTAAACAATGAGCATTCTCAATCTTTAAAATCTATAATAAAATATATTAAACACTAACATGGAAATATCAGATCATTGATATAATAACAATGTCGCCCAGAATAAGAATAATCTTATGTAATCACATGTAATCAGATCTTTAATATAATATTAATGTCATCCTGAAGAAGTATAATCTTATGTAAATATCAGATCTTTGATATAATAATAATAACAATGTCATGTTTTTTCAAGGGAATGTAACAAAATAATGCCCACACAAAAATCCAAAATGAGATGCTTA
Source organism: Cepaea hortensis (assembly GCA_963921405.1). NCBI lineage: Eukaryota > Metazoa > Mollusca > Gastropoda > Stylommatophora > Helicidae > Cepaea > Cepaea hortensis. The sequence continues at coordinate 50,470,691 of OY992889.1, read as the reverse complement.
TACAAGTTAACATATAAACATTTCTTCAACTGTTAATCTTCACCTGCAAAGGATGGAAAGTCAGTGTTGGTATTTGATATTTCCAAGAGTTGAGTACAGCTCAGTTGAATTGAGTCAAGAACAGGGATCACAGCACCTGGGACATTCCCATAAATGCTCTGTCCTCATCTGCAACAGCCACTGAAGAGTGTCAATAATAATGGTACCGGTAGCAGTCTGATTATATGTCCATCTGTCCTTTCCTCAGAGTTGTCAATGTTGGTCAAATCCTCTGGTCACTCCCTGCAGCACCATCCTCTCCAAGTAATGATCATCTACTCATTCTTCTGTACTATACACTTGATTCCAAAGTGTCGTTACAATTTTTACACGTGTGTGCTGTTTGTCTTCCAGCCATCAGAAGACCAACGTGACTGCCTCCACCTCCATTCTCAGACTAGATGTTATGGTCTCATATGCTAGGCTCTCCTGCACCTAACACCATCCACCAACTTTAACCACAAACCCCCAGACACTTCTTTCAACTCTTAGCACAGAGCCATTTATGTAGATGATTACATCGCCTGGTCACGAATTGTCATGGATCAATTGTACAATTATCACAGCAGACCAGTTGGCCAGGGCAGTATCTTTCACTTAACAATCTTGGTGTGTTTTATTCTGGTTAAAGTTTGCTAACATTTCTGTTATCACAATGTACAAAATCACTTATGTTCTCAAATATAGTAAACATGAGCATATTAATATCAGATCATTGATATAGTATCAAAAATGGCATGTTTTTCAAGTGAATGTAACAAAGTAATGTAACATAATAAAAGATATGATGAAATACAACAAATTCTTCAAACACAAAACTTAACTTATTAAGGACAGCAAGCCAGTGCTTGAGGTTGATATATCCAAGATAAACTCTTTATACCTCCAGTTGAGTAATTGTTTCTTTCCCAACCAAAGATCCAACACTTTTTGAACAGACCTCATAAGCAACTTCATTACAGCATCATCATTGTTACAGAAGACCAGTATTTTTGACCTGTAATTTTCACCTATATTTCTTGTTTTGTTTTGTCCTTGTTATAACTTAACAACCTTGTAAACATGACTATAGATTTGGAAACATAGAAATATGTGATCTTTACACTTTAAAAGAAAGTAATGTGAAAAGTAGGAAGAGCAGAGATTTGGTTTCTGAGATGAATCTTGTGAATACCCTGGACAGTCACATTAACTAACAATGATTGCCTGGAAGAAGCTAATGGAAGTAGAACATTATAGCAACTATAAAAATGAGCAATGTTCTTTGGTAATAAAATGTAATGAAGACATTTGAAAACATTGTGAAGACTCAAAAGATCAATGGCAGAAGAGGTAGAGACAGACCAATAGAAATGATGCTGGATGGATTAAGGCAGTGGTAAGGAGCAATATGATCAATTGATGGATAGGTACCGAGATCTGTGAAGAGACATGAAGGCCTATGCCATTTGGCACATGATGATGATACTCTAACAGAATACAAAAACTCACAGAGAAGGCAACAAATCCAGTACAAAACATGAGAAAAACCCTTATGTCCATGAAATGTAACTATCTCTTGGGTTGAAAGACTTCTTTTAATTGCAGCAGCGGGATCACTGTTCAGAAGATGATGGATATTTGCACAAGAAAGCTGGAGGCTCTAATTCTGGCTCAGACATAACTTCGTAGTATTCTACACAGCCATACCACTTGATGGCACCTTCCTTGTTGATGAAACAGTGAATTTTTAATTCATCAGTGGGGTCTTGAAAGGTTTCAATGGTCAGTGAATCACCTGAAACACTGGGAGAAAAATGTACGACCGAGATTCTCATGGTATAATAATCATGAAGCATGTTGGCTAAGTTTGGGTAAAAATTTTGATAAGCCGCAATGCTGATGTTGTCTATGAAATATCTTATATATGATGCATGTTGTGTTCTGCCGTTTGTATCAGTATCTCTCAATGTAACAACAACATGATAGGAAAATGTTTTCCCAACTGAATCTGGCGGCTGAAGCGGCCTGTAATTATCTGGCACTTCAGGCAACAGATGAAGAAACTTGAGTCCCCACCAGTCTGGAATCTGCTCTGATAATCCAGATTCTCTGTGAACTAACAAGTTGCAAGACTTCAACATGATTGAGGCCCGCTGACGACCGCCAAATGTTGCACTGCTGCAAATGGTAAACATTGTGTCCATCATGCCTGTTAGCTTCAGGGATATCTGAAAACACATAGCAATCCTTTCATTAGACCGGTTTAGGGCGGAGGAGTGCAATTGGGAAAGTACAAGCTTTACTCTACTGCGAGGAAATGCAACGTAAAGACTAAATGGCAGGGCAGACCAGACCCTAAGCCTTAGTCTGCAACTGGTCTAAGATGGAAGCTCCGACAGGCGGACAGTTAGAGTATTGCTTTGCTGATCAGGCAGCTTCTGCAGCTTGTCTTGTTCCAGATGTATTGGTGTTACCTTTCCTCTAGAGTAAACTAGACAGGTCAAGAGAGGGATCATGCTGTATGGGCAACACATGGTCTCTAAATCATCCCAGGTTTTGTGTTATAGAGAGATATAACTCCATTTTACAAACTATAGTCTGTCAAGACGGCAAGCTGCCAGTCAGTCAGTCATTACCAATGAGGGTATGCACACTAATGTAAGCTGTCTTCTGTTACCACAAGTATCCTTGTAAATACAATATCTTGAGCACATTAAAAGACATAATCATCATCATCCAGTGGCATGTCCTGTGTAAAACTTCGCCCATCCCCCCCCCCCCTCCCTCATAACAGTTTTTAAAAATGTATCTCTATCATAAGTCCTGCTTCTGATGCCATTAGTGTAAATTATCTATCACATCTTGAATCCACCTACACTGCTGTAAATCTACATTGCTGACATTCATATTCAAATGTGGATATGTGCTTTTCAGCTGATTTGTTAAATCATTTGTTATCTATGTTTCACACTCGTATGCTGTCACAGCAAGTATGCAACCTCTTTGTATTCACTTTTGTTGTTCTATATGTTCTAATCTATAAAGGTTTCTGTTGCTATAGTTTTTGTAGAGCAATGTTTCTTCTTCTTTTAACTTTTATCATCAATTTTCCATAATTCATCAGCAGAGAATCTAGATATTCAAAACTACTCACTTTTTGTAATTTCTCTGAAGATAAATATTTGTTGCCCTATTTGCTTGCTCAGTTGTCAATATTTTTGTTTTTGTTGCATTGAGATATAAATTTTTTTTCCCAATTTGTTCTTACACTGGCTTAATTAGTACTGTGATATTGGAAAAGACATAATTATCAGATTCATCATGTGTCACACTGATCAGCATGGCAGTTATGTTTGCCATCTTACATGATCACCAATCTGGGATCAGCATGGCAGTTATGTTTGCCATCTTACATGATCATCAATCTATGATCAGCATGGCAGTTATGTTTGCCATCTTACATGATCATCAATCTGGGATCAGCATGGCAGTTATGTTTGCCATCTTACATGATCATCAATCTGGGATCAGCATGGCAGTTATGTTTGCCATCTTACATGATCATCAATCTGGGATCAGCATGGCAGTTATGTTTGCCATCTTACATGATCATCAATCTGGGATCAGCATGGCAGTTATGTTTGCCATCTTACATGATCATCATTCTGGGAACAGCATGGCAGTTATGTTTGCCATCTTACATGATCATCAATCTGGGATCAGCATGGCAGTTATGTTTGCCATCTTACATGATCATCAATCTGGGATCAGCATGGCAGTTATGTTTGCCATCTTACATGATCATCAATCTGGGATCAGCATGGCAGTTATGTTTGCCATCTTACATGATCATCAATCTGGGATCAGCATGGCAGTTATGTTTGCCATCTTACATGATCATCAATCTGGGATCAGCATGGCAGTTATGTTTGCCATCTTACATGATCATCAATCTGGGATCAGCATGGCAGTTGTTTGCCATCTTACATGATCATCAATCTGGGATCAGCATGGCAGTTATGTTTGCCATCTTACATGATCATCAATCTGGGAACAGCATGGCAGTTATGTTTGCCATCTTACATGATCACCAATCTGGGATCAGCATAGCAGTTATGTTTGCCATCTTACATGATCATCAATCTGGGATCAACATGGCAGTTATGTTTGCCATCTTACATGATCATCAATCTGGGATCAGCATGGCAGTTATGTTTGCCATCTTACATGATCATCAATCTGGGATCAGCATGGCAGTTATGTTTGCCATCTTACATGATCATCAATCTGGGATCAGCATGGCAGTTATGTTTGCCATCTTACATGATCATCAATCTGGGATCAGCATGGCAGTTATATTTGCCATCTTACATGATCATCAATCTGGGATCAGCATGGCAGTTATGTTTGCCATCTTACATGATCATCAATCTGGGATCAGCACAGAAGTTATGTATCCCATCTTACATGATCATCAATCTGGGAACAGCATGAAAGTTATGTTTGCCATCTTACATGATCGTCAATCTGGGATCAGCATGGCAGTTATGTTTGCCATCTTACATGGCAGTTATGTTTGCCATCTTACATGGCAGTTATGTTTGCCATCTTACATGGCAGTTATGTTTGCCATCTTACATGGCAGTTATGTTTGCCATCTTACATGCCAGTTATGTTTGCCATCTTACATGTGCCACGGAGCTGAATCCTACTGGCTCGCTATCTCAGCCTCTATGACAGATTCAGCAGGATCATTCATACGATATCAACAATGAACAGCATGTCGTCCTCGACACATCGCAATGTTTATTGTGGATGATTATCATAACATTGACGATGACAAGTTACAGTAGACGTGGGATAACAGCTGATGAATATATTTATATTTGCTGACTATTGTTCAGTACTTTAACAGAAGACAATCGGTCATCCACCGAATACCAGCTACCACAATGTCTGCCCTACTTAAAGTCATTACTTACGCCTGGCTGCCATTGACGCCGGCTGATCGTACTGCTGGGTCATCTCTAAATCAGCACACTGCACTAAGCGTCAACAGGCTATACTTAGCCACACAACTGGACGAACACTTCTACTGTTGTTAAAGCATCATTGCACTAAGCGTTCTTATCTTTGTTCGTAACTATAACACAAGATGACGTCTATCTTTCGCAAGGCCTCTGGCCTGCCTCCGGCCTGCTTCCGGCCGGCCATCCCCAATCTACCGGGACTACTTTTCCCGGGTCACGTGATACGCAACTTCCTAGAATGACCTCCCTTCGTCATTCATCATCATCATGTGTCCGCACTGACTATCCTTGATTTATCCGTGTGTGTTAACACATTGTGCTCACGTGAATTGCTCTTTACTACGGCAATTCTTCTTCTATGTTAAACTTACTCTTAATCTATCTGTTTACTGCTGTCTGCCTCATATCGGCACATGGCACATGCCAGTTATGTTTGCCATCTTACATGCCAATTATGTTTGCCATCTTACATGGCAGTTATGTTTGCCATCTTACATGGCAGTTATGTTTGCCATCTTACATGGCAGTTATGTTTGCCATCTTACATGGCAGTTATGTTTGCCATCTTACATGGCAGTTATGTTTGCCATCTTACATGCCAGTTATGTTTGCCATCTTACATGCCAGTTATGTTTGCCATCTTACATGGCAGTTATGTTTGCCATCTTACATGATCATCAATCTGGGATCAGGTCTGTATTCTTATCACAATTACGCCATGTGGTCAAGCCATTTCAGCATTTACATCCTTGCTTTGATTTTTTTCCATCAATTTTGCCAGTAGTCACTAAGTTTTCAAGTTTACTTCTTCTCATAAAGTGCCCCATAACATCATGATTGTCTGTGTCTGAATTCTCGAATCAGTTGATGGTTTTCATGTGTTTCTTGAATACCTATCTCATATGTTTTTCTATCCATCTATGGAATTCTTTGCATTTCCCTCAGAAACTACTTTTCCACTGCCATTAGATGTTTCTCATCTGTTCTGCTTATAGCCCATGTTTCACATGCATAAGTTCATGTATAGATTCTATGAAGCAATTCAACGCTCTTTTAAGACATTAACAGTCAACTTAAACCATGCTAGAGGGAAAGGTGGAAAGCAAACGTGCAAGAGAAAAACAACAGTTTAACTGGGAAGATGACTTTAAATGACAGACTTGAAAGAAGATGTAAATGGCAGAAAAACGATCCACTACTGCTGACCTTCCAAGTGAAGATAGACACCGATCTGATCTACCTGGTTTGGCTAGAGTAGCATTAATGTGTATTTTTCTTAACCAATGTCTCTGCTTTCTGAAGTACTTTAAGCTTTCGGATGAGCCATATTACCAGTTGTTAAAGGTTAAAGGTGAGGGGATACACTTCATTGCACCATGTTTCATCCCATCTGGCTGTCTCTTCATAGAATGGCAAGCCACCTGCTGAGAGCTTTGCTCAAAGCATGAACTCAAGCTCCAATGGTGACACTCAGAGGTTTCCAGAAAAACTGCACTCATGGTATGAACATCGCAGTCTAAAAATGAACCAACGACCTTCAAGACGCAAGGCATTGGCATGACTACTTTGCCATGGAGACCCTTCCCGGTCATTATCTAATTTTAGTACTTCATTTACCATTTTTTTTTCATATATTATTTAATTTTTGTGTTTGTATTTCATTATTGCCGGTCTCCGTGGCTAAAGGCTTGAGAACACGATTCGTGAGGCGCATACCTGCGTTTGAAACACAGCTGCAACTGATTTGGCAGCAGATTGCATCGTGCTGGGCCTTACTGTGTTGGTATGGGAGCTGGTCGTTCAGAAAGCAATGGCAAACTACTGAATGTAAACTTGCCAAGACATCTACAAGAGTAGTTAAATGCTGGTGTTGACAGCGATGTCCTGTAAATAGGATATGCAAAAAAAAACAAAAAAACTTCATTATTAGCCGGCTCCATGGCGAAGGTGTAACAGGTGCAGTTTGCAATCCTGCATACCACATTTGAAACACAGCTGCAGCCAATTTGGAAGCAGACCGCCTTGCGCTGTGTTTTTTTTAAAATTGTATGGGTGCTGGTCATTCAGAATGCAATGGCAAACTACTGGACATAAACTTGCCAAGAGATCACATACAGCATAATAATGCTGAGGTTGACTGCAACGTCCTGTAAAAGGCTATGCAACTAACTTTGTTATTTTTAACTTCATTATTAAATTTTACACTCATCATCATCATGTGGTTTGCAGCATAACATAGGCATTCTTGTCTTCTCAACGAATCTCAGTCATTGGTGTTCTGAATCAATTCTATTGACGACATCCCTATACGCCATTGTCTTACACCATAAGGCATCATTTATCTCTATCTGTCTCTTCTACCGCTGACATTTCCAGTCATTACAATATTCTCCAGTGCCTCTCTTCCTGTTATATGACAAAGAGCACAGTTTACCTCTTTCTTACAGTTGCATATAATGTTCTACTTTCATTAGCCTCTTTCAGGCAATTATTGTTAGATACTCTGGCCACCCAAGATATTCATAGCATTCTGCTGCCTCCGAGCTCTTGGCCATCAGTAGCGTGATGATGGTCACTCCAGTAATTATTAATTGTAAAGTATCCATTTGAAAACACAGAAATACTGTCATACAGAATGTTCAAAAAATACCACACTAAGTAAACTTTTGTCATGAAAATATTCTAAAAGAGGCACAAGCTCAAAATAAAATTCACTACCTATATCAGAAGGACATAGTTAACATTCTTTGACCGAGAAATACATTGGTTAGCATTGTACTGACTCTTATATGCAGTCAAGACAACAATGGAAGTAATTAATGACGTTCTCACATAAATGCAAAGTACAAAGTAAAGAACCCTATTACATGCCTTGGCACATTGGGTTTATGGTGCTAGCCCCACAGTTTTATAGACCAATCGGCTCTCATGGGTGATGTGGTCATTATCTCATTGGTTGCCTTCACTTTCCAAGACATTTTTTGTTACCCATTTTAGGCCAGGTCAACCTAAGAGCCCAGGTCATTTTTAAAAATCTGCCTTGATGCAGATTTGACCGAACGACCACAGGCAAGTGTCTAGCAGCTATGCTACCATGGTTCCCCATAAATACAAAACTTCATCAAAAACCTCACCTGAATAGGTGACTTGGGTGTGGTTATTTCGTAAAAATGCCTGCGTATCTCCATGACCATTCCCTTGTTGTAGCTGCCAATTCCCTGTCTATTTAAGCTTTGGTAGTCCAGAAATGATAATGTGTTGTCATACAGAGCAGCGTGTTCCACTCGACCCATGATGTTCATCAGTCTATGAAGATCTGGCTGACCTGAAAACCATTAACTTTGTTTAAAATTCTACCTATTCATTAGTTGGAAATTGCAAGGAGCAGGCTGTAAAGGCAACTGCTCTGGCAAAATTTTAAAATTAGGAAATCTACCATCAATGAAAAGTAAGAATGATGTTTACCACAGCAGAATATGGTAGTACAAAATCTGTTTTAAGATCCTGTGGATAAACGACATGTAGGAACAACATATATTATACTTCATGCCGTGGGTCGGCATGGCCGAATGGATAAGAACGTGTGTTCTTAAACATCCTGTGTAGTGATGCTGAGGTAAGGGGTTCAACCCCTACAACGGAAAGTTGGAATAAAATGTTGCCCTATCGTCCTTGACTTGGGGACGTAAATTACAAGTACCTCTGAAGTTGGAATGGGTTCGCCTGATATATATATGAGACCGAGTAAGAAATGCTGTTATTAGACAGACAGTAGGATCAACACCCTGTGCCACATTTATTGAAAGACAGAAGATCAAGTGGTTTGGCCATGTCATTAGAATGCAACACCATCAACTACCATCACTGGCCCTATATCAAAGATCATCTGTGACGAGATCAAGAGGATGCCCAAGAAGAAAATGGATTGACAACATCAACGACATTGTACAATTACACGGAATGACACTATCCAGTGCCGCCCATCGGGACTGGAGTGCAAATTATTCCTCCCCATAACGCACGACGCTTGACGGCAGAAGTGGAAGATTATATATATATATATATATCCGCATATATATACATGCATGCACGCACGCAGATTCTCTGTCTATTTAGCTGGCATTAGGGCCACTTCTTCACTGTGAGTGACAATTTTCTTTGCATGTCCTGAGAAAAGCATTGTTTCACCTGTGTCTTGAAATTTTTAGCCTGCCTGTCCCATCTCACTTCGCATAGTCTTATAATATTTAATTTCCCCTACCACTCTAATATCAAGTGTGTATCTCTACACGTGACAAAGGTGTAAATTTACAGTAATTATAATATATAAGTCAGTCAGGTCTTAGTCAGATATGACTGAGCTACCGTATAACAGTAGACGGTACTACCTGGTTTCTGTTAGCGCCGAGCGTTGGGCGGCGCTTACCAAACCCGACACCCCACATTGTGCCAACGGCTTCGGGCGGAAGAGCGCAATTGGGAGGGTACACGCCTTACCCTGGTGCGAGGAAATGCAAGCTAAAGACAAAATTGTCATGGCAGGGCAGACCAGGCCCTAAGCCTTGGTTGGCGACTGGTCTAGGATCGAAGCTCCGACAGGCGGACAGTTAGACCATTGCTTTGCTGATCCGGCAGCTTCTGCAGCTTGTCTTGTTCCAGATGTAGGGGTGTTACCTTTCCTCTGGAGTGAACTAGGCAGGCCGAGAGAGGGATCATGCTGCATGGGCAACACATGATCTCTATATTTTAGCCCAGGCTTTGTGCTATGGAGAGGCAATAACTCCATCCCTGGTCTTAACTGGTCTCGGAATCAAAGCGAGAGGCAACTGTTACGGGTTATAAGTCCTTGTCAGTTGGCGTAGACATGGGGCGCCACGCGTTGCCTCTGACGGTGGGAGACACCTATAGGTGTCACTGATCAGCTACCGCCCGCCTCAAGCTGGGCAGCCCCCAGCCAATTGGGTGCTGATCCGCCACAGCCTGCCTGCTTCAATGGGTGCTTGGGGCTAGGACAAAATCTGAATCGCAGGCTGTAAAACCAATGCACCAGGTACAAACAAAAATATAAATAGAAACCTCAAGCTACGGCTTGCAACCTGGAACGTGAGAACCATGTGTCCAGGATTTTCCACTGACTTGACCAATATTGACGATGTGAGAAAAACGGCTGTGATTGATGCCGAACTCAATCGTCTTAACATTGATATTGCTGGCCTGCAGGAGACTCGCCTCGCTGAGGAAGGGTCACTCAGGGAAAACAACTACACCTTTTTCTGGAAGGGTAAAGGGCAGGCAGAAAAAAGGCAACACGGTGTGGGCTTTGCAGTGAAGAATTCGCTACTGGGAATGATTGAAATTCCAGCAGGAGGAAATGAAAGACTATTATCCCTGCGCTTGGCAACCTCTTGTGGGTTTGCCACCATTATTACTGCATATGCACCGACACTCGATTCCTCTGATGATGTGAAGGATTTGTTCTATGAGGAGTTAGACTCTGTGATTAAGGCAGTTCCAAAATCCGACTACATTTATATGCTCGGTGATTTCAATGCTCGTGTGGGCAAGGACTCGAGTTCATGGCCAGTGTGCCTTGGAAAATACAACATCGGTCGCATGAATGAAAATGGGCAAAGGCTGCTGGAGCATTGCACCAGTAATGACCTATGTATTACAAACTCTTTTTTTAAAACAAAAGAGATGCATAAGGTCACATGGAAACATCCAAGATCCGGCCATTGGCACCAGCTGGACTTCATCATCACACGGAGACAACATCTGAACCATATATCATTGACTCGTAGTTACCACAGTGCTGACTGTGATACGGATCATTCTTTCGTTGTTGCAAGGGTTAGACTGAGACCAAAGAGAATCTACACAGCTAAACACAAATCTAGCCCCAGGATTAATATTATTAACACTCATGATCCTGAAAAGTGCTTTCAGTTTCAACAGCAACTTGAAGACGCTTTCACTGATACACCAGAAAATTGTACAGTAAATGAAAAGTGGGGTCAAATTAAGGAAACTCTTTGTAAAACTGCCGTAAGGGTTTACGGCACTGTGGATCATAAGAGGCAGGACTGGTTTGCGGCCAACAGCGAGACTCTGCAGCCCTTGATTGATAAGAAGAAGAAAGCTCTCTTAAGAAACAAGGAAAGACCAACGCGTAACACTCTGAGTGAGCTAAGGCAAGCTAGGAATGATGTGCAAAAGGCTGCCAGGCAGTGTGCAAATGATTATTGGATCAAGTTATGTGAGTCCATTCAAATCGCAAGTGATAAGGGAGACATAAGAAGCATGTATGAAGGAATAAAGAAAGCCTGTGGTCCAGTGATCAAAAGAAGTGCACCATTGAAAACCTTGACTGGAGAAGTCATCACTGATAAGAAACAGCAGATGGACAGATGGGTAGAGCACTATTTGGAGCTTTACTCAAGTGAGACCAAACTAGCGGATAATGCCCTCAACGCCATAGAGGCTCTACCAACTCTTGACCACCTGGACACACTTCCCACCATAACAGAAGTTAAGTGTGCTATAAATGAACTTGCATCTGGCAAGGCTCCAGGTAAGGATGGGATTCCAATAGAGGTTATCAGGAGTGGGCAAGACACACTCACTATACAGATCCACCAGCTAATAGAGCTATGCTGGCGTGAAGGACAAGTCACACAGGATTTCAAAGATTCAAGCATCATAACACTGTACAAGAACAAGGGCGATCGGAGCGACTGCAACAACTATAGGGGTATCTCACTTCTGTGTATTGTTGGAAAAGTATTTGCCAGAATTGTTCTGCGCAGACTTCAAGTCCTAGGAGATCAAGTCTACCCCGAATCACAGTGTGACTTTCGACAGAACCGGTCTACCACTGATATGATATTCTCATTGCGACAAATGCAAGAAAAATGCCGTGAACAGAATCAACCACTGTTTATTGCCTTCATCGACCTCACAAAGGCATTTGATTTGGTCAGTCGTGAGGGTCTGTTCAAGGCACTAAAGAAGATTGGCTGCCCACCAACTCTTCTGTCCATTGTGGAATCGTTCCACACAGGCATGAAGGGTATAATCAAGTTTGATGGTGCAACTTCTGAAGAATTTGAAATCAAGAGTGGAGTTAAGCAAGGTTGTGTACTAGCTCCCACCCTCTTTGGAATATACTTTTCACTTCTACTGAAATATGCATTTCGTGATCAGGATGGTGGTATATACATTCACTCACGCTCAGATGGCGGCCTCTACAATGCTCAGAGATTGAAGGCTAAGACCAAAATTAGGAGGGTACTGATCAGAGAGTTGCTTTTTGCAGATGATGCTGCAGTTACGACCCACTCTGAGGAAGAATTGCAATGTCTACTATCTGCATTCTCCAATGCTTGTTCTGAATTTGGTTTAACAATTAGCAAAAAGAAGACACAGATTATGTCACAAGGTGCACATGGGGTACCATCAATCTTTATTGACGATGCCGAACTAGAGATAGTAGACCATTTTACATATCTAGGATCAGTGGTAAATAGCAAATTATCCCTAGATCAGGAAATCAACATCCGGATTGGTAAGGCAGCAACAACAATGAACAGGTTAAGAAAAAGAGTCTGGGAGAACAGGAAGCTTACTGCCAAAACAAAAGTCCTTGTCTATCAAGCCTGTGTCCTTAGTACTCTTCTCTATGGCAGTGAAACCTGGACAACTTACTCACACCAAGAGAACAATTTAAACAGCTTTCATATGCGGTGTCTGCGAAGAATTCTTGGTATTAAGTGGCAAGACAAAATCACAAATACTGAAGTATTGGAAAGATCAGGTTGTGTGACAGTTTATTCCATGCTCAGTCTTCGTAGACTTAGATGGATAGGACATCTTAGGAGGATGGATGATGGTAGAATACCAAAGGATATCTTTTTTGGTGAATTACAGATGGGTAAGAGATCTCAGGGTCGGCCTCTACTACGATACAAAGATGTGTGTAAGCGGGACATGATTGATACAGGCATTGATAATGCACATTGGGAGCAAGTCGCCGCTGAACGTGTTGCATGGAAGGCAAATATCAGAAATGGAATAAAGTCAAAGGAGAAAATTATTGCAGAAAAGTCACACACCAAGCGTTTGAGACGTAAGATGGTGCATGATGGTGGAAATGACCACGTGTTCACATGCACCCACTGTGAACGGACATTTACAGCGCAAATTGGCCTTATCAGTCACACTCGCTACCGCCATAGTTAAAAGTTATTATGCCTTTTTAAAGCACAAACTATCGTCTGTCAAGACGGCAAGGTGCCAATGAATAATATATAATTACCTGTATAGCTGATGTCATCATAACGAAGCCCAGGTAACAGAGCCAAAGCTTTATGCTGATCCTTGTGAACTTCAATTCTTAAGTTTAGTGATGGGTAGGCTCTATAAAGAAAATAAACACTACAATGAAACTTCACACACAATTAAAAGAGAAAACAGTTAACATGGTAAAATAGAGTTTATTTAACAATGTATTTCATACATTCTTTTTTTTTTAACTCTTAGGTGCAATAATCCCTGTCAATGTAGTTTATGTCAATGTGAAAAGTAGATCTGAAGACAAAACAATAAGTACCATTCTTCATTTGAAAGAAACAACAAAATCTTCACAATCTTGTTAATGTTTCATTCTTCTTCTCATTTCCTTTTACCTCTTAGAATCAGGATATGAAAAAGTTCTGAAATAAACTCTGATGCTATGCTTCATACAATGAGGTGCTTATTTCTTCACTGATGCCAATTATCCAATATTTGCGAGGCATTCTTAACACCTGTGTGATATTGCTCTTTGTGAATTAATGAAAACTGAATGACTAACTCTACATCACTGCACTCAGGACATTCCCACAGATGCTCCACCCCATTTTTCAAATGACACTGAAGAGTCCCTATGCTGAATTTTCATATATATATATATATATATATATATGTGTGTGTGTGTGTGTGTGTGTGTGTGTGTGAGTGAGTGTGTGTGTGTGTGAGTGAGTGTGTGTGTGTGTGTGTGTGTGTGTGTGTGTGTGTGTGTGTGTGTGTGTGTGTGTGTGAGAGAGAGAGAGAGAGAGAGAGAGAGAGAGAGAGAGAGAGAGAGAGAGAGAGAGAGAGAGAGAGAGAGAGAGAGCGCCCGCTCAATTTGAACTTAAGCATAGTCCATACACACCATTTCTAGTAGTGCTGGACTGAATTTTGCGAGTGTACAGTATTTGCTTTCCCTATTAACAGTGTCCCTCCCCATTGGGTGAGCCCACTTCGACTTCAGAGATATTTGTAATTTACTTCCCCAAGTCAAGGACGAGAGGTCAACAGTTTAGTCCAGCTGTCAGGTGTAGGGGTTGAACACCTTACCTTGGAATCAGCACACCAGATGTTTAATAACACGTGTTCTTATCCATTCGGATATGCTGACAATTTGATTAATTAAAAGTCCACCTGGCTTTGCCTCTATGTTTTGAGTATCATCCAGACTCTCTGCTCACTCCCTTCTGAGTGGATTACTATTCAGTGGTGGTCATGATACATGGCCAAACCATCTTGCCTGCCATTTTCTCTATTATGGTAAGTCATTTTGTGATATCATTATTCCATCTCTCATACTTATATTAAACTGAATTTACCGGCATTTCATGCCTGTTGTCATAACTGTTATATTTTCTATTGCTGTTAAATGCTGAAGTCAAGTCCTGTAAGCAAAGGTTTGGAGGGGAACTTGTCTGGTTCTTTTAACATAATTATCATACATACACACACCAACGTACATGCACACACACATGACACAAAACAAGTTCAAGCATACACACATAACACAAAACATTTGTATGCACAGACACCACACAAAATACATGCATGTATACACACACCACACATGCATGTACATACACACAATACCACCTACAAATATGAATTGCAAACAACTAGGCATATTTAGCTCCTGCGAAAAGAAGAGACATACTAGACACAGATACAATGTACACACCTTACTTTGTGTCTGTGTCTAGTATGTCTCTTCTTTTCGCAGGAGATAAATATACCTAATTGTTTGCAGTTCATATTGATATATCCTGCTGCAGCCGCTGCTTTTTCTTTTGTTCCATATAACCTACAAATAAATGCATGCACACACAGACATCATATAATTGTTCCATATAACCTACAAATAAATGCATGCACACGCAGACATCATATAAATGCATAAAAAATGTAATGGTCCTAACACTGCACATACACACAGCAAGTTCTTGCTACAAGACTAGTTTTCTATAATTTTCACCAAAACCAAACAATGGCCGTCAGCACATTTGCCACCAATTTTTTCCATATTACTGAATACTTGATGGCAAAATACAAGGAAACAGAAAAGAAGGATGTCCCGGGAAAAAATACATCACATGAGAGTGCAAGAACGTTAGTTAACGTAATGGCTATGTACGACACAGACTTCTGTTGAGCTGAAGAGACTCTTTTTGAGTGTTGCTGAGAACTCATCAATAGGAGGCGATGAAGGAGCATTATTTGGGACAACTTCAAAACCAGTCTTTGGACTGACTGATTAAATGAATTAATGAATGAGTTACACCTGATATGAGCCCATCATCATGATGATCATATCATCACCTCTAAACACATGACAACGCTGCCTCACATCAATGAGTGAACAACGATGCTCAACTCACTAGTTAATATTACTACAATACTATAAACAGTGCAAACCGCTTAATGCGTTCTTGGATGTGGTAAACAATATTGTATTGTACTTGTAAATGCATTGCTATATGCTTGATCTCTAATCAGGAGAATTTCCGATAAGAAGAATTACTATATGCTTGAACTCTTATCAGAAGAATTTCTAATAAGAAGAGCTATTTATGGATTCCAGGTGAATTTGCCTTATCAGGTCTGCATTGTATACAGTAATAGTAATAATTTTATTTTAATGTTGCATGCCCTTTATGCTGGTCTATGTGGCTAAGGGGTTATGGACGCGGTTCGTAATCTTGCTTGCCCGCGTTCGAAATACAGCTGAGCGCGATTTGGCAGCAGACCGCATTGCACTGGGTTTTAACGAATTGGTGTGAGAGCCGGTTGTTCAGAAAGCAATGGCAAACTACTAAACATAAACTTGCCAAGACATCAACAACAGTATAAAATGATGGTGTTGACAGCAATGTCGTATAAATAAGATATGGATATGCACACACAAAAATGTTGGCACTCTTCCAAATAGTGCTCCCAAATTATTTAATGTAAAAAGTATCCCTTACAGGGCCTCATTAGGTGATAGACTTGCAGTCGAAGAATGCGATATGTTGGGGGGCCACTGCATTTATTAATTACAGATACAGACATATAATATTAATTGCTTTCGCAAGCAGAAGGCAAGCAAATGCTATTGTGTAATGTATTTATTGAAATAAAGAATCATAAAATTTGGCACTCTTCCGAACGACGGTCCCAAATTATTTAGCGTAAAAAGCATCCCTCACAGGGCCTCATTAGCTGATATAATAAAAAATACGAACTACGAACTAAAATATAGAACTGAGAAAATGGAAATACGTACCAATAATATTTCACAGTAATATGTGGAAATTGTGACACTAAATGTGTAAACACTGTTGGAAAACATGTTCTAAACTCTTGTATCGGTATATCTGCTGGGAAAAAAATTATACATATGAGAACGAGCAATGAATGTGTTGTCGATCACTTCCGGTTCAATGTGTCATGGACTGCTAGACCGATTGATGGATACAATAAATGTGTCTGGGCCCGGAGGGCCCTCACTGTCATCGGTAGCACAAGATATGGATATACACTCCAAAGACAGTGAGGGCCCTTCGGGCCCAGAAACATATATTGTATCCATTGACCGGTCTAGCAGCCTGCCACACACTCAAACGTTGATCGGTCTAATGTCTAGCAGACGACGATACTCTTAAACGTAAGTGATTGACAACATATCGCCCCAGAAATGACCTTATGAGACCCTTAAGGGATGCATTTTACACTAAATAATTTGGGACCATTGTTCGGAAGAGTGCCTAAAATTTAATGTGTTGTCAATCACTTCCGGTTGAGTGTGTGGTGGACTGCTAGACCGACTGATGGATGCAATAAATGTTTCTGGACCCGGAGGGCCCTCACTGTCCTCGGTAGCACAAGATATTGATATACACTCGAGATGACAGGACCAGAAACATTTATTGCATCCATCAATCGGTCTAGCAGTCCACCACACACTCAACCAGACGTGATCGACAACACATCGGCATCGCCTCTGAATCAGCTTATCACCCCGGAACGAGCATAATCACCTAATGAGGCCAGGGGATACTTTTTACAATTAAAATTTTTAAATCATTTGGGACCGTTCGGAAGAGTACCAAACCAAAGCAAACTGTCCTTTTCTTTACAGGACGATGCAATCAACTCCAGATTGATTTTCTAGGCAATTGTGAGTTCACGAGTTTGCCATTGCTTTCTGGACATTTAAAAGTTCAACTTAATGTCGGTGTAGAGACTGAAACGCCTATCTCATCTCGCCTTCCGCGCACCGGAAATTTAAGAGCGAACGCTCTTAATCTTACTACTATCCTATGCGATGCCCTCTGTGTGTATCATATCACATCCTGATTGTTATATATAAAAGCGATAGTTGGAGTTCTTTAGTCAGACTTTAGTGACCCATGTGCTGCCTCGTCTTCTCGTTCTTATTTACATAATCGAAACTGAAGTAGTTTACCGTAACAAATGGTTGATTCTGCTGCGGTACATCCTGTTTGATGCATGCCCCTGCCAGTCAAGTTTTGATGGACAGATGTAAACACTGGAGGAACAGGCCAAGGAACTGTTACTCCTACCTCCAATAACTCAGCCGCTAGGTGGTTTTTTCCCTTTCATTTTCCTTATCAGCAGCAGGTTGATATTCTAGGTAATTTTACGTTCAGTTGT
Source organism: Cepaea hortensis (assembly GCA_963921405.1). Classification (NCBI taxonomy): domain Eukaryota; kingdom Metazoa; phylum Mollusca; class Gastropoda; order Stylommatophora; family Helicidae; genus Cepaea; species Cepaea hortensis. The sequence continues at coordinate 50,452,662 of OY992889.1, read as the reverse complement.
TTGCCATTGATTTCTGAACGAGAAGTCAACATTTTAGTCAAACTAACCGGTGTAGGGATTGAACCAACTACCTCATCGCCAGAGCAAAGAAATACTTTAAACAGAGAGAGGGGAATGGAGAGAAAGAGGAAGGGTGAAGACGATTCTTATTCACGTCATTAAGACATTATCATTCATCAGCCACACACTCTCTTTTCTTGTTTCTCCAATATCCTTTACGTGAAGTGGCCACTGAATCTGGGTCTCCCATGGCGATAGCAGCGACTGGTACAGAGCGAAGAAGAGGAAGACAATGTTACATGTGAGTAGGCAACATCAAGAGATTCACACAAAGGGAAAGACAACGTTTACATTTGGCAGACAACATCAAGGGATGGACTCGGAGAGGAAGACAACGTTACATGTCGATAGAAAACATCAAAGGATGGACTGGGAAAGGAAAACAAAGTTACATATGGGTAGACAACATTAAGAGAAGGACTTGAAGAGTAAGACAAAGTTACATGTGGGTAGACAACATCAATAGATGGACTCGAAGAGGAAGACAACGTTATATATGTGAATAGACAAAATCAAGAGATTGACATTAAGGGGAAGATAAAGTTACATATGGGTAGACAGCATTAAGAGATGGACTTTACAGGAAGATAACGTTGGTAGACAACATCAAGAGATGGACTGGAAGAGGAAAACAAAGTTACATATGAGTAGAAAACATTAAGAGAAGGACTTGAAGAGAAGGACTTGAAGAGGAAGGCAACGTTACATGTGGGTAGCCAACATCAAGAGATGGACTGGGATAGGAAGACAACGTTACGTGTGTGTAGACAACATCAAGGGATTGACATGAAGGGGAAGGCAACGTTACACGTGGGCAGACAACATCAAGAAATGGACTGGGATAGGAAGACAACGTTACGTGTGTGTAGACAACATCAAGAGATTGACATGAAGGGGAAGGCAACGTTACATGTGGGCAGACAACATCAAGAGATGGACTGGGATAGGAAGGCAACGTTACGTGTGTGTAGACAATATCAAGGGATTAACATGAAGGGGAAGGCAACGTTACACGTGGGCAGACAGCATCAAGAGATGGACTGGGATAGGAAGGCAACGTTACGTGTGTGGAGACAATATCAAGGGATTAACATGAAGGGGAAGGCAACGTTACATGTGGGCAGACAACATCAAGAGATGGACTGGGATAGGAAGGCAACGTTACGTGTGTGTAGACAATATCAAGAGATGGACTGGGATAGGAAGACAACGTTACGTGTGTGTGTAGATAACATCAAGAGATTGACATGAAGGGGAAGGCAACGTTACATGTGGGCAGACAACATCAAGAGATGGACTGGGATAGGAAGGCAACGTTACGTGTGTGTGTAGACAATATCAAGAGATGGACTGGGATAGGAAGGCAACGTGCGGGCAGACAATATCAGGGGATGGACTGGAAGAGGAAGACAACATTTACATGTTGGATAGACAACATCAGGGGATGAACTGGAAAAAAGCCTTTATGAATGCAAACGCAGAACAGCGGGTGTTGGACTCTGCAGCCGACATTCATTGAAGAGTTTGAGATTCAGTTTGTGTGCGTGCGTGCATGTGTGTTTGCTTTTATATATGTATTTTTCATCATCACCATGTGCCTTGCAAAGTGACAAAGTTGTTAATGTCTCTCCACATATTTCGGGCTTTGGTGTCGTGGATCAATTCTATGACTCGGTCTGTGTCCCAACTGGGGGATAATGGAGGAGAAGAAAAAGAAGAAGAGGGGTGGAAGAAGAAGAGGAGGAGGCGGAAGAAGAATAGGAGCAGAAGGCGAAGAAGAAGATGAAGGAGGACGAGAATAAGGAAGAAGAAGTAGGAAAAATAAGAAAAAGAAGAAGGAAGAAGAAACTATTACTGAGTCATTTGCTCCATCCCTCTGTTTCAACCTGTATGGCCTTGTGCGCGGGTTAGAAAACAATTCTTGTAATGCCTTTGAGCATCTGGTTGAAGTCTGTTGTCAACACATCAAACAAGTACATGAAACGTTACCACCTTGGGTCAAATCACAGCCAATTGGTCTGTGCTGTGTTGAATCACCACCTGGCTACATCCTATTGTGCCTATCCGCACATGCGAAATTGCAGTACCGGTCAGCACACGCCGCTGTGTGTGAGCTTGGAGAAGAGATGAGCAGCTCTAAAACACAGACCCTGTAGATATGACGCTTCAGTGCGAGGTCAGGAGGAAAGTGTATGATACTATCGCACTCTGATAGAATAGATTCAAGCTCGTTGCTGGGTTCATACGACATGAACAATGTATCGGACTTAAAACTACAGATGTTACGTGTCTCACTGTAAACAGACTCAAACCCTTGCCCAGAGGGATCTGTGTACGAAAAAGTAACGTAGCTAACAATTAATTAGTTTATTTCCAGAACGCCAGGGATCGAGATCTGTGGATATGCACGAAAGACTTTACCAGTTAGCATGGCACATGATGATGAAGAAAGACACGACATATTTCATCTCATCTTATCTCATCATGTTCCTCTTGTACTTTGAGGTGTCGAGGTGAAATATAAACAGCGGGAGAGTGCCCGCTTATGGGCTTCATGTTCACGACATATCGAATACATAATTAGGGGAAAGTACTCGAGTAATTTTCTTCCCGGGTAAAACGTTTGTATAAGTTTAGCACAGTGGTTCTCAACCGATGAGGAATTCCCCCCCCCCCTCCCCAGGGGGAATTTTGAGGCTTCCAAAAGGGGGGGGGGGGGAATTAAGATTATTTCAAGATCGCATTAATACAAGAACCGATTACTTGATATTGTTTTTCCCTTCATACTGTACGGTTCTGTACGTCTCACTCTTCTAAAATTCATTTTATAAAGTAAGTAGACCCACAAATCACGTTTTATGTGGACGTCTAGACTTGTTTCAGTATGTGCTATTAAATTTAGCTTCCATTATTACGTATACTGTGTAGGGGTGGGGGAGGGATTTTTAGGTAGGAAACACGAAAGGGGGAATGATGTTCTGAAATATGGTGAAGGGGGGCACGGGCCAAATTTTTAGGTGGGAAATACGAAAAGGAGGTGGGGATGACGTTCTGAAAATATGGTGAAGGGGAGCAAGGGCCAAAAAAGGTTGAGAACCACTGGTTTAGCAGTTTAGCCGTTACACGCTAACACAAGATCAGGAAGATTGCCTGAAATAGATACGGATGTAAATAACGTGTGAGACGCACCAGTGGTTGGAAACGGTTTGCAGAACTGATCTCGGACATTAAAACTGTTGAAACTATAATCATCTAGCTAATCTTTTCAAAAGTTTGATGTACGTATTTTAGTTTAGTCTAGAACTGCTAAGTTAACTGATTGCCTGCCAGTTGTCACTTTGGCTAGCAGACGACAGGACGGCAGTGATAAATGGTTGTGTTTTATTTCTTGAGTTACTATTTTCAAACTTGGAACAGGAGAGTTGACGGTGTCAAACGTGGTTGAGTAATTTTGTTCACCTGTTTCTTTTAAAATGTTTAGTTTGTTATTTTAATTGAACAACTAATATAGTATAATACTTTAATAGTATTTTATGTAGTCACTTTCGCTGACTGGCAGAAAAAGAGTACAGACTTTGGCTAGCAGACCACAGGACGGCAGTGGTGAATGGTTGTGTTTATTTTTCTTGAGTTACTATTTTCAAACTTGAAACAGGAGAGGTGACGGTGTCAAACGTGATATTGAGTAATTTTGTTCACCTGTTTCTTTTAAAATGTTTAGTTAGTTATTTTAATTGAACAACTAATATAGTATAATACTTTAATAGTATTTTATGTAGTCACTTTCGCTTACTGGCAGAAAAAGAGTACCTGAAATAAAATGTTATATTCTGCTGCATGTCAATGAATCTTGGCATGTGAACGAATAAATTACAATCCAAGTTAGAAGGAACTTAAAGACAATGGGATGTGATTCCAGATACGACATGTTACGAATACCGTATACTATGTTACTACTCCCATGTCCCAGAATAACTAACAGTAACAGCTATTGCCTGGAAGGTGCTAATGACAGTAAAACATTAACAAAGAGCCAACAATCACAGACAGTAACAGTCACACGGTAACAATGTTCTTGGATCCTATAATAAGAAGAGAGGCATTTGTGAAACATTGTGACAACTGGAAAGATCAGCTGAAGAAGAGATAGAGGCAGGCTGAGAGATACATGATTTTGGATGGCCTAAGACGGTACATGTAGGATGGGACGCAGAGGTGTTTCCAAGGCACCAGGGCCGGGTTATATACTGGCCAAGACCTATTGACGCGTCCTCGTCGAGCGTCCTGGGCAACAGGTCCCTTTGGGGTCCTGGCTAAAGTCAATAGGATCGCCGATTCCTCCGAAGTCAGAGAGTGTCTGTCTGTACGGCGAGGAACCACCAGTCTGCACACCAATAAGCCAGACATGGGACAACGGATACTCATGCAAACCTCAGGTCATGTATGACATCACACTGATGTTGGACAACAGGATGTCTTCATCCGACATACAGGACTTCGCGTTGGAGCTCAAGCCAACGAACACAAGCAAGCAAGCACATGTAGGATTAGTGTAAACTGATCCAAAACAGCAAGGGCCAGGCTCTGTGGAGAAAAATTAACACCTTTGCCATTTGGCAAGGCACATGATGGCTATTATGATTTTGAATATTTTCTTTGAAACTTTAAACTGTATTCTACTGTTTTGTCCAGCTGTACTGCGGCCGTGTGTTTTGTGAGTTCACAGGGAAGTAATAAAATATCACTATTGGCCATGTGTTTTGTGAGTTCACAGGGAAGTAATAATTACTCATGGCGGCTGTGATTTTCAATATCACATATTTCATATCAAACACCAGTGTCACACAAAAGTAGTAGTTATTAATATCATGTTCAACTCTACTGTTATAATAGTCTATATTATATAAACAAGTCTCCATGGTGAAGTGGTCAAGCCATTTGACTCGGGCTCCAGAGGTTGTGGGTTCGATTCCTGGCCGCTTCCTTTGGTTCACAAATTAAATTTTTCTGAGACTCATGTGGGTTGTCGCTAGAGCTACAGAGTTCACGCTTGGTGCGACGCTTTCCGCGCTGCAGAAAGAGACCGAGCCATATGGGATAAAACCCGGTGCAATGAAGTCAACCCTGTCGACATTTAAGCGACTGTTATAATAGATATATTTAGATAATGGATTTCAACTTATACTTTTAAATCACATGTAAATGGACTTAACTTTAAGTCACTGTCCGTTGCACCAGGACCACTATCTTGGCATGCTAGTGCAATATTCACTCTGCTACCATCTCACATCAAACATTAAGAAAGAGACAACAATCACAAACACCAGAAGTGTTCTTTTATCATGTAATGAGAAGAGAGGCATTGTAGACTATTGTGACGATTGCATTAAGAAAGAGACAACAATTACAAACACCAAAAGTGTTCTTTTATCATGTAATGAGAAGAGCGGCATTGTAGACTATTGTGACGATTGCATTAAGAAAGAGACAACAATCACAAACACCAAAAGTGTTCTTTTATCATGTAATGAGAAGAGAGGCATTGCAGAATATTGTGACGATTGGATTAAGAAAGAGATAACAATCACAAACACCAAAAGTGTTCTTTTATCATGTAATGAGAAGAGAGGCATTGTAGAATATTGTGACGATTGGAAAGATCAGCCGGTTCTGTGGCGAAGGGGTTATGAATATAAATCGTAATCCTGCATACCACGTTCAAAACACAACTTGGAGTGATTTGGAAACAGACTGCCTTGCGTTGGTTTCCATATAATGGTATGAGTGCCGGTCATTCAGAAAGCAATGGTAAATAGCTGAACATTAACCTGCCCAGGAATCACAAACAGCCAAAAAATGCTGGAGTTGACTGTTATGACCTGTTCACTATATTCAGCTAACCTTAACCACCTCCAGTCAATTGGAGTGCATCATTAAAAAGAACCACTCACAAGTACAAAATAAAATAATATATATCACTAAAAGGCTTAGATTAAATTTTTTAGTAGATTATAATTATCAAAATGTAACAGGTTACTGTCAGTGAAATTTAACTTTTTGTCAACAAAGTAAAGCTCTTCAAAGGTATTTGGGATCTCAAAGCAATAGTGAAATTTATATCTGAAACCAGACTTTAGAAATTACTCATTATTAATATCACAACACATCATGAAAATTAGCACATTCACTTAGCAATTGTTTTTTTTCATATCCTATTTACAGGACATCGCTATCAACACCAGGACTGTTGCTGATGTCTTGGCAAGACTACGTTCAGTAGTTTGCCATTGCTTTCTGAACGACCAGCTCCCATACCAACACGTTAAAACCCAGCGCGATACGGTCTGCTGCCAAATCAGTCACAGCTGTGTTTCGAACGCAGGTATGCAGAATTACGAACCGTGTCCTTAATGCCTTTGCCACGGAGACCAGCTAGCAATTGTTACAGTCTTTTATTCCAAAAGGAGGAATATTTATTTATAATAATGATGAAAACATACATGTGTGTGTCTGTTTATGTGATAGCTAATGGTTACTCATTCTTGTGTCATTAAGGAATATCAACCAATTGAGAACTCACAGCACGTTCAAATGGAAGCTATAATGGTTATTTGATAACAGAGGTAATTGTGGCAGTTTGAAAGTGACATGTACACATAATACATCCTTCAAAATGTCTTAAAATCTTATGCTTGTCTGTTATATTACTCTTTATTTTACAGGGTGGCTGGTGTAATGGTGTAGTACCAGGGTGGCTGGTGTACTGTGACAGGATGTGGGGGTGTAATGATGTTGTGTGACAAGGTAGCTGGTGTACTGTGACAAGATGTGGGGGTGTAATGATGTAGTGTGGCAGGGAGGCTGGTGTACTGTGATAAGATGGTTGGTGTACTGTGATAAGGTGTGGGGGTGTAATGATGTAGTGTGACAGGGTGGCTGGTGTACTGTGACAGGGTGGTTGGTGTACTGTGACAAGGTGTGGGGGTGTAATGATGTAGTGTGACAGAGTGGCTGGTGTACTGTGACAAGGTGTGGGGGTGTAATGATGTAGTGTGACAGGGTGGCTGGTGTACTGTGGCAGGGTGGTTGGTGTACTGTGACAAGGTGTGGGAGTGTAATGATGTAGTGTGACAGAGTGGCTGGTGTACTGTGACAAGGTGTGGGGGTGTAATGATGTAGTATGACAGGGTGGCTGGTGTACTGTGGCAGGGTGGTTGGTGTACTGTGACAAGGTGTGGGGGTGTAATGATGTAGTGTGACAAGGTGGTTTGTGTACTGTGACAGGGTGGTTGGTGTACTGTGACAGGGTAGCTGGTGTACTTTGACAGGGTGGCTGGTGTACTGTGACAAGGTGCGGGGGTGTAATGATGTAGTGTGACAGGGTGGCTAGTATACTGTGGCAAGATGGCTTGTGTACTGTGACAAGGTGTGGGGGTGTAATGATGTAGTGTGACAAGGTGGTTTGTGTACTGTGACAGGGTGGTTGGTGTACTGTGACAAGGTGGCTGGTGTACTGTGGCAGGGTGGTTGGTGTACTGTGACAAGGTGTGGGAGTGTAATGATGTCGTGTGAAAGGTTGGCTGGTGTACTGTGGCAGGGTGGATAGTGTACTGTGACAGGGTTGTTGGTGTACTGTGACAGGGTGGCTGGTGTACTGTGACAGGGTGGTTGGTGTACTGTGACAAGGTGTGGGGGTATAATTATGTCATATGACAGGGTGGCTGGTGTACTGTGACAGGTTTGTGTACAGTGGCAGGGTGGCTGGTGTACTGTGACAAGGTGTGGGGGTGTGATTATGTCATGTGACAGGGTGGCTGGTGTACTGTGGCAGGGTGGCTGGTGTACTGTGACAAGGTGTGGGGGTGTAGTGTGACAGGGTGGTTAGTGTACTTTGACAGGGTGTGGGGATGTAATGATGTAGTGTTACAGGGTGGCTGGTGTATTGTGACAGGGTGTGGGGATGTAATGATGTAGTGTGACAGGGTGGCTAGTGTAATGCTGTAGGCACAGTAAACCAGTAGACCAACCATCCTGATTTCTATTAATCTGGACTGAGATCCTTGGGAGGTTTGCAAGATAACATACTTAGTCTTAGCAGGAAATAGAACCTGTCTTCAGATGGGAGTAACAGGTATCCCAAAGTCTTGGTCACTGCTCCCCTAAGAATGAGCTCAAACATTTGTATACATTCAAACATGTATAAACATTAACAGTTCTTAGCTATAAATAAAGAAAAAGACAAATATAAAAAGGAAGATCATTGCATATGTTAAGTTGTGTGTTATTATCTTGACTAAATGTACTATTCTACCTCATCCCATATAAAATTTAAGCTGCGAAATCCAAGCAATCAAGAACAAGCCTGCAAAGGGCTTTGACTGGGTTGGTTGAGGTTTTATACTCCTCTGGAAGATGATAGACAACAGAAGAAGAAATATATTATGACTGAATAAATAGGTAAATGAATGTAAGTTTGGTAATCTGTGGAAAATAAACCACAAGGAAAAGATAAATGGAATTTATGGAATGTATTAACAGAAGAGGTGGAATAGAGAAGTGTGCATTATGTGGGAAAATACTAGCAGCTAGGCAAGAGAGGCAGTGGAAGACAGAGGCAATGCATGTGAAAAGCTTAAAAAGCTGGGCAATAAATAGTAGTATAAACAACACCAACTTTATTAAAACGTCAGATGACAGAGAGGGTTGGAGAGTCGTGTTCATCGATGTCTGCTCCAGACTATGCACCCGAAGAAGAAGAAGATGTATGTATGACATCATCATCACCTGCCAACTAGCCTAGAAGAAGGTTGAACAAGGCTGAATTCCCCCTCTCCTAAACTACTGACTAATCTATCTCATTTTCTTTCCTTGTATGCATCTAGAGCCTACCATCCAACTCAGTACCTACTGTCTAATCTATCTATGGCTAGCAGACATTGCTCGCCAGGACTTACACTGGCTAAGTGCAGGAACAGGACTGACATTGGGCAAGACTTTGGAGCACCTCTTCATGGTGCAGCCTATCCACTGCCTGTTCCAAGTCTGGCTTACGCTCCACGGATCATCATGCTTTCTGCATATGTGAAATTCACTTAATAGTATTGCCCATCTCTTTGGTTCCTGTACTTGGAGAGGGAATGGAGCGCTCAGCAACACAATCCTCATGAAGATAGTACTTCAGAAGTGGGATGTATATGTGGGTCGTGGGGTGTGTGTGGGTGGGAGGTGTGTGTTTAGCTGGGTGGTTGGGGGTGTGTGGTGTAGAATATGTGGGTGGGTGGAGGATGTGTGTGTGGGTGGGGAGATGAGACAATGAGAGAGTTAGTGTGTGTGAAAGAAACAAAAACTAAGAAAAGAAAGTGAGATAGAGTTGAGCGCATGTATGTCATGTGACGTGCTATTCCATGTTTTTTCTATATATTCATCATTCATATTATCATTTTTACTGCCACTTGATTTTCCACCATGTACTGACAAAAATTTGTGCACTGCTTATTCCATCATGTTTATGTCAATTTTAGGGATCAATTTATTGAATCACATCACTATTTTTTACATTACATGATGTATGTGCATAATTTGCTCTCCATTTTTTACATTTTTGTGAGAATGCTCAGGATAGTTGTCAGTGTATGTATGTGTGTGAAGTGTGGGAGTTTGTTCACATTACCTTCAGTGATTATGTGAGGTATAATGTATGTGTCTAGATGTGACAATTGTGTTTGGGTTGGCAGATGGGTTTGTGGGTGGGGGTTTGTGTGTGGGTTGGGAGATGTGTGTGGGTGGGTGTTTTGTGTGTGGGTTGTAGATGTGTGGGTGGGTGGGGGAGGTATGGGTGGGTGGGGGAATATTTGTGTGGATGAGGGATGTGTCTGGGTGGGAATGTGTGTGGGTCGGTGGGTGGTGTGTGTGTGTGGGTGATGGATGTGTGTATGTGTGGGTGTGTGGATGTGTGGGTAGGGGTATTGTGTAGGGAATGTGTCTATGGGTTGGGGGATGGGTGTGGCTGATGTATGTATGGATGGGGGATGTGTGTATGGAGTGGGAAATGTGTGTGTGTGTGGGTGGGAGATGTGTGTGGGAGTATGGGAGAAGAGTGTATGAGTGGAGGATGTGTGTGTGGGGATATGTGTGTACGGGTGAGTGGGGAGATGTGTGTGGGTGAGGGATGTGTGTGTGTGGTGGGGGATGTGTGAGTGGGTGGGTGGGGAGATGTATGAGTGGGTGGAGGGATGTGTGTATGGATAGGGAATGTGTGGGTGGGGTATATGTGAGTGGGTGAGGGATGTGTGGGAGGGGGATGTGTGTTTGGGTTGGTGTGTTTGTGTGGGTGTTGGTGAGTAGTGGTATGTGTGTGTGTGTTTGGGTTGGTGTGTTTGTGTGTGTGTTGGTGGGTGGGGGATGTGTGTGTGGGTGGGTGTGATAGGGCATGTGTAAGGGGAGTGGGGGATGTGTGTATTCATGGGAGATGTATGTGGGTGAGGGATGTGTGTGTGGTTTGTGGGGTGTGTGGATGGATGTGAAATGTGTGCGTGGGTGGGAAAATGTGTGTGTGGGGATGTGTGTGTGTGGATGGGAATATGTGTGGGTTTGGGTGGGTGATGTGTGAGTGGGTGAGGGATGTGTGTGTGGGAGGAGTATGTATTTGTGGTTGGGAGTGTGTGGGTGGGTGGAGCATGTGTATGTGGGCGAGTTTGTGTGGGTTGGGGTATGTGTGAGTGGGGAGTTGTGTGTGAGGGATGTTTGTGTGGGTGGGTGCGATGGTGGATGGAAATATGTGTGGGTTTGGGTGGGTGATGTGTGAGTGGGTGAGGGATGTGTGTGGGAGGAGTATGTGTTTGTGGTTGGGAGTGTGTGGGTGGGTGGGTGGAGCATGTCTGTGTGGGTGAGTTTGTGTGGGTTGGGGTATGTGTGAGTGGGGAGTTGTGTGTGAGGGATGTTTGTGTGGATGGGTGCAATATGTCTGGGTTGGTGAGGGGATTTGTGAGTGGGTGGAGGGATGTGTGGGGGTATGGGTGGGTTATGTGTGAGTTGGTGAGGGATGTGTGTGTGGGTTGGTGCGGGATGTCTGTGTTGGAATTGGGATGTGCCATATGTCATGATATTATGCATTGTTTATGCTTACAACATTCATTTGACAATGTCTTCTTTTTTTCCTATGTATCATGCACTGTTGATGAACGAAAGATGAGTGGTTGGAAGGGCCGAATGTAAGATGGGCCTGCATGCCCAATTTGTAACCCTTTTAAAATAAAGTTCAATTCAATTCAATTCAATTCAATTCTCTCTCTCTCTCTCTCTCTCTCTCTCTCTCTCTCTCTCTCTCTCTCTCTCTCTCTCTCTCTCTTTTTCTCTCTGTCTGTCTGTCTGTCTCTCTCTCTCTGTGGTATACTCTCTCTCTCTGTGGTATTCTCTCTCTGTCTCTGTGGTATACTCTCTCTCTCTCTTTCTCTCTCTATCTCTGCCTTTCTCTCTCTCTGTGGTATGCTCTCTCTCTGTCTCTCTCTCTGTGGTATACTCTCTCTCTCTCTGTCTCTCTCTCTGTGGTATACTCTCTCTCTCTGTCTCTCTCTCTCTCTCTGTGGTATACTCTCTCTCTGTCTCTCTCTGTGGTATACTCTCTCTCTGTGGTATACTCTCTCTCTCTCTGGTATACTCTCTCTGTGGTATACTCTCTCTGTGTGTCTCTCACTCTCTGTGGTATACTCTCTCTCTCTGTCTCTCTCTGTGGTATACTCTCTCTCTCTGTCTCTCTCTCTGTGGCATACTCTCTCTCTGTGGTATACTCTCTCTCTGTGGTATACTCTCTCTGTCTCTCTCTGTGGTATACTCTCTCTCTGTCTCTCTCTCTGTGGTATACTCTCTCTCTGTGGTATACTCTCTCTCTCTGTGGTATACTCTCTCTCTCTGGTATGTATATCTGCTTACCACCCAACCACCTACTGGCTGGCTTATCTGTCTCTTTCAGCCTACATGCCTTTCTTCCTGTCTACTTTCTTAAATACTTACCTATCTGCTTGTCTGAATATGAAGTGTCCTGTTTACGAATTACTCGAAAGAGAGTAAAGAAAGGAAATATAATCAAAATTGGCGGGGAAATTAAAACGGACCTCAATTACAACTGATGGTGTAGAAGCAGGTTGAACGAGTCGAATTATCTTAATGGCTTTATTTGTCTATTGGTGGATCAACTGAGGAGCGGCTCGCCGGTGGCTAGAATGCCGGATTCTCCTTCGGGAGACCCGGGTTCGAATCCTCAGTAAGGTGTGGAGTTTTTTTTTCTGCCGGGGGCAAAAAGAAAACTCTAACCTGCACAGTTCATGGCGACTGCACTAGCCAGGCGACCCTAATTCCTCAGGCTCAAGACCCCACTGCAAGGACTTTATTGGCAGTAAATGACAGTTTTTTGACAGTATCAACTACTCTTTTTCACTATGTCTCTACCTGTGCCTCTCTCTCTCTCTCTCTCTCTCTCTCTCTCTCTCTCTCTCTCTCTCTCTCTCCACTCTTCTCACTCTCTTCTCTCTCCACACTCTCTTCTCTCTCCACACTCTTCTCTCTCCACACTCTCTTCTCTCTCCACACTCTCTTTTCTCTCCATACTCTCCTCTCTCTCCACACTCTCTTCTCTTTCCACACTCACTCTCTCATACTCTGTGTTTACATTTCCTATATCTCAGTATTTCTCTCATTATCCCAGAAAGTTTTCTTATGGTTCAGGACTATTCATGTTATCTTCTTCTTCTTCTGCGATCATCCGGAGTTTTTTTTTCGGATGTGATTGCGTTGTGCCTGTTTACAGCAGAGCTGCGTTCTTGCGCCGTTAGGCCGACACATCCGACTTCTGCGGGCATTTGTTGACCGGGTTAACCTTCCCGGGATTCATGTTATTTTACTCCTACATTATATCCTGCTATATTTACAACTATTGTCATATGCAATGTTTATTTTGCCCTTCCAAAGTATACGCCATAATTTTCTAGAAATATCACGTTCATTTAGTTTCCACTGGCTGTACAATAGTCAGAAGTATCTGTTTCCTGCACATCATCAAGTGTCTACTATCCACATCCTTGTCTATGCGCCTGCATATTACTGAAGACAGACTGTGTATCAAGTGTGTTGTTGAATGTATATCCGTTTCCTGGTTTGATTAAATAACAGACAGCTTGGCCAGTTTGGAGAATGTGTGGATAGTTATTTCTATAACGGATCTTTCATAGTGATCACATTGTCACTTTTTGAAGCTAAGAGTTTTCACATTAATAGAGTAATTATACTATTTTACACTTTTTAAATTAAAACAAATATGTATTGACAGAAATCCAAGCATGTACCTCATAATTTCAATGGGGGTACAAATATGTACTGACAGAAATCCAAGCATGTACCTCATAATTTCAATGGGGGTATCCCTTGTACGTCCCAACACTTGTGTATCTCAACCCTTTGTTCTGAATGTGCTCCAATTATTCACAGTGAGATTCTGGTATTGTAAGTATGCAGATCCTATAGTTAGATACAGATAGTGATAATCACTATGCTCCAGATGTCATGCATCCATAGTTTTTAATTTCACAAATTCATGCTTGTATTTGTGTAGGATTTGTTAGAATAAGTTATCTGAATGACCGGCTATGATCAAATGTTATTCCAAGGTGTTTCAGCTTCTTCTTCTGTTATATTTTCTGAACTGTTAGAATGACGTCAGGTAGGTCTGTTTTATCTTTGAAGTTATACAGGGAACATCACATTATATGTGCCTTCCCAGGAATAAGTTTAGAACACCTGTCCTCACATGCCTGCAAATGTCGCCTCTGCACATTTCTGGAAGGAGCCATAGTAGTGCAGTGGCTGTTATGTTGCCTGCAGACTTGGTGGTCATGTATTGAAACCTCACTTCAAGGGGTTGCATCATTCACATAGTTAGGTAGTCATGTAGATAAAGGTGGGGGAGCAAATAAACATGTTAAAATACAAATACACAAACCTGCCATAGTGCTAGGTAATTTGTTGGTTTCAAAAGAAATAAAATCTCAGAACCAAACTTAGAATATTTATCTCTAATGTCAAATCGGCACTGCTGTATGGGTTAGAAACATATAGAATTACTAAAACAATTACTAATAAACTATTAACCTTAATTAGCTGATACCTGTACAGAATAGAAGAACTAAACGTATGACGAAATCATTATTGTGGAGCTCATGGAGCTAACTATATAAATGTCAGTGAATTATGAGGTGAGGAAGAGACGTTGGTGCTGGATAGGACACACACTGAGAAAATCTGTTAATTATAACTAGAAGGAAGTTAAGTTATAAAAACGACTTATCACAAACATCAGACAGAAGCAGTCATCATTTTTGGCCATATTACAAGAAGACAAAAACTGGAACATGTGACAACTGGAAAAATGTGTGGAAAGAGAGATAGAGGAAGACAACGTGAGAAAAAATTCTTGATAGTTTTGTATCATGGCATGGAAAGTAGTCAAGATACAAATTGATCCATGCTGTCAGAGACCGCAATTTGTGGAGGGGCATGATTGCCCACGCCAGCCGGCAAGGCACTGGATGATGACGAGTATAACTAGAAAGTTCTTCCTCTGGAACCCACAAATGAAATAGAGGGAGGTTTAAAAACACATGGAGATGAGAATTAGGGATAGAGTTGAAGGATATGAGGAAGCTACAGGAGACAGCAAATGGTAGGAGAGCTTGGCATGAGATGGTTTAGGACCTGTGGGTTCTATTGTGAGATAAAAGGCAGAAGAAAAATGGTTTGTAGTCTTATTCATTTTCATATGGAAATTACAGAACTATTCTTCTAGCTCTTCTTCTTGTCTGTCTACAACTATGTATCTTGCTAACTTATGCAGAAATCATCAGCAGCAGAGCATGATCTCCATATCTTCTGCTCTTAAAGTTATTTGTGGCTCTTTTTTCCCTTCCAATCTATCTGTAAACTCATCCTCATTTGTTGACCATCTTTTCCACCCTTTTTGCCACATTTTTGTTGCTTCCTTCTTGGCCATCCATACTTGTTCTACTGATAAATCTACTAGGGTGATTGACCAAATAGTGTCCCCACTCTCTTTTCTCTATTTTGCTGAAGGACTGTTTCCTCACTCTTTTGAGTGGGCATTTCATTCGCCAGCTATCACGCATCGCTTATCAGATGCCTCTAACAGTTCTTCCTAGAAACCCCACATGTTCTCATTTGCTAGGTAATCCACATGGACATAATTGTGATAAACTTGCTACACTTGTTCAGCTGAAGACACATCAATCCTCTACAACTATACATTCTCATTATTGTTAACACTTGCGCCCACCCATTGGTACTGTAGATCTGTTTTCATGCATGTAGCTACCCTACTTTAACTGGCCTAATTGTATTTTTATATCACCTGTATACATAACATGCAAGCATATTTCTTGCAACATCAGTATGTGAAAGTCATACATGACTGTATAATTTGCAGTACACTCTCAGGTCTTTGATAGTTCCACTCAGTAAGCTTCAGCTGAAAGTGTTGGCAACAGAACACGATCTCTGTAGCTCCTTCAGTGACTGTTTAGAAAAACTCCCAAGTGCAAGTAACATTCCGTAGCTGTTGACAAGTTATCCTCCAAAATGTTGCCTCTGCTTTTATGTAAATCCCTCGGCGAGAGGATAAATTTCATTGAACCAGGTTTTACCCCACCTTGCTCAGTCTATCCACATTACAACAAACCGCCTGCTGAGAGCATTGCACAAGGTACAAACTCTTTAGCTCCACTGATGACCCCTAAAGGTCTCTAGAAAAATTGCATTTGTGGTCTTAATGATGCAGCCCAAAAACAAACCCACGACCTTCACTGTACAAGGCAGATGGCTTAACCACTTTGCCACCGAGACCCCTATCGCGACCTTCACCATGGAAGCAACATTTCCTAGATGCTGAATATAACTCAGTAATGTTACCATTAATGACTATTTTTATTTGCAGGTCAAGATCTAGTCCTCATGAATAAATATAGCTTGGCTGGCAACATTAAGATACACTAGCTCCTGAAGTTGCTTCTCTCTCTAATCACTGTAACAATCATGGAAAACCAGTACATATCGCATCCGATCACCAAAACAGGGCGCCCAGAAGCTTTCAGAAAAGAATATGCACAGACCTACACAGGTGTCTATAGAACAGAGAGATCAGCGGCTAAAGATGGTGGTTTAGACAGCCCAGTTTTTGTAAGTTCATTTTGTAACTTCATTGATACATTTTCATGAGAACATTGTGACAATGAGGAAGAAACATATTATTTGAGACAAGAGATAAACGGTGCGAAAATACTGTATGGGCCGGCAGCTTGCTGATTTGCAAAATAGTCATTGGTCAAACTTATGAAGATTACAAATATTAGACCATTGATTTTAGATTAAATGCAGCAATTATTTGTATAGAACCATGGTGGCATAATCTTACCAAACTTATGAAGATTACAAATGTTAGACCATTGTTTTTAGATTGAATGCAGCAATTATTTGTATAGAACCATGGTGGCATAATCTTATCAAACTTATGAAGATTACAAATATTAGACCATTGTTTTTAGATTGAATGCAGCAATTATTTATATAGAACCATGGTGGCATAATCTTATCAAACTTATGAAGATTACAAATATTAGACCATTGTTTTTAGATTGAATGCAGCAATTATTTGTATAGAACCATGGTGGCATAATCTTATCAAACTTATGAAGATTACAAATATTAGACCATTGTTTTTAGATTGAATGCAGCAATTATTTGTATTGAACCATGGTGGCATAATCTTATCAAACTTATCAAGATTACAAATATTAGACCATTGTTTTTAGATTGAATGCAGCAATTATTTGTATAGAACCATGGTGTCATAATGCATAATGCACTAGCTTATCGGCACAGTAGTGGGAGTTCAATACCAAGTGGAGGAGGAAGCTGTCTTCTAGCTACAAACAACTCAACGGAAAAACTAACCACACTAGACTATTTATATTTAGATATTTTTCTCCTATTTGTGCACCTATAATGTTCGATGTGATGTCCGATGAAACTCGTAAACTGATTAGAGAAATAAACGTAGACAGTCAAGATTTTGTGGGCATATTTTGAGAAGAAATACATCGGTGAACTTGGTAACAACTCGCAAGATTGTGGGGAAAAGAACAAGGGGAAGGCAGAGCGGTAAATATCTAAATGGTTTGGCGCCATGGCATAATTGGGACAAAAACAAAAACAAAAATTCTGATGGTCAATGTGAGATGGCAAAACATTACCGTCCAATAGTATTGGTATGGCACATGATGAAAAACTTTTCCTCTCCACATGCATACACACATGTGGAAGTTGCAGAGACGTTGTTGTATAGAAGAATGATGAGAACCCTATGGACGGATGCAAAAAATTTTGCTTACAAAAAGAACTGGTTACTCACATCAGAAGAAGACAGTCCACATTCTTTGTGCACATCATGAGGTTAGGAAAATTAGCGCACATTGTGACAATGGGAAAGAGGGATGAGGAAGATGATGATAATGTTAGTGTTTTAGTTGTATTATAACTTAGCATTTCTTTTACATTTGTGAACAAATATAAATATATTTTGTAGTCTCCAGAGAAGGCTGTGGCAGAGTTAGAGGCAGGAGTAGTTGTAACAGTATTTTCGCCAAAACGGAAGCGAGTGAGCTTGACTTTGTGTCTGCGTACTGAACAAGAAGAATTGGTGTGTGTTCTTGCACAGGGAATAAAGCCTCTTCTGACAAGTATGTAATAAATCACTGGCTGATTACTAGTGATATTTATATTTACCGTAAGTATTCATGAACAGGTAAAGGTAGTCCCATGTCAATATTGCTGCTGGCATGTGAAATGTTAGGCCATCACATATTCTAGGCTACAACATAAGATGTGGGTTGGTCAGTTCTCTCCCTAATCTTTCCTTCTGCAGAGCCATGATGACAAAGTGGATAGTGTACTTGCCTGCTAAGACAGTGGTGTGGATTCAATTGCTAGCAGAGGCAGGATTATTTTCCTACCAGTATGGCTGTGAGGTCAAACCTTTTCACGGGTCAGAAATCCAACATGAGTTGGCAAATTAATTTCAATCCTTGTCTCTATTACTATACGTAATTTGGCTATCTGTTCAGTGCAGGATCTGTTTGATCAGAAGCATCTCTTTTTATTCCTTAGTAGTTTGCAAATGGCATCTCTTAATCTCTCCAGAATTATCCTGGTTGATATTTTCCCAGGGACTGACAATAACATTATTCCTCTATAATTTTTGCACGCTGCTGGTCCCCTTTCTTTGGCAGTTTCATCAGATATCCACGTCTGGCTGTATTGCTAGTCTCCGGAAGTGCTAAATAATTTTTGCAGTAATTAAGTTGACAATATTCATATTGGCTTTAACAGCTTCTGTTACCCATGCTTCGGGAGTTTGATAGCATCTCTAATTGCTTCTTTAGATGCTTTCTCATCTTGAGTTCCACTTATACTGGCTGATTATCTGGGGGAAAGGTGATCTTTTAGGACTTATCAATTCAGAAGTTCCTCAATGTATTCAGCCTACCTGTTTATTTGATCTTTAATTTTGGTGGGTACATTTCCATTACTATTATTGATCAGTCTTCCTGGTTAATTATATTTTCTTTCTGGACTTCCGGTTGCCAACATGGCGGTTAAGCATTGAACCGTTAAGGCCTGTGGCATGTTTATGCTTGTAGTTATGGTTTGCAATTGCATTTTCCTCATGTTGGACTGGTAGTACATGGTTCCATCGCCCTGCTACTGAGTGAGTGCCTGGGCAACACTGTGAGCTGTGAAATTCGTGTGGAATGCTTTTACATTTGTCCTGTACCGTGACCTGCATGTTCGGAACAATGTCTACCGGCTGTTGCTGAATTGGCTGATTTGCCTTTTCGGTTCACGAGTACATTTTTCAGGAGACTTCTGTGAGTTCGTGCTTTGTGCGACGCTTTTGGCGGGTCGCCCTACGGTAAAAGACTGAGCCATGTGAGAAAACCCAGGTCAGTGAGGTCTTTCTGGTGACTGCCGAGTCCATTGATGATGAACTGTGGTTTTCGTGGATGAATTTTGTGTTGGCATTCTGGCGGCGGAATTATGCACAGTGTACCTGTGCAGGCTGTTGGCTTGCCGAGATTCCTGTCTAT
The DNA here is from genome assembly GCA_963921405.1 of Cepaea hortensis. Taxonomy (NCBI): domain Eukaryota; kingdom Metazoa; phylum Mollusca; class Gastropoda; order Stylommatophora; family Helicidae; genus Cepaea; species Cepaea hortensis. The sequence continues at coordinate 50,433,400 of OY992889.1, read as the reverse complement.
TCCACTTTTCACATTGGACAGTGGGGAGCATTTTGTGTGATATTCACTGGCACAGGAATGGAGCATAATGGGAACGACCCGTTGCCGTGAAGTTGGAACCTCGACCAACTAACTAACTAACTAACTAACTAACTAACTAACTAACTAACTAACTAACTAACTAACTAACTAAACTAACTAACTAACTAACTAACTAACATTTTCTTGCTATCTTCCTTGTGGTGCTGTAAATATCTCGGATGTTTTATTTCACTGTTCTACTTCTACCGCACCTACTAGGCCATCTAAATATTCCCTTTTATCTGCCAATGTCACCTTCCTATATTATTAATGAGCTTTTGTGTATTTTTCATGGACTGACTTTTGTAGTTCTTGTTTTATTATTCATAAAATCTGCTTTTCTTTATTCCTTTCTTCTATTTTTCTAAGATCTTTAGGTGTTATCAATGCTTTATATTTTTCATTTTCCTTTTTTCCAATGACTTTTATACATGATTGATTCCAAATGCTTTTAACCTGCTGCCACCAGTCTTCCGTACTCACCTGGTCTACTAACTATTGCAGGACTTGGTATCTATTAGAGATGGACGGTGACCATCAATTGTTTCTTGGTATCTTTCTTCCTGAGATATTCGTTATTTTATTGATTTTCATATTTATAAGATTTCTGGAGTTTAAATTAAATAATATCAGATTGAGGTGAGTGGCCGCAGAGTTTAATGCGCATCACACTTAAACTTCCTATAGGCTGGTGGTGGGGTAGTGGGATTGTTCCTTACACCGTCAGTTGGACTTCAACTTTCTCTTCTCATTCAGAAAGCAATGACAAACTACTTAATGTACAATTGCCATGAACGTCAACCTGTGGTTGGGGTTGATTGCAACATCCTGCAAAGGACATGCAACATTTTTAAAATCATTGGATGGTGATCTGAATGTAATCTGCACATTTCAAACTTGTACATCCTGTAAAGTTGATTAAACATCTGTTGTTAATACAGGTACGATTTTTCTGTATTGTGGTCTGGTGATACCCATGTAGCTTTATGTATTCTTTTATGAGGGAATATGCTTCCTCTTATATCATATTGATTCAATGTTTTTCCATAATTTCTCTCCGCTGTGTTTTTCTATAATCTCTGCACACCTGTGTTATCTCATTCTATCTTGACATTCAGGTAACCTATTATAATTTTGATATTGCTACATCTCCAGTTACATAGTACTTTGAAATAGCATGTGAAATACTTCCTTAATTGATTCATCCTAAACATTTGGTGGTGGGTAGCGCTGGATCACTTTCACGTTTACTTTCCTTTTTTGTGGTTTTTAATGTTGCTGTTTATTATTCTTAAACTTACTGTTTCCCACTCTATTAGTGCTTTCTCAACCTCTTTAGATAGGGTTTGGATCACTCGTTCACTGTGTGGGGCATTTTCCTCTGTATGGCCTGAGAGCAGCTCTGTTTCCCCTGTGTTTAGACGATGTTCTACCCTGCTCCCTCGTATCTTGTTTCAGATAATCCCAAAATGCTAATCTTATATTTATAACATTTCATTCCCACTACCATATGTATTGTCTTTACCAAATCATATGTAATTCTAACATTCTAGATGCCAACTTGGGAAATTTTCCTATGTGAGAGGAGATAAGTTGTTTGTCCAGACCCCCATACAGTCTTCTCTGCATCTTGTCATATCATGTCATACATGTTTTAGGAGAGAAACCTCCTTTTATTTAGGTTGACTGAGTTGAGCATATACTACTAGTAGCAAGATGCTGAAGTTCAAAGCAAACAAACAAATAAAAAAGGTGTATAACAATTTGTTATACTAAATGGGCTGCCTTGTCCAGATTGTCCAATACATAGAAATAAGCTTTCATAGTCAGATATTCCTCTCTGTTATCTATTTTTATTTTTAAACTACTTCCTCTTTCCTCTTTCAATGGCAGTGCATAATGCCTAACTAGACACCTTTCTAACTGATATATAAATCTATCCGACTGCAGCATGAATTTACTTTCTCTGAACAGATTCCATCCATGATAACAGGCTCTATCTACCCATAGATAGGTCTCTTACCTTTAACGATTTTGCCATGGCAGCGACCTTATGATCTATTTGTGATTTTCCATTGTCGTGGAATGTTTTGTGTGTGTTCCTGCACACAAGACCACCTGTTTTTCCCCACATTTATCTGTGAGCGCTAGATATTTAGTCATGCCACCTAAGAAATCAGGCAGCATATGATTTAAAATGAACAACCAGTTTTATATTCACCACAAATCAGATTATTTCTGAGCCTGTAGTGGACGCAGTAACATCTCAGCGACGTCTCACTCAATGCTTGCCACAAATTTTACCACTTGTTACATTGTATTTCACTTTGTCTCATCTACTAACATAGCCAACAAACTTGTCAATGTGCTAATGTTTATGATGTGTTTAATTTCTTGAATTTTCCTTCTAAACAAAGAGGGGAAAAATAGTTCTAATGCTTAATTTGTCTTATCCTGATTAAGAAATTTAATATTTCTCATTTTCAACAGTCTACCTGTGCCAAATTAAAGAAGTTGTAGCAGATTCGTGGTTAAGACTTGCCAGAAGCAGTGAGGATATTTCCAAGGAAAAACTGGAGCACTGCATCACATTGTACTATGGTGCCACATTTATGCTGCAATCTATCACTTTCATAGGTCAGTTTTATTCTCTATAAGGGATGTCACATCTGAAAGAATGATTTCCTCTCTATTATAGTTTTCTGGATCTTCCTCTAAAGGCAGACCGACCTCTGCTGATGTTTTAATAAATGTTGTCTTCAGTCTTTCTTTCTTTCTTTCTTTCTTTCTTTCTTTCTTTCTTTCTTTCTTTCTTTCTTTCTTTTGTTTATGTTTTTGTCATCCAATTCCTCCTACTTCTTCTCCTATTTTGTTTCTTTGTCTTCTCTCCTATATTCTTCTTCCAGAGAATGGAATAATGATGTGTTTAGATAGACTGTTGGCTCTAGAAAAATAATGAAAAGTGGCCATTATGAAACATCACCAGTCATACAACAGACTGCAAACTCACAATAATGGTGAACATCTAATATAGAAGTTACGGTTAATTTGCCACAATCACATTGTCAGTCATAAAACAAACAACACGCTCACAATAATAGGGAATATCTGATCAAGAAATTAGGATTAATTTGCCTGTCACATTGTTAGTTATACAATAGGCTACACCTTCGCACAGTATTAGTACACCCATAGTCATACATTAGTCTACAAACTCACAATGTTAGTGAACATCTAATAGAGAAATGAAGATTAATATGCTATACTAATGTCATTCAACGATTGCAAAAAACACAGATAATTTTAAGGTTTAATAAAACAGCACTTTAAAAAATCTTCAGAATTAGGTTAGCTCATTATTTGTTCTTTACTATTCTCATCTTGCCTAAAGGTGTTTGATGACACAGGACACACACTGATTTTTTTATACAAAAGTGCTCTAAAAATCTGAATGGTAGCAAGTGACATAGCACATCACTACCTTTCATGCCCTAGTTAATGTAAATCAAAGTTTAAAAACACAAAGTAGATCAGGAAATAAGTGCATGTAAGATATAGATACAGCTGGAATGTTTGAAACAGGAACAGGAGTGTGACAGGAATGCCTTTTGCTTAATAAGAGCCAGGTTAAAGGTATCTAAAACACTTACAAGTGTTTCTTCTAGCCAGTGGACTTGCCACATCCTTCCACCTTCGGGTACTGTGATAAAAATGACCAGGTTACAGACTTCTCTTCTCTAACAGAAGAGCTCTGTTCGAGACTTCCTGTGGCCAAATTAAATTTCAAGCTAAACTGAATATAGTTTTCAGCCTGACTTGATTTCTTGGCGTGTAAATAAACCCTACACTGCTTCTACTTCTTACTATTCTAATAAATCTTAGTATATATCTATCTGTATATATTTATGTACTTACATACACCAAACAATGAATATCATATGTAATGTGGATATATAGATACCAATACAAAATAATACAGAAATCTATAAAGGGGGTTACTTAGGGCTATCCCGATCTAATAAAAACTGTCTGGGAGTCTGGTCACCTCGTCACACTTATCAAGACTTTTTATTTGATTTTGAGGACAAGAATAATTACAACCAGAAATGGAAATGAATGGATTCTGAAAGAGCAGCTTGTTGATCTGGACTTACGGATGGATTTGTTCTGTCACACATGGATTGTCAGATGCAGGTTAAACTAAACACACTTGATGGAAGGTCATAACAATTAGCTATAAAAATTCATAAGGAGAAAAACTAAGATAATGAGAATCAATCAAGCAAATGATAACCTGATCTTCCTTGGGGAAACCTCACATCACGAGATGAAATCATACATGTATTTAGGTAGCAATGTACACAAAGATGCAGAACAGACATTGATATTTAAATAACAATACAAAGAGCAAGAGAAGCCTGTCATGGCATTTGAAATTTGTGGAAATCAAAAGAAAATAAATGTAGTACCAAATTTAGAATATTTAACTCTTATATCAAATGAGTACTAGTGTATGGATCAGAAATATGGAGAATGACTAAACTAGTTACTAATAAACTACAAACATTCATTTAGTGGTGCCTGCACATAATATGACTACAACAGTATGACAGAAGCATTAATGTACAGCTTATGGGAAGAACTAAACATTTCAGTGAAGCAAGAGGTGAGGAAAAGCCCTGCTACTGGATAGAACACACATTGAGAAAGCCTGTTTATAGTATAACTGGAAAGTTGTTTCATTGAAACCTGCCATGCAAGGGAAACACCCTGCTACTGGATAGGGACACACATTGAGAAAGCCTGTTTATAGTATAACTGGAAAGTTTGTTTCTCTGAAACCTGCCATGCAAGGGAAACACCCTGCTACTGGATAGGGACACACATTGAGAAAGCCTGTTTATAGTATAACTGGAAAGTTGTTTCATTGAAACCTGCCATGCAAGGGAAACACCCTGCTACTGGATAGGGACACACATTGAGAAAGCCTGTTTATAGTATAACTGGAAAGTTTGTTTCTCTGAAACCTGCAATGCAAAAGAAATAGAAGGGGATCTAAACATATTGACAGATATTAATATGGGGAGGACATGTAGAGACCTGTAGGAGATAACAAAAGATAGAAAGGCTTGGCATGAATTCATTAAGGGACGATGCTCCATTGGGAGATGAAAGGATGAAGAAAAAGATATAGATAAATGAATTTGACCTGAAATGATTAGATGTGTTTTGAATTCTGGTTTATTCAGTCACACTGAAAATAAACTAAATGCTAGCCACACATTTATATATAACGGCCAAATACAGCAGACTTCTCATTCACTGACTGACTTTACTTCCCAAGACATGTCTTGATGCCTGTTTTTAGGCTGGGTTAACCTGGGAGCCCAAGTTAATGTAAATAATTCTCCTTGTTGTGAATTAATCTTCCGGTACAATGGCGACAGGATGACGCTACTTTTTGGGGGGACGCTATTTAGTGTTTTCCTTTGGATTTTGTGTGATTTCCTATGGATTTCCTGCGAATAGTGTTTTCCTGTGGATTATGTGATGTTATTTTGTGCACTTTTATTGGAAGTTTTCAAAAGAAGCCACGGAAGGCAGGTGGTGGATGAAATTTGAGGGCAGCCGACAGATATTCATTGGTCATGGTCTCGAATTCACGACGGCAGGCAGAAGAGCTCTTCTTGAGTTAATGGCTGTGGTCTCCGACCAGTACGGTCACTGCCATAGAGGAAAGCAACGGCAAACTACCTCTTTAAAAGTGTATCATGATTCGCTTAAAGACTGATCATCACAAGACAAGGACAGAGACGTTAAAATTAGCAACATGGAACTTCACTGGTGATCAAGTGAAATGGCGAGTTATGTCCGCCCACGCTTTCCGGCATGGCACATGATTGATTGATTGATTGTGAATTAAAACCCATGACCACCAGGCTGGCAGGCAAACATGCTAGCCAGTGCTCTACCACAGCTCCCAAGTGTATGGTGTTAGACCCATATTTTCTACACTCAGGGGATGATGTGATCAGTATCATTCCAGCCACCTTTAACTATTTGAGCACATTTTGTGGTATCCGTTTAATTAGGCTGGGTGGACTTAAATTCATGTGATCTTTATGAAAAATCCCTGCCTTGGGAGAGATTTGAACCCAGGACCACAGGGTTGGTAAATAAGTATGCTACTATGGAACCCTCGACAGCAACATAAGCCAAGACCTTCTGACAGGCCGCTCTGCAGAAAGAGACCGAGCCATGTGGGATAAAACCCGGTGCACAGAAGTCAATCCTGGTGCCTTTCTTTTACACCCCCTTAAACCTGGGTGTATGGCACTAGACCATATTTTTTATTTACCATTTGGTACTCAGTGGATGAATTCCTGCAGTATTTGGTCCTTTTTGGTCATCCATGGGACTTTCAGCATTCTACAAAGAAACCGTATCTCTGTGGCCTCTAGTTTCTTTCCTCTTTTTCTTCTTCTCTGTACACCTTCTGGTGAAGACAGCAGCAGCCAACTTGAGCTTCTTAATATTTCAATAGAGTTTGTCTTTGTATGGAGTGGGTTTAAGCCAAAATAGTTTTCTCTGTTTATGTTGGACATTTCTAGGACAAAAATATGGTCATTTTCTAATTTTGGTGCTCAGAGTCCATGACTCTCACACATTCACTAAAATGAGCAATACGTTACATCTTTGAACAGGATCAGTGGAAGGAAGGAAGATAGTGAGGGGGATGATTCCTAAGGACATTAAATGATGATTCAAGAAGAAGATAGAGAAGGAGAAAAAGGTGATGTTAGTTGTCAAGGTGAAGATGGATGTCAACCAGTTCTGTGTGTAATTGTGGAGTTTTTAGCAAGATCCAATTCAGTAAACCTGTTTTTATTACATTGTCATTATTATTTGTGTTAATCTTTCTGTCTTATTTTGGTTTTGATATTTACAGCCAAAGAGAAAGAACATAAATACATTCTGATGGCTCTGGAGGCTTCCATAGCAAAGTTTCAACATGATAATGCCTATGCTTTAAAACAAAGGCAAGATACGCATATTGAGTGTTTTTCATGTTAATTTTCATTAACTGTCAATGTTGGAGTTTAATGACAGTATGTTGTTCAGTGAGAATATACATTAATCTATCATTTGTAGATGCTTGAGTCTGCCAAACAGCTCACTTACAATAGCAAGGAAAGATGTGATATGCTAGGTTTTTTTTGTTTTTTTTGCACTCGCCCGCTTTGAACTCAAGCGTAGTCCATACACACTATAGTAGTGATGGACTGAATTGTGCGTGTGGATTAGCTTTCCATATTAACAGTGTCCCTCGCCATCAGGTGAACCTACTCCGACTTAAGAGGTACTTGTAGTTTATGTCCTCAAATCAAGGACGACAGTTCAACAGTTTAGTCCAACTGTCCGGTGTGGGGGTTGAACTGCTTACCTCGGCATCAGCACAATGGATGTTTAAGAACACACGTTCTTACCCATTCAACCATGCTAACCTGCCATGCTAGGTTTTAAATTACCAAAGTCAATCAAAACTAGTTCTTTTAACGCATAGTTATAAAAGATAATAAAACATGAAAGGAATTTTCAGTACCTTTTGTTCTTGTTAATACTTAAGCATGTACAGTTAAAGATAAAGTGTCACATATATTTCTTGTCATTTTTCAGATGGCTGAGGAGAGAGTTCAGCAAGATCCAGATAAAGAACTGTGGCTTCGTAACTCAGCAAAAAGAGTATAAGTATGTATTTTCTATTTTGTTTTGTTTCTTAAACTTTCTCCAGCAGATGTGCTACTTTGGATGTCACATTGTTTGACATTGGCATCAGTTTGATATGTTATAATTCTGGTAACAATTTTAAGTTGAGGATTTTAAACAAACCTGAATATTTGGGGTATATCTTGATGATCTGTGAGCAGGTAAAGAGACAAGAGTAAAGGTACTCCCATGCTAGTCTAGATACTTCTGTAGGGTTATGAACTCTCAGGTCTTCACTTGTTAAAGGTTAAGGTCGAAGGCAAGGAGAAGACTTCACTGCACCAGGTTTTATCCCATTTGGCTTGGGCTTTTCCATAGAATGACAAGCTGCTTGCCTAAAGCATCGAACTAAGCATGAATTCCATGGCTCCAGCGATGACTTCCAGGGGTCTACTGAAAGAAGTCGTCTAGAAATGCACCCACAACCTTCAGAGTGTGAAATGGCTTGATCACTTCACCACAGGAGCTCCTTTTCACATATTTGAGGTCACAGTATGATGAGATGATGTGACCATTACTCTTCTTGGCTTCCTTTCTTGTCCAGATATTTTCCATAAAATTCTTGACATTGCCGAAGTTGGCTTGCCTACAAAAGAATGGTTTAGGTGCAGTCTCCAGCAGAGGCAGGATTATTGTTTCCCACTAGTATGGCTCTGGGTTCAACCCAACCTCAAAAACATGGATCCCAGACACTTTTTAATAATGTCTGGGAATTATCTGGAAGGAAAAGATGATGTGGAATAGAACTGTTCACCTCACATCATGTGTCATGGCCTAGAATATATGAAGACCTAACATTTCAAACCCCATTAGCAGCATCTGCAATGGCCTACCTTTACCTTTAAATAATAATTTGTCGGGGGGCTGAGTGGTCTCGAGGTATGGTGTCCACCTCGATTGCTGGAGGTCCCGGGTTCAAGCCCAGGTGAGGATCGGATTTTTTCACGTGGACTTCTAAGTAACAAAATTTCCCCTGGTCTCTGGTTAGTGAGATCAGACGCCTGTGTGTATTGTTGCACATGTAAAAAATCCCTGGCAGTTGGAAATCAAAAAAGAGTAGATTAACGGCGCTGCCCGGGCAAACATTTCAAGTTAAAAATCTACCCAAAGTATTTTAGGATCCTTGCCAGTGCTATGGAGACTGTGCACTGAGCTGAGATTCTCCGGACTCAGGTTTGAGTTAGGAATAGAACGGAGCCCTTATGGGTTACACCCGTGTGCTGTGATGTTGCTCCGTCGGCTAAACTCCATCCATCCATCATGTACCATGCCAATAATAGTGGGAGGTCATGTTCTGCCATCTCACTCGATCACCAGAGTTGTGGATCAGCTCAGTGTTCCTGTCTCGACCATGTCACATGGCCAAGCCATCCAGGTATTTACTTCTCGGTCTTCCCCTTGGTCTCTTCCCTTCGATCTTGCCGTTGTCACCAAGTTCTCCAAGGTATTTCTTCTCATAACATGCCCAAACAATTTTTACTGTCTACGTCTAATGACTCTAATAAGTTTACAATCTTCATTTGTTTCTTGAAGGACTTGTTCATTGGTTTTGACTAAACTAAACTAATAATTTGTGAAAAGTAGTAAAAATGGCAACATCAAAAGAACTCTGAACAAACATGAATATGATGCAACAAAGGCAACCCATCTGGTCTTGGAATGCAAGCTAAGGATGCTGACATCCCCAGGTTTAACAGCAATTGTAGATTAGACACAGAGATGTCATTCACCTAGGGCTGGACAATAGACGATAATAAAGAACACAAAACTTAAAAACTATTGGTAATAGATGTCTGTACCATAGAAGATACATTTGAAATGATTAATCGTCTCCACAATGAAGATTGATTTGAATGTTTCTCTGAACACACTGCAGTTTGTCAATCACTTCATGTTATCTTCCAGCTTGCACCACTGCCTATCCATTGTTCACCTGTCTTTGACTTTGGATTCCAGTATGGCTTTTATTGTGGTGTCGTGTATTTTAATGTGACTTAAAATATCTGATTTGTCTTTCCAGTTAGACTTAAATGTTGACTTCTCGTTCAGAAAAAATGGACAAACTACCAAACATAAAATTGCCTAGTAAATCACAAACAGCAAATAGGGGCTGGGGTTGATTGCAACATCCTGCAAAGAACAGGCATTTTTTAAATGAAACTCTTTTTAAATGATTGCCTAAACCTTAGAAGCATTTCAATGATTTGTATTATTCATTTCTCTTTTTTATGCTTCTCATCTTGCTGCAATTACTTCTATTATTGTAATTAATTTTATTTGTATCATGGTGAATAATGTGAAGGAAAGATCATTGCAGAATACAATGATGCATATGTAACCACTACACCCGGTATGAGAATGAGAGTAGAAGCTCTCATTGCAGCTCTGTGAGGGTTGTCTGACGTTCTTTACACAAGAGTTATCACTATATTTAATCTCAGTCTGTGCTTCAAAAGATTCATTGTGGGTGGTTGTGGCATGAATGGTTAAGTTATATAGACACATATAACGCCTTCAAGGCCTTAGTTGGATCGTCTACCTAGGTCTTGCTGGGTCAAAGGTAATGCATGAGCAGATTTGCATCACATCAACTTTGGGAGCTTTAGGTTAGACAAAGAAAATACAATACATATATCATAAGAAGGGCTGCTAAAGGCTGATACAGAGTTAACAAATCAACCAAAGACTTTTGGTATCACTTGTGGCAGTAGCAGATTTGGTCACAGGCATGGACAACATAGTCACATTCATAATCAGTGCGCTGCGAGAGCAATCAACATCCTTGCCCTTTGACGTCTGCTGAGAGAGTTTTAAAGTTAGTTGCATATCCTTTACAGACATCTCAGTCAACCCCAACATATTTTGACTGTGATTTATTGGCAAGTTTACGTTCAGTAGTTTGCCATTGCTTTCAGAACTACCGGCACTCATACTTTTGTATAGGAAGCCAATGCAAGGCAGTCTGCTTCCAAATCACTCGCAGCTGTGTTTCGAACATGGAATGCAGGATTATAGAGACAGCGAGAGACGGCTGGCTGAGTGGCTAGAATGCCGGATTCTCCTTCGGGAGACCTGGATTGGAATCCTCAATTTTTTTTTCTGTCGGGGGCAAAAAGAAATCCCTAACCTATACAGTTCGCTGCAACTGCACTAGCCAGGCAGTTCGCTGCAACTGCACTAGCCAGGCGGCCTTAATGCATCAGGCTCAAAGACACCCCCCCCCCCCAACCGCCGCGCCATACACTGCAAGGTACTATATTGTCAGTAAATGACAGTTGACAGTTTTGATAGAGAGAGACAGAGCACATAAGGGTGTGTGCAGAGTACTATGATGTTAAAGTTCATTGCATATCCTTTACAAGACGTAGCAGTCATCCCCAGCATGTTTTAGCTGTTTGTGATTTCTGGGCAAGTTTACGTTCAGTAGTTTGCCATTGCTTTCTGAACGAATGGCTCTCACACCATTTCATAAACCAATGTGGTATGTGGGATTTCAAACTGTGTCCATAACTCCTTCGCCACAGAGCTGGGTGTATTCAAGTTAAACAACAAATCTATCAATGATAATGTATAGTTAAGCCAGAAAAGGAAATGAACACAGAATAAGCAATAAGTCACTCTCTGATAGCACATAATTATAATATTGCCACGTGTTCACATGCACCCACTGTGAACAAACATTTACAGCACTAATTGGCCTTATCAGTCACATTTGCTACCGCCATAGGTAAAAGTTATTATGCCTTTTTAAAGCACAAACTATCGTCTGTCAAGACGGCAAGGTGCCAATGGTATGGATAGCATATAAAGCCTAGAGTTGAAAAGAACACATTGGAATAAGTATTAAATCAGTCAGTGATACTGTATAATTTATAGTTAAAGAAGAAGTGGAAACAAACACATTGAAATAAATGTCAGGCTATTTGATATCTTAAAAAGTTGCTAAAGTTTCAGATCGCTGACATGTAAACTGTATTTGACTTTGAAGTTATGTCAGTCTCCCATTAATATGTTTTGGAAATTATGACCTGTTCAGTCACACTATAAGAGAAACTAAAAGATGTACACACATCATTTCAGTGTAACTTCTGTTGTTATTCTCCAACATATATTGTAGTTAATGGAATCAGTCTCATGTTACATCATGTTTGATGGAGCAGGATCTTAAATGGAAATGCCTCAGATGGTAACTGTCATGGCTTATCATGAGATTGTGATTCCACACACTATATGTTAGTAGACTCTTGACTTAAATATTGTAACACTGTTGGTTTCTATTATAGTGTGATTCAATTCAAATTTCTATTAGATTTATCTAAGCTGTATATTCATATAAAATACAATATGAAATCATTCTAATCTTCCTAACAGGGTCTCATTGAAGAAAGTATACACTTGGTTTAGTCAGATGACGGAAAATATTGACCGAGCTGTCCTAATATTAAATAGAGTGGTAAGAGTGTACACAAGCATTGTACGTGTAATGTATATTACATTGTGGTGTTTCATTCTTCCAAGTGATGACCATAATCTGTATCTTCTTACAGTTTAATTCTAACCCTAGTTGTTCACTGTGTACAACAACCACATCTACTAAATGATGCATATCCTGCTCAATGTCTGCAATCAACACTGTATCATCTTGTTATTGATGATACATCCCCCATTGGTGATTCCTCTCATATCTTCTTCATTTCTGAAAATATTTTCACAGTATAGGGAAAAAAGATCTGGAGACATTATACATTCCTGTCGCACACCTCTCTTAATAGGCTGATAGTGACCTACTTCATTATCAATCTTTATGGCCGCTTGTTGTTTCCAGTATATGTTCTTTACAAGTCTAAAGTCTTTCCCATCAATTTGTAGATCTGCAAGCATCTTCATCATGTTGACATGTCTTTATTGAAAGCCTTTGTGTAGTCAATAAAACAAAGATGTAGGTATTTATTTACTTCTATAGATCGTTCAATTAATGTTCTCAGCATATACACAGAATTTATTGTACCCTTGCCTTCTACGAACCCACATGGGTCTTCTATTTCTACACCAGTCATTTGGACTAAAATGTTGATTTCTTGTCCTTGACTTGGGGATATACATTACAATTACCTCAGAAGTCAGAGTTGGATTTGCCTGATGATGAGGAGCACTGGTAACAAGGAAATCTAATCCACGTGCAAAAACCAATCCACTGCTACTTGAATTAGTAGCCTGTGTATGGACCACCCTTGAGTTCAAAGCAAGTGAATGCACATACACAAATTTCACTGCAGCACAACAACTGTACCTTGTTTACTGTAGCAGGGTCACTGACTATTGATAAAGTTCTCACACAAAAGTAGCAACAAGTAGACTTTCTGAATAAAAGACTATTCACTGCTGAAGAAAAGATCGAAATGGCTTGTAAATCTAGGCTGTAGGAGAGTACAGGTCCCAGTGATCTAGACTTCTAAACAGTGACCAGTTGAAGGAAGGTAAGGCGAGCAGCAACAACTAGGTTATAGGCTGCAGACGTAATTATCCTGCTACACTGTGCCTGGGAAGTAAAGGAACCCCCAGTCTCCCTTCTTTCTCACAACACGGAAATAGGAAGACAAATATTCAGTACAAACTTTCACCCTGTCACACCAGATCTATAGATCTACTACGTTATGGTATTGGTAAATTTACTTAAAGGCAAGGAGTTACATTTATAAAAATGTATATCCTTTTAGGGATATATTTATTTAACGTGACACAAACAAACCACACATATATATTTGGTTATTGAATCCTAAGCCCTACTAAAGTTCTTATGTTTGAACTATTGAGCCGTCATGGCTTTTTTATAATATAATCCTTGACTATATCTCAGCTCTGGCTGGAATTAATAAGTTAGTTGAGGTGTGGCTCATACGGGGATGTTTGCCACTTAACTCCAGCATCCATTCTAAGATGTCAGGCTGTAGTGTATTCTCAGGCCTGTCTTCTGTTCCACCTCTCTCTAGACAATGACCAGTGCACTTCACTCCTGATTAGACATCACTGGATAATATTTGTATTTATTAAAAGTTCACAGATATTGATAGTCTTTTTAATTCTGTGTTAAAGATTACTGAGAACTTGCCTCGACTTTAGCTCATAACATTTTTATAAGTGCTGGCAATGTTGATTCAAAATGTTTAAATATGCGTTTATATCATTGGTGGTGATGAATCTTTGTAGACCAGTATAGATCTATCAGAGGGTGATGTCACAACAACCCTCCAAACAAAGTAAATAGCAACCTCGGGGAAGTTTTCTGTCATAGATGGACCATCTTTTCATTCGGGTGGTACCATGAAGTCTCATCAGTCACATGTTTTTGTTTAATTAGACCCATGATGAATATATACTGGATCTGCAGTTGAATAGTCTCTTCATTTGAGTCACATTTTCACACAAATGCTTTATATATATACTTGAGGTCCAACAGGACTGACCACAATGGTTTTATATGTATTGGTAGTCCAACAGGACTGGCATATGTACATAATTATTGAGAAATTAAACTATCACGTTTATATTCTGGTCTGTGACCAACCATCACTCTCGCCTCATGGATTTAGAAAAGTATATAATTCCACAGATAATTCAATCTCAATAGTGATTTTCTATAGTAGGCTAATGAATGCCTTCACTCAATATAGGAATAGTAATGTTGATGTCGCTTTGCTAGATCACGTTGGGTGCAAGTCACCTTTCTTAAACGTGGCAGAATTTCAGACAATGTGAAAAGTGTACGCCTAGTTAAATCTTGGGCTATCGTAATATTATTTATTAATATTCTTCCGTTCCTGTAGAATATTACTTTAATATTATTGCGCCCTGTAATACATACATACATACATACATACATACATACATACATACATACATACATATACATATATATATGTCCGTATATATATATATATATATATATATATATATATATATATATATATATATATATATATATATATATATATATATATAAATTAGTATTCCCTCTTGGACTTGATAACTACACATGGGTTGGGCCATGCTGACTCACTCCTCCTGCTACGTTCTGGATCGCTTCCAAGTACCGATCCTTTAAATATTTCACAAAGCTTAGCCTAGCGTATTATATTCCATACCCAGGCCTACTCCAGCCAAATTTTTTGGTTTGGCTATCGCCCTAACATCTGTTATCACTAACTATACATATGCCTGTACAAACATCTTTAAGATATATGCAGAATAGGAAGGATGTACCACAGACTCTGTCACATTTATTATGAGGAGACTCACAGCAATCATTTATCCTGTCATAGGTTTCAAGGAGTGAACAAAATAGCCTCATCAGGAAAAAATAAAAATACTACTTTATGAATGTATAGAAATACTACTTTATGAATGTAATGCCTACCCATAATTGGAAGAGAAGAGAAAAGACTGCACAATACTTAAGATGTTATGGTACTTTTCTGGTTTCCATTGATAACAGCGTATTGCATGTTTCCATTCAGTTTTTTGTTAATAATATCACAAACTAATATTTAGTGCTAGTTGAAAACAATTGTAAATTTAATTTTTTTTTTTTTTATTGCAGAAGTTAGGACTTCCTGAGAAGCTTGATTTCAATCAGTTTTGCACATTGGTCATTGAAGTAATGAAGCCTAATCCTATTGTAAGTAAATTTGAAAATTTAGTTTCTTGTATACTTTTATTTTTTATGTGAGATGTATATGTGTAAATAAAAATATTAAAACTAATAACTGTTCTTGAACTGTTGTGTTGAAGTAATGAAGCCTAATCCTATTGTAAGTAAATTTGAAAATTTAGTTTCTTGTATACTTTTATTTTTTATGTGAGGTGTATATGTGTAAATAAAAATGTTAAAACTAATAACTATTCTTGAACTCTTGTGTTGAAGTAATGAAGCCTAATCCTATTGTAAGTAAATTTGAAAATTTAGTTTCTTGTATACTTTTATTTTTTATGTGAGATGTATATGTGTAAATAAAAATTTTAAAACTAACAACTATTCTTCAACTGTTGTGACTGACTAGATCAACATTTTTCTTATACATATGAAGGGAGTTTAAAGATAAGTGAAATGACTTCATTGCACCAGGTTTTATTCCATATGGCTGGGTTTCTTTCTGCTGAGCAGCTGCCAAAAGTGTATACAGGACTAACTTTGTAGCTCCAACAATGCAACTAGGGTTGGCCAAAACATTACACTTGTGTATCAAATGACGAAGTCCAAAACACTAATTCATGACTTTTGGAGAACAAATCATAAGGCTTAACCATTCTTTTTGTGTTCGCTTGCTTTGAACTCAAGTGTAGTCCAAACATGAGCTGCTACTTCAAATGTACTGGACTGATTTTTGTGTTTGGATTAGCTTTCCCTGTTACCAGTGTGCGTCGCCATCAGGCAAACCCACTCCGACTTCTGAGATACTTGACCCCAAGTCAAGGGTGAAAAGTCAACATTTTAGCCCAGCTGACTGGTGTAGGGGCTGAACCCGCTACCTCAGCATCAGCACACCAAAAGTTTAAGAGCAAATGCGCTTATCCATTCGGCCATGTTGACCTTGGCTTGACTATTTTGCCATGGAGACTTCCACTTACAACATCCCTCACTTTGGTGGCTTGTGGTTCTGTCCTTTGCTCAGATGAGAACTATGTATAATGGGTCAGTCACAGAGTTGTCCACCTGGTTTTTTTTTTTTTTTTTTTTTTGGTTCTAGGCTATCCCCTGTCTACTTTGCATCAATCATTCCATTTATGCACAACGAATTAGAATTTGCCTCTTTTCAGCATTATTTAATCAAGAAGGAGTTGATACAAATATTTATAAATGTATGATTGTATGTGACAACATAGACTGAAGGATACATTAAGTTAATCTATCTCTCTCTGCTCGCACAGACGGATCGTTTGATGAAAGAGTTTGGTCAACCTCTGCCAGAGGGAAAAAGGTATGTTTATAATTAAGCAAGTGATCATTTGTTAAATTAGCGTTTGAAAAATTAATTTGATCACAGTCATCACTTAGTACTATAGCAGGTGATTTGTATATCAAGTTACCAGACAATTCCATATTTGTACCAGGCAATTTTCATAATTTTCTGGGAATATCTGAAAAGAAAAGGAGATGAGTAAAGAAACTGGCAACTTCACTTCACATATTGTAATCTAGAATATGTAGGTGTCCTTGTATCTCCACAGATCTCAGTCCCTGATGTTCTGGGCCAGCTCTGTTGATGATATTCCTTTATGCCACCATCCCAGTTCATCCATCATAATATATGTCTACCCCTGATTCTGCTACTGCTGACCTTTTTAGTTGTCATGTTTTCCAATGTCTTTCTTCTCATGTCTTCTGTATAAGAGTACAGTCAGTAGCTGGGTTCAGAGAATAAAAGAATCAGCAAGTGGAGATACAGAGCTGCTTGATCAGATGCACTGTGAACATCTTGCCACAGCCACCAACGCAGAAATTTTGGAATGCGCTGAAGACATTATTCTTACTCATAGGCGGAGCACTACTCAACAGTTGACCTTACAGCTGTCAGTCAGCAATGGTAGTACAAATGTAGCCTTAAAAACTCTCGGATTTTCTAAAGTTTGCAGAAGATGGGTTCCTCAAAGTCTCACAAATGACCACAGATTGCAAAGGAAAGCCATTTCTTCTGAATTGTTGGACTTTTTAAATGTTGATGGAGATAACTTTTTGGCTAAGATCGTTACAGGCGACAAAATCTGGTCATATCATTTTGAACCTGAGACAAAAAGACAGTCAATGGAGTGGCATCATCCGCATTCACCACGAAGAAAGAAATTGAAGACAACTCCTTCAGCTGGAAAGGTCTTGATCACTGTTTTTTTTTTTTTTTTTGGTGAGACATTGAAAGTGTGATTCTTGTGGATGTTATGCCAAGAGGAAAGACAATCAATTCGCAAGCTTACATTAAGACATTGAAAAAACTCAATCAATGTTTTTGAAGAGTTCCAGCAGACCTGCTTCTCCTTCACGACAATGCTCGCCCTCACACGTCTGGCAACACGTGGAGCAATCACCAAATTGGGTTGGACTACTACCCCATCCACCCTATAGTCCTGATTTAGCACCCTCTAATTTTCATCTGTTTGGTCCACTTAAAGATGTACTCGATGGGACAAGGTTTGAAGATAAGGAAAGAGTGATTCATGCAGTGAAGAAATGGCCACCTGATCAAGACAAAATCTGGTACGAGCCAGGAATACATGCACTTGTTTCATGCTGGCATAAAGCCGCCCAAGTTGATGGGGATTATGTTGATCAATACCAATGTTTACATGACATATCCATGCACATTGTGTATAAATTTCATGCTTTTTTAATAAAGAGCTCCTGAGAAAAATGATGTGGTGCATTACTTTCTGAACTCCCCTCATATTACAGAAGTTAGACATAGACAATCAATAATTTTTGGGCAAGTTATGAGGAGAAATTTTAAAAATACTGTGACAACTGGCAAATGTCATGGGAATGGGCAAGAGGAAAACAAAGAAACAATTTAATAGTAAGAGTCTTTCATTATTGCTTATTTTTAACAATACACAGAGGAGTGGCAATGCTGTCTTCTATCCATCCTTTAGCTTATCAATTCAAAATTGTTTTTGTATGCGTCATCTCTGCTTGCCTCAACCTATTTCATGTAAAATAGCTTTTTATAAGGAATAGAGACCAAACAAGATAGACTTTAACTACTGATAAGTGATTCTTGGCAGTCAACACATGTATTTATTTATATGTACCCTAGGGGTGCCCTGGGAGCTCAGTGGCTAGCATGCTTGCCTGTCGGTGAGGTGGTCATGTGTTTGACTCTCATCTAAGCAGATCTGAGCTCTCAGCGCGACCCAGCATCAAATAGGTTCCAGGAAATGTCTTGAGAACTAAAGGCAGTTAGCATGATATTGACCCCAAAAACGTTGCTTAAAAATTGAGAAGATCGACTTCATTGCACCAGGTTTGATCCCATATGGCTCTGCTTCTTTCTACAGCGGTGGCTGCTGAAAGTGTCACACAAAGCACAAACTCCGTAGCTCCAGCAACGGCCCTCAGGAGTCCCTGAGAAAAAAAAAGCACTAGTGAACCAAAAGACGTAGCCCAGAATCGAAACCCACAACATTCGAAGCATAAGGCAGATGGCTCGACCACTTCACCACAGAGACTCCCATGATATTGACCAAATTACCCATTGAGTGTTGATTGGTGTATTAAAATATTGGATTAGCACTATGTACCCATTATGCCTCCAGATGTTGTTGTTTTTTTACTATTTGTTAGACTACAATGATTTTTGTTCTGGTTGCATAATAAAAGTAATAATGACAAAAATGTATTTCATAATTTCATTTCTTTATTCCCTGCTAGCTTATTTAAAGCTAGGTGGGGTGAAATTTTCATGAAACTATGTATTGTTGTAGATTTTATTAGTTTATTTAAAGCCAGGTGAGGTGAAATTTTCATGAAACTATGTATTGTTGTAGATTTTCTTAGTTTATTTAAAGCCAGGTTGTGTGAAATTTTAATGAAACTATGTATTGTGGTAGATTTTAGCCATCTTAGAACTTGAAGCAGGAAATGACATTGATGACTTCAGTTTTTCAATACTGATTTTTCAGGTCACTGCCAACCTCCAGCTTTGAGAACTTCTTGCATACAGAGCAAAATGTAAGTTATGAACAGATCACATGTAGAATATATGTTGCTGCTGCTGCTGCTCTCTCTCTCTCTCTCTCTCTCTCTCTCTCTCTCTCTCTCTCTCTCTCTCTCTCTCTCTCTCTCTCTCTCTCTCTCTCTCTCTCTCTCTCTCTCTCTCTCTCTCTCTCTCTCTCTCTCTCTCTCTCTCTCTCTCTCTCTCTCTGACCTCCAGTTTCTTTCTAATCTTGTTATTTAATGGCAGTGATTAGGCATAAATGGTAGGTGCAGTACATAGCATATTACCTTTCTGACTCCATTGATTGGATTTGTTACACAGAATATTTCTAAAATTAATCTCCATCATTATGTGCCCTCCAAGTGTCCCGTGCATTCATGTCTCTCCGCAGATCTCAATTTTTGGTGTTCTGGATCAACTCTGCTGATGATATACCTCCATGCCATCATCTCAGTCCACCCAGCATCATTTCTCTTGGTCTGTCTCTGCCTCTTTTCCCCACTGATCTTTCCAACTGTCATGTTTGTTTCTAATGCCTTACTTCTCATTACTTGACCAGAGAATGCAGTTTGTCTCTTTCTTATAGTTGCATATAATGTTATAGTTTGATTAGCCTTTTCAAGGCAATCATTGTTAGTTGCTATGGTAGTCCAAGGCATTCGCAACATTCATCTCAGGAACTACATCACCGTTGCTGCTAACTCTTCTTAATTTTTTCATTAATTAATCTTAGGAACACAAAAAAGACAGACAGTATTCTTTGGTCATGTAATGAGAAGAGAGGCATTGGAAAATATGAGACTTGAAAAGATTTGCAGTAGGAGGGGCAGACTGAGAAATGAAGCTGGATGAACTAGGAAGTTGGCATAAAGGATTATCATCAATAGAGTTGACACAGAACTCCTAGGACTGAGATCTGTGGAGATACAAGAACACCTACACCATTTGGCAAAGCACATGATGCTGCTAACCACAGATAAGAGGTGCGGTTTTGTTAGTGATTGTAAAATTACCTTCCCAGGGGACTTAAGACCACAACACTTCGCATTTGTAAAAATCTGAGCTGCTGTTTTTAAATTACTAATTGCTTCAACAGTTCCTTCAATTGATTCTCATGCCTTCTCAATTTTGTGCATAATTTCTCCCTTATGGTAGCATTGTGATCACACTTTTGAGCTTATTATCAAACTGTTTTCCTTTACCCATTAGTATTTCTTGTTATTTGCTTTTTAGCTGAGTTCACTATTCATCTAGGGATTTAGCTTTTCAGGCAATGGTAGCAGTATGAAATAGTGAATACTTCACATCAATTAGGTCAAGGCTTCTTGATTTGGGGGGGGGGGGGGGGGGGTGACAAGCTTCTTTTCTAATGACGCTTTCTTTGCCCAACTCTGAGAGAAGTCAGATATTTGGATTATGATTGGGCTTGTGGAAGCAGTCCAAACCAGATATTTCACTGGTTAAAATAGTCAGAAGTGTCAAATTCATTAGTATCTTAGCTAATTTGATTCTCATTTCCACTATAGATGTATTTATTATTTTCCATATGGAAGTTTTGGTTTGCTTTGTTGCAATCAAAAACATGAGTATTTGAATGTTAAAACCTATACGTTTGTATTCTTTTCATTATCATTTTTGAATGGGTGTTGGTTTATCTTGTGGCAATCCCAATTAAGACATTGAAGCATTATTGTATATATGCCACAAAGTGTTTAATTATTGTGTTTATGTAATCAATTATTTCACTGTCTGCAATAACATCTACATAATAAAACTTTTCAGAACACCAGCCACTGGCTAGGACAATCTGGAACCTCTGGAGATGACATACAGATTTACACAACAATGTTTATTTTTAATCTGTATGGCTAATTTTAATTTAACCTGTGCACAGTTCAACATTGTTTAAATGTATATATAAATGCTTCTCCATTTCTTGTAGGAAATGGACAGATCTGCAGCTGTTGTTGAAAAGATGCTTTGTTGCCTGCCAGTGTCTCCGAGAACAGAAAGTCCAAGATTTTCACTCAGAGCGGTGAGTTTTTTCAGAAAGAAATATAAAGTGATGAAAGTGTCTTTCTGTATAAGAAATCCAAAGAAGCTGTATTTTATTGGCAAGAATAATGTGGTAAGCTATCTTTAGAGGCTCTATCTTGGATGTTTGCACACATATAAAGAATTGTAAAACACTGTGAGGGGTGTAGTCAGCAGACATTCAGACAAATGTTGATTATAAAAGTTGAATGTCCAATAAATTTCAATTAACATGAAAACAAAAACAGAATCAGTGTCGTCTGACATCGTTGTCAAACAATAACAGAGGATGGTATGTGTGACATAAAGACTAAAGAATTTAAATGGCAAAATGCATATTTAGTAACATGAAACATATACTTCTCTCCGAACAAGTATCAATGAAACTCATCAAATCTTATGAGTACTAAACAGTATGTATGCACTGAAATGTAGACCATTACAAAATTGGAGGAGAATAATTTAAGATTTTGAAAGGTGGGTCTTCAGTAAACTAGGACAATTTCATGGATAAAATTGTTTTTTAAAAAGCAAATAAGAAAGTCCTAGAACAGTTTAATAGAAAAAGAACACTGCTGAAAGAAATTTGAGTTTGAAAGACAAGATACCTTGGACGACCAGAGTTACCAGCAACAAGTGCCTAAAAGAGGGTCATGAAAGTAGGGCATTATATACAACTATAAGAAAGAGAAACAATGGTCTCTGGTCATTTGATGAGGAGAGTGAAAAATATGATGGCTAGAAAGATCAGCTGTAGACTAGGCAGGTGCAGACCAAGAGAAATTATGTTGGGTGGTGTAAGACAGTGGTATGGATTAATATTAATAGAATTTATCCAGAACACCAAAGACTAAGATCTTTGGAGATATTTAAATACCAGTGCAATTTGGCAAAGCATATGATGATGATGATGATGATGCTGATGATGATGATGATGATGATGATGATGATGATGATGATGATGATGATGATGATTTGCTTATGAAGTAAATCCAGTAAAGAAGTACTTTAGGTGAAGAGAAACAATACATTTAGTTTTGTATTAGCACTGTTATTTTGTTGTTCCAGTTCGAAGATTATCTGTTCTCCTCTGTCAACTCAATTGTGAACCCTGTAGAACATACAGTTCATATGGACATGGACCTACCTTTGTGTAACTACTGGATAGCTGCATCTCATAATACGTGAGTAGACATTTATTGCTAGCTGAAGATGTATGAACCTGTACCCACATGCTAGTTAATGTATGGGTTGCAGTTGTTCTTCTTGACTATTAGTCCTTCACCAGCTACTTGATGTTAATCTCGTTTTGACACAAAATATCTAAATCATATTTCACATGGTTGATAAAGTGCAGTGTTAATGCGAAGGAAGCCCATTCAGCTGCTGCTTTGTGTCTACTCTGAAAATCTGGTTATAGAGTTATGGGTTGGTTGGCTGCAAATCCTCTTGAAGATTGTGAGTTTAACTCTTAATTCCAGTGCATTGACGTTCAGGTGGCCTGAGCCCTAACAATGGCTTGAATCTGTTGGAGTGAGGTTGGTGTAGATAATTTCCTCCTGACCCAGCATGAAGTACAATCTTCTATGGGACTATGTTGCTGAGCTTTCCTTCTCCAATCCAAGCCCAGAAACAATGTTGGGTGTTCAAAACTGCTACTAGAACTTGACAGCTGCAGAGAGGCATGCCAGTCCTGAGAATGTTAGCCAGTTTTAGAACTTAGTCTGTGGATAGCTGCATCATGAATAGATGTCCAAGGTCTGGTCACAGTAACACCTGGTGCTCATTGGCTTGTAGAGCTAGGGAAAGACTGTCTTGTTGGATGGGTATGTGGGTAGGTTTGCTTAGTGAGTGCATAGAGCTAGGTTAAGGCTATTTGGGTAGGTTTGCTTAGTGAGTGAATAGAACTAGGTTAAGGCTATTTGGGTAGGTTTGCTTAGGGGATGCATAGAGCTAGGTTATGGTTGTCTGATTATGTGGGTAGGTTTGCTTAGTGGACATATAGAGCTAAGGAAAGGCTGTCTGATTAGGTAGGTATGTGGGTAGTTTGCTCAGTGGGTGCATATAGCTAGGGGAAGAATTCTGGTTAGGTGGGTTGGTTTGCTAAATGGATGCATAGAGCTAGGGGACTATTGCTTGGATGGGTAGGTTAGCGTAGTGGATGCGTAGAGCTGGGGGAAGACTGTCTGGTTGGGTGGGTAGGTTTGCTTGTTGGATGCATAGATTTATGGGAAGACTGGTTGGATGGGTAGGTTTGCTTATTGGATGCATAGATTTATGGGAAGACTGGTTGGATGGGTAGGTTTGCTTATTGGATGCATAGATTTATGGGAAGACTGGTTGGATGGGTAGGTTAGTGTAGTGGATGCGTAGAGCTGGGGGAAGACTGTCTGGTTGGGTGGGTAGGTTTGCTTAATGGATGCTTAGAGCTAGGGGAAGACTGGGTATGTGGATAGATTAGCGTAGTGGATGCGTAGAGCAGGGGGAAGACTGTCTGGTTGGGTTGGGTATATGGGTAGGATTGCTTAGTGTATGGATTTGTTGGACAGCCTTTATTTTCTAGATAAAACATTTAGAATAGAATATTTCTAGCATTGTGTTCTCTTAAGTCATGTGCCACCAGATTACAGATTTCATGTTTGCTGATGCTGCACTAATTTACAGTAAAAACGCCACAACTTGTCCAGCCTACAGTAAACAGCTGCCAACAGGGATTGTTCAACAAGAGGCTTCTGATGATCAGAAGTTCTATCTTTAGACAAATGTTTCTGCTTCTTTATCTTCTAAACTTTTGTGGTGACAGATCCCCTTGCATTATGATTTCAAATACCTTTACCCTGTTGTCTTAAAGTCCAAATTATTCTGTCTTTTCAAAATACTATTGTTTACTCTATCACGTCACTGCTGTGTGTGCAAGCCTCTTCTCACTGTAAACTTAATACTTCATGTGCTTGTTCAGCTTGCCATGCAATCAATACCATTGCTATGAACAGAGTTTACTGCACTGTGTACATATCACTTGTGCTCATTCATTGTACATTTATACAGAATGACGCTATCCAGTGCCACTCATCGGGCACTGAATGTCATTTATTTGTCCCCATGATGCATGATGGCAAAAGTGGATGATGATGATGATGATACATCCATTCTTAGCACTTGGTGAAAGGGATGTGTGTTGGTTCTCATTGTGCATTAACTAATTCTGTAGCAATCAGCATTTTACTCTATATTTCTCCTTTAGTATATTTACCCTGTTGTGACCACAGATGCTTTCAAAGCCAATACATTGACTCGCTCATTGCTTTGTATCCTTGCATGACTAGGACAGTAAATCGATAAAAGCACCCCCACTTCAGTAAATATGCTAATCAAAATTAACATGCAAATACATGGTTTTCCAGTACAGGTGCAGTCATTTGGTGTAAAATTGTATTCTGCTTTATTGTATTTATTGCAAGATTAGCACATATTCTCTATTTATATATTTTATTTATTTTGTTGAATCATTCAGATATCTGACAGGTGACCAGTGGAAGGGTGAATCTCATGTGGAAACATATACCAGGTGTCTGCAGATGGGTTGCCGATGTGTGGAATGTTAGTCTATCTTTTAAGTAGCCTTAACACATTACATTACCAGACCAGTGCTTTTAACATAGCCCAAATATTTATACAGTGTGGTTGCCGCTATGTTAAATTTTATTTAACTTTTTCCTCTTCTGTCTTTCATCTCCCAAATGGAGGATGGACCGTTAACCAATTTACACCAAGCCTTTGGTTAACTTTTTCAACTTTTTTACTGGATGAGGTAGCCTGTCTTAGTCACACCCTGTGATATGTATAGTAGGTTACAGCGTTACTGCTCTTTGTTTCCCTCGTGGGATCCTGTAACACACAGACTTTTAGATAGCCTTAACTCATTGCCATTGCCTTGGACATAGCCAGAAAATATATTCAGAATGTGGTTCACAGTACCAGGCCTCATGTAATTGGAAAATAAAGTATGGCTCATTGAAATCCAATCCAATTTTTTTTTTTTGAACTAGAGGAAATGTCCATTTATTGCAATCAACAGCAGGATTTATCATGTTTATTTTCACATTTCCAATCAGTTACCATGTTGTGTAGGCTGTTTATAAAGCTAATCAGCATTCAGTACAAACAGACAAACACTCACACACTCTTCCCAAGTTAGTTAAAAATTACTATTCCTAAACCTATTCATTTCTTAGTGGGTAGCGGGGTAGGGGTATCCCCTATCAAAGGAGAAGTAAGGCGCCTCCTTCCCTCCGCTAGCCTACGGGACACCCTTGGGCAAGGTGGAGTACCCGTTTAGCCCCCCGATCAGGGTTACGTGAAGCCATGGGTGCAGGTGGTGGATGAAGATGGAGAGCAGCCGACAGATAGTTGTAGGTTATGGTCTCCACCTTCACGACGGTAGGCAGAGGATCTCCTTTTTTGAGGAGACAATGGCTACGGTCACTGACCAGTATGGTCACTGCTGGGAAGGAAAGCAATGGCAAACTACCTTCTTTACACATGCCAAGAAAATCATGTTGTGTTCACTTATCGATAATCAGAGAAACGGCGTAAATGGGTGCTCCATAGGGGCAGCCTCGCCCGGTAGGGATAGTCATGCGCACCAGGTGACTCCAGACCGTCAACAGGCTACTAGGTGCAAAAGATTAATATCATTGAAAGTAGGAACTTGGAATGTTAGAACAATGAATGCAGATGGAAAGTTGGAGGACATCAAAAAAGAAATGGAGAGAGAGAAGATTAACATATTAGGAATATCGGAAACGAGATGGAGAGGAGCAGGGATAAGGACAGGAGAGGATTGTAAGATTATTTACTCGGGGGGAGAAGAACAGCAAAGAGGTGTAGCCATTATATTAGATAAGCAAACATCAAATTCTGTCAAAGGATATCATGCTGTGTCAGACAGAGTTCTATTAGTAAAATTAAACGGAAGACCTTTTAAAATAAATGTAATTCAAGTATATGCCCCAACAAGTGAAAGCAGTGAAGAAAGTATAGAGGAATTTTATAATGACATGGAGTCTGCTTTGAAGAACTGTAAAAAATCAGAAATAAATATCATAATGGGTGATTTCAACGCAAAAATAGGAAAGCAAAGCGATGGATACAGTGTAGGCAACCATGGTTTGGGAAAGAGAAATGAAAGAGGTTACAGACTTGTAGAATGGGCAAAAGAACAAGAATTGGTTGTAGGAAACACCTGGTTTAAACAACATCCTAGAAGATTATGGACATGGAGGAGTCCAGACAGCAGGATTAAAAACCAGATAGATTACATCCTGATAAGCAAAAGGTTTCGAAATGCATTAACAGTTGTAAAAACAGTTCCAAATGCAGACTGTTACAGTGATCACAGATTAATTACTGGCACATTGAGGGTAAAGTTAAAGAAAGTCAAGTATACAGCAGGAAACCCTAAATATGACTTGTGCAAATTGAAAACTGACAAAGAAATACAAGATAATTTTAACATAGAAGTAAAGAACAAATTTGATTTATTGTCTGATCTAGAGATCCTATTTCAAGATGTAGATGATCAATGGGAAATGCTGAAGAATTCAATCAGTTGTGCAGCAGAAAAAACTATTCCAAAAGTAAAGAAAGTTGGCCGTAAGACATGGATGACTGAAGAAATTTTACAACTAATGGAAACAAGAAGACAGAACAAAAATAATCCTGCCAAATATGAAGAAATTCACAGAAAAGTCAAAACCTTATGTAAGGAGGCTAAAGAAACATGGCTTGAGAAAAATTGCAGAGAAATTGAAAAACAACACAACAGTAAAAATGCGAAACTAATGCACAAAAGAATTCAGGAGATTACTAATCAAAGAACACGTACATCAGCAGGCTGCCTAAAGACAAAAGATGGAAGAGTCATAATAGAAAAAGATAAGATTTTACATGTATGGTCAGATTACGTGAAAAACCTTTATGACGATAGCAGAGACGAACAATATATTGTTCAAAATAACAATGAAGGGCCAGCAATTTTGAAGATGGAGGTTCAGAATGCTCTTAATCATATGAAATCTGGCAAAACCCCCGGTCCAGACAGCGTCACAACAGAAATGATTAATGCTTTAGAAGAATATGGAATAGATAAAGTTACCAGTCTGCTTAATACAATATATGATACTGGAAATATACCTCATGAGTTATGTAATTCTGTATTTATTGCAATCCCAAAGAAATCAGGAGCCTTGGAATGTGATCAACATCGAACAATTAGTATAATGAGTCACATCACGAAGATTTTGCTAAGAATTATCATGCAAAGAGTTAGGAGGAAAATACAACCTGAAATAGGAGAAGAACAATGTGGGTTTGTAGTAGGCAAGGGTACAGTAAATGCTGTGTATATACTGAGAACCGTAATCGAACGTTCTATAGAAGTAAACAAAGATCTACACCTTTGCTTCATTGACTACACAAAGGCTTTTGATAAAGTGAGACATGTCAACATGATAAGGATGCTTGAAGATCTACAAATTGATGGGAAAGACCTTAGACTTGTAAAAAACATATATTGGAAACAACAAGCTGCCATAAGAGTTGATAATCAAGTAAGCCAATATCAGCCTATTAAGAGAGGTGTGAGACAGGGATGTGTAATGTCTCCAGATCTGTTTTCCCTGTACAGTGAAAATATTTTCAGAAATATTGAAAATATGGAAGGAATCAACATTGGGGGACGATGCATCAATAACATTAGATATGCAGATGATACAGTCTTGATTGCAGACAATGAACAGGATCTGCAAAATTTAGTAGATGCGATTGTTACACACAGTGAACAACAAGGGTTAGAATTAAATTGTAAAAAGACACAGATTATGGTCGTCACTAAGAAGAACGAAATACCACAGTGTAATATACAAGTAAATGGGAATATTCTTCAACAAGTGAATAGGTACAATTACCTCGGAACAGTAATAACATCTGATGGGAGATGCCTTGAAGAGATTAGAACAAGAATCGCCATGGCAAAAGTAGCCTTTAGCAAGATGAAAAACATACTGACCAATAAAAAGATGTCAATTGAAACGAGAAAAAGAGTGTTGAGATGCTACATAGAACCTGTACTTTTATATGGATGTGAAGCTTGGACAATGAGCAGCCAGGCTGAAAAACATCTGATGGCTGTAGAAATGTGGTTTCTGAGGAAAATGCAAAGAATACCATGGACAGCCAGAAAGACCAATGAACAAGTCCTTCAAGAAACAAATGAAGATCGTAAACTGATCAGAGACATTAGACGTAGACAGTCACAATTTTTTGGGCATGTTATGAGAAGAAATGATTTGGAGAACTTGGTGACAACTGGTAAGATCGAGGGGAACAGACCAAGGGGAAGACCTAGAAACAAGTATCTGGATGGCTTGGCCTTGTGGCATGGTCGAGACAGAAACACGGAACTGATCCACGACTCTGTTGATCGAGTGAGATGGCAGAACATGACCGCCCACGCTTACCGGCATGGCACATGATGGATGGATGGAAACCTATTCATATAACTGAAACTGGTTTTACTAGTAATAAATCCAGTCCATCTTTGGTCCGAAGTGGCCGTAGACCAGTGGCTAACATGATTGTGTTCTGGGCCTGGTGGTCATGTTTTGGCATCCCCAATGAGGTGAGTTTGTTCAGATTGACCAGGTTGACCCGGCCTAAAATGGGTATCAGGAAATTACCTGGAAAATAGGGGCAGGCGGTGTGATATTGACCACATCACACATCAAGTGCTGATTGGCCTATCAAAATATGGGTTCAGCACTGTAAAAGACTCCTTTACTTTTTTAACTTACTACCTTTGGTCATGGTAAATATAGATTATATATATAAATAACATGCTTTAATGACATGTAATGGGCCTATTAATTTTGTTTATATAATTGTAGTAATAGATTTTTTTAAAGAAGGTTTCTTATTGTTGTATACATCATGTTTTGAGTTGTTGACTCCTTGTACAGTTTGAAGTCTTGGGGACTGGTAATGAATTAGTTCTGCATTTGTCGTACATCAACAGAGGAAAAGGCTGGCCATCTATTCCTCCATGCATTCAGACCTACAAAATATGATAGCCTAAAACTTCGCAAATACCTGCTTTTGGAGATTTATGTAATGCCAGTGAATTAGTTCCATCTTGTTAGACAAGTCGTATTCATTCTGAACATACTCACAAGCTCTCCGAGTGATAAGTGCAAGACTTGGGTGCTAATGTCTACCAGTTCATGGGGAATTTGTGACTGTCTTTATTGCCACACAGCATGCAGGGTTTGTAGTCCTCAGTGTACCTCGTCACAGAGGATACCTTGATCAATCCACCCTTTGTGAGACAGAATAGTGTTTGCCCAGGAGATGTGAGGAGAAGTATTTGTCAGTTTGAAGCATAGTCTTGTACATTAGTGCCTTTGCAAACCAATAAAATAGGTTGTATATGATTTTAGTAGAGGATTTTTAAGATATAATTATAGATTTTTTAATGATTGTTGCAGTGGACTGTTGGGATGGTCAAGATGGGAGACCTGTGATCACACATGGGAAGACCTTGACATCAAAGATCAAAGCATCAGATGTGTTACTGACAATAAAAGAACATGCATGGAATGTGACAGAGTCAGTGTATTAATTGAATTTTTATTTTCATTGAAATTTTTGTCCATTTTAAGTCCTTTTTCTTCAATACATAATTCCTTTACACACCTTGATCCTTGTAACAATTATTAGAACTTGACAAGCACAAAAATGAAAGAAACATATGCAAGAGAAAGATCCAAGGATCAGTAGAGATTGAGAGATTAGGTCAGTTCAAAAAGTGATGAAGTAGGAAGCACCTGAAACAAGGCTTTTACTTGAAAGAATTTGGCACAGAACTGCTAAGAATCAATGCTGGAACAACAGATAGCCATAAAGTCACCTTAACTAAGTCGTTTTTTAAAACATTCTAAGTATACAAAATGCATATATAACTTTTCTGTAACATTTGAATGCAACAAATGGAAGAATAAATATTAGAGCACCAGATAGCCATAAGATCATAATGTTACCTTAACTAAGTCATTTTAAAAAAACATTCTCAACAGACAAAATGCATAGAATTGTTCTATAACTTTTGTATGCAAAATGTGGTGTGGTGATTTCAGTCAGACTTAGTGGAAAGTTAATACCACTGCATCATATATTGAGGGTGCCTTGTACCTCATCGCAGGCTTCAACTGGTTCTTTGATTTTTATGGGACCCCATGCACAAAATAAATAAATGACCATTATAAGTTTTAACCAAACAGGCAGGGGTTCTCTGGGTTAGTGGACCTCCAGAGATGCAGTGACCAGAAACCAGGAAGTGGAAAACTTCTGGCACTCAGCAGTCAACTCCCCAAATCATAAAGTAAATGATGTCTACAGAATGTGTATCCTAACACAGATGGCAAACTGGTTCAAATATCCATTGACTACCTATACAATTGAATGACAAATCATGTAAACTCAAAGAAAGTTAACTATTCTGTAGCATGTGTGGTGTCACTGGCCCACAGGCTGCATTCTACTAAGTCTCTAAAGACACAGCTGGGGATGAACAGGAGATTCAATATATAGAAGTGGGGTTAAGCAACAATGTGCAGAACATAACGATACTTGGGAGAGTCCAGAATCAACGCATCATGTGTTTGCTATGCAGTAATAGAAGCCTCCTTGGAAGATGGAGAATGCATAAGTGTTACCTCTGCCTTCCTATAAGGGTTGACTGATATTCATGCGGATGTTCTGGGAACGTCCCTTGTGGATGCAATGAACATGTATGATATTGCCATGACTGTGGAATGTCCTTTGAAACTACCTGGCTAAAGCAATAAGGAAAAGCCAGCAAGAAGTGGCATGTTTCAGCTGAAATGCACAAATATGACAACTCTGCTGTAAACAAGCTCAAAGAAACAAAAACATTACTGACAAGCAAACACAGCTGAAGAAGTATTCAACAGTCTTCATCCCTTGTTCCAAATCTGTTAAGTGTCCACCTTTCACATATATACAAAATAATATATACCATCAGATAGTTTTATAATCAGATGTTGACCTCTGCGTATTAAGCAACACAGTTTGTAAACACATATTGTTATATTTGCATTAAAACTGCTGTGGTAATGCAATGGAAAATGGACAAGCTTCTTAGCATATAGAGTTGGCTTCTTCCCTAGTTGAGGGGAAGGGGGATTATCTTCTACTCCTTATAATGCTGTGATTTAGTGCAGTTAGACTTCCATTGCTTCACATCTACAGCAGTGTGGCATGTTAGAAGAAGACAGAGATCCCAATTAGAAGTGGTATATGTAAGTATATCTTGTATAACAGATAGACAAGATACAGGAAATGATTTGGCAACGTTGTCTAGAGGCATTTCAAATGAAATTGAAAAATCATTCCCGCTTAGCCCTTTGAGGAACCAGTTTTCCTGGCTCAGAACCCCCACTGTGAGATTCCTTGATCTAAGATCAAGTACCTACACAGAAAATTTATAAAAGAAGGAAAAAAAAGGCCATAAAGAGATCTGGACTATTCGCCCCTGTACAACCAAGGAATTTGTTCCCTCACCATAATGTTGTCAGTCCGCCACCTTAGTATCTCCCATTATTCTATTGTGTCAAAGTGACATATGTCAGTTGTACCATTAGACATTAGGACTTTAGGACTCAACGGTAGTGAATATAAACATCAACAATAACTGTACTTAACACCTGCTGAACAAGACATCTACATGGCAGGTTCTTGACAAAAGTTGGACATACATTCACATGGAAATGTTTACACCAACAATTGAACAAGACATACATCATGAGAGATACTGGACAACTTTACAGAACCTTCCCATGTCACTGACATCAACAACAGTTGAACAAGACATGAACCAGGAATTGTACTTGACAACAGCTCTACAGGACATTACACAATAATGTACTTCACACCAGTAGACCAAGACATTACAGTGACATGTACTTCAACACTGTTTATTACACAATCTTTTATTTAGCTGTCTGTAGGGGCAGAGTAAAGACCCATGATTCATCTCAACACATTTACACCGAAAAAAACAATCATATGCAATGTGAGTAAGAAATTGGAAAAATGAGGTGCATCATCTCTAAAACCCTCCAACAGCCATCCGATCTCAAAACTCTCTAACTCTCCTCCATCACATCTCTAATATATAGACTCCTCCTGCACAACAACTCAGGTACATCATGAATTATCTTTCCACCTGTCACTGAGAGTAAAACAATTGTAGACTTTCTAGTATTGGGCAGGCCTAGGGACACACTGCTGTGCTGGTCCATGAACATCCTTTTATCACATGAAGTGGTGTTGGAAAGGTCCCAGGTTGCAGCTTTCCCACAAAGGTTCTCATGTAAGTCTATTCCCTCCTGTGAACAGTAAGTGAAGCGATAATCATAGTGAACTCAAAATGGTGAGTAGACTGCCCGAGAAGCTGGCGACTGGGGTTACACAATACACAACAGTCTGCATACCATCCAGTCAGTAGATTGATTGATTGATTGATTGATTTAGGAACTGACATCACATCATTCGGGACGTTCCCATATGCGCTCTATCCCCATCGCTCCATCCCCATCTGTCAGTAGAGAGATAACTCCACTATACAGCAGCATTCTACAATAGTCTCCCCCAATACGTTTTCCTGAATGAGGATAAAATACAGGATTCTGGTTCCTGCTTGTAAGTTTGAATTTAATCCAAGTTCCATTGAATGAACAAGTTGGGATCACATTCTCCTTGATACACCACAACTATTGATGAGCTGAGGTAAATATTTCCTGGATAGTACTGCTGCTTCAGACCCAAAGAAAATAATGGTAAGTCTCAGGTTCACATCTGTCATCTTGATCATGCCTGTCTGAAACAACTGAGTCCAGGAGGTTACTCCATGGAGATGAGGATATCCACTTCTAATCTTGAAGGTAATTCCTGCACCATTAATAATAAAGGAGTCCATCCTGTGATTTGGGTTTAAATTGAGACCCTTTCAGCTTTGACAAATATTGATGCAGATTTATGCTGGTATTTTCCTGAAGACATTGTGGTTACTGTTATATGATAGTTTCCTCATTTTCAAAGGAGTTGTAATCTTGAAATAGGGACTCCCATTTGTATGTCCCTATAGAGAAAGGGCCTCTCCACCTCCCCTGTTCTCTGTTGATATATAAAAGCTTTACATAGGTTCAAAGACAATGTCATATCAAATATCAACATACACAGAGGGAAATGGGGAGTAGAGGGGAGGGTGTTGTCCAGATACACCTCTCCTTGCTGGTGATGGAGTGTATTCCACTCTGATGGACTGTGGGTGATATGTTTTCATTCTTCACCTTCATTTGTGATCGTCACAAGCCCATATGCTGAGACAGGGGTAGCCTTACACAATTATAAGCATTTTATCTGTCCAGGTTCTCACAATATTTGAACCACAGTAGACCTGGGCACAATGAGAAACAGACACAGTAAAGCAGGCATTATGAAGCAGGCATTGTAAGGCAAGCAGCATGAGCAAGCATTGTAAAGCAGCAACATGAGCAAGCATTGTGAAATAGCAACATGAGCAGGCATTGTGAGGCAGATGGAAGATAGGCATGATTTACAACTGCAATATGCAATATGTAATATAATGTGGCTAATGGCAAACACACAGTGACCAGACCAATGGGTGGTACTCTGTTACATGGATGTCCTATCTCATACATTCTCATACAGCAATGCCCGACCTCTCCCCTTTCAGACTACACTCGGCTCACAAGTACATCATATCATCACCATCATCATGTGCTCTTTCCCCACCAAGTAATCTCAATATCCATTACAGTTGGTAATTAAGCAAAATTGCATGAGCAATAGTTCACATATGTAACAAAGCACATATGGAAAAACATGTTTTTCCCTGTAAATTTGCATGAGCTATACATTATATTCAGCCAACTAATTCACGGGTTCGAACACACATTGTCCTTCCTTCTACTAATGTGAGAGGTTACTTATAAAAACACCAACTCACTCACTCAGACATTCTCAGCATTTACAAAGAAAATGTTACATGTTACACCCCACATTCTGATCACAGACACAGATTCACAAGAGCATTACTAATGTTTGATCAAAAGTGGGTAATGATAGGCATTCATATGAGAATCCAGAATGCACTAAGGTTTGTGAATACGCATTGAGAATAATTTACAGTCATCAGGCATATGCAAACAACCACAGCAGGTGATTGATCGACAATTGGAATATACAGCGTGGGAGACCTGACAGGCTGAAGAAGCAACATTCAGAATACTTTCACAATGAAGTTCTGATTTCACTTTCACATTTTCTCATAAAAATACTCTTATATTCCTCTCTTTCGCTCACTAGGCATAACCACAACATTTAATTATGTTTGATAGTGGTACCTGTTGTCCAGAGAACAATATTATATGGAATTTTTACGGCGTCATGATCACCACATCTGAGTGCATCTTATCTTGATGGAATCCTATCTCAAACTGCCAGACTGAATTTGGCCTAAAAGATTGCGTTACTCGCCCAAGTGTTAGCCAATCAAAAGACGGGCATGCGCCTTTTCCCTTCCCTTCAAGGTTCTAGAAGGTTCCATACTATCAATAAACAGGCTATTAGGATGGTTTCTGTACACGATTAAAAGAATTGAGAAAAATGTGGTGGACTGGGGATGTGGATGACTGATCCACCATGTTACAGGCAGTATCTGCCATTGAGGCCTCCAACATTGGTTAGAATATTGCAGTTAATTTTTAACAAGCTTCACATTATGCATCAGTTAATAAATTTCCCATTATGCATCAGTTAACAAATTTCGCATTATTTATCTATTTTGTTTTCATTTAGCTACCCTTTGGTTCTGTCCATTGAAAATCATTGCAGCCTGTCTCAGCAGAGACTGCTTGCTAGCATGCTGAAGGAAATATTCCAAGGTATGTGCTCTTTTTTCTGCAGAAGTAAAACATACTTTAATTAGTGACTTCATCCACATGAGAAATTATAAAGTAACATGAGGAAGCTATTGCAATCTTAATGTCTCAGATCTGGTATCCTTTTTTATTATTAGACACTGGCACTTCTTTATGGAGAAGTTGATAACTGGGTTGTTAGATTCCAGGGTTGAAATCAGAAGACACAGACTAAAATTACAGAAAACTACAGATTTTTCTTATCTCTCAGCGGTAAGATAAAAGAAAATACATAGCAAGAGCAAGTATATATAAATGATTTCACACCTTAAAGTGTAGTTTCACCGAGGATAATCGGATTATCATTTGCCTGGTTTATTCTCATTAAAAATAATCATGATGTACATACAATTAACATAATTATGATTACAAATCTTGCAGAGGAGCTTCTCACCAGTCAAGTTAACCCGGATGAAACATTTCTTCCATCTCCAAATCAACTGAAAAGAAAGATCATCATAAAGGTATGCCTATGTTATAGAGTTGAGCTGAGTCATGAACTGACATCACAGCATTCTGAACATTCCTTTACGCACTCTGACCTCATCTTCAACAATCAGCTGCAATGTGATCATATGTCCGTCTGGCTTTTCCTGTGTGTCCTGAGTGTCTTCAGAAGCACATAGGTCATGCTTTCCCCAGTGAGACGCAGTTCACTGTCAGATTGAAGGAGTCCAAATTGGTCCCTCACAAGGCTAAGTCACTTCCTGATATGGGTTGTTGACTGTCCATTGCTCCTACGAGATCTGGAATGAAACGAACGGAGATGGGTAGTATCTACGTCTACACATCTCAAACACATATGTCTATACATTCATATAAACATACATTCAAGTCATAATATATGATGGTATGATGATAGATGATGGCATGTTACATAAACATATATCAGTTCTAAATAAATAAATATATATGTATATATTAATAAAACTATTTAGAACATCTATAGCTCAAAACATACATATTCATATACATTTGTGTAATGGAGTGTTTCCCATATAAGTTCACCTCACTTACTCTTTCCCTTTCTGATTCATTCATACTGTCTTTTCGGAAGGGCTGGTCGCACAGTCCTGTCGAACATTAAATGCCTTCCCTGAATCTGTCTGGGATATTGAATGTCCTAAGTCATGTCTGTCCTCATGCAGACATCATGCAGACAAGGTGAACTGGTGCCATTCCTCAAACCAAGTGGTTTCACCATAATCTTGGTAGGCACTCAAAGTGTTGGTCCAAATAATCAATGTTAATTGGACGCTATCAAGAGACTGGTAGCTCTCAGGAATTTCTCCTAAGTAGTCAGTCTCCCCAATGTTTAACATCATACAGGATGAATCTAAATGTATCTCCTGTACATGCATAAGCCACACGCTCATGTAGCTTGGATAATGGATTTCTCCAAATTATCACATACAACAAATCAGACAACCAAGTGGTGAATGAAAGAAGAAAATAAAGTTCACAGTGTAATAGTAAATCTAGAAACTGGAACATTAAGTACAAAGAAAATCCACAAGTGTAAAGTTTTGGAGAATATGCAGAACAAGAAACTACACAAGCCTTCAGACTAGCAGACAAACTAATCAGAGTAATGGTATTACCTGGGTTATAGCTAGGAAATCCTGTCATACGACATTGTATCGAAGTAACAAAACGAGAGGGTAATCTCTCACCAGAAATTAAAATTCCGGCTTCCCTGGTACACTATTGTGAATGCGTCTGAAGTCTTGCTGGCCACTGCTCGTAGTTTTATTCTATTCAATTCCTGGCTAGTTTCCAGGTTGGCTAATTAATATTCCCCTTTTCATTAACTCCGCCTATTTTTCCATGTAAGATGATTTACCTAGATGGATTAAGTGCCAAATTCTTTTCACCCCTCCTCCTTTCCTGTGAAGGGTAGTTTCATCTGTCAATCAAATTGACCGATGCCCCCCACGCCTGAAACAATGAAACCTGCTTTGGCGGTAATGCAGTTGCGTTATTACATTCCAATAGGCTGGTAACACCAGCCTTCCCGGTTGCTGGCAGGAATGTGTCAGCCATGTGTTTCTACTTTGCCCCGTAGTATTGCGGAGAGGTGTTAAGCATCTGGTCCTAATTGCTCCTTTGTGGTGGCAATTACAGACGTCCCGGCTCCACAAAGCCTGGACTTTTAGATAGGTGTTAGGCCTGCATTAAATTGCCGTCTTTGGATCACATGGGGTTTTCCCCTGAGTAGCACTGCCATGTATTATTTCAGACGGGTCTGGCTGACCCTCTTATCTCCCATTCTGCCGTGGCTGGTTCACACGTTAGGTCTTTCTCTCCCCTGGTACTGAAAACAATGAGTTGTCAACCTTTGATAGCGCCCGCCGACTGGTGCCGTGATGTCTGAGTTTTACGTTTGATCTGGACATCAAAGCTTTCTCAGACCTAGCATTACAGAAATGATGGGGCGTGCGTGGTCAAAAAGTATTTTCCTCTTGTTTGCAATCTCTGTTAGTTTTTCCTTATTCCTTGGTTGGGGACTAGATTATTTTCTGGTGGATAATTATTCTTTTACATAGAGAATGATAGAATAATTCTTGTGGGCTCTTTAATTCCTTTCAAACTTGTGTCATTCGGATGCTGCCGGGGCTGTCCCGCCACATGTATGTTAGTTAGTTAGTTAGTCGAGGTTCCAACTTCACGACAATGCGTCGTCCCCATTATGCGCTGTTCCTGTGGCAGTGAATAACACACAAAATGCTCCCCACTGTCGAATGTGAAAAGTGGAACAGACAAGAGTCTCGGCAATCCAGCCGCCCACACAAGTACACTGTGCATAATGCCGCTGCCAGAATGCCAACACAAAAGTCATCCACAAAAACCACAGTTCATCGTCGATGGAATCGGCAGTCATCCAGAAAGACCACATATGGCTCTGTCACTATCTGCAGGGCAACCTGCCGAAAGCGTCGCATAAAGTGCAAACTCCATAGCTTCAGTGCTGACTCCCAGGAGTCTCCTGAAAAATGCACTCATGAACCAAAAAGGCAAATCAGTCAATTGAGCAACAGCCGGTTGCCATTGTTCCAAACATGCAGGTCACTGTACAAACAAAAGCGGACATGTAAAAGCATTCCACGTGAATATCACAGCTCACAGAGTCACACCATACACTCACTCAGCAGCAGGGCGACGAAACCATATACTACTAGTCCAACATGAGGAAAATGTGAAATGCAAATCACAGCCACAAAGATAAATACTCCAGAGGCCGTAGCGGTTCAATGCCTAACCGCCATGCTGGTTATATACTGAGTGTATGTTATCCACCACACTTATGTGTATGTATCAACCTCAGCTAAATATACTGAAACACATGAATAAAAACAATTCACAATTAAATATATGTTGAATTTTTAAATAGACTGGGGGACTAGCAATATTCCGTCTCTACAAATGATGGATAAACAACATAACTGAGGTAACATAACCCATATGTATAAGGTGCATAAATAGTAAAGGCATATAAATAAACAAAGTGAATTGTTTTCAGTTTCTAGGCTACACAGTGACATCTGATACAAGATGTGACACAAAGATATAGAATTGCCATATCCAAAGATTCTTCTTCAGGAATGAGCAATGTCATGAAAAACAGAAATATGACAAGTACAAACATCCACTTACTCAAATGTTGTATGTTGCCTGTTCTTCTTTATGGATGTGAATGATGGATAAGGAGTAATGAAATGGTGAAGAAACCGGAGGCAGTGGAGATTGGTTTTTGAGAACTGTTGTGTTGTGCCTTGAATAATTTACACTGACTTGCGATAAGAAACATGGGAACTAATTTTCAGTTTTTAAACAAAATATGCCTATAAGCTATACACATTGTGTAAGCTATACACATTCACAATCCTGTATCATCATCATCATCATCATCATCTTCCACTTCTGCCGTCAAGCGTCGTGGGGAGGAATAATTTGCGTTCCAGCGCCCGGTGGACGGCACTGGATAGTGTCATTCCGTGAGGTTGTACAATGTCTCTGATGTCGTCAATCCATTTTCTTCTCCTTTCTATTTGAAGTGTGTCGAAATTTAGCAGTTGTCGTCGTTAGTCGTTTGTTGTGACGCTTCGGTGTGTAGTTTCCGGCGTGAACGCTGATAGAACTGCGTTTTTCTCTCAATTTCCTCCATAATTCGCGAGCAATAGTTCTTGAACAAATAAATTCCCTACCGGTTTGCTGGACCTGTCGTAGGTTCATCCTTATTTGAACAAATTGATGTTAAGAAACACGCACAGAACACATAATTAATCTCCGAATCGAGCGACACGGTTTACACCGCCATCTTGGAACACCTGTATACCTCTGTCAAAACACAGCTGTGGGCTATTTGGAAGCAGACCGTCTTGCTTTCATTTTCATACAATGGTATGAGTGCCGGTCGTTCAAAAGGCAGTGGTAAACTACTGAATATAAACTTACCAAGAAATCACAAAGAGCCAAAAAATTATGGGGTTCACTGTGACATCCTGTCAAGTACATGCAACTAACTTAGACTATATATATAATTGTTACCCTGTTGGACTCTCTCTGGGCATTGGGTTGGAATCTATTGACAATACAACACCTAACACCTGTGGAGGAAACACCACCAACTTAGATCTAATCCCAGCCAGGACATATATTCTGTGCTGAATCAAGATCTGGTTACATCATAATATGCCTTGCTGCAGATTGAGGTTCCAGACTCAGTCTTGCACACCTAACTGCTTTCTGAGCTTGCAGAGAGGAGGGAGAGTGTGCCACACAGTCCCCATGAAAATGGTGCTTTGGTACTGAATCGGGGGTAAGTCTCTACACCAACCTCACTCCATTAGATGCAAGCTCTGTTCAGGAGTTGGGCACCCTGAATGACAATGCATCAAACTTTAGAGTTAAGACTGAGTCTTTCAGAGGATCTGCCAACCAACCAAAACAACTAACCCTGTTGGCTTCAGGTTGCTAAGAAATTACTATTAAAAATTGCATTTTTGTGGGCACTTACCCATGTTATACATCTGTTAAATATTTTTTTTTTCCCGATAACCTTGAATACCATCTGGGTGAACAGAACAAAAAACTGCAAAGAGACTGGAAATATTTGGATGTAAAGCAGTATGTGGACTTTGGTAAGTCACATTTAAGGTTTATGAAAATGACATATGTAAGTCAATTTTAAGGTTTTTGAAAGTAACATAGGTAAGTCAATTTTAAGGTTTTTGAAAGTAACATAGGTAAGTCACATTTATAGTTTATGAAAGTAACATAGGTAAGTCACATGTAAGGTTTATAAAATAACATAGGTAAGTCACATCTATAGTTTATGAAAGTAACATAGGTAAGTCACATTTATGGTTTATGAAATAACATAGGTAAGTCACATTTATAGTTTATGAAAGTATCATAGGTAAGTCACATTTATGGTTTATGAAAGTAACATATGTAAGTCAATTTTAAGGTTTTTGAAAGTAACATAGGTAAGTCACATGTAAGATTTTTGAAAGTAACATAGGTAAGTCACATGTAAGGTTTTTGAAAGTAACATAGGTAAGTCACATTTATGGTTTATGAAAGTAACATAGGTAAGTCACATTTATGGTTTATGAAAGTAACATATGTAAGTCAATTTTAAGGTTTTTGAAAGTAACATAGGTAAATCACATGTAAGGTTTATGAAATAACATAGGTAAGTCACATTTATAGTTTATGAAATAACATAGGTAAGTCACATTTATAGTTTATGAAAGCAACATAGGTAAGTCACATGTAAGGTTTATGAAAGTAACATAGGAAAGTCACATGTAAGGTTTATGAAATAACATAGGTAAGTCATATTTAGTGTTTATGAAAGTAACATTGACAAGTGGCATTTAAGGTTATGAAAATATATTTACCTTATAGTTATTAAGAATAGTTGCATTTTCTTGTGTCATTGTGATGGAGCTATGGCACATATGCTTACCTAAAATGGAAGTCCTGGATTTGATTCAATCTGCTTTGCATGTCAGAAGAGGTGGCTAGGAAAGTTTCCACCTGTATGTTACCAGGACCCTTAAGGGAAGCAAAGAATAGTAACATCCGTGTCATAAACAGCCATGGAGGGTTGGCCTTGGGGCTGGTTCACTCATTCCGTTAAAAAAAAACTAGCTGCAAAATCCAGCCATGAACAAGTCTAAAGATAAGGAAAAAATAATAGTCAAGAGGAAAAGAGACTTTTCTAGAAGAGGTTTGATGTGATGTGGAGAAAGCAGATCTCCTTTCACCTAAGGACATTTCCAGAATTGGCACCTGGAATGTTAGTACTATTTATGAAATGAGAAAAACAGCATAGGTGATGGAGAAGATTAAATAGTATGAGAAAATTGATCAAAAGGATCTTCTCTAAAGCTTATACTAGAATATGAAAAGAAAACACAAAATTACTCCAAAGCTCAACGGTGAAACAAATATTTTAAAATACATGTGAATATTTCAACCGAAGTCTATCAATGTGGCATGAAGAACAAAATGATTAAAATATACACACAAACAAACAAAAATGAGTGGCTACTTCCCAAGAGATGCTTGAAAATCCGGGAATATAAACCTGCAAACGGAAAACGGGAAGTCACCATCTGCTGATAAGTAAAATTGAACTAAAATTCAAGAGACACATAACATCTTATGTTACTTGCCATCTGTTGTATACTTACGGTTGGTTTAAATTATAAATACGTGACTGGTTTCTGTAAGACACTTGAAACTGCGGTATTGATTAGTATTATGAGCTTGTTAATCTATTCTATTCTCTTTTACAAACAGCTGATCTCTCAGATGAAAAAAAGCAAGGAATCATGTACATGAAGTATGCTGCTGAGAAGGTGAAACAATAATGTGTATATGGTCTTGCGTTAATCATGTATTACAGCTCTGAAATAAATCTTAAGTTGCAGTGTATAGTCACGTCATATTTAGATGTTTGGATAACCCATAGTGCAAACTGTAAGGAAACTTATTGGCACCTTTATCAGAAATACCTAGAAAGGAGAAAGAGAGCCAAATCAAGGATAGCTTAGTGGAACACTGTTGAAGAGGTGAAGAGTTTTAGTAAAAGTTGTGGCACAATGCGGAAAATGGCACTTGACCACTTAAAGTGTAGTTTTGTTTTTCATATTATAGTTATCAGTTACATAAAAGAATCTCTATGTGTTTTCGCAGTCGTTGAAAATGTTAGTGTTTTTATAGAATGTTTGCAACTTGTGGCTCATGAAATCGGTTTATCAGGTTCTCTGTTTGTTTATGACAGTAATATTAGTCTTTTGTTTTTGCTACATTTTCATCATAGCATACAGATAATACTTGTCAACTTGTAAAGTGTAATTGTCTTTTGTAATGTTTATTTTTTTTTCTCACTAGCTTACATCCATAAAGTATTATCTGCATGCTATGATAAAAATTTAGCAAAAATAAAAGATAAATATTAGTGTCCCTGTGGCTAAGGGCTTGTGAACGCAGTTTGTGAGCCCGTATACCCGGGTTCGAAACACAGCGGTGCTGGTTTTTTCGAAAAAGGTATAGGGGCCGGTCATTCAGAAAGCAATGGCAAACTACTGAACGTAACACTTGCCTAGTACATCAACAGCAGCTGAAAATGCTGGTGTTGACTGCAACGTCCCGTAAGGGATACGCAACAAAAATTTTTTTTTACATCCATACATCATCATCATCATTGTCGTCAGTATCAAGCGCCTTCCAACTAGGTTGGATGATCAAGCCTCTCCTAATCTTGTGATCTGCAACAGCATGTATCAGTTTGTGCACTAACACCCTTCCTTGCTACGACATATGGCTGTCTTCTCTCATTGTCTTCCTTTCTATCTCTCTTTTCACAAATCTTGCTAGTTGTGACAACATGTTCCAGTATTTCTTTTCTCATAATGTAGCCAAAAATGTCTGCTGCCTCTTTCTGATATTACTGATAAGTTGTCTTTGTGTCTTAATTTTTTATTATTACAAAATTATGCTTCTCAACATCCATACATAGTTTTCTTTTATTGTAACATTTTATTTTAAAACAGCCTCTCCTATCCCAATGTAAAGATGAATGTTGAATGAAGATTTATGCAAATAAAAGGTGATTAAACTAGCACAAAAGGCAAAATCACTAGTGAAAATAAACTCTATGGACCTCCGGGTGAACTAAACAAGACAGTTACATTCATACAAGAGACAACATTGCAGTTATAGACATATTTCAAGCGAACGAAAGAAGAAGAAGAACTAGTGAAAATCACATGTTAGACCATACCACACATTTCACAATTTCTAAATTTATTTTCTTATGTAAATCCTGATTCTTTAGTTTGTTTACAGAATGAAATTCTCTTCATCACCATGTGCCCTATCAATTGACATATGTGTTAATCTCTTTACACAAATTTGAGTCCTTCTGACTCTGATCTGTAGAATTACAATTTAATTTTGGGAAGATAATGTGGTAGTTTCCCCTTCCCTTCCACATCCACACCTCTTCCTTTGACAACCATTTTCCATTGTCAGGACAAGTGAGTACTCTGCTTTGCACAGCTACAGAATTGTGCATTTATCCCTGGGAATACTGAGTCCCCAGAGT
This sequence comes from Cepaea hortensis, assembly GCA_963921405.1. NCBI lineage: Eukaryota > Metazoa > Mollusca > Gastropoda > Stylommatophora > Helicidae > Cepaea > Cepaea hortensis. Next base: position 50,389,133 of record OY992889.1, on the reverse strand, counting down.
TGTGTTTGCCACAATGGGGGGGGGGGGGGGGTCTGTTTCCCACCCTCTAGCATGTGGAGGTGCAGTTGGGATTTTCTTTTCCTCGCGTTATGAGACCATTATGGCATTTCTCAAACACTTCAGTACTTTCAGAGGAAATAGAAATGATAGATAGCGTTAATATCTCTTAACCTGATTCAAAGGTTTATTTATATAACTGTTGTTAACATTTTCAGACTTGGAAGGAGTACAATATTATCCTGACCGACACACACTTCTGTTTTACCCCGCATATCCCGTTTACAGAGGAAGAAGAGGACACCCCTGACAGTAATTATGAAGATGATTGTGGTGTATGTTATTTCACTTAATTTGTCAGTCAGTCTTACAGGATTTTACTTTATTTACAATGTTAGTAGGCATTATTGGCCTGTTACCTGGCACAATGTTTAAAAAATGAAACCAGTACCTTTTAGTTGAATATTACCCTTGTTACAACCTTTCAGAATAATAATATACCTGCTACAATTATTCAGGGTAAGATTACTTTTGTTACAACCATTTGAAACATAACTCTGCAGCATATACCTAGTGAGATGCAGCGAAATATGCCAGGCAACAAACTGTGCAACTTATTGTTTATTGCTTGTTTGTTTACATTTTCCCTGCACCAGTCAGTTGGACTTACATGTTGACTTCTTGTTCAGAAAGCAATGGCAAACTATCAAACTTAAAAGTATCTAAAACAATCAGTCTAGGGTTGATCGCAATGTTCTGCTAAGGACATGCAAACATTTTTTTAAAGGGAATACATTGTTTTGCATTTGTAATATGATTACTTTGTTATATAACCCCTCTGGGTACTTGTTATACCGGGTGTTTGTAAAATCTCACTACACTTTTAATGTAGTACAAATTTTAAGAAATTCTTTCTTCTGTTGATAACTCCATTCTCTTTGAAGTGCAAAAAATTACTCCAGCAGATGACAGCCATTCTCTGCATATTGCTTCACGCAATATTTGTGGAGCACATTTTTTAATGACGTCCTATACTTCATTTTTCAAATTTGTTCTACATAAAAGTGTAGTGAGACTTCACAAACACTATATAATTGTACCCAATGCTATTAATAATTTTATTAGGTTTAGTACTATCAATAACTTTAGAAGCATATTTTATCCTTCAATGAAATCAATACATTTGATGTTGAGACAGGAAAATAATGTCTTATGATAATACATTTAGAATTGTGACAGTGATGAAGATGAGGATTCAGAGGAGGCACGCCCTCTCAGTTCTCAGTTGTGGTATCATGGAGCAATTGATCGCACTGCAGCAGAAGAAATGTTGATCAATGAAAAATGTCATGGAAATGGAACATTTTTAGTGCGGGACAGTGGCAGCAAAGGAGGCTTAGCTTTATCATTTTAGTGAGTATGTCATGACCGTCATTGAATGAACATAATAGTTTTAAGTTTTAGAATCGTAATCTTGCTTTCATTCAGTAGTAACATGCTTGTTGCCATAGGCTAACTTCTCTTCTCCTTTCTTTCACAGCAACACTCTCCAGCCTACTTCTTGCCGGTTTAGGCTTTAAGGACTTTACCGCTTTCTGTACAGTTTGCCACATTGAGTGCTCATAACACTTCATGAGCATTTAGCTATTCACAGTCTGTGTTGTTGCAGTACATCTGTCCCTTGTAATGACTCAGTTTTTAAGGGGTATTGATTCAAATTAACCTAGTTTTCGGTATAGGAGAGTACATCTACTGTACATCTGAAATTTGGCAAATTTCTGTGTGTTTTACTCAAATTGGTTTGGAAGCTAGCATAAGCAAGACAGGCTGGTCTTAATCTAATCTTATAAGGCCTTCTACTAGCACTGCTACAGTATTTTTATAGCATTTATCATTGTTGAAATGCATATTGGTAATCGTTGTCTAGCTCTCTGTTCAGTTATGTCAGATAGGCCTGCATGCCCAATTCTTAACCCTTTGAAAATAAAGATTGTTCGTTCGTTCTCACCCTTCCAGTGTAATTGCAGCAATATGTGCATTGTAATTATAATCACACAGAGTTAATATTCTGATCAGAGCAAAGCTATACTAACAAACACATTACAGCTTTAATGACAGAACGCTGAAGATGGACGTTGATGACAAATACAGACATAGCAGGCAGCAGATAGCCTATCCAGGCATGTACGCAGACAGGCAGCATCAGGCAATACATATAACCCTTTGTAGCATGTGTACTTCTTCTGCCTTCTGCCCTATGCACTGACTTAGGCTCAAGAGGAAAGACTAACTAACTAACTAAGCATGTGTACAATGTGGAAGAACAGATAAATCATTATGGCCTAGAGAGGATGATGCAGCAGGGAATGACCAGAGAATCTGGGCGACACTTAGTTCTCTGAGAAAAAGCCAGATGGACACATAATCAGACTACAACTGGTGTCATTAGTATTGGGACTTTTCGCTGTCTGTTTAAAATGAGGACAGAGAATGTATGTGAATGTCCTGAGTGCCGTGAAGTCAGTTCTTGACTCAACCCGCCACAACACATACAATCTCAGCCTGTCTACCCATATGTCTACGCCATAAAATGCTTCTATAATATGTAGTAGTAATAGTCCACAACTCACATACACCCAAATTTATATATCAGTAGCGATCTGTGTTCACCTGTCACTTGTAGCATTTTTGGCACAGGACACTGGTGTTCGTGTTCACCTCTTGCAGGATGGCACATTTTCCCAACATGATAAGACATATCACAACCCCTACTAACATCCTATGACACTGAACATATGTTGATTGACTGCTGCAACCCGTCCTGAAGAAAATATTGGTCATCTATCCCCACCAATCAAGAGTATGGTAGTTGTCGCTAAGTTGATTCTATTCTTTCATGTAGCTTGGATAACTCTTTTTTTTCTTCAAGTAGTAACAGCCATTCATGACATTCTTATAAGATTGAGGCAAAACCTGACTTGTGAAACATTCATTAACATTTAAAAATTGTTTGCTTTGTTCATTCTCTGAATTCATCACTTTATTTTTTATTAATTAGTTTGAATGTTCTAAAGGGACATTATAGAAAGAGAGGGTGGTGTTGCTGAGAAATTGCATGTTTATCTCTGACCCAGAAGTTTCCAAGCTTTCTCCAACACGTTGCTAGGTTTTTTTTTTTACTTCAAATTATATGATACTTTCCCCTGATCTGGCCTGGTGTGATTAGATACCTAGCTTTTGTGGATAAGGGCTACAAAGAAGTTGTGCATGTTAAGAAATCACTGCAAAGAGTAAAAGGTGATGGTAGCCCCATAGCAGATACCGACATTGGGGTGTGAAGTGTTAGGTCTTCACATATTCTAGGCCATGACATATGAGGTAGGGTGGTCATGTCCCTTTCTCATTGTCTTTCCTTCCCAGAATATCTTAAAATTGTCTGCTACCCATTTTTATTAGGCTAGGTTGATCCCAGAGTTGTTCTGGTCCAACAAGAAAAATACTCCTGCCTCTCCTGGGGTTGAAAAGAGTAGCCATTAGACAAATGTTTTTAGAAGAACGTACTCATGGGTACCCTCTTCTTATAGCCCATGCTGTGTGGCATTGATGATCATGTCTATCCACATCCTTCTGCCTTGTGTACTGCCAATCATTTCTGATAGTGGTGTTCGTCTGTGCCTTGATGTTAAAACTGTTCTGCATCTCCTCTCTTGGTCTCCCCCGGCCTCCAACTTTCCCATTGTGACAATATGCTCCAGCTTTCCCCTTCTCATGACATATCCAGAGAATGTGGGCCGTCTTCTTCTGGTACGAGTAAACAGTTCTCTTTGTGAGTTAATTTCTGTCCAGAAATCTTCATTGCTCTTTATATCCATCAGTGGTGTTCTCATCATTCTTCTATAAAACCACATCTCCACTGCTTTCATATAATTCCTCACCTGTCTGCTAATTTTCCATGATTCTCTTCAGTATATCAGAATCTGCTTAATATAGCTCCAAAAAACTCTTTTCTGCACTTTTATTAAGCAAGATAAATTGCAGAGAATAACTCACTGGTATATGAGCCTGTTACCTTGGATGAAATCTTGTCTAGAGAAAGTAAAGCTTTCCAAACACGTGCTGAAGTCAGACATACTGACCTTAGCGTTTGGGAGGCGCAAAACTAGAAGTGGCACATTCACCTCAAATGAGGAACAAAGAAGAAGATGAAGAATAATTATGGAGATTAAGTTACAATTTTACCTTTGTGTTACTAGGACCCATAAGGGAGGCAAAGAATAGTAACACTGTAACCTACCGTGCATGACATAAGAGGTGACTAAGTATGGGACATGAACCTGGCTACTTCATCCCATAGAAAACTTACACTGAAAAATTCAGCTTATTATGACTCCAGAAAAATGGCAGCAAGTCCTGAAGCAGGAACCTGTGACTAAGTATGGGACATGAAACTGGCTACTTCATCCCATAGAAAACTTACACTGAAAAATCCAGCTAATTATGACTCCAGAAAAATGGCAGCAAGTCCTGAAGCAGGAACCTGTGACTAAGTATGGGACATGAAACTGGCTACTTCATCCCATAGAAAACTTACACTGAAAAATCCAGCTTATTATGACTCCAGAACAATGGCAGCAAGTCCTGAAGCAGGAACCTGTGGCTAAGTATGGAACATGAAACTGGCTACTTCATCCCATAGAAAACTTACACTGAAAAATCCAGCTTATTATGACTCCAGAACAATGGCAGCAAGTCCTGAAGCAGGAACCTGTGACTAAGTATGGGACATGAAACTGGCTACTTCATCCCATAGAAAACTTACACTGAAAAATCCAGCTTATTATGACTCCAGAACAATGGCAGCAAGTCCTGAAGCAGGAACCTGTGACTAAGTATGGGACATGAAACTGGCTACTTCATCCCATAGAAAACTTACACTGAAAAATCCAGCTTATTATGACCCCAGAAAAATGGCAGCAAGTCCTGAAGCAGGAACCTGTGACTAAGTATGGGACATGAAACTGGCTACTTCATCCCATAGAAAACTTACACTGAAAAATCCAGCTTATTATGACCCCAGAACAATGGCAGCAAGTCCTGAAGCAGGAACCTGTGACTAAGTATGGGACATGAAACTGGCTACTTCATCCCATAGAAAACTTACACTGAAAAATCCAGCTTATTATGACCCCAGAAAAATGGCAGCAAGTCCTGAAGCAGGAACCTGTGACTAAGTATGGGACATGAAACTGGCTACTTCATCCCATAGAAAACTTACACTGAAAAATCCAGCTTATTATGACTCCAGAACAATGGCAGCAAGTCCTGAAGCAGGAACCTGTGACTAAGTATGGGATATGAAACTGGCTACTTCATCCCATAGAAAACTTACACTGAAAAATCCAGCTTATTATGACCCCAGAACAATGGCAGCAAGTCCTGAAGCAGGAATCTGCTGTAGGTCTATGAAGTGTTAGGACTGCCACATGTTGTAGGCCTGAATGCACGCAGGACTAGGTAACCAATCCTTCTCTTGGTGGACGACGGGTGCAGGAACTGAACTCCTGATAGACCACGCTCATTATATTATAAGTGTCATCTACTAACGATTACACCAGCACACCCACATTGCTATATGCTATATACAAACATACAAAGAGTTTGGCATGATTTTATGAGATGAAAGGCAGAAGAAGAAGAAGAAGAAGAAGAAGAAGAAGAAGAAGAAGAAGAAGAAGAAGAAGAAGAAGAAGAAGAAGAAAGAAAGAAATGTTACAATTTATTATTATGAATATCTTTCTTCAGCTAGATATTACTAGTAATGAAGCACTTTACTTATGGATCATGTTTATATCTTTGCCTTAAAGTGCTGATGGTAGTGTTAAACACAGCCTTATTCACCAACAAGAAGTACAGGGCCACAAACAGTATCTGATTGGATCTGAGAAGTGGCATGACAGTCTTCCAGATCTCGTAGATTACTACCGCACTCACTTGTTGACCTTCACGGAAATGGGTGTCAGTATCAGCTTTACTTACCCTGTTAAGAGAAAGTTTGGATTTGAGGACGAAGAGTGAGTCACATCTTTCAAACATAATTAGTTATTTCACAGGTAAAATTAATCCTGATTATGAAATGTACTTTTGGCTTTATTATATCATTCTTGAACAAATGTTTTGGTGAGAAATGCCAGATTCAACAAAGTAAATGATTCAGTTTAATGACGTCAGTTCTTTATTGGTGAATGTTATATCATGGAATCGTGCACGTACATAGAGGTGGAATTGTACACATATTTAGGTAGAAATGCAGACAAAATGAGGGGGACAGATATGAGGATTACGATTGCTATTCCAAAATCAACTACCAATTGGCTGGTAAAAATTTAAACAAAATGACAATAACATCTAAATACATCCAAAAATTAATACATCACTGTATTACTTTTCCACATAGTTACCACCTAAATTCAGGTTAATGTCATACCATGGCACGAGTTTTTGTAACCTGGAAACTCACAGGGCAAACAAATTACACAGAGAACAAACAACACATGGAAAAGATAATTAGAGATTAATAACATGGAGAGGACACAAAGCCTATTCTTTCTTATTTCTGCCTCTCCTATTTCACCCACAATTATCTGCTATTACATTACCCTTGGTGTGATGTGCGTTCATGAACACATGTGTCTGATGCTGTCTCCTGTACTTTGCTTTCTTCAGCTACTTTCTTTATGTGCCATTAGTCTTCTAGAGTATATAGCCATGGTTAAAGTTAGTTGCATATCCTTTACAGGACATAGCAGTCAACCCAGCATTTTTTTACTGTTCATGATTCCTGGGAGAGTTTACATTCGTTCAGTAGTTTGCCATTGCTTTCTGCACAACCTGCACCTATACCATTTCATAAAAAACCAATGTAAGATGGTCTGCTGCCAAATCACCCTCAGCTGTGTTTCGAATGTGGTATGCAGGATTACAAACTGTGTACTTAACCCTTTTGCTCAGCTGTGTTTCGAATGTGGTATGCAGGATTACAAACTGTGTACTTAACCCTTTTGCCACAGATCGATGGTAGTGTAGTGGATAAAAGGTGTTCAAGGCAAGGCGATCAACTTAATTGCACCGTGTTATATTCCACATGATTCAGTCTTCTTTACACAGTGCTGCCTGCAGAAAGTATTGCACAGAGCACAAATTCTGTAGCTCCAGCAATGATCCCCCAGGGGTCTCTAATAATGTCTCATGTGGTCTGAATGACGCAGTCCTAAAATGAATCCCATGACCTGTGTAGTGGTTAGATTGTTCACTTACCAACACAACTGTCTTGGATCAACTCAGACTTTTTTTTTTTGTTAGAAAGGTTGCCACCCTGTTTTGAGAACAGTAGAAAAAATACATAACATGCACAAAAAATAAATATGTTGATTTCAACACACTTTATTTAACCAATTACTGATCTCATGTATAAAATGGTGAAGACTGAATTGGATGACAGATGAATACAGGTTATAATTGCTTGCTATACAGCAATAGTCACTGTCCCTCTCATACTGTCTGCATCCTAGGCCATACACTTTCTTGATGCAAGACTACTTGCTTGATTGCTACAAGATTTATTCTTAATACATATAGAATATATCTTTTTCTGGCTCTGCTAGTGTAACAACTGTAAAGTGAGAGGATCAACTTCATTGTACCAGGTTTGACCCCATCTGGCTAAGTCTCCACAGAATGGGAAGTCGTATGCCGAGAGCAGCACACAAAGCACAAACTCCTTAGCTCCAGCGATGACCTCTAAGGGCTTCGGGTTGTTCTGAACACCCAAGACTCAAAATGAACCCGTGACTGTCAGTGATCTAGGCAGGTGGTTTGTCCACTTTGCCACAGAAATCCCCTTTAGTGACTGTATATGATACTCTTCCAGACTACACATAATACCATGCCCAAACATCTTGTCCACTATAGGCAGTTGACAGAAACACATCTAATCAGTGTGAACAAGTTTCCAACTGCTGGTCTGCCATTCTGTTATGTTTGTCCACAGAGATCCCCTTTAGCGACTATATACGATACTCTACTTTGGTACATTCACTCTTCCAGACTACACAATACCATGCCCACCAAACACCTTGTCCACTATAGGCAGTTTACAGAAACACATCTAATCAGCAACATCTGATCAGTGTAAACAAGTTTCAAACTGCTGGTCTGCCATTCTGTTTTGTTTGTCCTGCCTGGGATCTGAGGTCAGGTGACGTAGTTTTTTCAGTGCCACATTGGCAGCCTTGATCTCTATTCCTATACTGGAGGTTGTTATTTGATACACTCAGTTCCGCTGCTCAACTGATGGGTAACCCCTGAGGCCATCGAAACAGCACATAATAAAGGTATTGCTTGGCACTCATAGAAGTACTTGATTGTGACATCCTGTAAAGGACATGCAATTAAATTTTAACCATCTGTAAACTTGAAACAAAATGTTGGAAATTAGTGATCCTTAAACTTTCATAGTTAACAATTCTGTACCAGGTGTGGAAATAACTCCCCACCTCCGTTACAGTTATGAACAGTTATGAAAAAGTTCATAGTATGGTGTTTTTTTTTGGTCCAGTTGTAACTCCCATTGTTAGTCAGGTCTTAGTCAGATATGCCTGAGCTACCATATGACAGCAGACGGTACTACCTGCTTTCTGTTGGCATCGAATATTGGGCGGATCTCACCAAATCCGACACCCCATGTTCTGCCAACGGCTCAGGTGGAGAATTGCAAATGGAAGGGTACAACAAGCCTTAAACTGGTGCGAGGAAATGCAACCTGTAGACTAAATGTCATGGCAGGGCAGAATATACCCTAAGCCTTGGTTGTCACGTGGTCTAAGATCATAACTCCAACAGGCAGACAGTTAGAGCATTGCTTTGCTGATCCAGTAGCTTCTGTAGCTTGTCTTGTTCCAAGTGTATTGGTGATACCTTTCTTCTGGAGTAAACTAGGCAGGCTGAGAGAGGGATCATGCTGTACGGGCAACACATGGTCTCTACAATTTGGCCCTGGCCTCGTGCTATGGATAGGCTATTTTGCCTGTTTTTGAAGCACAATGTAACAAACTATTGTCTGTCAAGACGGCAACATGCCAGTGAGTGCAACTCTCGAATTGTTTTCTTCCATGACTGCTGAAATCTCTATGCTTAGTTGTTTATTGTTTGTGTGACTATAAACAGGTGGTACAGGTCACATATTGACCGCCTGTCTGCAGAGAATTTCCTGAAATGCATACCTCAAGACGGAGTGTTTCTGGTGCGGCCTAGCTCAGTAGAGAATTGTTTCTCACTCTCACTGAGGTATGTTTAACCTATGGTAACAAACCAAATAACAGCAAATATAGAACGAAATGTAAGTGAGAATTTAGGATGGGTTGAGTGATTAAATTAGCATAACCATTAAAATACTGATAACTGGTATGCTGATTGGAATATACAATTTAGGAAACAATAGAGAATTTGAAGAATAACAATTTGGAAATTTCTGTGAAATTGAGATATCATGTAAACAAGGGAACAAATAATAAATAGACTGAGAAAAAAGAAATCATTAAATTGTTAAATATATAATTTATTTTGCTCATAACAGCTGACAACAATTAAGCATGCATAAAGATATTTTTTTTTAAATAATTAATTGTATCTATTCATTAGTGGCCACTATTATACCTTTATGTATTGGCAGCATAGTTTTTGTTCAGTATTGCCTTTCATTGTGTGTGTACAGTATAGCGCTTCTGTGCAGCAGTAATTTCTAAACTCATTAACTACCTGCACCATATTTATATAGTTGAGAAAAGAATACAAAAATTATCCATCATCCAGATTGTTGAAATATGACATGAAAAAAATGTGTTGACAATTTCATAAACTCCATTTAAAGAGATATCTGGGTGAAGGGTATAAAAGAAAATATAATTCTCTAAAGTAAGCTTTTTAATCTGGTAGTTAATGAGTTAGGTCTATATGCTTTACATCTTGTAAGCTTTTTAATCTGGTAGTTAATGAGTTAGATCTATATGCTTTATATCTTCCTTTTAGCAGGCATGATATTACATATTTGTGTTGTGCATGATGTATGTCTTCTTCTTCTTCTTCTTCAGCGTTCCGAGCCATTGAGGTTCTTTGCTGCAAATACAATCCGTCTCCATTGGTCTCTCTGGTGGACCTTCTCTTGCCAGTCGTTGATTCCAAGTGCTTGTAGGTCTGTACATGTATTATCTCTCCACCGCCTTCTTGGTCTACCTCGGGGTCTACGGTCATTTATCTCCTGAGTGTAAGCGAGTTTTGTTTCCCTATTATCTTCCATTCTTTCTATATGCCCCAGCCATTGTAGTCTATTAGCCTTCATGATACCAGTGATTAGCGGGGACTTAAACAGATCATAAATGTCTTTGTTACTTCTTCTTTTCCACTCTCCACTTTGTGTATCCCTAATGGGTCCAAAGATGCGTCTTAAAATTTTGTTCTCAAAGGTTTGTAACAAGGCTTCATCTCCTTTCGTTGTACTCCAGGTTTCAGAGCCATACAGCACAACTGGTCTGATCAGTGTTTTGTATATTGTGATTTTGGTGTTACGAGATAGCGCCTTTGATTTTAGTAGATGTTGTAGTGCATAGTATATCTTATTTCCAGAATTGATTCTAGTTTGTATTTCTTCCCTTATGATGTTGGAGCAGTTGAAGAATTTATATATGTCACATACATACATGATGTATGTGACATATATAAATTAGATTGTTTTATCATTAGTGTGGTTAGTTGTGTTTTTTAAGGGGGTGAGGGGTTTCCTAAAGGCAAGAAGATCTACTTCAAGTTGTATCCCACATGGCTCAGTCTCTTTCCAATGGGCAACCTGCCAGAAGTGTCTCACAAAGCACACATTCTGTAGCTCCAGCAACAACCCTCTGGAGTCTTCGAGAAAATTGCATTCGTGAACCGAATGTTGTAGCCCAGAATCAAACCCACAACCTTCGTAACATGAGGCAAACAATGTAACCACTTCACTGTAGAGGCTCCCATATGTTTTACACGCCTTTAGATACTTTGGGCAAATGGCGCAGGGCCCATAATTTTAAAGACCAGTCATCACTCATCCAGAGCTAGAATCTTTTCTACACCTCTTGATTCGCTGGAATTTATGTGGTTCTCTCCACAAGCTCCACACTGGTGCCATTTTAGTCCTTCTGTGCTTGCAACAATTAATGGGTGTTTGTAGTTTATTAGAAACTATTTGAGTTCTTCTGCGTGTTTCTGATTCAACAGCAGTGCAGATTTGATGGCAGAGTTAAATGTTCTAGGTTGAAACAAGGTTTAATTTCTTTTAGCTTATACAAAGTTCCCCTTACGTTTAGTATTGTTACTTTAATATCTCCATCTGTTCCAATATCTTTGTCAATATTGATATCTAAATTTATGTATGATTCCATTGTTTTAAAGTGAGGTTTCACCAAGGGAGATCAAGTTGTCAGTTCCTTGATTTATTCTCATCATCTTTGTTTGTTTTTTTCCCATGAATTTTTAGACCTAATTTTTGTGACCTCCCAACACATATGTTTAATGTATCTGGCATCTGTGTGGAACAGGAGTGCAATGTTTTTTGGTGAAGTCCAGATCATCAAGCTGTTCTGTCAGAGTTTATTGAATTCCTTTCTGATGGTAGCAATTGTAGTTTTCATATTCCAGTGTATAGTTAGAAAGAATAGTTACAGTGACTAAATGCATCTCTGTTCCACTCCTATTATTTCAAACATATCTGTTAGTTTTCCTCATAAAAAACTTTGCATTTCACACCTTTATATGTTGCCTTCATTAAGTTAATGACCATCTGTGGAATCCATCATCAGCTTCCAAATGGAGATTTCCTGTCAAAGCTGTCAATGGCTATTTCATAGATCATAAATCCAATATAAAGTGACAAATTAATTTCGATGCTTTGTTCTATTATTATGTGTTATGTGGCTTTTTGGTCATTGCAAGATCTTTTTGCTGTTCATTCCTTAGTTGTTTGGCATCTCGTAATCTCTCCAAAATTATCTTGCTTAATATTTTCCCTGGAACTGACAGTTACATTATTCATGTATATTTTTCGCACTCCTGCATATCCCCTTTGTTTGGCATCTTCACCAGGTATCCTTCGCTCGAGTCTGCTGGAATGTCTCCAGTCTTATTCATCTTGAGTTGTTTCATGCTGCCATAGAATAGTCCTTTCTGGGCTATATTTTGTACAGTATTGTATACACTCAGTGTTCTATGGTTGGAGGTGCTTGCCCACATGTACGGATTGCTGAAGAACATTTGGATTCTATAAATATTATATTTGTGTAGTAAGTCAGGTAATAGACAGATATCACTGAGCTACCATAGGACAGTAGTCGGTACTACCTGCTTTCTGTTAGCGTCAAATGTTGGGTGGCACTCACCAAACCCAATACCCCAAATTGTGCCAACAATTTCAGGCAGAGGAGCACAATTGGGAGGGTACAAGCCTTGCTCTGGTGTGAGGAAATGCAACCTAAGATTAATTGTCATGTCAGGGCAGACCAGGCCCTAAGCCTTGGTCGGCAACTGATCTAGGATAGAAGCTCTAACAGATTGACACAGCATTGCTTTGTTGATCAGGCAGCTTCTGCCGCTTGTCTTGTTCAAGACTTATTGGTGTTACCTTTCCTCTGCAGTCAACTAGGCAGACCGAGAAAGGGATCATACTGAATGGGCAACACATAGCCTTTAAATTCAGCCCAGGATTTGTGCTATGGAGAGGTATAACTCCATTTTACAAACTATCGTCTATCAAGACTGCAAAGTGCCAGTAATATTTGTTTACAGCTTTAGGTTTGAATTCATATATCTTAGTATAGTTTTCTTTACTTCAACTATCGAGAATTCATAAAATCCTGTTATAGATTAGCATGCTTGAGTGATAGCTTCATATAATGTCTTGTTATAGGTTTCTTTTTTTTTGAGCGGTAGCTACATATAATGTCATGTTATAGGTTTCTTGGTTTGAGTGATAGCTACATGTGATCTTGTTATGAGTGTTGGTTTGCGTGAAGCTTCATATAATCCTATTACAGGCTTGCAGGTTTGAGTGACAGCTTCATATAATCCTGTGATAGGTTTGCAGGTTTGAGTGATAGCTTCAGTTCAGTTCAGTTCAGTCACGGTTCCAACATCACAGCAATGGGTCGCCCCCATTATGCTCCGTTCCTGTGCCAGTGAATATCACATGAAATGCTCCTCACTGCCCCATGTGAAAAGTGGAAAAGACAGGAGTCTCAACAAACAACAGCCCACTCAGGCACACTGTGCTTAATGCCGCCACCAGAATGTCACCACACAAGTCCTCCACGAAACATTCATCCTTAACGGAAGTGGTAGTCACTTTCCCAACCAAATGTTCACCTACAAAGTCTCAATGTTTCTAGATGTTGGTGTTCCGTTTCTAGATGTTTTCTAGCCAGCAACGCCATTTTTTCTCCAAAATGCAGATCACGCAACAAAACAACCATGGACAGATGTAAAAATCTTTCACTGTCCACAATGCCGTTGCCAGAATGCCAACACAAAATGTCCTCTACGAAAATACATCGATGGAAATGGCAGTAATTAGAAAACAAGGAAAAAAACCTGTCACTTCTGTGACACTCCAGCCGCTATACATGCAGATATTTCTAGATGTTGTTCCGTTTCTAGATGTTTTCTAGCCAGCTACGCCATTTTCCGAGCATGCATTTCACACCACAACGACAGATGCAAAAAAACATTTCACTATACATAATGCCGTCTTCAGAATGCCAAAACAACTGTCCTCCACGAAACACTGTTCATCGTCAAAGGAAGCGGCAGTCAACCAGAATGCCAGCAGCCACACATTTCTGCATAAGGCACAAAATCCGGTCATCTCTGGGACATAGCCAGCCACCATTTCTATGAACATGCAGCTCACATTCCACAAACTCAGGCCGATTTAAAAGCCTTTCACATGAAATTCACAGCTCACAGCGTCGCGCCACACACTCAACTCAGTAGCAGGGTGACGGAACCATAAACTACCAGTCCAACATGAGGAAAATGCAAATGCAAGCGGTGGCCACGAGCATAAACACTCCAGAGGCCTTAACCGTTTCACTGCCTATCCTCCATGTTCGTGACCGGAATAGCTTCATATAAGGTCTTGTTATATGTTTGTTGGTTTCAGTGATAGCTTCGTGTAATCCTGTTGTAGGTTTGCATGTTCGAGTGATAGCTTCCTATAAGTATAAGGTCTTGTTATATGTTTGTTGGTTTCAGTGATAGCTTCATGTAATCCTGTTGTAGGTTTGCATGTTCGAGTGATAGCTTCCTATAAGGTCTTGTTAAATGTTTGTTGGTTTCAGTTATAGCTTCATGTAATCCTGTTGTAGGTTTGCATGTTCGAGTGATAGCTTCCTATAAGGTCTTGTTATATGTTTGTTGGTTTCAGTGATAGCTTCGTGTAATCCTGTTGTAGGTTTGCATGTTCGAGTGATAGCTTCCTATAAGGTCTTGTTATATGTTTGTTGGTTTCAGTGATAGCTTCATGTAATCCTGTTGTAGGTTTGCATGTTCGAGTGATAGCTTCCTATAAGGTCTTGTTATATGTTTGTTGGTTTCAGTGATAGCTTCATGTAATCCTGTTGTAGGTTTGCATGTTCGAGTGATAGCTTCCTATAAGGTCTTGTTATATGTTTGTTGGTTTCAGTGATAGATTCGTGTAATCCTAATCCTGTTGTAGGTTTGCATGTTCGAGTGATAGCTTCCTATAAGGTCTTGTTATATGTTTGTTGGTTTCAGTGATAGCTTCGTGTAATCCTGTTGTAGGTTTGCATGTTCGAGTGATAGCTTTCTATAAGGTCTTGTTATATGTTTGTTGGTTTCAGTGATAGCTTCGTGTAATCCTGTTGTAGGTTTGCATGTTCGAGTGATAGCTTCCTATAAGGTCTTGCTATAGGTTTAAACACATAAACCACAAACAATATGTTGCACAATTTATTGCCTGGCATATTTAGCTCTATCTCGTTGGTTGCATACTGCAGAGTTATATATCATATGAAATTAATAATAATTAAACTGAAACAATTAAAACACATAATCAACTCACAAGTATTTTTCAAATATGGAACATCTGTTATCCCATGGTAATTTCAAATTTAACACAAACTCTTTCTGTTTTTTCACAAAACCGGCTGGAAACCAATATCAGTATATAAACCGGCAGTATTATTAATTTATTCACTTCATATTATATATAAATCTGCAGTATGCACCTGACAAGATGCAGCAAAATATGGCTGGCAATAAATCATGCAACATATTGTTTGTGGATTCTGTGTTTAAATTCACTAATGGAATATACTGTTTTGATGTTATAGGTGTGTTGATGTGAGTGATAGCTTTATGTAATCCTGTTATAGGTTTGAGTAATAGCTTCATATAATCTTATTATAGGCCTGCTGGTTTGAATGATAACATCATATAATTGTGTTATAGGTTGTAGGTTTGAGTGATGGCTTCATATTCTTTTTATAGGTTTACTAGTTTGAATTATAGCATCATATAATCTTGTTATACCTTGCTGTTTTGGATGGCATTATCTTGTAGCACCTGTGTTAGTTGGAGTCATGTCTTTTATTAGCTAGAAGATCATAAGTTTATGGGTGTTTATTATTAACATAATCTTCCTTTATTTACATTATATCAAGTTGAAACTATTCTTGTTTGCAGATATCGTCATAGGATCTCACACTATCAGATAGAGTATAAGCGTAATAAGTTCGTTATAGGAACATTCCGATTCCCCACCATGAATAAACTGATAGATTATTTCAAATACCATCCTTTGTACAAGACAGCAAGATTGACTCAGCCAGCCACTGAGGCATTGCAGATGGATGGAATAGATAAGGTCAGTTTTTGTCAGATAATGTTGCATGTTCTTATCAGCTTGGATATGTATTCCATTATTTTACTATTTTCTTGTTAAGGTGTATTATTTAAATATTTTTGTATTTGTGTTCGCTTTACTTTTGTTATGATATCTAAAGGTGTAATACTTGTTAAATTTACTGAGCAAAATAAATTATATATTGATTTCTTGGTATATATTAGCAACAACAAAAAAACTAATAAACTGAAACAAAGGAGAGGCCAACAATTAACATCAGAGTAAGCAGAGATACTTTAGCAAGTAACAAGTTTATCCTATCTTGAACATGTATTAACAGTTGATGTTAGAAGTAAATAAGACATAATAAAAGGAATAGAAATAACAATTTTAAAAAATAAATAAATTGAGCAATATGAAAAAGATATCAATAAATTTAAAATAAGAATAGTCAAATATTCAGCATCACTGTATGATGCAGAAGTGTGGACAATAAACAAGCTATCAGAAAATTTTATTGAGGCCCTAGAAATGTAAATATTTGTTTCATAGAGAAAAAGATGTCCTAGAAAAAGTAGAAAAAGAACTGTAGGCAACAATGTATTGACAACACAAAAACACACGAACATGCATACACACACACACACACACGCATGCATGCATGCACACAAAAGTGAATAAGTGGATTACCATAACAAAAGCAAGACATATTATAAATGTGACAAAATCATTATCTCTATAGGTAGTTCAAACCACATATATTAAGGAACTGAATTATTATACTTGGGTAAATTACTCTAGTCAGGCTGGAGACTCAGTGAGAGCTAGTGACGCAGCAGAATACACACTTTATTAATACCTGATTACAGATTCAACATCACTGCACTGGGGACATTCCCACACATTCTCTATCCCCCTCCTCCAAAGCCAACAACGAGTTCCCATACTGATATTTCCATTAGCGGTTTGATGAAAGTCCATTTGGTTTTCCTCTACATGCTGAGTGTCATCCTGATCCTCTGTTAATTTCCTAATGAACCAGTCTCTGCAGATATAGATATTCTGTTCAGTTACACTCTCCACCTGCTCCCAGAGAGCCTCACCCTGATCATAAAGTCATTCTCTACCCAGATTGGCAATAGCAGTCAGTCTTTCCACCTGTTCATTGCCCCACATACCTGCATGCCCTCGCAGAAAATCCATGTTATGCTCGCAATCTGTTTCTTGTTGAGCAATGCGAGCCACGCCACACGGAACATGCCAGTTTCTACTTTACGAAGGATACTCTGTGAGTTTGTTATAAACATAAGGTGTCTAGCTGCACTGCCCTCCAAACATTGCAGCCTCAACTTCTGATTTGAAACCAGGAATTTTAGTAAGCCAGTAAGCTCACCATAATGAGTTGTATTTGATGCATTCTTGAGGAGTGTGCTCTACAGGTTGGTTTTCTCCACCTTGTGCGCATTGTACTGCATCAACAATTGTACATATGGTGGAATACTCTATTGTGTGTCATAGTTGGAATAATTTCACATAGAATATTCAGTTGGAACCATCAACTTACATCATTCACCAATAATAGTTTTTTAAAGCTGATGTCATTATGCTGAAGCATTTACTTTGTTAAATCATGCACTTCTCACAGTAATTTTTGTTCATGAATTATATTTATAATAAAGTCAACAATGCATAATTTTCAATCAGGTATAAATTTTATATGTGAAATAACTAATTATGTTTGAAAGATGTGACTCACTCTTCGTCCTCAAATCCAAATTTTCTCTTAACAGGGTAAGTGAAGCTGATACTGACACCCATTTCCGTGCAGGTCAACATGTTAGTGCGGTACTAATCTAAAAGATCTGGAAGACTGTCATTCCAGACCTCATTTGGGAGCCATGGCAGTGTATTGGCTAGACTCTTGCTTGCTAGCCCCATGGTCATGAGGTCGAATCTAAATTGGGGATGATTTTTAAAATTGACCTGAGCACCCAGGTCGACCTAGTCTAAAGTGTGTACCAGGAAATATCTTGAGAAATAAAGTTGGCCGGCCTGATACTGACCTCATCACCTGCCATATGCTGATTGGTCTATACAATTGTGGGTCTAGCACCACATGGCCAATATGCCTAAGGCATGTACACAGATTCTTTACTTGTTACTGCTTTACAGGCCTCACTTCCAATCAAATATTGTTTGTGGCCCAGCTCATCATCGTACTGCTGAATACTGCTGTGTATGAGCTTCCATTAGCACTTTAAGGGAAAGATAAGCATTGTGTTGTAAACAAGTGAAGTCAGTAAAACTCACTAAATCCCATTAGAATTAAGGAACAGTGGTGGTATAGTTTTTAATACATTTGCTTGCTGGCGTTTTGTTTTGGGCTGCAGTCCTGTCTGTGGCAGGATTGGATTCTCTCTGACCATGACAGCTCTTTCATAATGTGATTGCAAGGAAAGATGGTAAGGAAGAGAATTCATTACTCCACTTGATTTGACTGTGAACTGGTTTATGTGAAGACCTAACACTTTTCATCCCTGTGGCAGTATTTTCCTTTAATATGGATCAAACCCAAAACCACCAGTATAGCAGGTGAGCATCTAGCAGCTATGCTACCACAGCTCCCATAGTTTCCACAAGTCTGACTATTATTCAGCACCCATTTTTCAAGGATAGCCAACCCTGCATCATACTATTCAGATACAATCATGACACAACTGGGGATTGAACCTTTCTCCTCAGTTGGTAAAAAAAATGCCAACCACTAACCCACCATTGTTTCTTCCCTTTACATAAGGTTATCAAATAAACTTCCATTACTAATAAAATAGAGTGTAGTAGGTTTTATGAGTAATCGTGTTCAGAATGTTTGTAGTCTGTATTATCAAACTGTACAGTTTATAGCAAGTTATTTTCAGATGGCTTGTAACAATAGGTGTTTTTTTTAAAAATAAATGTTAATAGATGATATAAGTATCAAACTGTAAAGTTTATTACAAGTTATTTTCAGAAGGCTTGTAACAAAAACTGGCAGTTCGTAATCCCGCATACCACGTTTGAAACACAGCTGTGAGCGAATTTGGAAGCAGACCGCCTTGCGTTGATTTCGTACAATGGTATGAGTGTCGGTCATTCAGAAAGCAATTGCAAACTACTAAACGTAAACTTGCCAAGAAATCACATTCAGCCAAAATATGCTGCGGGATCCTGTAAAGGATATGCAAACTAATTTTTTTGTAACAAGAGTTTTTTGTTATAAATGTTAATGAGTGATATCAGTTTCTGACTTTTTCTTCTGTCCTTTATCCCACACTGGGCCCTCAACCAACTCATACCTAGCCGTCCTATCTGTTGCCATCTCCAGCAACTACCCACATGTCTTCCACATATAATTCATCAATGTCTCCAATTCTCTTCTCCGTGTGTTTTTAGGTATCCTATTTCGTGTGAAGTCTGGGTGCTTAAAAGTCTGTAAGATGCAGTAGTAACTGGCCAACATGGTGAATAGTAAGGCCAACCAGTAATACCTTTGGTTGTCTCCAGGCAAAATTTACTAGTGCATTTTACCATGTTTGGACTTTTAATACCCGATTTAGTCACCCAGCCATAGAGATGAGTGCTTGGTGTAACACTGTAAGCTGTGGACTTCTTTTGGAATGTTATTTATTTGTGTCTACAGTAATTGTGTTAAGTGCAGATTCATAAAATGGTCTGTAAGATGTTTGTAACAAGAGTTATACTTTAAATGTTTTTAACAAGAGGGAGTGTTCATGGTGAAGTGGTCAAGCCATCTGCCTCGGGCTCCGAAGGTTGTGGGTTCGATTCCGGGCCGTGTCCTTGGGTTCACGAGTGCATTTTTTTCCCCGAAGTCTCCTGGGGGTCGTCACTGAAGCTACAGAGTTTGTGCTTTGTTTGACGCTTTCGGCAGTTTGCTGCGGAAAGCGGCAGCCATATGGGATAAAAACCCAGTGCAATGAAGTTGACCCTGTTGACTCTTAAGAGACTTTTATGCTTTTTTTGTAAAAAGAGTAATCAGCTTTTTTTTAAAGTTTATAAAAAGAATAATCATATTCTAAAAGTTGTAAAAAGTGTTATATTTTAAATGTGTGTAACAAGAGTAATCAGCGTTTTAAAAGTTTATAACAAGAATAATCATACTCTAAAAATTTGTAACAAGAGTTATACTTCAAATGGTTGTAACAAGAGTTCTCACACTTTAACAAGTTTTGACAGGCATCAACAATTTTAAATGTTTATTATCAGAGTTTTCACATTTGTAATAAGTGTTTTCACCACAAATAGTGATAGCTTTCTGAAAAACTATATATGGGTTCTTCCTCCAGGAGAGCAAAGGTGTACACAGAACAGAAAGTTCATCATTGGGATACAATTGACCACCATTTATGCAAATAATTTTCATTAAAGATATATCTATTATTATCATACAACCAGTGTATTTCAAATCTGACAATTTTTTTTTTATATTATAAGATCTCTCTCTCCTTCCCTCTCCTTTCTTTCTTTATCTTTGTTTGCCTATTGTTATCAAGAGCTTTTGTTCTTTTTGCTGTTTTAGGTAATCCAGAAATGCTGTACCTTAGCATTATAAAAGAAATACAGATTTTCTGACGTTGTGCACACTAAATAAGACAGTCATTTTGCACCTGCCTTATCTTCAAATGTAGGATCCCTCTGCAGATTCAATCAGAACAGCTTAATGCATGATGTTCAACTTGCCTTATTTCCATAGTTTAGATATGTTCATTCATGGATTTTTTAAAATTTTGCATATCCTTTTAACAGGACGCCGCAGTCAACACCAGCATTTCTGCTTCTGTGATCTCTTGGCAAATTTATGTTCAGTAGTTTGCCATTGCTTTCTGAGTGACCAGCACTGATACCAACGCAAAACCAATGCAACGTGGTCTGCTGCCAAATCGCGCGCAGCTGTGTTTCGAACGCGGGTATATGGGATTACGAACCGCATCCATAAGCCCTTCGCCACGGAGACCGGCCATTCATGGATTGCAATGGTCAAATACAACCTAAGGATTTTCTGTATTTGATGGCTTTCACAGGCTGGTGGTACAGTGTCTTCCCACTATTGTTGCATCACAAATGAAAATCGTAATTTCTAATTTTGATTAGAGACTCATACCTTGATGGCCACAAATAGCACTGTGGTCTTGATAGAGCACCAACCTTAGAAGATATGCAGAGCAGCATTTCTCTTTTTTTTTTCTTTTCTTGTTTTGCTGCATGTATGAGTGGCTTTGGGAAAGAGCTAAGTTATAGTTGACACAGTGGTGTGATCAGGGTAGAATGGAAAATGTGAGAGAGCACCAACTTCATTTGTGTGAAAGCTTAATTAGATATTCTTTTAATTCCATTGTTGGGGAGCCATTGAAACATCACAAAAATAATTGTACAGGTATTGATTGACACTCATAGAAGAAGAGAAGGGAGGAGAGATTAAAGGACACAAATAAATGACAGTTGATTTCGACCTATTTTCTCTAAATGATGACACTACCTCTCTGTAGGGTAGAAACAAATGTACTTCTGTGTATGGTCAGTTCAACCCTCCAAGCTGGCCATTTATTGAAGTGCACTTGTTCCTGCAGTAATTGTGCTGTTATCATTTAGATTCTAATCCTGACATGGTAACTTTAACTTTCATCTGTCAATTGTGTCTTCTAATAAGCAGGCTGTTGAGGAATTAGTGGAAGCTTGCAAGATGTGGTTTTACAGATGAATGATGAGAGCACTGTGGATGGGTAAGAATGGAAAGCACAGAGACTTTTACAGCATCACAAGGAAATTAGCAGAAAAATATAATCAACCAAATTGATTATCAAAAATAAAAATGGGGAAATTCTCACCAACATTGAGGATCAAAGGAACCAATGGGTCGAATACTTTGAGGAACTTCTGAATAGACAGTAGATCTGAATAGATCATTAATGTAATAAAGATAACATTTTGGAGGGAAAACTAACATACATTTAAAATAAGAACAGAAGAGTGGGGGTTGCTTTTGTCACCTTTTTAATTCTTCCTCACTCTAGTATGTTTTATGAAGACAACATTAATCATCTTCAGAAACAGCCAACCTCATAAATTGCACTGTTATCTTTGGTGATTTTATGTGAAGAAAAGATGACAAAAGAGGAAACCAGTCACCTCACCTAAGTTGTAACCTAGTGTTAGAAATCGGCTTTGATTCACACTGGTTTTTAGTTGTGGATATAGGTTCAACTTCCTTAACATTCAGGTGAGAAAACTCAAGACAAATGTCTCTTGTAAGCTGACTGAAGAAACAGTCCCTGGATATTCAAAACAATGTTTTCCCATAGTGAATTTGAATAATGAAGACACAAACAATAGACTGCACGATTTATTGCTTGGTATATTTCGCTGCATCTCGTCAGGTGCATACTGCAGAATTTATTCTACATAAAGTGAACTAACTAGATAAATCCTTCAAGCTGAAATAGACACATATTTGCACAGTAATGTCGATTGTCTACCATGTTAATTTTAAACTGACTAACATGTCTTTCTGCTTGCACAAAGTCGGCTTATGTAGGTTAATCATTATGGCTTCTGCAAACTTTAACAAGCATCTACTTTATGTGTTGAACAACACATGGAAGGCACTGATGACGATTATACTTGTTGACATTTTAATATGTTGGTGGTATGCGATGAGAGAAATGGTGTGATTAAATGGCATGTATATCATGTTACACAATTAATAAAAATGAGTACATAACTTTTTAAACAATTGGATAAAGGAACCTTAAAGTTGAGCCCTCAACTTGAGATGTGTAGCACATCCAGCTTGCAGGTCTCACATCGTTGATGTGTTCTTGCACTAGGATCAGCCGCTCTATTATGTGAGTGGATTGCTGACTGTCTGTGGCTCATATGAAAACTGAATTTAGCTGAGAATTCTGCCTTAAAACTCCTTACTGAAAGTCTGGCACAATGAGATTGTAGTAGCCTGCTGGGAGGCTTCCCTATTAGGCCAATTGTGTTTACGTCTGAATGCTGTTTGCAAGGCTTGACATTTATTTACTGTTTTTATCCATTCCATTATTTTCATCTTCTCTCCTCCCCTTTTCACTTTGGAGGGTTCCCTGTATGCTTCATGTCCAGTACTCTTCAACTCCCCCTTCACTGTCACTATAAACTCAATGTCACCTGCCAGTCATCCTTTGACCAGCCCACACCATTCATCTGAGACATGCTTTAGCCGCTCCTCAGAGATGTGATTGACTTTACGTAATGTATTCCAATCTGCTGTTTTAACCTTCATCTTCTGTGTTTGCCTGCAGTTGAATTTATCATCTGCATTAAGCAAAGATTATGTCAAAGTAGGTGGTATATGCCAGCCGTTGGTGAGTTCACACATGTCTCAGGCTGCAAGTCTCCACTCAGTCTGAAAGTCTGTGTCGGCATGTTATATGGTGGGTTCATGTAGGTGTTTATGATGTCAGAATGTCTTAAGGTTATTAACTACACCTTTATGACCCCTTCGCTACTCAACTCGTGGTAATTTAAGATAGTCGATTGGAGTATTACAATCATTGGCGAATCCAAGCTGTACTCGCTTTGTGCGATGGCATGTCTGCTTGCAATTTTGCGTCATTGAATTGTAAATGCCAAGCAGTGCTGTGGAGTTTTATTTTGCTATCTCCTCATTCGTCCTTGGTTTTGTACCTTTGTTGGGGAATAAGAGATTAATTCTGACATTACCAGTACACCTAGTACATGTGAAGATCTAACAGTTCACATTGCTCTGACAGTATTTGCAATGGGACAGCTTTACCTCAGCATGTCGTACATGCATGCTAGCGGGAAGATCAAGTGGTAAAGAATGTACTCAGAATGATAAAAAACTATGTGTTGATTTCTTTGCAGGATATCTACATCAACCCATACAACTATTGTGATGTGCAGGAATATGGAAACCTGGTAATTGTTTACTTTTCTTATCTGTAAACACATCTTTCATATATAATTCTGTACTGAGGAAAACACCACATGCTGATCAGTTACTTCCTGTATGATCAAAATGTTAAATTTTTATAAGAAAATGTGAAATTTTAAAGATGGCCTGGTTTCGACATGTCACATGTCATGACACCTTTTCAGAGGTAATCCTCCAGTGAATAGTTGAGGAGAAGTGGAGAAGAGGAAGGCAGAGAAAGTCCTGGATTTATAACATTAAATAATGGATAAGATGCAGCATTTCTACACTTGTGCATGTTTCTGAGGACAAAGAGCAGTGGATGACTTTGATTACTGATGCTTCCATCATGACACCCCGATGATCCACATCGGAGGTTACAGGATGAGATGTCATGTCTTTATAAACCAATCAGCACTCAGTGAGTGATGTGGTCAGTATCTGGCTGGCCACTTTTACTTCTCAGGCCTTTTCCTGGTACCCGTTTTAGGCTGGGTTGACCTGGCAGTCCAGGTTAAATTTTAAAAATCTTACAAGATAAAGTAGAAAGAGAGGAGGAGAGTGAAAAGCAAACGGAGGAGGGAAAGATGATAATCATTGAAGATGATACTGTTGACATAAGTGTTTATTTTGATCATTTAGTAAGAGCGCAGTTGTAAAATGTCTTGTTCCAGAAATATGGGGGGATGGTTAAGCTTAGAAGGTCGTGGGTTTATTTTCTGACTCTGTCAATTGGCTTATGAGAGTAATTTTTTCAACCACCCACTCTTTGCCAGAGTGACGGAATTTGTGTTTTGTGCCATGCTTTTGGCAAGCAGTGAGCTGCTCTGCTGAGAGAGGCTGAACTAAATAGGAAAAACCTGGTGCAATGAAGTTGATTTTCTTGTCTTTTGAAAAACAAAAACACACACACACTGCCTTTTTTTTTTTCTTAAAGACATATGATTTCAGTGTTCACAACTTTGTTTGTCAGCTGCACTGCCATTAGTAATGATCTGGTTCTCTTGCAGGTAACAGTTAGGGCACTGTATGATTTCCATGCAGCAGGTCCAGACGAACTCTCCTTTGTAAGAGGCAGCTACATCACAAATGTTGTCATCGAAGACCAGCCTTGGTAAGCAAATATGTTACTGCTTTCAGTTTCAGGTTTTGCAGCAGGCACTGTAACAAATCTCAGGTTAATTATTTGTAACAGATTCAGTGCCGTACAGAAAGTAGGTTTTGACCAAACAAAAATGGGTGGCAGAAAATTAGAAGTAGGGGTGTGTCACAGTTATGACTTAAAAGTTGTTAATATGCTAGCAGACATATTGTATTATATATATATATATATATATATATATATATATATATATATATATATATATATATACTAGCAGACCCGGCCCGGCTTCGCCCAGTCCCTAGTGGGGAGCATCTCATTTAATTCATATAAGTAGTCATATAAGCTCCCGTTCCCATTCCTGTCTGTCTGTCTGTCTGTCTGTCTGTCTGTCTGTCTGTCTGTCTGTCTGTCTGTCTGTCTGTCTGTCTGTCTGTCAAATAGACCCATCCCTCTGTCTCTTCCTCGTCTATCCCTCCCTCCCTGTCTGTCTGCCTACCCGTCCCTCCGTCTCTCCCTCCGTCTCTCCATCCCTCCCTCCCTCCCTGTCTGTCTGTCTGTCTGTTTGTCTATCTATCTATCTGTCTGTCTGTCTGTCTGTCTAATAGACCCATCCCTCTGTCTCTCCCTCCGTCTATCCCTCCCTCCCTCCCTGTCTGTCTGTCTGTCTGTCTGTCTGCCTACCCGTCCCTCCCTCCGTCTCTCCATCCCTCCCTCCCTCCCTGTCTGTCTGTCTGTCTGTGTCTGTCTGTCGGTGTCTGTTTGTCTATCTATCTATCTCTGTCTGTCTGTCTGTCTGTCTGTCTGTCTGTCTAATAGACCCATCCCTCTGTCTCTCCCTCCGTCTATCCCTTCCTCCCTCCCTGTCTGTCTGTCTGTCTGCCTACCCGTCCCTCCATCTCTCCCTCCGTCTCTCCATCCCTCCCTCCCTCCCTGTCTGTCTGTCTGTCTGTGTCTGTCTGTCTGTCTGTCTGTTTGTCTATCTATCTATCTCTGTCTGTCTGTCTGTCTGTCTAATAGACCCATCCCTCCGTCTATCCCTCCCTCCCTCCCTGTCTTTTTGTCTATCTATCTATCTATCTATCTATCTATCTATCTATCTATCTATCTATCTGTCTGTCTGTCTGTCTGTCTGTCTGTCTGTCTGTCTGTCTGTCTGTCTGTCTGTCTGTCTGTCTGTCTGTCTGCCTGACCCGGCCCGGGTTCGCCCAGTCCCTGGTGTGGAGCATCTCATTTAATTCTGAGTAGGTAAGAATCCGCTCTGCCTTCAAAATGTTGACGTGAAGATTTTCTTCCTGCAGCTGCTTCTGTATTTGTTGATCAGTAAGCTCCATTTTTAGCCGCTTGACCACCCATCTGACTGTGTTTGAATCAGTGTTTCTGATTCTGGTGTCTTGGTCCTCCTTCCTCTCACAAGTTTTTGTGTTCGTCTGTGGGTAGTCGTCGCTCTTCTTATTGGTAGTTTCATTGACTGTAGGTTCAGATACTTTATTACAGCTTGCATGCAGACTCTCCAAAGGCAGGTTCGTCTTCTTGATAGTCTGGTCGGTTTTCTCACTATGCATCTTGGAAGCTGCTTGTTTCTTTGTGCTATTACGACGTGCCATTTTCCCCCCGTATCAGACTGCTTGAAATGTGTAAGGCGTCTTGGCTTGATAGCGCTGAGAAGTGCTGTCAAGCGAATCGTGTCGATATGATGGCGGAAAACACTAAATATGCGATGATATTGTTCAACATCTTTTAGATAACTTCTTAAGTATAGAAAGATGAGTTACAATGTTATGCATTATGCATTATTTTTATGTAAACTTTGAAAATGTCTAAAAGATTGTATCATTATTTATTATAACTCATATGCCGGTACATAACTATAGACAAAGAGTTTATAAATCATTGAAAACGATACAACAATATGACTATAAGTTATACAACAATGTTATTAAAAGTTATGCCCCTTGAAATAACTTTTTCTAGAGTTAAGTCCCTTAGCTAATGTGTAGTCACGTCATTTTCTTCCCTTTCCCTAGCGTTTTGGTTCGGGGATTCTTTCATCATCATCATCATATATTTACGTACGTATTTTGGGAGGGGGAGGAGGGAGGTGGAGGAAGAAGGAAAAAAAACTATGACAGTTGACAGCTCTGGAATGAAAGTAAGGCGTGTAGAAAATTTCATCTCAATCGGATGGGCCGTTAGCGAAAAAATAAAGGACATACATATTTACATACATACATATTTACATACATACACTTTGATTTATATATATATATATATATATATATATATATATATATATATATATATATATATATATATATATATATATATATATATATCTTATATATAAAAAAGGATGTGCGTATCTCTGTATGTATTTATGTATCTCTGTCCGTATGTCCTTTATGCGCTCGCGAACGGCCCATCCGATTGAGATGAAATTTTCTACACGCCTTCCTTTCATTCCAGAGATGCCAACTGTCGTAGTTTTTTTTTCTTCTTCCTCCTCCTCCCTCCTCCCTCCTCCCCCTCCCAAAATACGTACGTCCAGGAAATGGTCTTCTACATAGACACTTCTCTCTGAGGTCCGCGATAACATATTAACCTGGTGGGATGGCAATCAATCATCATACTACCTCCTCCCTCCTCCTCCCTTCTCCCTCTTCCTCCTCCCTCTTCCTCCCTCCGCCTCCTCCCTCCTCCCACTCTCTACTCCTCCTTCCTCCTCCCTCCTCCTTCTCCCTCTTCCTTCTCCCTCTTCCTCCTCCCTCTTCCTGCTCCCTCCGCCTCCTCCCTCCGCCTACTCTCTCCTCCTCCTCCCTCCTCCTCCCTCTCCCTCCTCCTACTCCCTTCTCCTCCTCCTCCTCCTCCTCCTCTCTCCTCCTCCCTCCTTCTCCCTCTTCCTCCTTCCTCCTCCTCCCCCTCCTCCTCCACCCTACTCCTCCCTCCTCTTCCTAATCCCTCCTCCTCCCTCCTATTCCTCCTGTCTCCTCCTCCCTCCTTCTACCTCTTCCTCCCTCCTCCTTCTCCCTCCTCCTCTCTCCTCCTCCTCCCTCCTCCTCCCTCTCCCTCCTCCCTTCTCATCCTCCCCCACCTACGTTCTCCTCCTCCCTCCTCCCTCCTCCTCCTTCTCCCTCCTCCTCCCCCTCCCTCCTCCTTCTTCACCCTCCTCCCTCCTCCTCCTCCTCCTTCACCATCCTCCCTCCTCCTCCCTCCTCCTCATCCTCCCTCCTCCCTCCTCCTCCCTCCTCATCCCTCTTCCTCCTCCTCCTCCCTCCTCCTTCTCCCCTTTCCCCCCTCTTTCTCTTAATCCCTCCTCCTCCCTTCTCCTCCCTCCTATTCATCCCTACTCCTCCTCCTCCCTCCTCCTCCTCTCTCCGCCTATCTCTTCCTCCCTCCTCCTCCCTCTTCCTCCTCCTCCTCCCTCCTCTCTCTTCCTCCTCCCTCCTCCTCCCTCTTCCTCCTCCTCCTCCCTCCTCCTTCCTCCTGCTCCCTCCTCCTCCTAACTTCTCCTCCCTTCTCCTCCTCCCCCTCCTACCCCTCCCTCCTCCCCCTCATCCATCTTCCTCCCTCCTCCTTCTTCCTCCCTCCTCCCCCTCCTCCTCCCTCTCCTCCTTATCCCTCCTCCTCCATTCTCCTCCTCCCTCCTCCTCCTCTCTCTACCTCCTCCCTCCTCCTCCCTTCACATTCCTCCTCCTCCCTCTTCCTCCTCATCCCTCCTCCTCCTCTATCCTCCTCCCTCCTCCTCCTCCTCCCTCCTCCTCCCTTCACATTCCTCCTCCTCCCTCTTCCTCCTCCTCCCTCTCATCCTCTTCCCTCCTTCTCCTCCCTCCTCCTTCTCCCTCTTCCTCCTCCCTCTTCCTCCCTCCGCCTCCTCCCTCCTCCCACTCTCTACTCCTCCCTCCTCCTTCTCCTCCCTCCTCCTCCTCCCTCTTCCTCCCTCTTCCTGCTCCCTCCGCCTCCTCCCTCCGCCTACTCTCTCCTCCTCCTCCCTCCTCCTCCCTCTCCCTCCTCCTCCTCCCTCTCCTCCTCCTCCTCCTCCTGCGATCTCCTCCTCCCTCCTTCTCCCTCTTCCTCCTCCCTCCTCCTCCCCCTCCTCCTCCACCCTACTCCTCCCTCCTCTTCCTAATCCCTCCTCCTCCCTCCTATTCCTCCTGTCTCCTCCCTCCTCCTCCTCCCTCCTCTTCCCTCCTCCACCTCCCTCTTCCTCCTCCCTCCTCCATTTACCCAAGACAGACAGACATACAGATAGTCGGGAACGGGATCTTATATGACTACTTATATGATTTAAATGAGATGCTCTCCACCATGGGCTGGGCCGGGTCAGACAGACAGACAGACAGACAGACAGATAGATAGACAGACAGACAGACAGACAGTCGGGAACGGGAGCTTATATGACTACTTATATGAATTAAATGAGATGCTCCCCACCAGAGTCTGGGCGAAGCCGGGCCGTGTCAGCTAGTATATATATATATATATATATATACACAATTAAAGGGGGTGGTATGGGGAAAACTGCTGTATTGATATTTTAATTATAGTTTGATTTTATAAGCCCATGGCAGTTATGGAAAGTTTGAATAAGACGATTTATCATACCATGGCACTGAAGAAGTTAAAGACAATAAATACACAGATGAAATGGCCATTGATGAACACATATTTCTTTTGTGTAATGTGACCAAATGTCAAAAGTGAGACAACACATTACGTGATGGCTGGGATTCAAGAGGACAAGACAATTACACATGCTTTGTTTGGGTCGAATAGAGTTAATTGATTCCACATGCAACATCTGTTGATATATCTTCTGTGTGACTTTAGCACCTTGTTAGATTCTGGTTAATTTTGTTGCATTTTCCCAGTCCATTTAAAAAATATTTACCTTAATTTGCATGTTAAGTAAAGCATTTTTAAGCATTAGAATATATGTTTTCTTAATTTTGGGATGGAATGTGTGGACTTATCATCATGTTTGTTTGTGTAGTAAGGGAAAAGGACTTGGGCTCATAGGTCGACCCAGGCTGAAATGGGTGCCAGGATATGTCATAGAAGTGCAGGTGGCCAGTGCGATATTAACCACATCACCCCTCATCAAGTGCCGATTCATATATAAAAATAATATGAGGCTAATATCACATGCCTTTTAAAACACCATATGTCTGTAAAAAAGAAATATGGGGCCAATACCACATGCCTTACTGTGGAGAAATGTACGCCTCAAGATGTGTACAAAAGGGTCCTTTCATTTTAAGGAATAGAAGTGGTTTACTTTTGATTGATTTTTTTAATGAAATGGTATGGGTGCCGGTCGTTCAGAAAGAATTGGCAAACTACTGAGTGTAATCTTGCCCAGGAATCACAAACAGCCAAATAATGCTAGGGTTGACTGCTACATCCATAAAGGATATGCAGCTAATGTTTTTTTTAACTTTTGTTAGTTTTTCATAGTCCATTTGTGGAAACCTAAGAATCAGATACAATGAGAGTGATGTTATTAGTAGTTATAATTTAATGGTGAAAGGGAATTTACATTGTTTAACTCATGATTTCCTCACCATACTTGCCTCCCTATGGCTTTGTTCTCTGGCTGGATAAGAATTGAGCAGTATTCCATGGATGTGGCTTCTGATGGATGATAGAATTGGCTAATAATGACATCTTAATTATGGTGTCTAGTTGGCCATTGCTAAAATACACTTGTTTCTTCTTTCTTCTTCTGCGATCAATGTTCCTGCATGGGTCAAAAACAAGATGGTTTGCACTGCAAGTCTTCACCGGTCCCCCACAGTTTTTCTCAAAGGGTTGCTCCAGTGGTCAGATTTCTTTCCTCAATTCAGCAAAGTCAGAGTTGGCTTTGTGGGACTTGCTTTGGGCTTTGCTTGAGTGCTGGACATTTACAAGCTGAAGAGTCTGTAAGACCCATTTGGTAGAGGTGTGCTCTAGGTCAACAATGGACATTTACAAGCTGAAGAGTCTGTAAGATCCATTTGGTAGAGGTGTGCTCTAGGTCAACAGTGGACATTTACAAGCTGAAGAGTCTGTAAGACCCATTTGGTAGAGGTGTGCTCTAGGTCAACAATGGACATTTACAAGCTGAAGAGTCTGTAAGACCCATTTGGTAGAGGTGTGTTCTAGGTCAACAATGGACATTTACAAGCTGAAGAGTCTGTAAGACCCATTTGGTAGAGGTGTGCTCTAGGTCAACAATGTCATCTTCTTAGTCTGATGATGTTGATCTGTTCATTTCTGCCAAGCTCATTTATACTTTCGTCTTCTGCTCTGTAGTTTTTGTTTTCTCTAAATTGTTCTCAGAGATTGTTTTATATTTTTTTGACAAGACTGTTGTCCATTTGGAGGTGGCAGGTTCAAATTCTGGTAGATCAATAGCTTTCAATTATTATATTGTCTAGTGTGTCTGTTGTCTCCATGGTGAAGTGGTTAGGCTGCTTATCTTGCGCTCTGAAGGTCGTGGGTTTCATTCCAGACTCCGTCCTTCTGTCCACAGGTGCAATTTTTTTCGGAGACTCCTGGATTGTAGCTGGGGTTATGGAGTCCATGCTTTGTGCGATGCTTACTCTGTGGAAAGAGACCGAGCCATATGGATTGAAATCCATTGCAGTGAAGTCAATCTTATGTCTTTAAACCATCTTAGTGTGTCCACTGGTCTCTTCTTTTCTTTTCTTCTGTGAGTGCCAATCAATACCTGTGAACTCATTTCTGATGTTATTTAATTGGCTTCAGAGCCTCCTCAAGTTGATATTTCTGTATTGTACAAATAACACAGTGGAATGGACCAATTATGTTACTTTTTTTATTCCTTTGTAATTTATTAGACCAAGCTTAACAGTTTGATGTTTGTGTGTTTATTTTTTGATCTGTACTTGGTTAATATGATAATAACTTATGAGAACCATTCTACATGACTGAGAGTTTTATGTTGCCAGAGAAATCCCTCCTTTGGGATTACACCCAGATCATTCACTGATATCTCTATCTTGTGTATCCTCCAAGCACTTTGTCAGTGGAAGTGTAGCTACTGGTAGATTCTACCAAACCAAACATTTTCATAGGCAGGGACCAGCAAACAAAGATTCACCATCTTGCAGAGACTGAAGGTACACAGGTTAGAGAAGGTAAATCCAAAAGAAATGCCTGTTGAAACTTGATGCAGTGGGTCACAGATCTGTCAAAGCAGTTCAACTCTCTTTATGATGACAAACTAGACCATTGTCATGTCATGTGAATGCCCTATGCCTAGTTTAACATCAGCTGCAGCTCCATGTGTTGTCATCTGCATCAGGTGGAGAGGTGATCACGGCGGGCAAGTCGACAAACTGTTTCCTGCCAACTATGTCGAAATTGTGAACAGCAGTGCTCAAGCAGAAGATAATAGTGCACCTTCTGAGACTATGCTTCGCCTGTCAGACTGTCATATTGGTAAGTGTGATTACTTCTATGTGGTAACGATTTCTGAAATTATTGCCTTCCTTTCATATTTCTGGAAACTAATTACTGGTGGCTGGTCTCCATGGCAAAGGTGTTACGGACATGTTTTGTAATTTCGTTTACCTGCGTTTGAAATACAGCTGCGACCGATTTGGCAGCAGACCGTGTCATGCTGGGTTTTAATGTGATGGTACGGGTGCCGGTCATTCAGAAAGCAATGGCAAACTACTGAACGTAAACTTGCCAAGACATCAACAACTACAGTGCCGGTGTTTACAGTGATGCCCTGTAAATAGAATATGCAAAACAAAAAAAAATTCAGATGAAACGATGAAATATGTCTTTCATGTGCATATTCCTAAGTGTTAAAGAGTAACAGGTGTGTATTTGGGGGTTGATATTTTACATCTGACTATGAAAACAAGTCCTGAATTAGGAATCTGCTATGGATTTATGATGTGATAGGGTCATGACATTTTGTAGGTCGGAATGCACGGAGGACTAGGTGGCCAGTCTTTCCCTCACTTAAGCGAATGATGAACGCAGGCATCAAACCCTCATCTGACCATGCTCATGACATTATCAGCAACCCCCTATCTGTTACACTAACGCACCCTGATTGAAAGACAGCCAGTATTTGTCACTGGCAACTTTTTGATGGAGAAGAGAGCCAACAGACCTCTCCAACAAGAACTCAGTATTGAATAAGATTGATTATTATGATGAATACAAATCAGGAAAATACAGTGGGGCATGAGAGAGACATGAATGTCTGGGAAATATTATGTAGGGAAGCATATTGAGGAAGTGGAAAAGAGGGAGTCCACATAATAGATTCTTCTTCTTCTTCTTTTCGTTCATCCGGAGTGTTTTTTCAGATGTGATTGCGATGTGTCTGTTATGCGCCCTTGGGCCGAAACCCGTAGGCCAACACATCGACTTTAGCGTGCTTTTTTGACCAGGTAGCATTCCTGGGAGACTCTCACTTTTGTGGTGCCGTCTACAACGATGCTGGCCAAGTTAGAACGGTCGAAGACAACGGTCATCCCTCAAAGGAAGGCAGGGACAGTCCGTAGCATTTTCCGCCATCCAAGGTTGCTTCCATAGTTGCAGGGCCGACACATAACGCCCTGGTTCTGGGCTAGCTGAGGGAATCGTCACGTCCTGCTCATGGCTGCTTTAAATCCTCACTTCAATATATTGGTCATTTCGTCTGCCCCGGGCCATTCCCGCACAAACCAGACAGGTTTGTAGACGGCATCCACTCAGCGAGTTTTCGGACATGTGCTTGTCGTTGCGCCCGTCAGAGCTGTTCCAGGCACGACAGACATTCGGAAAACTACCTAGTCAGAGCTGTTCCGAACAAGAGCGGCATTCGGAAACTAGGTAGTCAGAGCTGTTCCTAGCACGAGAGACATTCGGACGAGACATTTCACTCGGACGTAAATGCGTAGTGTCAATTTTTAGTTTGCCACCCGTAGGACGACACTTCCGGCTTCCGGCGGGCATTTTTTAATGAGGTTAGCCTTCCTCGGGTAATAGATTCAAGATGTGAGAGATAACATACACATGACAGCAACAGCAGCAGTGCATCTGGATTATGATAGAGAGATATTTCGGGAGGGGAGGGGAGGGGGGGGGAGTGTTCTGCACAGGACAGGCAGCTGGATGATGATGATGAACTTTAACCAAATGTTTTCTGTTATATTGTACTGACCTAGTTATAGTTTTACAGTATTTTCTTTCAATGTTGATTGTAACTCCACAGATAATGCTACTTTCTCAGAAGATGGCATGCATTATTTTGCCGTTGCACATCCCACGCAACCGAGTGTTCTTCACATAGGATCCAAAAAGATACTGCAGGTAGAGGATTGGCTACATTCAGCACTAGACTGCACAATGAAAATCAGTGAAGAGGTTGGTACAGGTCAGATGTAGAGTGTATATTAACATTAGGCTGTGGGCAGAAAATCAATTAAATGTTCATGTAAAATTGGGATTGTAAATATTAGCTGTTAATATTTGTAGTATGAAACTCAATAACACGATTACTGCATGTGAAATGAAGAGTTAAGAAATTAGCACTAGGCATAAACAGGAAATCAAAGAAAGTTTGATATATGTGCCATGGAGACTAATAATACATTGGGGCCTTCACAGAATAGTGGGACTAACGTGGTATGACAGAATCACCAATGTAGAGCTTTTGGAGAGAACTAAACATATGCCAGTGAATCAAGAGATGAGGAAAACAATGTTGGCACTGGATAGGACACATATTAAGAAAACCTGAGGATGGTTGGTTAGTTAATTATCCTCACAGTACATTAGATCATTTAGTCCATTGTGCTTGGATCTCCTCCTCAGTATCTCAGTCTGTGTGTAGCGGTCAATGACATCAAGTTCTGTGCAGGTTGGCTATTCTTCTTTGGCTCTCTGCCTGCATAGTGCTCCTGTGTGTTTCACCCCTTTTCACTAAATGTTCTTGCCGTCTGGTCATAATTGCAGATTCAGTTGTCTCTTGGAGTTTTAATCGCTGTGCCTCTCAAACAGCATTAAATTTATCAATCCCAATTCTTAACCTTTTGAAAATAAAGTTTATCAGCCTGGGCCGTTGCTTGTCAACTTTCCATAGTAGCCCGGCCCGCAAGTCTGTGAGCATGCTCATTTTAGTTTAACAGCCAGTCCCCTTTTGGTAGAGCAGTATGTTCCCTACAGCTAATAACAATTGCCACATCATTCACTAATTTTAGTGAGTCATGTAATAGTGATTTTTGCATTTTTCCCATGCCGTTACAATGCATATCTTTTATTTTGTTGTTGTTCTCCATTAGCCTCAAATGATGTGTGGATGAAATAATGTGTAAAAGAGAGTGATAGAAGGGCAGAATATTAGACAGGCCTGCGTGCCCAGTTCCTAACCCTTTGAAAACAAAGTTTGTTCGTTCGTTCGTTCGTTTTACACCCTCATGTCCTGCTGAAAAATAAATCTGATTTTTATTAGGCTTGACCTCCTAAGCACTATTTTTGAGTCCAGCTCGATCATCCTGAACATACTCTTTGAGTCACTGAGAAAATATGTCTGGGTGAATGTCTGTGTCTTCAGTCAGGCATTACTGCCATGACCTCCATAGTGAGACTACTTAAGGATGGTATAACATGACACCCCCTTGTCTAGAAACCTGAGGTGAATGAAACAGTGGAGAAATGCACGGAGAAGAGAATTAAAGACAGATTAATCATATGGGAAAAAATGGATGGAGCAGCATGAGATAGCAAAAGATAGGATGACTCAGTATGAGTTGGTTAATGCCTGTGCAGGGATAAAGAGCAAACAAAGAAGAAATAATTGAGAGTGTAGCTATTCGCACTAATTTGTAGCTTGAAAATCATTGAAGAGATAGTGGTACATTTATTAGCACTTCTTAATAGGATGAAAATCATTGAAGAGATAGTACATGCGAAGTGGCAAATGTATATACATATATTCTTGGTTTGTCCATTGACTGATACTTTCTTTTGTTATTTACTCTGCTCAATTTAGAATTTAGAGATACAGCGACAAGAACGTATGAAAAACATTGCCCAGGAGCTGTCAGACATTGTTGTTTACTTCCAGGCAGTGCCTTATAATCCGTTTCGTGAGTTGCCCTGTTTGATTTCATTTTATAGTGTAGATAACAATATTTGACAACACTTAGCAAACTATATACTTCACTGGTGTTTAAAAGCTGTTTGCTGCTCCCTTCCATCTTGTTTGACATAATTCCAAACTGCTAATTTTATGTGTCATTTTCCCAACCACTTTTGCTGTCTTGCATAATTCAAACAGTTCTAATATTCTTGGTGCCAATTCTGAAAATTTTCCTCTGTGAAAGGAGACATTTTGTTGATCCAAACTCCATACAGCTTTCATTACATCACAGCTCTTCCAGGAAAAAAGCCTTCTTTATTCTTGATTTGTTGTTTTTCTGTCCTTTTCTTAAGATTTGTTCATGGTTAATTAGATCTTCTTCTTCTTCTTCTTTCGTTCGCTTGAAATATGCCTATAACTGCAGTGCTGTCTCTTGTATGAATTGAACTGTCTTTTTCAGTTCACACAGCGGTCCATAGAGTTTATCTTCCACTGTCGTCTCTCTAGGCCAGAAGGTTTGCCTAGATATGTTATATTTTGGGCAGTCTTGGAGTATGTGCTCTGCTGTCTGCGACGCCAATCCACATGTACACATGGCTGTTTCACCAATCTTGAATTTTGTATACATGTGGTTGCGTAATCTATTGTGCCCTGTTCTGAGGCGCAGAATAATGACTTGTTCTGGTCTATCCATAACGTGGTAGTCATCTTGAGCAGGTTTTGGTGGCTTTCTGACTGATTTGATCATTCTTTTCTTTTGGTGGTATGTTACAGGCACATCAGGCTGTTCTTCTTTGGCTCCTTCCTTAGCCAATTGATCAGCTCTGTCGTTCCTGGGTACTCCACAGTGGGATGGTATCCACTGTATGGTGACCTTATGCTGACTGCTAAGTTCAGAAAGTAGTGTCCTTAGTACTGGAAATTTCCCAGACAGGAGCGCCTCGAGTACTGATTTTGCATCTGTCAATAGCACCACAGGTTGTGTACCATTGCTGGTATTTAGTAATTTCTCTGTTGCTATCTTGATTGCCTCAATTTCAGCATCGTAGTTATGGCAGTACTTTCCTGTCGGTACTCTAGCTGTGTCCCTGGTATTATTTGGGTATTCTATGTACACTCCCGCTCCTCCATTTCGAACAGCATTTTGTGCTGACCCATCTGTGTAGACTCGGATCCAGAGGTCCTGTGGGTATTCTTCATCAAGGAAGCTGAGAGTGGCTGTTCTGTGCTGCACACTGTTCTGATCTTCCTTGTCAAATATTCCTCTCACTTTTGTCTGGATTTGTAATGATAGTCTATGCTCATCTTTCCATGGAGTTCGCTCTGGAATAGTTGTTAGGGGGATACCAACTGTGGGCAGATCGGTGGTTTCTCTGCAGAGTCGTTTGGCCTGGTGGATAAAACTACTTCTTTTCAACCACCCCATAGCTAGGTTTTCAAATCTGTTCTTCATAGGGTGGCTTGGCAAGCTGAGGAACTTTTCTGCTTGTATTAGCGTTTTCGTATCTCTGCGCTCACTCAGTGCTTGTGTCCTCCCTATCTTCTCCATTTCCACTATAGGGGTTGATCTCATCCCTCCTGTGGTGACTCTAAGTGCTTGATTTTGCACTTTGTCCAGCTCTTGTAGTGTGGTTTTTGCTGCCGAACACCATGCAGTTGACCCGAATTCCAGGTGTGGTCGTATGCTCTGTTGATAAACTTTGCTAAGTATTTTCCCACTGGCTCCCCATGTGGTTCCACTTAGCTTTCTCAGGATGGCTATTTTCCTTCTGGCTTTTTCTACTGCTTTGTTGATGTGCTTTCTCCATGTCAGCCTGCCATCAAATGTTACTCCAAGGTATGTTGGTTCTTTATCTTCTCGTAGGGGTGTTCCATTTATCTGGATGGTCCCTGCCTTTTGTTTTGGAGAGAGGGTAAATAAGGTGGTGCTGCACTTGTCAGTGTTTATGCTGACACACCATCTATTTGCCCATGCGACAAATGTATCTACAGCTCTTTGTAGTAATCTGGTGGCCACTGATGCATGTTCATTTGTGCTCCATAGAACCAGGTCATCGGCATACATTGCGGCTTTAATTCCATGCGGTAGATTAGCAACGAGATCATTGATGAAGATTAGAAAGAGTGTGGGGGACAATACTCCGCCCTGGGGAACTCTGTGACGCAGTAGTACTTTCTTGCTCTTTAGTCCGTCTATCTGTACTCGGGCTCTTCTGTTGTGCAAGTATGCTTTCACCCATTTGTACATTCTTCCATTGACTTTGCAGTTTCTCAGTTTATTCATCAGACCTTCTTTCCAGACTTTGTCAAAGGCTTTCTTCAAATCTATCCATGCCGCAAGCACCAGCTTCTTCTCTTGGAATGCATCCTCAATTTCTTGAGAGAGGTAGGTTGTCTGGTCTTCCGTAGAGTAGCACTGCCTAAAGCCAGCCTGCTGTGGCACAAGGATATTTTTACTTTCAATGTACCACTGCAGTCTGTGATTGATGATGCGCTCCAGTGTTTTGCAGAGACAGCTGGTGAGGCTAATTGGTCTGTAGCTAGAGGCAATGGAACTATCTTTCCCTGATTTTAGGAGGGGTATCATGATTGCTTCTCTCCAGGCTTGTGGAACACTGCCTAAGGTCCAACTGTTATTGAAGATCTGCAACAGCTTTGCTTTGGCCTCTGTTCCTAGGTTCCTGATCATTTCATTGGAGATACCATCAGCTCCTGGTGACTTTCTCATTTTCAGTTTTGATATGGCTAGCTCCAGTTCGCTGATTGTGATGGGTGCCTCCAGAACCTCATGTACTATTTCCTTCTGTCCTGTATGTTGCCGTTTCTCTTGAATCTCTTGTTGTTTCTCTGGACTGATTTTGATATTGTTATCTTGTGCGAATGAGTCCGCAAAATGGTCAGCTGCTTGCTTTCTTGTTAAGATGTTTCCATCTTTATGTAGTGCAATTTTTGAGTTTCTCCCTGTGCCCTCATCGTTAAGTTGTTTTATTAGCTTCCACAATTTCCTTGTGTCTCTTTCAAAGTTCAGAGACTCTGTTTTTTCCTGCCAGCTTTTCCGTCTAGCCTGCAGCTTGGCCCTTTGAAATTTGGCTTTTGCATGCTGGAATTTATTGTGGTGCTCTTGGCTGGGTGTGGCCTCTGCTTGCTTTCTACATACTTCCACATCATTATGCAACTGTTCCAGTTCACTACTCCAGTAGGGTTTATATTGTTTACGGGCTCCTCTTGGTACTGTTTCTCGCGCTGCCTGTAGTATGCATTTCCCAAACTCTTCAACTACTTTATTTATGTCTTTCTCAGTGTTCAGGTTTCTAACCAGTATGCTGGTGCGATGCTTGTACACTGCCCAGTCTGCTTTCTTGTAGTTCCACCTCGAGAGGGTGCTGCTTTCACTTACAAGCTCATTTTCTACAGTTAGAAAGACTGGTCGATGGTCACTGCCACCTAGTTGTTTCCCAACAATTCGTGTAATGTTCCACTCCAGGTCTGGGGAATGAAAAGCCAGGTCAGGTGTAGTTGTAGAGTGCCATGATCTCGAGTAGAAAGTATCTGGGTCAGACGGCTTGTTAACCAAGATGAATCTATTCTCATCCTGCCAGTCTTCCAGTCTCTCTCCTCTCTGGTCCATGTGATCATAGCCCCAACTCTGCGAGTGGCTGTTGAAATCGCAGCACACAATTATTTTTCCTGTTAATGGTAGTGTGTCCAGTGCCTGTGGACGGTCACTTGGACAGTAGTAATTGATCAGATGTAGGTCTGTATAGCCTGTTTTAAGTTTAAGTGTCTGATACTCAGCCCCTTCCATATAGACTTCGATTTGGGAAGCAGTGATGTTATTTTTTACAAGGGTAAGTATCCCACCTTTTCGCCTGTCCTTTCGGTCAGATCGGTAACACTGGTAGCCTCTGATTTTGAAGGCTATATTTTCGTTGAGGTGAGTTTCTTGCAAGCAACATATGCTTACTTTTTCTTTGTCCAGGATGTTTTCTAATTCTACTTTTTTGTTGCTGACTCCCTCCGCATTCCAGTGCATTATTTTAAGTCTTAGTTTAGTATGGCCAGCTGTTCTATTCTCATGTCCCCTGGCTCCACAGGACATCTGAGAAGGACCTCCAGTAGTTGGGGTTGGACCCTTTCGAGACATAGGGCCCGGCACTGCACCTGCCTGGGGGTCCAAAGCAGGGCGAGCACCATAACGTTTAGCAGCAGTCGACATATTCCATTTTGCGTAATTGCGTGGCATCCTGATTTCTGTGGTGCGCCTCCTGGCTGGTTGCCTCCGTCTTCAGCACCTTTCCTTTGCTAGAGCAGACTGTGGTCTCACTCGAGTTTAGATGTGTACACACGCACACACGTGTCTGCACATGCATGTATGTGTATACACATCTAGAGCACACTGGTTATTTTCCGGCGCCAGATACTCGCCGTCGCCCCTTCTCCTGTTAGTTAAAACAGTTCCGCCACGTGAAGGCCAGGAGTTGGACTTTTGCTGCAGAGGTTATGTATTCACGAGCCATTGGGGTATTTAAGCAATGTTGGGCGCTCACCCCAACACTGCGCCCCGGCTACATACCGCAATTTGGAACCGGTTAATTAGATGTTGTTTGTGTATCTAACTCTGTGTGTGTGTGTGTGTGTGTGTGTGTGCAAGTGTGCATGTGTGCGTGCATGCATGCGTGCGTGCGCAAATACTGGGTGTTTGTGAAGTTTCACTACACTTTGTATATAGGTAAAATTTGAAAAATGAAGTACATGGCGCCATTTAAAAAAATGTGCTGAAAATTCATTACATTAGTTACAATAGTTACTGCAGTGGTCTAACGCTGTTTTGGGGAAGCTGGAAAGTACCAATGAAGTATTCAATATAACAGGTGTTGGAAATATCCACCACAGCCTTCAAAACATGACTGTACACATCTCTTCATATTGTCAAATACCTTCTGCTATGTGTATTGTTATTTCCGTGTGTATCGACCGTCATTTCAAAAAGCTTGTTCAACCAAAAAAATTCTTTCTTCCATTCATAACACCATTCTGTTGGAGTGCAAAGAATTACTCCAGCAGACAACAGCCATTCACTGCATATTACTTCACGATGGACTTTGGAGCACATTTTGTTATGACATCATGCATTTCATTTTTTAAAAATTTGTTCTACATTTAAAGTGTAGTGAGACTTTACAGACACCCTTTATATGCCCAGGCATATGCCAGTTTAATGTATTCTGCTGAGTAAGATTTATATGGAGAGAAAAATTGTATCTGTCTAGATGTTGTAGCTTGTCACTGTTTATCAAATTTATCATTCATTTTTTTCAGGTGCAGGCAAATTTTGTGAAACATCTTCACTCAGCGAGGAACGAGTTGGCAGAGATGACAAGCAAATAATTCAGTTAGTAAATAATTTCTTTGTTTTAAAGACAAAACATATCCTATTCAACCCTGCTGGTTATAATTAGGATGTTATAAAATCTCTTATTATTTCAGATAGTGTTTTTTTTTACTTTTGCCGTGTCCTTCGTGTACTTTATGATAGATATGAAATGTGTATCTTATATCCCATATTTTACATAGTTTATTATTTTGGTATAGTTTCCTTGTTCACAGTATGTAGTGTTTGCTTTCTGCGTGGTATGCATCATTATTATACTCAGTAAACTGCTGAATGCAATAAAGAAAACAAATATAAATTGGAGGTCGGATAGGCTTGAGAATAGGATAAATTATTAATCTTGTGGAAGACAATTTCAACTCCTAGGTCTGATGCATTGCATTCAGGTCATCTTAGCACTAGAGGTCAGCAAGGCCGAATGGATAAGAGAGTTTGATCTTAATTTTCCAGAGTGCTGGTGCTGAGGTAGCTAAAATGTTGACTTGTTGTCCTTAACTTGGGGATGTAAACTACAAGTAACTCAGAAGTCGGAGTGAGTTCGTCTGATGATGAGGGACACGTAATATGGAAAACTACATGCAAAAATCAGTCCAGTGTTGCTAGAAGTAATAGCACATGTATGGACTATGCTTGTGTTCAAAGCGAGCGAATGCAAAACAAATATAAAAAATTGAGCACTGAAAAGGTCTCCATGGGGACTGTTGGAGAGCTCTCCTCCACCTCCCCAAGCTCAAAAACCAACAGGGTGTGCAAGACTGGTATGGAACTACACATCTGCAGAGAGACATATTTAGATGTTAACAGGTCATCATTTAGCACAAAACAACACAAATGTACTGACTCCCATTATGCCTGGATTGGTCATGTTTCCTCCAATGGGTATTAGATAATTCATTGTCCACAGACTCCAGCGCCATGCCATAGGCAAGGCTTGAGGGTGTGGTATCCACTTTTAGCTCATGAAGTTGCAGATTCACATCTAATTGAAAGACAGTTTACTAAACATCCCAGTTGACAGGCAAGAGTCTAGCCATTATACTACTGTGGCTCCCTTTACTCTAGGGCCAAAGGTAAATGTAATCCTATGTCTGATACTCTGTTGGGATGTCAAATGTTAGGCTTTCACATATTCTAGGCCATAGCATAATGATGTGTTGTGTATTTCCTATCCTTGCCAGACAGTTCCCGTAATTTCTTAAAATGATCCATAACCCATTTCATGTGGGGCTTGTTTCTTTGACTCATGGCCCCGTCTTTCTTGATCAGGATGACACAAGGGTAGTGGTCACTATCGTGGTATCCCAGTGTGCCCCACCGGCACCTTGGTGCGATGGTGGGCGACACCAGAGCCAAGTCAATGACGCTGTCAGAGTCACCTGGTCGAGTGGCTATTCTAGTGACCTTCCCATCATTCAGACAGATTAGGGCAGCAGATGCCAGGGCGTCCTCCAGATCTTCTCCCTGTCTATTGGTGATGCAATTCCCCCATTGACTGCCTCTGGCATTGAAGTCCCCACAGTAGATGATATGCCTTTCATCCATATCGAACAAACTCTGCCATTGTCGCACGTCGACCTTCCCATTCCGCGCATAAACGTTGACGATTACAAGCTGCACTGGTGTCATTATTCTTAATGCCTGCACTTGCAGGGCATCACTGTTCCAGGAAGACATATCAATCTCAGACACTAGTATGTTGTCGCGGACCAGAATGGCCTGTCCGAGGTGCCGACTGTTAAAGAATCCCTGAAATCTCGCTACATTGACTGTTCCGTCGCCGAGCTGTGTTTCTTGTAAGACTACAATATCGTTTCCGTACAGTAGTTTTTCAAGAATGGGTCGGTGTTAACTAAATGATGCACAGTTCCAGTACAGTACTCGAACGTGTCCGACGCCCAATCTGTCACATTTTTACCGCCTTCTGCGTGTACCCGCCCTCTTGCCACGCCGTGTTCTTGTCGGTTGTCTGGTCGTCATGTTAGGCTTAACTATCGCCGCCGGGCACCGATGATACGCCAAAGGGAGTATGGGCGCGCGTGCACGAACTCCGTTGCACGGTCCGAACTCCATTTAACCACGAAAAACACACTTAATCCATACACATTTCGGAAAAAACACGTTCCATTTTACGGGACGAACAAAATGTCTCGCCATCTTGCTCAAGGGAACTCACTCTTATCGCTGTCCAGGATGAAAGACCTGGGAGTAAGAATCGGCACAGCCAGGCGCGAGAGGTACATCGGGAAAACAAAGCGCCTCGTCAACCAACACAGAACTGGCACTATTAGCCACCGGACGCTGATGAATATGCTGGGGGGAGGATCTGAGCACCTATGGACATGTCCGGAGTGCAAACGAAGATACCCCAACTGATAACTGATAACTGATGTGGGGCTGCAGACCCTAGCATGCTTCCCTGCTGGCCCAGTGGTCATGTGTTCGAATACCCTCAAGGGACATTTTTATTTTAATTGACCTGGGCTTCCAGGTCGATCCAACTTAAAATAAAATAAGTAAAGGCCCCTTTTTGCATGCACATTGGGCATATGGTGCTAGACTCATATTTTTATAGAGCACTCAGTGGGTGGGGTGGTCTGTTTCGTGCCAGCCACCTTTACTTTCCAAGACATTTCCTGGTACCCATTTTGGACTGGGTCAACCAGAGAACTCAGGTTAATTTTAAATATCCGCACACAATGCAGATTTGAACCCATAAGCTGCGGGCCAGCAGGCAAGTGTCTGTACATTACGCTAATGCAGCTCCCAGCTTAAAATGGTACCATAAAATGTCATGGGAAGCAAACAAGCCATTGTGGTATTGACCTCATCATCCATCAAGTGCAGAGTAATCTATAACAATAAGGAGCTACCACCATATACCCAAACTGCCACAAGACGTATAAAAGGATCA
Organism: Cepaea hortensis; assembly: GCA_963921405.1. NCBI lineage: Eukaryota > Metazoa > Mollusca > Gastropoda > Stylommatophora > Helicidae > Cepaea > Cepaea hortensis. The sequence goes on along the minus strand of OY992889.1, from coordinate 50,344,721 downwards.
TTTACTTTACTTTTTACTTTTTTATGAGGTTGGGTGACCCTGGAATGTACTGGTTAGACAAAATAACCATGCCACTGCAGAGGAATCAACCCAGATCACTTTCTTTGTAAGAAAGTGCATTAACCACTAAGCTACAGGAGATATATTTACAGATGTAAATCATTCCCTATATAAGGATAAGACATTTGAAATTTGAACTGAAAAAGTGGTCTTAATTTTGCTGAAACACAGGTACAATCAGTTCCAGATAAGCCGAGTCTACCCTAAATATTTACGTGTAACTTCAACCAATTTTGATCCAATACCAAAGTGGAATGTAGGCTGTCAATTGGTTGCCTTGAATTATCAAACACCAGACAAGCCTATGCAGATCAACCAGGCTATGTTTGCACAGAACGGAAGGTATGTGACCTCAATACTAAGTTTTCAAAGAATGGAATGTATGTGACCTCAGTATTAAGTTTGCACAGAATGGAAAGTGTACAACATTAGTATTATGTTTGCACCAAATTGATTGTTTGTGACACCAGGACAATATGTACAAATAATGGAAAGTATGTTATATCAGTAAACTGTGTACATAAAAGATTCATGTTCTCAAAATCTTTACTGTAATTTGTTTGCTGGCGTGCTGTTATAACCTCTCATTGCTATGGCAAAGACTTTGTTTGAGCAGTTGCCATTGTTTTTTTATTATAGAGACAAAATATTCCAAGTTTGTGACATTTTTAGTTTCCTCATTGTTGATTATGATATTTTTGTTTTGTTTATTAACATCTAGTTTTGTCTGCTGACATTTTTGTTTTTTCTTTCAAGTTCAGAAAAAAGATTTTTAGTTTCACTGCGTCTTTTGAGAGGCAGGATTAACTGTTCTAATTCCTTCGCACTGTTTGAGAGGAAGACTGTCATCTAAGTTCTGGATTTGGATTTCCACCAATTAGGAGTGGGTCAACATTATCACAGCTCTCGCCAGTTCTAATGTTTCTCATTACATGTTTTGCCTAGATATTAAACAGGTATAGGGAGAGAGTGCTGCTCTGTCTTACTGCCTTTTGTATCTAAAATCTGTTTGATGCTTCACTGGCTACTTTGACAGCCACTTGTTGTTCATGATAAAATGATTCAATTAAGTGGATGAAATGTTCTGGAAATGCCATATCTCTTATGATGTTCCATAATTTTTTTATGTTGAATTCAATTTAAAGCCTAAATGTAGTCTATGAAAAGAGCATGTGTTTCTCAAAGATGGTTCTCATGCTGAGTTTATCCCCAGTATCTCTGCCCTGCCTGAAACCTGGCTGTACTTTTTGTAATCTATGTTCTAGCTAACATTCATTCCTTTTCGTGATGATTCACATGAGGATTTTGATGGCATGATTTAATAGTGTGATAATTCAGTAGTTGGTGCACACTTTAAAATGTCCATTCTTTGAAAGAGAAATGTAAGTTGGTCTTATCCTTCTTGTGCCAAACAGCGCTGTACCTGATCTTCACACATAGTGCATGATAGATATGGATGCTGTCTGGCCCCTCCTAGTGCCTGGATTAGTTCCTTTTCTATATTATCAAAACCTAGAGACTTGCCTTTCATTGGACTTTGTATTACTGATGGTACTTCCTATAATAAAAGACTGGTTCAGTCTCTTAGCTTTCATGTATATTATGTGGGTTCTTTTGTTGTATCTTTGTACATTTCTCCACAGTACTCCTTCCATCTGTCTAGTATATCTGTCAATCAATCAGGTGCCATTTTCACAATGAAGGTTGGCTGCAGTGGATCTCCAACACTATCTGTCTCTCGCCTTAATTGTACATTCTGTCAGAATGCTGTTCGTCAATCTCTTGATGTTATCTTCCCACGTATATCGTTGTCTACCTCTTGCTTGCTTGCCTTCAATCTTACCCTCCAAAATGTCTTTTAACGTGGCCGAAATATTTCACTTGCCTCTTGTTTATTTCCTTCATCAACTTTTCATTCCCAGTTTTTCTAGAATCTCTGTAATTGATTGTTTTTGTTTCCATGAAATACGACATATTTTTCTGTATATCCACATCTTCAGGGTATCTATTCAACTTTCTAATTGCTTGTTCATTGTCCATGCTGCCGCACCATTTAGTAGTGTTAATATTCATAACATTTGGCAATTCTCATTTTTAATGTTAATGTTAATCTCTCTAGAAGTTAATACTGATTTCATGTTGTTAAAAGCAATTTTTGGCCATTCCTATTATTTTTTTTCCACATATTATGATGGTCTGAATTCACCTGTTAATGTTCTGTATTTCTTGAATAAGTATCCTTCTTTTCCTTGCATTGAATATGCTCTTTTCTATTACAGGTATTCACTAAAACCTGCTTCTTGTCGTCTCTGACTGCACTTTTAATTGTTCTCCTGTAGTTTGTGTGTGTGTGACTATTTGTTTCTATCCCTGTTTGCTTTAATGTTATTCTTTCTTCTAGTTGCCTTAATGTTTCCTCAGTGATATATCTCTGCTTCTTATACCCTTTTGTTTTAGGAATCATAATTTGTGCTGATAGGATAAGTAGCTCACTTCTGTGGCTAGTATATCCTGTGTCATGTCTTGTTCTCCCATCAACACCTCACATTCGTTTTTTTTTTTTTTTAACTTAATGTTATGTTTGGGCGGCTTACATCAAATTGTATTGGTCGTGCTCCTTGTATCACTTTTTTTTTCAGTTTTATCTTGAAATCTGCCACAAGTAGTTCATGATCTGTGTCGTAGTTTGCTCCTGGCAGCATCTTTGCAGATGTTAAACATGCTGATCAGTTTTGTTGTTATCAGATGTAATCAGTCTGGTTCTTGCAGTCACCATTGGGTGAGATCCAAGTGTGCAGCCTTCTTGGATGTTGTCAAAATAGGGTGTTTGTGATTGCAAGACTGTTTCTAGGGGTTTACCTAATCTCATTAGATGGGTTTGTTGCATATCCTTGTTGCATTGTTGCAATTAACCCCAGCATTTACTGACTGGTTGTGATTTACTAGGCAAGTTAATTCAGTAGTTTGCCATTGTTTTCTGAACAGCCGATGCCTCATATCATTGAAATCAATGCAAATCAGTTGCTTCCAAATTGCCAGCTTCAGATTGTGAATCCTCGACTCGGTATGTCAGGGAATTTTGAAACACAGTTTCACTATCTCCCTAAGCCACTGTCCCATGAGTTGGGTACCAGAGATTTGTCTAGGAAGGAAAGGTATCAAGAAAGGGAGCAGGATAATATGTGCTGACCTAGTATATGTCACTTCTCCATCATTTAACTGTCATAGGATTATCTTTGTCAAGTCACATAGGCACAAACGTCCAAGCCACTTGACTCAGCTTATCAACTGCTGATTAGATAGAAAGGTTTAGGTTAACTACTTCACATCAAATCCTTGCTGTTGAAGATCGCAAGATGTGTAGAGGCATGATCACCTTTGCCAGTCTTCAAGGCACTTGATCATGATGATAAGTTCACATCAAATGCTGTTTTCATATCAGAGAATTCCTGCAATATGCCACCAAAATGTTGTATGTTGGTATGTTTGTATTCTATTTTGAATCACGTAGTTATAATATTAGCCAGTTTTTTTTTTAAAATCCCCCACCATAAAGTTTTTCCCTTGTTAAACTTGATATTTAAACAATACAATTACATGTTCATATCAGCCTCACTCATTCACATATTTTATCATGTATTGTGCATCTTTGTCATTAGGAGTGGCTATGTTCTGAAGCCACGTTTCATGAATACCACCCACTACAACCCGTCTGACATCATGTCCATGAAGAAGGATGTGGAACCTGTTGTGTTGACAGTCACAGTTCTAGGAGGGCGAAACCTGGGAAACATGGCATCTGCAGTTGGAGTCATGCAACCTTTCGTGATGGTGGAAATCCTAGGTTTGCCTTTGGACTGCCAAACAGAAAGAACAAAGGTATCCCGAGGTAAATTAAAGCAAACAAGAAGTGAAATCATAACACATTTATGTATAACAGGCAAAATAGGGGAAACAGATAGAGCTACTAAAATAAAAATAGAAAAAGCCAAAGGTGCCTTTATCTTTTCTTCTGCTGCTCCCTGCATCTTCCAATGAAGCATAGGCCCTCAACAAACTCACACCAAGCCCCTACCCTTTCCCCTGCAGCTGCTTGCATATCCTCCCCCATGTTATTCATCTCTGTCTCTAATTCTCTTATCCATGTGATTTTAGCTCTCCCTGTATTCCTTTTGCCCTGTGAGTTCCAGAGAAATAACTTTCTAGTTAAACTATTAGTAGGTTTTCTCATTGTTTGAAAAATACAGGGAGGTTTTCATATGATAAATTTCACCTGTTTTCAGTTGCCAAAATGCTGCGCCTGCTTTTGTCATGTTTGCAGTGAAACTGTCTAGTTGATCATTAATAAATAAATTTTAAATTAATAAATGAGGGTAGGCCTGTAGGTCACAAACGTGAAAACCATTTGTTAATGTACTTTATTTCTCCTTATTTATCAACATAATCTCCATGAACATTGATGCCTTTTTCCCAACATTTCTCAGTTGTTCTGTACAAATACTGTATCGGTGTGCAATTTATTAATTTAGCGGAATCTCTCAAACACTTTTCTGCACTTTGTATCCCTACCAACCTGTTTCAGTCACAGGTTGCGCAATAGTAACAATTTTCAAAATGGTCACCAAAAACGTTGGGTTAAAGCAACGTAGTATCATAGAATTCCTAAATGCTGAAGGCGAGACCCCGATTCGCATCCACGAATGTTTCAGTATTATTTATGGAGATTCAATAGTGGATGTTAGCACTGTCCGACGTTGGGTACATCGTTGTGGTGAAGCTGAAGTAGGTCAATCCTCACTGGCTGATGCAAAGCGGACTGGCCATCGTTCAACTGCATTGACTCCACACAACATTCATCGAGTTGATGACACCATTTGTGGTGACCGTCAGGTAACACTGGATGAACTGTGTTCCGTGTTGTCCATTAGTAAAGGCAGTGCCCAGACCTTCATTAAAGACCTGGGTTATTCAAAGGTTTGTGCGCGGTGGCATCAACTCGATGAATGTTTTGTGGAGTCAATGCAGTTAACAGACGGCCAGTGAGGATTGACCTATTTCAGCTTCACCACAACGACGTACCCAACGTCAGAGAGTGTTAACATGCACTGTTGAATCTCCATAAACAAAACTGAGACGTCCGTGGATGCGGATCAGGGTCTCACCTTCAGCACTGAGGAATTCTATGACACTACGTTGCTTTAACAGAACCTTTTTTGGTTTGGTCGCCATTTTTAAACTGTTACTGTTGCGCAACCTGTGATTGAAACAGATTGGTAGTGATACACAGTGCAGAAGAGCGTTTGAAGAATCTCGCTAAATTAATAAATTGCAAACCGATAAAGTATTTACGTAGACAAAAATTAGGAGGCATTACTTATTGATAGGCCCTCATATAATTTTGTGACTTACTTACTGACTTGCCCTAGTAAACAGTACATGCTCATAATTGTCCAAATGTTTCTACTTTCAGACAAAAATGTCCTCAATCCAGTCTGGAAGAATGAGGTATTTGTCTTCCATGTCTCTTGTCCAGACTTAGCTTTTATCAGGTTTGAGGTGGGGAGTGAAGTCAGCCAAGCTACATGCCTGGGCCAGGCCACATTTCATCTGAAAAGCATTCGGCAAGGTCAGTAGTCCTGAAACAAATGATCAACATTCTATACTACAAATATGTGAGATTGCTCAATATGTGAAGGCATAACACTTCTCACCCCTACAATGGTATATGCTGTGAGACTGCCTTTACCTGTTATTGTAGTTGTCAGTAAATTTCCTTGCTAACATGGTGGTTCAGAGTGCAGACCCCATTAGTGGATTGTTTCCCCATCAATATGCCTTTGGGGTTGACAGCCCTTTAAAGTAGGTGTACCAGAAATGTTTCTTGGAAGGAAAAACTGCGGGAGAGGGATCTGTTCTCCACCATCTCATGATGCCATGGCCTGATATATGCGAAGACCTAAAATGAGATTGTTTGTGTCACAATCCCCTGCAATAGGCAGACATTGGCTGTTGTCAAGGTTCCTATTTTATGCATATATACCTGAGGAGTGCCGGGTGACTCAGCCATAAATAACACATATCATTAAATAGACTACTGAACCACAACTACTTGAAGTCACTAGAGAACACCAGTTTGCACACACAACATAGTTTTAATTATAGATGAACATGGCGACTTGCATAACATAGTTCCAGGAAGTTTCGTTGAACAGTATACATCTTCTTCATGCATTAATCCTTAATATAACACTGCCTTCAACATGCCTTCTTAACATAATGCACACAGACAGTTACACCGGACTCTCTATTATCCTGACTTTAACCACTCCTCTCGGTTTGTTCTCTGGGCTAAGTTCCCCTAACTTGCCCAAAACTCAAATTCCCCGGGACATCACTTTCTTCTGCCAGACATGTATGGTTAAATGACATCAATAACATCCAAAAGGAAGAGCATTATAGAAATGAATGTAAAGAGGCTACAAAAATAGTCAGACAGCAGAAGCGAGAATATATGAGTAATATAATCAAAGATATGGAAACTAATCACCAGAAAAATGAATCCAGAAAATTTTTTAAAGAACTGAAGTCAATGAAACGAGGGCACCAACAAAACACATATGGTTTAAAAGACAAAAATGGGAATATGATAAATACCAATGAGGAAATGTGCAACACATGGAAAGAATATTTTATTGAATTACTAAATTGTGAAGCTCCAAGTAACATTTTCTCACAGGAAGAGGTTCTAACATGCGAACCACAAATTGAAGAACCTACATTTGAAGAAATCCTATATGTAATCACACGACTTAAAAACAATAAGGCAACTGGGACTGATGGAATTGCTGCTGAATTTATAAAGGCAGGTGGCCATGCATTACATCTAAAGCTATACGAACTAATAATAAAAATCTGGAGGACAGAAGAATTACCCCATGACTGGAAAGAGTCATTATTGATACCTATCTTTAAGAAAGGAGACAAGTTCCAATGTGGAAATTATAGAGGAATATCACTACTGTCCACAAGCTATAAGATACTATCCGCAGTATCTTATATATAAAAAAGGATGTGCGTATCTCTGTATGTATTTATGTATCTCTGTCCGTATGTCCTTTATGCGCTCGCGAACGGCCCATCCGATTGAGATGAAATTTTCTACACGCCTTCCTTTCATTCCAGAGATGCCAACTGTCGTAGTTTTTTTTTCTTCTTCCTCCTCCTCCCTCCTCCCTCCTCCCCCTCCCAAAATACGTACGTCCAGGAAATGGTCTTCTACATAGACACTTCTCTCTGAGGTCCGCGATAACATATTAACCTGGTGGGATGGCAATCAATCATCATACTACCTCCTCCCTCCTCCTCCCTTCTCCCTCCCTCCGCCTCCTCCCTCCTCCCACTCTCTACTCCTCCTTCCTCCTCCCTCCTCCTTCTCCCTCTTCCTTCTCCCTCTTCCTCCTCCCTCTTCCTGCTCCCTCCGCCTCCTCCCTCCGCCTACTCTCTCCTCCTCCTCCCTCCTCCTCCCTCTCCCTCCTCCTACTCCCTTCTCCTCCTCCTCCTCCTCCTCCTCTCTCCTTCTCCCTCTTCCTCCTTCCTCCTCCTCCCCCTCCTCCTCCACCCTACTCCTCCCTCCTCTTCCTAATCCCTCCTCCTCCCTCCTATTCCTCCTGTCTCCTCCTCCTTCCTTCTACCTCTTCCTCCCTCCTCCTTCTCCCTCCTCCTCTCTCCTCCTCCTCCCTCCTCCTCCCTCTCCCTCCTCCCTTCTCATCCTCCCCCACCTACGTTCTCCTCCTCCCTCCTCCCTCCTCCTCCTTCTCCCTCCTCCTCCCCCTCCCTCCTCCCCCTCCTCCTCCTCCTTCACCCTCCTCCCTCCTCCTCCTCCTCCTTCACCATCCTCCCTCCTCCTCCCTCCTCCTCATCCTCCCTCCTCCCTCCTCCTCCCTCCTCATCCCTCTTCCTCCTCCTCCTCCCTCCTCCTTCTCCCCTTTCCCCCCTCTTTCTCTTAATCCCTCCTCCTCCCTTCTCCTCCCTCCTATTCATCCCTACTCCTCCTCCTCCCTCCTCCTCCTCTCTCCGCCTATCTCTTCCTCCCTCCTCCTCCCTCTTCCTCCTCCTCCTCCCTCCTCTCTCTTCCTCCTCCCTCCTCCTCCCTCTTCCTCCTCCTCCTCCCTCCTCCTTCCTCCTGCTCCCTCCTCCTCCTAACTTCTCCTCCCTTCTCCTCCTCCCCCTCCCTCCTCCCCCTCATCCGTCTTCCTCCCTCCTCCTTCTTCCTCCCTCCTCCCCCTCCTCCTCCCTCTCCTCCTTATCCCTCCTCCTCCATTCTCCTCCTCCCTCCTCCTCCTCTCTCTACCTCCTCCCTCCTCCTCCCTTCACATTCCTCCTCCTCCCTCTTCCTCCTCATCCCTCCTCCTCCTCTATCCTCCTCCCTCCTCCTCCTCCTCCCTCCTCCTCCCTTCACATTCCTCCTCCTCCCTCTTCCTCCTCCTCCCTCTCATCCTCTTCCCTCCTTCTCCTCCCTCCTCCTTCTCCCTCTTCCTCCTCCCTCCGCCTCCTCCCTCCTCCCACTCTCTACTCCTCCCTCCTCCTTCTCCTCCCTCCTCCTCCTCCCTCTTCCTCCCTCTTCCTGCTCCCTCCGCCTACTCTCTCCTCCTCCTCCCTCCTCCTCCCTCTCCCTCCTCCTCCTCCCTCTCCTCCTCCTCCTCCTCCTGCGATCTCCTCCTCCCTCCTTCTCCCTCTTCCTCCTCCCTCCTCCTCCCCCTCCTCCTCCACCCTACTCCTCCCTCCTCTTCCTAATCCCTCCTCCTCCCTCCTATTCCTCCTGTCTCCTCCCTCCTCCTCCTCCCTCCTCTTCCCTCCTCCACCTCCCTCTTCCTCCTCCCTCCTCCATTTACCCAAGACAGACAGACATACAGATAGTCGGGAACGGGATCTTATATGACTACTTATATGATTTAAATGAGATGCTCTCCACCATGGGCTGGGCCGGGTCAGACAGACAGACAGACAGATAGATAGACAGACAGACAGACAGACAGTCGGGAACGGGAGCTTATATGACTACTTATATGAATTAAATGAGATGCTCCCCACCAGAGTCTGGGCGAAGCCGGGCCGTGTCAGCTAGTTACTAAATAGATTAAAACCATATTCAGAAGACATATTAGGTGACTACCAGGCGGGTTTTAGACAAAACAGATCAACAATAGATCAGATATTTATCTTACGACAAATAGCCGAGAAACATTGGGAATATAAAAGAGATCTCCATAACATTTTTGTGGATTTTAAAAAGGCTTATGATAGTGTCCATAGGAATAGTCTATGGAATGCTATGCAGGAATTTGGAATACCAAGGAAGTTAATCAACATGACCAGACTATGCATGGAAGATACTTATAATATAGTAACATATAAAGGCAGGAAATCAGACCCCTTCCAAATAACATCTGGCTTGAAACAGGGTGATGCACTATCGCCGCTACTCTTCAATCTGGCTCTAGAGAAAGTTGTAAGGAAGGTAAAGGAGGAATGTGATATTGGAGGAACATCCAAGCTGCTTGGTTATGCAGATGATATAGATATTATAGGGCAAAGTGAACAAAAGACATTGGAAATATTGACTCACTTAAAGGAAAAAGCCCAACAGATGGGGCTGGTTATCAACCAAGATAAGACAGAATATATGGTAATTTCAAGAGACGGAATGGCTAGAAACTCTGGCCACATACAAATAGATAATATGACCATTAAAAGAACGGAAACATACAAATACCTGGGTACGATCTTCAACTGCTCCAACATCATAAGGGAAGAAATACAAACTAGAATCAACTCTGGAAATAAGATATACTATGCACTACAACATCTACTAAAATCAAAGGCGCTATCTCGTAACACCAAAATCACAATATACAAAACACTGATCAGACCAGTTGTGCTGTATGGCTCTGAAACCTGGAGTACAACGAAAGGAGACGAAGCCTTGTTACAAACCTTTGAGAACAAAATTTTAAGACGCATCTTTGGACCCATTAGGGATACACAAAGTGGAGAGTGGAAAAGAAGAAGTAACAAAGACATTTATGATCTGTTTAAGTCCCCGCTAATCACTGGTATCATGAAGGCTAATAGACTACAATGGCTGGGGCATATAGAAAGAATGGAAGATAATAGGGAAACAAAACTCGCTTACACTCAGGAAATAAATGACCGTAGACCCCGAGGTAGACCAAGAAGGCGGTGGAGAGATAATACATGTACAGACCTACAAGCACTTGGAATCAACGACTGGCAAGAGAAGGTCCACCAGAGAGACGAATGGAGACGGATTGTATTTGCAGCAAAGAACCTCAATGGCTCGGAACGCTGAAGAAGAGAAGAAGATCACTTTCTTCTCCCTTTGTTGGGCCTTCTTGGGACCCCCCATGAGAGGGGGTCAAGAGTTCAGTCGTAGGCAATTTGAGAGCAGATTGTTTTGCATTGATTTTGATTAATCAGCCATTCAGAAAGAAATAATAAACTAGTGTACACAAAAATTGCCTTGTAAATCACAAACAGCCAATAAATGCTGGAGTTGATTGCAACATCCTGTAAAAGGACATGCAACTTAAGATGAGATTAACTTTACATATATTGTCTATATATTTTCCGAGAATCATAACTATTTTACGTTTGAAACCCACAAAAATAGTCTGAAGAACATGGATTAAAAAAAAATTAACAGAAAAGAATCTATGTGAAAAGATTGACAAAGTGAAATGAAAGATAATAGTAAGATGTTCTCAGTGGTCATGTGCAAGTACCAGTAACACATTGTCTTTCAGAAAATAAGCGTGATTTAGAGCAAGTATGATTAGTTCATCTGGGACTGTGGTTAGTGAACCATTGATCATATGAATTATGTTGTAAGAGAAGAATAAAAGATAGTATAAATTTTTACTGGAGAAACTTTTTATCATGTATTTTGGGTGTTGACTGCCCTCATCATCATCATCATCAAGTGCCCTGCCAGCTGGCATAGGTGCTCATGGCTCTCCACAGATCTCGGTCTTTGGTGTTCTGGATCAACTCTGCTGATGGTATTCCTCCATGCCACTATCTCAATCCATCCAGCATCATTTCTCTTAGTCTGCCTCTGCCTCTTTTCCCCTCGATCTTTCCAGTTGTCACGATGTTCTCCAATGCTTCTCTTCTCATCACATGAGACGTGCCCTGGACGTTAATAACTTCCATCTTGCATACCCTTGTGAGCTTGCTGACCCAGTGATCTGTGTTCACATTCCCATTAAGACGGATATTTGTTATCAGTCAACCCAGTTTAAAATGGATACCAGCAGCTGTTCTGGGAAGTAGATGCAGTCAGCATAATATTTACCATATCACCTATTGAATTCTGAATGGTCTAAATATATGGGCCCGCACCATACGCTGAATACCCCTCAAGATGTATAAAAATGGTCCTTTATATTTTTTTTTATTTACTATAGTAATATGTTCATGCCTTTTTTCATTGTGACTATTGTCCCCTCGCCATCTGCAGCAATATCTGGGATTGAAATAGTCCATGATACATCTGGGCTCAAACAAATGTTCCCAAAGAACCCTTGCTTGATGACTCTACAAGTGCTTCATGGACCATCTGTGTTAGTAAAATGAAAGAAAAAAAGTAAAGGAGCATTTGTTCTCACCTTCAGTTGTATTGAGAACGTGGGGCTAGCCCCATTATTTCATAGACACATCTGAACTCGATGGGTGGTGTGGTTAACATCACACTGGCTGCCTTTATTCCTGTGACATTTCCTAGTACCCATTTAAGGCTGAGCCTTCCTGGGAGTCCAGCTAAATTTTTAAATGTTGTCTTAATGTACATTTAAATGCTAGGCAGACTGGCAAACCTGATGATCATGAGTTTGATCTGCATCTGGGTTGATTCAAACTTTAAAAATTGCTCCCAGGCCTACCCAGCCACAAATAGGTACCAGAAAATATCTTGGGGAAATAAAGTTGGCTGACATGGTACTGACCACGTCACCCAGCGAGTGCCGATTGGTCTATGGAACTGTGGGTTTAGCACCATGTGTCCAGTGTGCCTCAGACAAATAAAAAGGACATCTACTTTTTTTTTTTTTGCATATCCTTTACAGAACATTGCAGTCATCACCAGCATTTTTCAGCTGCTGTTGATGTCTTGACAAGTTTTACGTTCAGTAGTTTGCCGTTGCTTCATTTACTTACTATTTAATATTGATGATTCTCTTCTTCCCTCCCCTCTTCTCTACTTCCCCTCCAGAACATTCTTTAAGTTGCTAACTTGTAAACAAGCATATTCCGTGTGAAGTTGTCACAGGTGGGATTAGAAACATTGTTTACTTATTTGATGTTTGTTCTCTAGGGTATCGCAGTGTGCCGCTTCAGAATGCTTACAGTGAGCCTCTGGCCTCATCCTCGTTGCTGGTACACATCAACATTAGAAATCCTAAGGTATGAGCTTACATTTCTATTTTATTTTATTGTCACTGTTATTTCAGTTGAGTCAAGAAGCAACATCACAACACTTGGATATTACTATACGTGCTGCGACCTCATCTTCAACAACTAACGAAGAGTCCCAAAATTAATGGTACTAGCTGGAATCTGATTATGTGTCCGTCTGGCCTTTCTTTGGAGAACTTAGTGTCGGTTAGAACTTTGGTCACTCCCTGTCGCACTATTCTCTCCAGGCAATGATGGGATATAGTTCTTCTACACTAAACACATGATCCCGAAGGGCCTTGACCCATCTGCCTTATCACGCAACAATACCCCACCTAGAGGTGTAGATCCAGCCAGTTTTTTTCGCCTGCTTGTTTCCCAACACACCAGCATGCGATGGAGAAAAGACCCAGCGAATGTGCCCTTTCTTTGATTGTTTAATTAAAGCATGCAACTCTGCATGAAATAAGTCTGTCTTCACCCTACTCAACATGCTCTATGAATCCATTACAATCACGACATGTGTGTGCTGTTTATCCTGTAGCCAGTGGAATGCTGCAGTGACTGCTTCCACCTCCATTCTCAGACTTAATGTTGAGGTATCATATGTCAGGCTCTCTTGCACTACATGCTGTCTGTTAACACCAGAAACTTCTTTTGCCTTTTAGTACAGAGCCATCCGTGATTTCATTACCTGAGTATGAATTGTCATGTATGAATTATTGCACCTCCCATTTAGCATTTAGGTTAGTTAGTTAGTTAGTCGTAGTTCCAACTTCATAGCAACGGGTTGTCCCCATTATGCTCCATTCCTGTGCCAGTGAATATCGCACAAAATGCTCTCCACTGCCCAATGTGAAAAGTGGAAAAGACAGGAGTCTCGACAAACAACAGCCCGCACAGATACACTGTGCATAATGCCGCCGCCAGAATGTCAACACAATAGTCCCCAACGAAACATTTAGGTGTCAGGTCTTAGTCAGGTATAACTGAGCTATTGTATAGCAGTAGACAGTACTACCTGCTTTCTGTTAGTGCAGAATGTTGGGCAGCGCTCACCAAACCCGACACCCCACATTGTGCCAATGGCTTCGGGCAGAGGAGTTCAATTGGCAGGGTACAAGCCTTACCCTAGTGCAATGAAATGCAACCTACAGACTAAATATCATGGCAGGGCAGACCAGGCCCTAAGCCTTGGTCGGCAACTGGTCTAGGATGGAAGCTCTGATAGGCAGACAGTTAGAGCATTGTTTTGCTGATCCAGCAGTTTCTGCAGCTTGTCTTGTTCCAGACGTATTGGTGTTATCTTTCCTCTGGAGTAAACTAGGCAGGCCAAGAGAGGGATCATGCTGCATGGGCAACACATGGTCTCTAAACTCAACCCAGGCTTTGTATTATGGAGAGGTATAACTCTTTTTTACAAACTTTTTTTTTACAATATATCATCTGTTAAGACAGCAAGGTGCCAGTCATTTAGCTTTGCCTGCAAGCCAGGCCAGGCCAGTTCCTACACTCCCGATCCAGTGTGATTATGACTCTACACATGTCTGACGTTTCCTCTGACATTCTGACCCATTCCTCTCCTCTTCTCTGATTGTGTCCTCTGCCTGAGCCATCCATGATTTTCCTCCTATCAGCCTGTGACCCTTATCTAGAGTATCATAGAGTATGAACAACATTCTTTGCTCCATGCCCATTGTTGCCATAGCCTTCAGTGCACCAAATCCCTTCTTAGATGTGATAACAACTCCTTCCACATAGTCCCTGAATGACAGGTTTCTGTCAAAGGTGATTCCCAGGTACTATAGACTATTTTCTCTATTAATATTTCTATCATTTATTATGAGATCTGGGATGTTATTTCAGAGAGAAATTTGATTGTACTAACATCTAATGTGTTGTTTTTTTTTCAATAGCTAAATTCAGTGGGATCTTTGTATTGTATGCCAGATGTTGTTATTTAATCAGTGGGTCTATTGTAAACCAGGTTTGTTTTGGTTAAGGATCACTTTCATTTCACACGATATCTCCAAACATGCTCCAGTCTTCTCCTATAGACCACAAGGAGAATCTCAGTACAGTGCACAGACTCGATAGCATGGTGAGAATTCAACTGTGTGTATACCAGAATGACGATTCGGCAGAAGACCGGCTTACGTTTGTTTTTTTTAATGAAATGGTATGGGTGCTGGTCGTTCAGAAAGCAATGACAAACTACTGAATGTAAACTTGCCCAGGAATCAGGAACAGCCAAAAAATGCTGGGGTTGACTACTACATCCTGTAAAGGACATGCAGCTCACTTTTTATACCATAATCATGCATGCTATAAATATTCTTTTTGTAGATAAGTGTTTCTAGTTTTGAAATGTAACCTGGTGTTTTTGATCTCCAACTGCTGAGGGATTTTTAATGTATACAGGGACCTATGAGTTTTTTCGCACTTGTCAGAGAAGTTGTGATGTTCAGTCTACTACCCCAGGATCCGAGGGGGCATACTGTTTATTTTGTAAAAAAAAAACATCTACCCAATCTAGACCAAACTAACCAGGTCTGCACGAGATGGAGGCAGATGTCGCAACCTCTAACCCATTTTGCCATATATTGTAAACCTATGCTAACTTGATGATACTGTCTTGTAATTTAATGTAGCCAAAACTTGTCTCTGTTTATTCCTTCCTTCAACTCTATTTTCATTTCCAGCTTCTCTAGCCTTCTATATTTGTTTTTGCTTTTGTATCCATGAAATGCAACCTATTACTCTGTACATCAACATTCATAGGGCCTGAATTACATTTTGTATTGCTTGTACATGCGTCGGCACTTTTAGCAGTATCTTCACTAGTATATAGGTAATGCTAAGAAGAGATATGGTAGTTTGTTTTGTGTGTGCACATGCAGGTTTTTTTTTTATAGTAGTGATAATTATAGTAAATGTCAATTTTCTTCAAACAGGAAGAGGAAGAAAAGAATGTGTTCCGCATTATAGAGGAAACTCGAAAGCTTTACATGGAACTCAGCATGTCCGTCCAGAATGACAAGAAAAGAGAGCAGCTGCTGCAGACAGAACAGAAGCTTCTAGAATACCTGAAGCGAAGTCGACAGAATGGGTAAACCTGTGGCTCATTTTATAGTGACTAACATTGACTGCTCTGTCTTCTTATGCCTTTTTATTTCCCACTGGAGCATAAGCTTTCAATTGTCTCATGTCAAGCCCACTTATCCTTTGCTGATGCTTGCAAGTTACTGACATTTCTTTAGCATATCACTCATAACTTTCTCTAATTCTCTTCTCTGTGTGTTGTTTGATCTGATTATTAACTAGTTCCCCAAATGTTTCCTTTTGATCACCAACATCTTTTCCCCGCTTTCTGATTCACTGGGATTTGACATATTGAAGATTATATCATTCCATCGGTACTTTTCTGTACAAATAACAGTTAGTAAATGTTTTATAATTGATCAGTAACTGTTTAATTGGTTTTCCATATTACTGATCCACACAGCAGTGGATCAGTTTGATATTAGAATTAAAGTCTAAATTTGGCACTGGTTTTACCTTGTAATTTTCTTTGATTTCTGCAAATGCCCTAGCTGCACTTGCCTGCTGTGTTCTCCTTTTGATCAATTTGCTCCTCTAACTTTATCTATGTTGCTGTTTAGGAATTCTGTGAGTGTTTATCTTAACAAATAACTAGTACAAACATTAATTTTAAAGTGTTCATGAATTCTGCATCATTAGTAGTAACAGAATATTCAACAGTTCTGTTCAGTTGCTCCAGCCTATCAAAATTTGAACACATGTTGTTTGAATTAAAAAGTAACATTTATGTGAGGATTTCATCTTCTTCCAAGTGTAGTGCATCAGACCTAGCTATGTACCTTTGATTCAGAGCTTTCTGTGTTCGACTGACATTTGTCTCCAGGAACTTGCCATACCAAACTCACATGCCAATCTTAGAATATGCCGAGGCCTAGAACTTCAAGCCCTGGCCGTATCTGCTATGGGATTAGGACTACCTTTGATTTCCTCCAGCCATCTAGATGGGTAGAGCCGTGGCTGAGAGGTTATGGTGTCCGTCTCAACTCTGACAGTACAGAGTTCGATCCCCTCATGACACATGCCTGTCTTCAACCTACTCAGTATGTTCGTTCTGAGTCTGTTACAATCACGACATGTGTGTGCTGTTTATCTTGCAGACAGCAGAATGACACTGTGACTGCCTCCACCTCCATTCTAAGACGAGATGTTGTGGTATCGAGATCTACAAAAATACTGGGCATAATTTGGTTGTGGATCTGCTCCATAGAGAGATGAAAGGTAGCAGAAGTGGACAACAGCAATGGTAGAAAAATAACAGTGAATTTTTATTTATTTTTTATTAAATTGTTCCGAAGCAGTTTTCTGACATGGGTCTGTGATGTGATAGTACCATAAAATTTTTAGACCTAAATGCTCGAAGGAATAGGTGGCCAATCTTTCGCAGGTGATGAGTCCAAGTGTCAAACCAATGTCTGACCATGCTCATGACAATAAAATGAATGCTTGTTTACTCTTGCGTTTATACTGATTTCTTGTTTCTTTCAGGTATAGAAAAACATGGAGACACTAGCAAGTAGGAGCAGCTGAAAGACTGTTGTAGGTAGTGTCCATGATTGAATTTAGTTGCCACTCATGCTGACCATTAGCATGAAATCCATCTGCTACAAGCTATGTGCATGCAGGAATACATACCATGATTAGCTTCAAGGGAGTGTATATGTGTGTATAAATATGTATATATACATAACTTGCACTAATCAAATCATTCCTGAGGACTATCATCATGTGAAAATCGTAACTTGAAGAATTGTTTAATTTTTGCTTTCATCTATCATTGAATGTAAAGTGTTGTAAACATTAAATATAATCCCTCCAGATGTAAATTAAAGTGTATGGTAAACGAAGCACAGACTTCAGCTTTAGGGTACTAGACGCGTTAGAATGTAGCAAAATGGTGAAGCACACCTCGTGTAAGGTAGTGCTAGGCTGAATGTGTATGTAAACAAATGGTCGTCATGCCTGGTGGGAGCAGTGTGTGACAGGTAGTGGCATGTCACTAGTGTCCTAACTACAGGCATCTCTGAGTATTCTGGCAGTAAACTGTCATTAAGTCAAACCATCCTAAGTCAATTTTTGTTTGTTTTCGACAGATTATCCTCACTGAAGATTGAACCATTCACTCTGTAAGTGCTTGGATCCCTTCCTTATGATCTTCTACAGCGTATATTGGCTGATAACACCAGTTCTTTGTTGGTTCATTATTATTCTTTAGCTCCCTGAGAGCTGTACTCTGGCTTCACCCCGTTTGACTGATGTTCTTGCAGTCTGGTCAAGATTAATTTATTATCAAATTCATTCCCTTTTTAGATGATATTAATTTGGACAAATGCATTCTTATATTTATCTAAACAAAAGAGCTTATGGTAAAGTTTCAAAAGAATTTGCGCGTGTGCATGTGAGAGAGAGGGAGAGAGAGAGAGAGAGAAACATGTCTGCAGTCAAGGTGTGACCATTTACAGGTGGGAAAAAAGATTGTTTCTCTTCTTTGTAAAACAAATGATTGTGATGTCTGGTGGAAACTAAATATAACTTATGTTGTCCTGCAAGCATCTCATGCACTGTGTATTGTGACAATCAAAAACTTTAAGTCAAACCAACATAAGATATGACTGTATGCAGGGTGGGCAAAAAGTAGATTGTTTCCCTTTACTGTAAATGATACAGAACTTTATACTTATTTATGACCAATGCTGTATAATGTGCAGAGGTTAACTATGATGAAACAGTTTTGGTTTTGACAGTCACAGTCATGTCAAAGTAGATGACTGTGAATCTACAACCATGGCCAGACTGCGAGAACAGCAAATTAAAAGAGGGGTGGCCAAACAAGAACACTACGCAGGAAGCCAATGAAGATTGATAAACCAACACAGAACTGGTGTTGTTAGCCGCTACACGCTGCGGGATTTGCTGAGGAGGGGATCCGAGCATTTATGAACTGAATGGTTCGATATGCAATGAGGATGATCTGTCGACTAACTAACTAACAGTTTTGGTTTTGACAACACAATTAACATTGATTGTACATTTTTTTCCTGTTTTCTGAGGCTTAAAATTAATCTTACATTGAATACACATTTTTGTTTATGTTGCTGACAAGCTATTTTGTTACTTAAACAAAATTCAATTTACAGATAATGATATCAGTGGACAAAAGTGTTTGCAGCAAAACTCACTTTTCAAACATTTATTTATTTAAGCAAAAGGCATTTCATTCAGAATACTTCGCAGATGATGTGTTTTTTGACAAAAGGATCGATGGCAGAGTTCACTTTTTAGATATAATTCTGACAAACGGGTTGGTGACCAAGATGATATTACTTTGATGAAAGATTGGTGACAAATCTCACTCTTTAGATATATTTTTTTTGCGCTCACTCGCTTTGAACTCAAGCGTAGTCCATACACACTATTTATAGTAGTTATGGACTGAACTTTGCCTGTGGATTAGCTTTCCCTATTAACAGTGTCCCTCGTCATTAGGCGAATCCACTCCGTCTTCAGAGGTACTTGTAAATAACGTCCCCAAGTCAAGGACGACAGGTCGACATTTTAGTCCAGCTGTCCGGTGTAGGGGTTGAGTTGCTTACCTCGGCATCAGCACACCAGATGTTTAAGAACAAGCATTCTTATCCATTCGGCCATGCGGACCAGCTTTAGATGATATTATTTTGATGAAAGATTGGTGACAAATCTCACTCTTTAGATGATATTATTTTGTAAAAAGAATTGGTGGTAAAGCTCACTTTTTAACACCTGATATTAATTTTCACAAATGCACTTTTCTGATATTTAAGCAAAAGGACTTAGGGTAATGTTTCAGAAGATATTTGTTTTGCAGCCATGTTCAATTTTCATTAAAATTATATTTTGCCGGGTAGATAGAACCCGTAACCGTGTATGGAATCTGTGTAGAGGAGTCAAACCTTACATGATTGATTGATTGATTGATCTAGGAACCGACATCACAGCATTCGGGACATTCCCATAAGTGCTCCGTCCCCATCCTCATGAATGCATGCAAAGGTCTGACACACTGACATTTGAAGTGTATAACTAGTGGTGACGCACTCCCATCAAAAGAGGAACAAAGAAGAAGAAGATGTTATTTTTTGGACATAAGAGTTAGTGTCAAATATCACTTTACTGATGGGTTAATCTGGAGAAAGCTTTTGTGTCTATGTAGGAAAGTTTCACCTATTCAGTCACAATGAAATAAAATCTTACATATGCTGTCTCAATAAAATTCCTCACATCTTCGTCCGGTAAATACAAACAGTTTGGGACTCATCTAGCTTGAGGCATGCCATGTTTACAGGTGTTCTTTTTGTTGGAGATTCATAGCAGCTTCTCCCCATGCACATTTATCATTTTTACCATGACTTAAGTCTAAGAAGATCAATTTGGCCTTTGAAAAGAATGATCACTCTAAAAAATTATATTTTTACGCAATGGAGAGCAAGGCAAGTCTTAAAAGTCATGTCATAGATTATAAACACATTATTTTAGCACCTTGGGGTGGGATTTTAACAGAAAAGATAATATGAACCTGATACAAATACATTTGAGTTGTAGTGAAGAGCAGTGATACAATTGAAAAGATACCCAATAAAATAATGCTAAAAGATCCAGAAACATATGCCAGGATGTCATTTACTCTACCTCACTGTGACCATGTAATAAAGTATATAAAGGCAAAAGCTTTCATAAACTAAAAACTAGACTATCTCCTAGAAATCAGACAATAGAAAGATGTCACATAGTTGATTATCATTGCCACTCAAACAACAGTTCATGTAAATCAAACTTTGAAAATACATAAATTGTGTGCAAGGAGACAAATATCTGAACAATAAAGGTCTGAGAATCGCTAGAAATGTAGCTTTCATTTCAATGTGGATTCAAACAGTGTTGAAGCTGGGTGTATGTAGCTCACAGTTTATGGCCGAGTTCTGATATTTATTTAGGCAGGGGAGTTTGTGGTATTAATCTGGTCATAAAATGTAAAGAGATATTTCTGTTACAGCTATTTTAATAAATCTGTGAGAGGAAATGTACACAGTTAATTAATCCAAAGCACGTGTATGCTGTTTTGAAGCTTTTCCATTGTTTTAGTTTTTTCCTCTGTTATTGTCAGTGTTTGTCCTCCCCATTGTTTTTATGAAAGTGTGAGCACAAAGACATGTGTATGTGATATTTGCTTCTTGTAGACAGAAGAGGAATTAAAAGATAAAACGATAATGTCCCTGATGAAGAAGGGATAAAAGAATAATTCACTAGGAAGGATATAAAGTGGTTATCAGAGGCCAATATGCTGGAAACAGCCAAGAACAATAATTTAGTTTAATATCTTCATTGTAAGTGACTTGATGTTATATTCTACTGTGCTGAAAGATCATTTGTTTTCATTCCTTGTTGCTTATTTGTTGTACAATAAATATTGTTTCTGAGTAAATTGTATTGTGAGAAATTTTCACTTAGCTCCTACAACAATTGTACAACATGTAAGAGTTAAGTGCATGTTGTAATAACAAGTTTAATCACATGTTGTTTGCATGCATCATGGCATGACAGAATCAGTGTCAAGTTGGCAAGCAGTGCTAATACATGAAACATTTTAACACTGCAGCATTTGAAGAGTATGTAGAAATGTAATTTCATGTTTTCTGTATTCAAAAACATTAACTGGCAGTAAATTTATATAATGAAAAACAAGCTAAGTAACTTTCAATCAATAGAAATATATCCAATACTTTCTAGCTTGTCTTAACGCAATTTTCTGTATACCAAACAAATCGCTGTATATTGATCATTTACTATGTTTATGATTCTTCTTCTTTTGTTAGCATGAAGCTTGTCTATAACTGTAATGTTGTCTCTTGTATGAATTTAGCTGTCTTTTTTAATTCACTCAGCGGTCCGTAGAGTTTATCTCCCACTGTTGTTTCTCTAGGCCAGACTGTTTGCCAAGATATGTTGTATTCTGGGCAGTCTTGGAGTATGTGATCTGCTGTCTGCAGTGCCAATCCACAAGTGTACATGGCTGGTTTGCCAATCTTGAATTTTGTTTACATGTGGTTGCATAATCTATTGCATCCTTTTCTGGTCTGTCCATAAGGTAGTGATAGTCTTGAGCTTGTGTTAGTGACTTTCTGGTTGATTTGATCATTCTTTTCTTTTGATGGTGACAGGTACATCAGGATGTTCTGCTATTGCTCCTTAGCTAGTCGACCAGTTATCTCGTTTCTGGGTACTCCACAGTGGTATGGTGACCTTACACTGGCTGCCTAGTTCAGAAAGTAAGTGTTAAAAGTACTGGCAATTTCCCAGGTAACAGCGCGTCAAGTACTGATTTTTGTATCTGTCAATAGCACCACAGGCCGTGTACCATGGTTGGTATTTAGTAATTTCTCTGTTGCTATCTTGATTGCCTGAATTTTTGCATCATAGTTATGGCAGTACATTCATTTTTGTACTCTGGCCATGTCTTATGTATTATTTTGATAATTTCTCTGTAGCTATTTTGATTGCCTGGATTTCAGCATCATATTTACGGCAGTACTTTCCTGTTGGTACTCTGACCATGTCTCTAGTATTATTTAGGTATTATATGTACATTCCCGCTCTTCCATTTCGAACAGCATTTTGTGTTGAAGCCATCTGTGTAGACTCGAATCCAGAGGTCCTGTGGGTATTCTTCATCAAGGAAACTTAGAGTGACTGTTCTATTCTTCTTTGTCCAATATTCCTTTCACTTTTGTCTGGATTGGTAGTGATATTCAATGCTCCCCTTTGATTGGAAATCATTCTGGTATAGTTTTCAGGGGGATACCAACTGTGGGCAGATTAGTGGTTTCTTTGCTGAGTCATTTGGTCTGATAGATAAAACTGCTTTTTTCAACTGCCCCTAGGTTTTCACTTTTATGATTACAAGCCTTCCATATGTTACTGGAGCTAACAAGGGAACCAAAGAATTGTCATACTGTATCCTACCATGCATGCCGAAGGAGGATTGGCATCAAACTAGCTACCTCATCCCAAGGACAATTAGCTGTAAAATCCAGCCAATCATTCACAAGCTTACAAATAGCTTGGCATGAACTAGTTGAGAGCTTTTGCTCTATTGGGACATAAAAAGTAGTCAAAGAAGAAGAAGAATGATTAAAAGCCGTTTCTGATTTCTCGAGAACATGTTTTCTGTATATGTATGTATATACACAAGATAAGTCAGTCTTAAACATATACAAATTGTTCAGATTTAATGCATGAAAATTAGTAAATGAATTCTGTCCATTTTGTTTTTTCTCAATTGCTATTTTAACATTTTGCCATTTTTGCTTTATCTGTATGTCAATACGCTGCAGGGGTTTCTATACATGTAGCATTGCCAAATACAAGTATTTTTGTTTATAGCTGTTTAACTATATGATAGCCATGCTTACTGCATTTTATATTTGAAATTCATATTTATTTATGTACAGTACATGAAAAATACCTTTTACTTCTTTTCCCCTTCTACCTCTTGTTTCAAGCACGAAAGGCTATTTGCTGCAAACAGAACCAGTTTCCAGTGTTCTCAATCCTCTGTGGTCCTGCATCAGTTTACAGTGCCTTGCTAAATGAGATCCATATTTGTATTATCCATCTACATAGCCATTTCAGAAAACTCAATTCATCATGTGTTTGCAATCTTAAGTCACAGCTCTTAAAAACCATCTGATAGACATCAGTAATGAAATGCAATGATAGGTTGTTTTTTTTTTTTAAATAATTAAAATGACTTCAAATGTGTTTGGATCAAATTGCCAGACATCTCAATTGACATACTAAGATATCATAACTTGTTACATCCTAATGTGCCTATCCACATATGTGAAGTCTTAGTACTAGTTTTGCACATCCCGCTGATTTCTGAGCTTGAAGAGGGGAAGAAAATCTCTACAATACAGTGCCCATGGAGATGGTACTTTGGAACCAGGTCTGGAGGAAAGTCTCTACACCAACCTCCCTGCGATGGAGCAAGCCCTTTTCAGTGCTCAGATGTGACCTGACTGCCAGTATATTGAGCTTAGTTCAAACTCAGTCTCCCAGAGCATTCACAACCAAGCCAACCAGTCATTCTGTCATCAGCTTGATGTTTGAAGGCCAGCACTGTTGAGAACATGACTACTTCCTCTAATGTCAGATAGCATGCCATGTACAGAAATAGTGTCATTGCATACAAATAACATCAACTGATATTCAGCACATGGTCAGTAAGTACAGGACTTATTCTACAAGTCTTGTGGCATATGGTGCTGGTCCCATGTTGTTATAGACCAACCAATCCTTGCCCATGTTGTTATAGACCAGCCAGCCCTTGCCCATGTTGTTATAGACTAACCAGCCCTTGCCCATGTTGTTATAGACCAACCAGCCCTTGCCCATGTTGTTATAGACCAACCAGCCCTTGCCCATGTTGTTATAGACCAACCTGCCCTTGCCCATGTTGTTATAGACCAACCAGCCCTTGCCCATGTTGTTATAGACCAACCAGCCCTTGCCCATGTTGTTATAGACCAACCTGCCCTTGCCCATGTTGTTATAGACCAACCTGCCCTTGCCCATGTTGTTATAGACCAACCAGCCCTTGCCCATGTTGTTATAGACCAACCAGCCCTTGCCCATGTTGTTATAGACCAACCTGCCCTTGTTGTTATATACCAACCAGCCCTTGCCCATGTTGTTATAGACCAACCTGCCCTTGCCCATGTTGTTATAGACCAACCAGCCCTTGCCCATGTTGTTATAGACCAACCAGCCCTTGCCCATGTTGTTATAGACCAACCAGCCCTTGCCCATGTTGTTATAGACCAACCAGCCCTTGCCCATGTTGTTATATACCAACCAGCCCTTGCCCATGTTGTTATAGAACCAACCTGCCCTTGCCCATGTTGTTATAGACCAACCAGCCCTTGCCCATGTTGTTATAGACCAACCAGCCCTTGCCCATGTTGTTATAGACCAACCAGCCCTTGCCCATGTTGTTATATACCAACCTGCCCATGTTGTTATATACCAACCAGCCCTTGCCCATGTTGTTATAGACCAACCTGCCCTTGCCCATGTTGTTATAGACCAACCTGCCCTTGCCCATGTTGTTATAGACCAACCAGCCCTTGCCCATGTTGTTATAGACTAACCAGCCCTTGCCCATGTTGTTATAGACCAACCAGCCCTTGCCCATGTTGTTATAGACCAACCTGCCCATGTTGTTATAGACCAACCAGCCCTTGCCCATGTTGTTATAGACCAACCTGCCCTTGCCCATGTTGTTATAGACTAACCTGCCCATGTTGTTATAGACCAACCTGCCCTTGCCCATGTTGTTATATACCAACCAGCCCTTGCCCATGTTGTTATAGACCAACCTGCCCATGTTGTTATAGACCAACCTGCCCTTGCCCATGTTGTTATAGACCAACCAGCCCTTGCCCATGTTGTTATAGACCAACCTGCCCTTGCCCATGTTGTTATATACCAACCAGCCCTTGCCCATGTTGTTATATACCAACCAGCCCTTGCCCATGTTGTTATATACCAACCAGCCCTTGCCCATGTTGTTATAGACCAACCTGCCCTTGCCCATGTTGTTATATACCAACCAGCCCTTGCCCATGTTGTTATAAACCAACCAGCCCTTGCCCATGTTGTTATAGACCAACCAGCCCTTGCCCATGTTGTTATAGACCAACCAGCCCTTGCCCATGTTGTTATATACCAACCTGCCCTTGCCCATGTTGTTATAGACCAACCTGCCCATGTTGTTATAGACCAACCTGCCCTTGCCCATGTTGTTATATACCAACCAGCCCTTGCCCATGTTGTTATAGACCAACCTGCCCTTGCCCATGTTGTTATAGACCAACCAGCCCTTGCCCATGTTGTTATATACCAACCAGCCCTTGCCCATGTTGTTATAGACCAACCTGCCCTTGCCCATGTTGTTATATACCAACCAGCCCTTGCCCATGTTGTTATAAACCAACCAGCCCTTGCCCATGTTGTTATAGACCAACCAGCCCTTGCCCATGTTGTTATAGACCAACCAGCCCTTGCCCATGTTGTTATATACCAACCTGCCCTTGCCCATGTTGTTATAGACCAACCTGCCCATGTTGTTATAGACCAACCTGCCCTTGCCCATGTTGTTATATACCAACCAGCCCTTGCCCATGTTGTTATAGACCAACCTGCCCTTGCCCATGTTGTTATAGACCAACCAGCCCTTGCCCATGTTGTTATAGACCAACCAGCCCTTGCCCATGTTGTTATAGACCAACCAGCCCTTGCCCATGTTGTTATATACCAACCAGCCCTTGCCCATGTTGTTATAGACCAACCTGCCCATGTTGTTATAGACCAACCAGCCCTTGCCCATGTTGTTATAGACCAACCAGCCCTTGCCCATGTTGTTATAGACCAACCAGCCCTTGCCCATGTTGTTATAGACCAACCTGCCCTTGCCCATGTTGTTATATACCAACCAGCCCTTGCCCATGTTGTTATAGACCAACCTGCCCATGTTGTTATAGACCAACCTGCCCTTGCCCATGTTGTTATAGACCAACCAGCCCTTGCCCATGTTGTTATAGACCAACCTACCCTTGCCCATGTTGTTATAGAACCAACCAGCCCTTGCCCATGTTGTTATAGACCAACCTGCCCTTGCCCATGTTGTTATATACCAACCAGCCCTTGCCCATGTTGTTATAGACCAACCTGCCCTTGCCCATGTTGTTATAGACCAACCTGCCCTTGCCCATGTTGTTATAGACCAACCTGCCCATGTTGTTATAGACCAACCTGCCCTTGCCCATGTTGTTATATACCAACCAGCCCTTGCCCATGTTGTTATAGACCAACCAGCCCTTGCCCATGTTGTTATAGACCAACCAGCCCTTGCCCATGTTGTTATATACCAACCAGCCCTTGCCCATGTTGTTATAGACCAACCAGCCCTTGCCCATGTTGTTATAGACCAACCTGCCCTTGCCCATGTTGTTATATACCAACCAGCCCTTGCCCATGTTGTTATAGACCAACCAGCCCTTGCCCATGTTGTTATAGACCAACCTGCCCTTGAGGAGTGATGTGATCAATATCACATTGGATGTCTTTACTTCCCAAGACATTTCCTCGTACCCATTTTAGGCTGGGTCGATTTTAAAAATTTGGGTGCAAATTTAAACCCGTTACTATCTGACTGGCAGGCAAGCATGCTGGCCACTGCACTACTGATACTATTAAGCACAAGGGTGGAAGTCCACATGCCACTGGATTGTTAACACAACTCTGAATTTGTAACTTTGTCTGCCATTGTACTGCCATGCTAGCAGTATACATCTGATATTCTAGTGCTGAACTATTAAAACACTGGGTACATAATTTGACTGTCCAAACTTTCCAGCATGTAAAAGTTAAGAGTCATTAGATGCACACCAGCACTGGCCTCACAACTGCCAGACTTAACTCTATATTGGAGGGTTTGTCAGAAAATCAGGTTCCAAGTTCATGTAACTTGGAAGGTGTTTTTTAATACACATTCTGAATTTGTAGAAATCATTAGTAATAACAAAACAAGGTTATGAACTAAATTGATATGGACAGTGAGAGGTGCATTTTTGCTACATCTTTCCTTTAGTAAGCCCCTACTATCAACCACAGAAGTCAAAACATCTTGTGAATGAATTGTTATGACAGGATTGTTAGTCATGTATTATCAAACCTGGTAAAGTGTCAGTCATCATATTATTTGGTCTAAAGACTGAGGATTTATTTCTGAACATGTCACTCCTATTTTCCTTATGAACATGTCACTCCTACATAAATCTATCTTTGTAACCACTCATAAACTTTCTTGGGAAATTGTCATGGTTTCCACTTACTTTCCAGTAGTTGTATTTTACCTTTATCTGCCACTCCCATGTAAGAAATTATACATGTTATAAATATTCTGCTGTAGAGTAATGGCTTTTCTGTCTGCCAGGGATAGATTTTTAAAAAAAAAACTGTATCTGCATATTGCTTTGTTTAGCAAATTTGCATTTCATTCATACCTAGGTCTGCAGAAACCTCAGCAGTAAATGATGTCATGTTGTTAGGTATTTTCATTTAAATATAAGGAAGTTGATATTGGATGTATTACTTTTAATTGTTACAATATCAAAAAGTTGACTAAACATAATTATTTTTATTTACAGAAAAACATCAAGAAGTTGACCTATTGTTATATTTCAAATGCATAAAACATCAAAAAATTGACCGTGTGTAATAACTTATGAAAATCCTTTTGTTTATCTTATTTTACAGTTCTCCAGTGCCCATTTCCATGAGTGTGGTTTTGGCCTAGAAAAACAGCAGTGAAAGCTAAACTGAAACAGACAGTGAAATGTATGCAAATGACAAAATTGCACATATAAACAGTTTATTTCAAGCTAAGGAAACAAGAAGAATGAATGTGGTTCTGTGACATTGTACAATGTATGAAGTCTGGATAGTCCCTAATGTGGAGAGAGAAAGTCTTGAACAATCCTTAGTTCATTATTAATTATGTCTCTTACTAAAAACTAAATACTTTTTGTAATAAGCCTACAAGTGCACATTTCTGTTCATTACAAAAAGGTAGCAATAATTCCCATGGCAGATATTGACATAGAAGCTTGGAGTGTTAGATCCTTTTACATTGTATAGGTCACAGTATTATAAGTTTTGGGCACCCAGGCCTGTTCCCTTCCCTGCTGCCATATAGGTCATGAAAGAATCACATCATGACACTATTAGGAATCGTATCAGAGGCAAGACTATCTTTTGCATCCAGTATAGCGTTGTGGTTGACCCAGCCTTATAAATATGGGTACCACACAATTTTCTAGGAGCTGGGAAGACAATAAAAGAGGGAAATTATTGCCCCACCCCCATGTGTTGTGGCCTAGAATGTGTGAGGGCTTAACCTAAATGACAGTATCTGTTATGGGACTACCTGTACATATATTATTCCATACAGGAAGCTGCCATAGCGCACTGACTAGCATGCTTGCCAGTTAGACTGGTGGTCATGTGTTCGAGGTGGCAATTTAAAAAAAATTGACCTAGTCCACCAAGTCTAAAAAATTAGTACCGGGGAACGTTCTGGGAGGTAAAGACGGCAGGTATGACATTGATCACATCACCCATCAAATTGCTATTGGTTTATTGATATATGGGCTAGCTTAATATACCTAACATGCCTCATGGCATGGGCAGAGACCTTACATGTACAATCCTTTACACATCAGCGTAGTCACAATCACTCTTGTTACAGTACCATATAGTTACCACTTACCAAAGCACCATAGACAGAATCACCACTTTTATTTCAAATACTGATTAGTCAAATATTTTTTCAGCATCATTTTATACACTGAACAATCTATACATAATTATTGTTGTTACTGTTCACAAAATAACTGGCATCAGATATCCTCCTAAGGATCTCCCTCAGTTTGTGGCAACTGATGACACCAGTTCTGTGTTGGGTGACTGTTATTGTTTGGTCCTTTACATAGTGCCCTTGTCTGGTTTCAACCCTTTGACTGGAGGCTTTTGCATTCTGGTCAGTGTTGCTGATTCACAGATAAAACAGCATACTATATGAATAAAAACAGGATCATGAAGGTAACAAAGTGAACTCAGGATTTCATGATGAGAGACAGCATTTGTGTTGAGGTGACATGGTAGTTATTGTGTTGTTTTGTATTATTTGTGGTATGGTATATTTTTCTGTAACTTGTTTTGTACAGCAAAGTCATGCTTCATTATCTTGAAATGCTGTGCACATGAAAACACAGTATTCCTAATATTTGTACATGAATGCTTCTAAAATATTTGACTATGCGCATATAAAGTTGTGGTATATTTTGCTCAAGTGTGAACACGTTCAAGTGTGTTATCTGATCCTTATATCACATATTTCAACCCCCTTTGATTGTGTTCCCATGTTATTCCATGTCCAGTATGTCAGGTAGACATAATGCTCAAACTAGTGATTTTGTTTTGTTTGTTAGTCATAATAATTTATACACTTTATGGAATTGCTAAAATATCATTGGGTAGCAAGTTTATTTCAAGTGTTACACAAATGGTATCTGTGTACAAGGTGTGACATGTGTATAAATTGTGTAATGGTATTTGTCTTTTAAATGTGCTGCTCTTTGAGACAAAATCTTTAACCATTACCTTCTCTAGTTACAAGACACCCATTTTATATTTTCTCTGTGTTAAAAGTTTTTATTTGGCATTTAATGTTTTTATTCATATATCTGGAATATAAAGATGACACCAACAAGTGGTATAATAAAAGAAGAGAAAATATTTAAGTTGAAAAATTGTAATACCTTGGAGTAATTATCACATCAGATGAAGGAGGTTAAGAGCAGAATAGATCAAGCAAAATCTGCATTTCAGAAAATTAAAAGTATCTTACGCAGTAAGTCACAATCATTAAATGTAAGAAAGAGAGTGCTGAAATTTTATTTAGAACCTGTTTTTACTGCATGGCAGTGAATCATGAACAAATTAGGAAGAGTTTGGAAGCAACAGAGATGTGGTTCTTGAGACGAATGATACGATTACCTTGGTCTGCCAGAGTAACTCACAATTGCCTGGAAGAGACTAATGAAAGTACAACATATAAGAACAGATCAATGGGAAGCAGAGACAAACAAAGAGAAATGATGCTGGATGGGCTGAGACAGTGACATGGAGGAATATCATCAGCAGAGTTGATCCAGAACACCCTGGACCGAGATCTGTGGAGAGCCATGAACACCTTCAGCAGTTGTCAAAGCACATGAAGATGTTGATGATCTGGGGCATGTTATAATAACTGGAAAGATTTATGGTCAAAGAGATAGAGGAAAACAGCCAGAGAATATTCTGGATAGCCTTTCATCTTGGCATAGGTAAATTCAGCATATGAACTGGTACATTCTGCTGGAGACCATGAGATGTGGAGAATCATGATCACGCATGCCAGCACACATGACACTGGATGTTGTTGTTGAACATTATCATTTAGAAACTTCTTTGCAATCAATTTGAGTCATAGATCTGAAACATGCACATGTAAGTTTTATTTGTTTCTTCTGTTGTTTTAAACTGTACATATAATGGCACAATGTTTATTGTTTCAAATGTTTATCAGCACTCAGATCCTGTAACCCAGTGGTTCTCAACCTTTTTTGGCCCATGACCCCCTTTACCATATATTCAGAACGCCATTCCCCCGCTTTCGAATTTCCTCCCTATAATTGGGAGGTATAATATAATGGGATTCCCCACCAGTTGAGAACCACTGCTGTAACCAATTTCCAGAAAATGTATTCAGTATATGAAGTATATTTCCATAGGTTTCTGTTTTCTCTTTGATTTGTTTGTGTCAATATGTGGGTCTTTTACTCCTTTACTTAAGGTGCTCAATACTCCTCAAGGCATGCTACAGATATGCACTTCATATTTACTTAATGTTAGAAAATATTGGATTAGATGTTTTGTTTAAAGGCGGCATTATATGTCTTTATTTACTACTGCATTTTTTTTCTTCTCCATTTGTTAAATTTGATTTTTGTGTTTGTTTTCTTATAATTAACTAGTGTTTTTTCTTTCTTTTTTTCATTTCTCCATTTGTTAAATATGATTTTTGTGTTTGTTTTCTTATTAACTAGTGTTTTTTCTTTCTTTTTTTCAAATAGAAGGGGGAAGATGTATTTTTATTTCAGTAAAATTATGTGCGGACAATTTTCGGGGGGGGGGGGGGGGGGGGGGGGGTGTGTTTCCATCCTACAGCTGATATGTTTGGCGTGCATAACTTTGTATTGCCTTTCTTGATTATTAGTTGCTTGTCTGTGATCTACTTAACATTTCTATTTCATTCATTTACTATTCCTGTGCTCTCACAACATGCCTCATCTCTCTATATCTGATTGTCTGACTCGCTTGGTCTCTCTTTTTCTTGCTCTCATTCTCATAACTTTTTTCTGGCTGTCTCTTCCTGGCAGTGCCACAACCCCAACCCCCATGTGTCTGCGTTTATGCTGTGTCTGTTTTAATTCACTGTTATGTGTCTGTATCATTCAACCTGTTTACCCAGCTAATGTTCCTTATATATATGACCACAAGCAATCCCAATGTATAGATCTGGAACCATGTAATTTATTCTCCAGAATGTATATTTTGTCATGTTACTATACATATGAATAAGCCACATGGATAATGTGCTTTCTGATTTGGACAAGAATATTTGTGTGTTTCATGAATTGCATTCATTATCTATTTGAGAAACTGGACACTTGAAGTGGATTTTTATTGCAGAAACTTGCTTCATCATGTAGGTTTTTTTATTTTCTGCAGTTACTTTGTCCACTTTAAAATTAGATAATAAGATGTATTTTCTCTTGTTTGTTTTTAATTCTTGTGTGCGTCTTGGGAAAATGGCTCAAATCAAAGCACTGAATATGTCACGTGGCATTTGTTTTCTTTTCTTACACTGCAAGCAGATTTTCTGCTTTGTATGCCTAACGTACACCTTAACATATGTGATTTATGGTGAAGAATAAATGTCACTGCATATGGTGTCATGTCTATATGTGTTCAGTCTCTCCCAACATAAGCCAAAGAGTATGGATGCTGAATGTGCCTGTTGTGAGATGGTTTGCTACATGTCAGAACTCTCCTCACCTACATTCATTGCCACCAGTTATACATTCCAACATCTGTGTTTGAGAATATTTATTCAGAGATTTGACACCATGCATCAGGCTGTCTATTTTCTTCCTCTTCTGTCCTTTATCCCCCAATGAGACATGGGCTATCAACCAAACCACACCAAACTGCCCTATCTTTTGCTGTCTCCTGCAGCTCCCTCCTTGTTCTCCCCAAATGATTTATCCCTGCTGTAATTCTCTTCTTCATGTGTTCTGAGGTTATTTATTTCCTGCAGTATATTTCCTCTGCCCATCTTCAGTGTTCTTAAAAAGGTACTTTTAAAGCCAGCACATCAGCTGTCTCATTTCTGTGCATCTCAGCATGACTTGGACAATAGATTTGCAAGTTCCCAAAGGTTTGAGACCTCCACAAGTGACAGCAACTTATGCCGCAGCTTTGCATTCTAAACTTTCCAAAGCATGGATTGAGAGTCATAGACTATAATTGCCTTATTATCTGAAGTATTGAAAGGCCATGTCAGCGCCCTAGCCTTGATCTCCATTCTCATACTGGAGATTGTTATCTAATATGCTCCATTCTGTTTGTGAATGACTCTGCCTCTCACATTAAGTGAGAAACCCTATCTTAATGTTTTGTCTATGCACCTGTGTGTGATCCATAATTTCCCTGATCAAATTCCTAATCCCCTAGTGTCATCTATATTTATATATAGAGGGTGGTGTTTGTCAGCAGTTACACACAAGTAAGCCTAGACCACTGTTAATTAGTTAGTTAATCGACAGATCATCCTCACTGCACATCGAAACATTCAGTCCATAAGTGCTCGGATCCCCTCCTCAGTATATCCTGCAGCGTGTAGCGGCTAACAACACCAGTTCTGTGTTGATTTATTAATCTTCTTTGGCTTCCTGCATAGTGTTCTTATTTGGCCACCCCTCTTTTAAACCCCTTCTAGACCACTGTATGTATATTTACAAAAGCTGAGTATAAACTCATAGCCGTGGGGCTATCCCTTGTGCACCACAAGATAATTCTCATCCCTTCATTCTGAATGTGCTCCAGTCATTTATATTGGGAATGTATGTCAAGCTTTGCCGGCTTCGTGGCTTAGAGGTTATGACTTTTCTCCGTAATCTCGTATACTCTCGTCGGTAACGTGATGACGGTTCAAATCAGCAGTGGTTCGAATCGCATCGGTAACTTACGGGGTATGTGAGCCGGCCGCTCAGAAAGCAATGGCAAACTACTGAGCGTAATCTTGCCAAGAGATCAACATACAGCTGAAAGTAGTGTTGACAGCTAAGTCCTGTAAAGGATATGCTTAAAAAAAAAAAAATGTCAAGCTTCAGTCAATTATAAACAAGCCCAGTACACTGAACGTGACCAACAATGTCTGCTCCAGCCATTGGTTTCACATTTTTGTTCAGCGTCATATTTGAACAGCAGGCTTTAATCTGTTAATCCAAGATATTTCAGTCTGTCCTTTAGCTCAATGATCTACACTTTTAGAGTGATGTCAGGTGGGTCAGCTTGTACTAAGGAGTTACCAGAAACATCCACTGATTTCCACCCCTCCCCCCCCCCCACCCCACCCCGCTTGCTTTAAACTCAAGTGTAGTCCATACACGTGCTACTATTGTTAGTGCACTGGACTTATTTTTGCGTGTGGATTAACTTTCCCTATTACCAGTGTACCTCACCATCAGGCGAACCCACTCCGACTTCAGAAGTACTTGTAATTTCAAGGACATGAAGTAGACATTTTAGTCCAGCTGATCAGCACACCAGATGTTTAAGAACGAGCCCTATTATCTATTCAGCCATGCTGACCTCCATCTACTTATTTGTGAACATGATCTCTGTGAACACTGATGTATTTATCCTGTTTTATCAGTCCCCTAATACCTGCATCACAAAAGTCTTTGTGCTGCTGCCTTAGTCATATTTGCACCTCACTCTCAACTTCTTCATCATCAGCAACTTGTTTCCGACCAAGGTGATTTTTTTCCAGCCCAACAAATAGGTAGAAATCGCTCAGGGCTAGGTTGCAGCTGTAAGCCAGATGTTTTCACTCTATTTGAGCAATCTTCTTCCGGGCTAATCGGGCCCCATGGGGTCTGGCATTGTCATGAAGGAGTAATACCTCTGTTGTCAGTAGTTAGTTGCTTATCTACAAAACAGTCAACCCCAGCATTTTTGGCTGTTTATGATGCATGGACAAGTTTACATTCAGTAGCTTGCCATTGCTTTCTGAATTACCAGTACTCATACCATTGTATGGAAACCAACGCAAGATGGTCTCCTTCAGAATTGCCCGCAGTTGTTCCGAAGGCAGTGTGTGGGATTACGAATTGCATTTGTAACCCCTTTACCACAGAGCTGGTAGTCAGTAGACCTGGTCATATTGATTATTTTTTCCTGTTCTTTTCTAATTCCATCCCATAGCATGACTAAAACTTCACACTGTTGTCTTTCTTATGGCAATGCAATAATAGTACTCCCTTGGAATCTAGAAACACTGTAAGCATATAACCTTCCCTACTGATGGCGAAACTTTGCATTTATTGACTGCAAGAAGGAAATAACCCATGACTCGTCTCCTGTGACAATCCTATGAACTATGCAGGTTAGGGTTTTCTTTTTGCCCCCGACAGACAACATTCACACCTTACCGATGTTTCGAACCCAGGTCTCCTGAAGGAGAATCCAGCATTCTGGCCACTCTGTCAGCCGTCGTCTTGCAACAATTGGACAAATCATGTGGTAGTTTAACCATGAGAACATTCTATTCCATTCCTATTGATTCAATGCAGTTCAAATCAGTTGCAACAATGTCTATCGTTACCATTACCTGTCTGTCGGCATGATTAATGGAATGGAATAAATCGAACCGCACACATTTGATGCATTCACAATCTGCAGGGTGACACGGCCAGTATGCATCAACAATTTGTGAACGTTGTTGAGAGAATTATCCACCCAGTTGTGTACTGCTTTCCACAACAGAAACTTGCTACGGTAGCAAGTCTGAGACGAGCAACATTTCCTTCTAAATATCTTTGCGGCAAGTAGACTCTCCCTTGTCTGGAATCCACAAAGCAGACCAAATAGTGGGATATCTAAAAATTAAAAAACACACGGAGATGAGAATTAAACAGAGATTTATAATATGGGGAGGAGATGTCAACAGAGAGGATGGCATGCCGTGTTTTGGTTGACGGCTTAATGAGACAACTAAAAAAAAAAAAAATACAAACACACACTGAGATGAGAATTAAACAGAGATTTATAATATGGGGAGGAGCTGCAGGAGATATCAAAAGAGAGGTTGGCTTGCCATTTTGGTTGATGGCTTATGCCCCAATGGAGGAATAAAGGAAGGGCCAAAGAAGAAGACTAGATATTCATATGCTCACAACTAGGAACGGTAAATAGTGGCCTGGAAGGTAATGATCATGTTTCAGTTACTCAGAAACATCAGACAAATGGAACCACACAACATGAATCTCAGCTGGAATTTAACGCAAGCTGAATGAATCTTTTTAAGGAACATATTGACCACTTTTTCTTCGTATATCAAAATAAAACAACTTTTTAGAAGTATATCACGATCAAACCACATTTTATTGGCATATCAAGGTCAAACAACTTTTTGGAAATATATCAAGATAAACCACTTTTTCTTAGTATATCAAGATCAGACAACTTTAGAAGTACAGTATATCAAGATCAAACCACTTTAAGAAGTATATCAAAATAAACCACTTTTTCTTAGTATATAAACATCAGACAATTTTAGAAGTAGGCCTACGGTATATGAAGATCAAACCACTTTTTAGAAGTATATCAAAATAAACCACTTTTTATAAGTATATAAAGACGGGGTAGCGGGGTAGGGGTATCCCCTATCAAAGGAGAAGTAAGGCGCCTCCTTCCCTCCGCTAGCCTACGGGACACCCTTGGGCAAGGTGGAGTACCCGTTTAGCCCCCCGATCAGGGTTACGTGAAGCCATGGGTGCAGGTGGTGGATGAAGATGTAGAGCAGCCGACAGATAGTTGTAGGTTATGGTCTACACCTTCACGACGGTAGGCAGAGGATCTCCTTTTTTGAGGAGACAATGGCTACGGTCACTGACCAGTATGGTCACTGCTGGGAAGGAAAGCAATGGCAAACTACCTTCTTTACACATGCCAAGAAAATCATGTTGTGTTCATTGGGGGACGATGCATCAATAACATTAGATATGCAGATGATACAGTCTTGATTGCAGACAATGAACAGGACCTGCAAAATTTAGTAGATGCGGTTGTTACACATAGTGAACAACAAGGGTTAGAATTAAATTGTAAAAAGACACAGATTATGGTCGTCACTAAGAAGAACGAAATACCACAGTGTAATATACAAGTAAATGGGAATACTCTTCAACAAGTGAATAGGTACAATTACCTCGGAACAGTAATAACATCTGATGGGAGATGCCTTGAAGAGATTAGAACAAGAATCGCCATGGCAAAAGTAGCCTTTAGCAAGATGAAAAACATACTGACCAATAAAAAGATGTCAATTGAAACGAGAAAAAGAGTGTTGAGATGCTACATAGAACCTGTACTTTTATATGGATGTGAAGCTTGGACAATGAGCAGCCAGGCTGAAAAATATCTGATGGCTGTAGAAATGTGGTTTCTGAGGAAAATGCAAAGAATACCATGGACAGCCAGAAAGACCAATGAACAAGTCCTTCAAGAAACAAATGAAGATCGTAAACTGATCAGAGACATTAGACGTAGACAGTCACAATTTTTTGGGCATGTTATGAGAAGAAATGATTTGGAGAACTTGGTGACAACTGGTAAGATCGAGGGGAACAGACCAAGGGGAAGACCTAGAAACAAGTATCTGGATGGCTTGGCCTTGTGGCATGGTCGAGACAAAAACACGGAACTGATCCACGACTCTGTTGATCGAGTGAGATGGCAGAACATGACCGCCCACGCTTACCGGCATGGCACATGATGGATGGATGGAAAGACCAAACAGCAAGATAAAACCACTTTAGAAGTATGTCAAGTTAAAATCACTTTTTAGAAGTATATTAAGATCAACCAATGGTTTAGAAGTATTTCACGGTCAAACAACATGAACAAAAATATGCTTGCAAATGCAAACTGCCAAATATTCTCACGCATTAAGTGAGGCAGAAACCTAACAGGTGCGGTACATTGAGAAAACTCCATGCAGAACTGAGTGAAGTGCATAAAAAACCTTCACAAGTAAATAAATACCAAAAATAACAATCACAATATAGACTAACATCCAGACTGCTTGGTTATGCAGATGATATATTAGGGGAGAATGAACACAAGACATCGGAAATATTGACTCACTTAAAGGAAAAAGCTCAACAAATGGGGCTGGTTATCAACAAAGATAACCCCTCTGCCGTGCGTCCACCTTGACGAGGTAGAGGGGCTTGCGCGTTCCAATGACCCCAAGAGCTATGCCGACGGTAGCACAGCTACTGGTAGGGTCACCCATGTCGGACAGGTCAAGGGAGAGGGATCAGACGAAGCGACGCACAAACCTGCTGCCTTGTAGGTAGACTGGGGACAGTCAAAGGCTAGGGAAAGCATCCCGAAAAATGCTTGTTGAAATCGGATGTACTGAGCCACAGGCTTGACAAAGCAGTGCAACGTAACTTAATTCATGATGTCACAAATCAAAATTAATCGTTATGGTGCTAATCCCGTGAAGTCCCATCAGGCGGCGATAGTGCCGGGCCCCCTGCCTCGAGGGGGTCCACCCATGACTAATGGTGGTCACCTTCCCCTGTGCTGTGGAGTCAAGGCACAGAGGAGTAGGTTAAGAGCTATTGACCAAATACCCCGGACACTCAACATACTACAGTGGAATGCCGAAGGAGTTTACAAGAAGAAAGACTCCCTAACACAGCGTCTTCATAAAGATAGAATAGATGTGGCATGCATTCAAGAGACACACCTCAACGCCAATCACAAATTCTCAGTCAGGGGATATCAGGCCACACGTTTCGACCGCGAAGGACACAAAGGAGGAGTTCTAATACTTACACGAAATACAATACCTTGCAGCGAAGTATCTGTGATCTCTGACAACCAAACGGAAATTATAGGTGTTGATATAATGATAAAGGACGTGAAAATAAGAATCTACAATCTGTATAGCCCAGCAGATAAGGACCTTACACTCTCAAACATGAAAATAACTGACACAAACTGCATTATTGTCGGAGACTTTAATAGCCGTTCAGAAAGATGGGGATACCCAGATACTGACAAAAGAGGAGATGAATCGGAGGACTGGGAAATAGACTCAAATCTCCATCTACTCAACAAAGCGGATGACACACCGAGCTTCTACTCCAGAAGATGGCTTACATCTTCTACTCCAGACTTAGCTTTCTGCACAGGAGACATCCTCCACAAAATCGATCGCCATGTGCTGGACCAATTAGCAGGTAGTGACCACAGACCAATCAAGCTTGTAATGAATATGGAGTATGTTCCACAGGAGCAAAAGCCCTTGCCCCGCTGGAATTACAAACGAGCAGACTGGGACAGATTTGCCATACTAACAGACAAATATTGTGAAAACATAAATACACGATATGGCAACATAAAGCAAATGGTGGAAAGTCTAAACAGAGCGATAATACAGGCAGCCACTGAGTCCATTCCAAGAGGAGCGAGGAAAAATTACAAACCATACTGGACTGAAGAACTACAAAGTTTGGAGGACAAAGTTGAAGATGCCAGGAAGACAGCAGAGAGAGAACAAACAATTGAAGCGAACATCTCTCTCAAAGCCATCTCAGCAAAATATAAAAGAACAGTAAATCAAACAACAAGAGATTGTTGGAGGGAAAAAACAGAAAACCTGAATTTTGACAGGGATGGAAACAAACTATGGAAACTAGTGAAAGCCATGAACAATGAAGGACCTAGAAACAAACAAATAACAATTAAACAAGGAAATGCCTTGCTTACAGGAAAAAAGGCTGCAAATGCACTAATGTAACAATATGCAAATGCAAACCACATTGATATTACAACCGAACAGAAGAAAGAAATCAAAGACAAACAGACACATCATAGAAATACAGAGACAGCAGCAGAATATATGATGGCAAATCTAACAATGGAAGAAATGGAACAGGCAATGAATACCCTAAAAAAGAAGAAATCACCGGGAAAGGATGGAATCACAAATGAAATGCTAATAGGACTAGGCACCAAGGCAAAGAAGAAACTACTAGCAGTCCTAAATAACAGCTGGAAGAGAGGAATAGTCCCACAGGCATGGAAGGAAGCTATACTAATACCAGTCCCAAAAAAAGGAAAAGACCTGGAAGAACCAAATGGCTATCGACCTATCAGTCTACTTAGCTGTGTAGGAAAATTAATGGAACGCATTATCAATGGCAGGCTAACATGGCATCTGGAAGAAAACAAACTCTTAACACCACACCAAGC
Source organism: Cepaea hortensis (assembly GCA_963921405.1). Classification (NCBI taxonomy): domain Eukaryota; kingdom Metazoa; phylum Mollusca; class Gastropoda; order Stylommatophora; family Helicidae; genus Cepaea; species Cepaea hortensis. The sequence continues at coordinate 50,304,833 of OY992889.1, read as the reverse complement.
AGGATTCAGAAAGTACAGATCCACTGAAGATCAAATAACCTATATAGCTCAGGAAATAGAGGATGCCTTCCAAGAGAAAAAGCACACACTACCAGTCTGGATAGATTTAGAAAAAGCATTTGATAAAGTATGGAAGGAAGGACTGAAAGTAAAACTGCAAAAAATGCATGTTTGTGGAAAAATGTATAAATGGATCAGCCACTACCTTGAGAATAGAATTGCCAGGACAAAAGTACAAGGACAAACAAGCAAAATGATGCTGTTGGAGCAAGATGTCCCTCAAGGAGGAGTTCTTTCACCAACATTATTCCTAGCATATATAAATGACATCACAGAAAATTTTACAGCCAGAGTACACACATCCTCCTTTGCAGATGACCTAGCCATATGGACATCTGAAGAATATATTAGTACAGCTAACAGCAGAATACAGCAAGCCTTATTAGCGCTAGAGGACTGGTCAAAATCATGGCTAGTGAAGATAAGTGAGGAGAAAACAACATGCACAGTGTTCTCCCTCTCAAATAAAACTCAGCAACCTAAGTTGGTATTGAATGGAAAAATATTGCGCCATGAAGAAAATCCAAACTATCTAGGAGTCACCTTTGATCGTCGCCTGACATGGAAGACACAGGTTCAGAAAAATCGAACAAGAGCAAGGCAGAGAATGGCAATCATGAAAAAGCTTGCTGGTACAACGTGGGGAGCAGATGAGAAAGTTCTCAAGAAGTTATATACTGGACGGGTGAGGCCAGTACTGGAATATGGCATTGCAGCTTGGGCAACAACAGCTAAGTCAAACTTTAACAAAATAAGTAGAGTCCAAAACCAAGGAATGCGAATCATAACTGGAAGCCTGAAGACAACGCCTATTAATGATTTAGAAAAGATCACTTGTTTACAACCAATGCAGGACAGAAGAGATAGCAGAGCCCAGCAACAAGCAGAAAAATTTAGAAGATTGACAGACCACCCTATGTATAACAGGTTTAATGGTTTTGGAAAAGGAAGACTGAAGCGTAGCACCTTTGTAGAAACTGCAAAACGAAAGATTAGGGCAGATCTCATACTTAACATATCAACAGTCAAGCCCATTTACAATGCAGACAACTTCCCAGCTTGGAGACAGCAGCAACTGCCTGAGATGATAGAAAACATTCCTGGTATTGAGAAAAAGAACACTCAGAATGAAACGGAAAGAAGAAAAATAACCCTCAACTACATAAAAGAACATTACCCAAGCAGCAATTGGATCCATGCATATACAGATGGATCAGCCAAAGATTCAATTAAAAATGGAGGAGGAGGAATTCTCCTTAATTTAAAAAATGGAGTGAAAAAAACACAATCAGTGGCAACTGGAAAATTTTCAAGTAACTTCAAAGCGGAGGTAGAGGTTTTGAAAACTGCAGCAGAAATGCTCTTGATGGAGGAAAATAAAGAGAAGCAAATAGCTATCTTCACAGATGCAAAGTCAGCTGTCTCAATACTGAAGAGCAAAAACAGCACAGAAATAGCTGACCTAAGAGCAGCACTCCATGGTCTATGTCAGAAATCCAAAAAAGTTGTAATACAGTGGATCCCATCACATTGCAGAATACCTGGAAATGAAGAGGCAGACAGACTAGCAAAAGAGGGTGGACGATTACCACAGCCTGACACAGACATAACCTATAATGAGGCAAAAAGGTTTATAAAAAGCACTTATAGAACCAAATGGGAATCAGAGCATCCAGGCCACCAGAAGGATGATGCATATTACAAACTCGACCGAAGAGAACAAGTAGAAATCTTCAGACTCCGCACAGGACATAACAGGCTGAAACACCACTTGTTCAATAAACTAAAGATAGGAGATACCGATGAATGTAATTGTGGAACTGGTAAAATGACAGCTAAACATTTGCTGCAGGAGTGCCCAATATATGCAGAACAGAGAAAGATATTTTGGCCCACGCCTGCTTCATTTGAGGACAAGCTCTATGGAGATATCAACAAGCTCAAGTTGACTACAACTTACTTTAACTACATTCAGGTTATCGTCTAAAGGTGCATGAAGATGTATTTAGACTGCCACACTTCATACCACAGGTATGTCGGTTACAAAAGCGTCCCAGAGGCATGAAATGGAATATTGCTTGGATAGCACATCCATTTCGTGGAAAGTCCGAATCAAAAGCTTACTATGTGGGCTTCGTAAATAGTGGAAAAAGTGTCCTAGTGACACGAAATGGAATATTGCTTGGATAGCAAATCCATTACGTGAAAAGTCCGAATCGAAAGCTCACTGTGTGGGCTTCATAAAAGGTGGAAAAAGTGTCCTAGTGGCACGAAATGAAATATTGCTTGGATAGCAAATCCATTGTGTGGAAAGTCTTAATCGAAAGCTCACTGTGTGGATGTCAGCTGCAGACTGCATTCTTCTGGTTTCCGGAGGAACATCCTATGGTGAACGGAAGGCCCAATATACGGAAGTGAGGCTAAGCAGCCATGTGCAGGACGTGACGATTCCTTGGGTGAGCCCAGTACCAGAGCGCTATGTGATGGCTCTGCAAGTATGGAAGCCTCATTGGATGGCGGGGAATGCCCATGGTCTGCCCCTGCCTTCCCTTGAGGGCTGACCAGGATGTCTTTGGCTGTTCTATATGGGCCAGCTAGGATGGGGGATAACACCACAACAGTGAGATTCAAACGTCCTAAGAAACCCCCGGGAAGGTTAACCCGGTCAACAAATGCCCGCAGAAGTCGGATGTGTCGGCCTAACGGCGCAAGAACGCAGCTCTGCTGTAAACAGGCACAACGCAGTCACATCCGAAAAAAAATCCGGATGAACGAAGAAGAAGAAGAAGAACCAAGATAAAACAGAATATATGGTAATTTCAAGAGAAGGAATGGCTAAAAACTCTGGCCACATACAGATAGATAATACGACCATTAAAAGAACGGAAACATACAAATACCTGGGTACAATCTTCAACTGCTCCAACATAATAGGGGAAGAAATACAAGCTAGAATCAACTCTGCAAATAAGTTATACTATGCACTACAACATCTACTAAAACCAAATGTGCTATCTCGTCACCAAGATCACAATATACAAAACACTGATCAGACCAGTTGTGCTGTATGGCTCTGAAACCTGGAGTACAACTAAAGGAGACGAAAACTTGTTACAAACTTTTGAGAACAAAGTTTTAAGACGCATCTTTGGACCCATTAGGGATACACAAAGTGGAGAGTGGAAAAGAAGAAGCAACAAAGACATTTATTATCTGTTTAAGTCCCCGCTAATCACTGGTATCATGAAGGCTAATAGACTACAATGGCTGGGGCATATAGAAAGAATGGAAGATAATAGGGAAACAAAACTCGCTTACACTCAGGAAATAAATGACCGTAGACCCCGAGGTAGACCAAGAAGGCGGTGGAGGGATAATATACATACAGACCTACAAGCACTTGGAATCAGCAACTGGCAAGAGAAGGTCCACGAGAGAGACGAATGGAGACGGCTTGTATCTGCAGCAAAGAACCTCAATGGCTCGGAATGCTGAAGAAGAAGAAGAAGAAGAAGAAGAAGAAGAAGAAGAAGAAGAAGAAGAAGAAGAAGAAGAAGAAGAAGAAGAAGTGGTCCATAGAATTTATCAGAAACTTAACTAAAAGAAAGTAGGTTTAAACAAACTTCGTGTGGCGGGAACTTCACAGAACGTAGCTCTTATTGCGGACTACCGAACAGATTCTCGATCCTTTGCCAGTTCCTCTGCCTCATACAACGTCATGACATGCCAAGTGTGCATACAATGTCCTCCCGTGTCTATCTTCGTGCTGGTCGAGCCCTGGCTCTCCTTCCAGGAACCACACCTTCCATCAATGTTCTTTCGATGACAATGTGGCATTTAATATGGCCGAAGTATTTCAGTTTCCCAGACACTTTATTGTTTATGCGCTAACTTTGTATTGCAGGACAGTCGAGGAAAATGGCAAACGCCTCACTGGAAAGACTACAATATTCAGTAAACGTCCTAGCAGACTTCTACAATGGAGACAGTTATATAATACCTAATATTAAAAGAAACATTGAAGCCTAAGAATCCAGTCCTCTACATGCAGCATGATTCACAATGGGAGAATTTAACACTACCATAAACAAAATAATTAAGAGCAGGAAAACATCAGAAAATACTGGTATGGTTTCCACTGCTCGCTTTCGCTGATAAAGTATGGAAAGCTGGGACTCCTACTCAACAATACAGCTGAATGGAAAATGTACAACTGATTCAGAGCCTTCCTTGAGTAACGTGAAGCAAGAGTGAAACTTGATGGATCAAGTCATCGCACCACTCTCTAAGGCAGTGGTTCTCAACCGGTGGGGAATTTCTCTCCCCGCCCCCAGGGGGGAATTTTAGGGTTTCCAGGAGGGATTTAAGATTATTTCAAGATAGCATTAATACAAGAACCAGTTACTTGATACTGTTTTTCCCTCTAAATTGTGCGGTTCTGTACTTCTCGTCCTAATGAAATTTGTTTTATAACGTAAGTAGACCCGCAAATCACGTTTTATGTAGAAGTCTAGACTTGTTCTAGTGTGTGTTATTAAATTTAGCTTCCATTTTTATGTATATTGTGTAAGGGTGGGGGGAATTTATAGAGAGGGAATTCGAAAGGGGGAGGGGGGATGACATTCTGAACATATGGTAAAGGGGGGCATGGGCCAAAAAAGGTTGAGAACCACTGCTCTAAGGCATACCGCAAGGAGGAGTTAATATCCTCCACTCTTTCTATTTCTCAATATAGATGAATATATGAGAAACTGGCTGAGAATATATCCCGCTGTTTACCTTGCCTCCTGGAGTGCCCCACAAGACCCGGTTATGGTACAAAAAGAATGCAAACACTATCTTACACTGTTGGCAGCTGAGTTGAGACAGTAACACTGCAAATCCAGTGATACTGGCGCTTAATTATCAGCGAGAGTAATATTTTTAATAATGCTTCTGTCCAGGCTTGCGGGGCTCGTAGATGTTACTATAGTGCTTGGGCTAACCAGCAGGTCCAAGACAGCCAGTACTTCTAACGGCCACAGAATACAATTCCTGCTGTTTTATACTCTTGATTGCCAGTACTTCTAATGGCCATAAATTAAAATTCCTGCTGTTTTATACTTTTGACTGCCAGTACTTCTAATGGCCAAAAAAATATAATTCCTGCTGTTTATTGCCAGTATCTCTAATCGTTGTTGTAAACTATTTAAACTACTAAACAATTACTAAACATGATGCAAATACATAACTCAATGACTGCCATGAACAGGATTTACAAAGTTCGTGCAGTTATAATTAATCTTAAAACTGATAACGTCAGAAGAATGCAAGTATTCTGGCAGGGTCTAGCCCAGCCACTTTTTCCAAGAACCGTACCTTCCATTATTGTTTTTTTTCTAAGCCATTTAGCATTTAATATGGCCCAAGTATTTCAGTTACTGACACATGATGCTGTTTTATGGGCCAGTTTTCTTCCATGTTCACATCCTGTTGAATGTGACGATTTTTCTTCTTCTTGGCCCACAGTATTCTAAAAATATATCTGTAACAATTAGGGTCCAAAGGCGAGTTTTTCTGAATTTATTTAATCAGAGTAGCAATCATGACATCCCTCCTAAAATCAGGGAAAGATAATTCCATTGCCTCTAGCTACAGACCAATTAGCCTCACCAGCTGTCTCTGCAAAACACTGGAGCGCATCATCAATCACAGACTGCAGTGGTACATTGAAAGCCGAGCCATTGGGGTATTTATACAAGGTTGGGTGCTCACCCCAACTCCTCCCCTGGCTACATAACAGCAACATTTGGAACCCGATAGTTAACTTGACTATAGTCCATTTACTTTTGTCTGCCCCAATATAAAATTCCATATCTCAGTAACCAGCTGAGAGAAAATGATGAGATTTAGCATGTAACCTTATCATGGTGTCCACACAACAACAAAAATTCTGTTCTGGAGATTGTACAGTAGATTTCAAAGTTTGTTTATATGCGGTATATAATTTACGGGACAGAGATACAGTACACTTCTTCTTCTTCTTCTTCTGCGTTCATCCGGAGTTTTTTTTTTCTTTTTCGGACGTGATTGCGTTGTGCCTGTTTACAGCAGAGCTGCGTTCTTGCGCCGTTAGGCCGACACATCCGATTTCTGCGGGCATTTGTTGACCGGGTTAACCTTCCCGGATGAAGTACACAATATTAGAAGTATTACATCTTCACGAGGAAACGTGAGCGTTCAATGGTAAATTTTCACGTTTTTCACGGGATTGGCCTTACGAAAAGAGCCTTGAGAAGTGAAACGGGGAGTACTCAGTGGTGTCGCAGTATCTTCAGAGGTGTGTCATTAATGTGGGTCCTTTCATATAAGGCTTCACGTTTAGAAAGTACAAGGGAGGTAGAAATATCATTTGCGAGCAACCGCATTTAGGAGCCACGAGAAGCAGATACCTACGTGAAATAAGGGAAATGCGCAAATAAAATTATGACATAGTGTATTTGGATGAAACCTGGATCAATGCGCACCACACAAGTGAAAAGGAATGGCAATCAGTGGACAGCGTTTCGTCATAGTCCATGCTGGTAGTACTCAAAATAATTTACTACAGAATGCTGGACTCGTGTTCGAATCAAAGCATACAGACAATAGGGATTATCATAATGAGATGAATGGCAATGTATTTAGCGATTGGCTCGAGAATACAGTGCTTCTATCCCTAGCTAGACCATCTTGTCTAATTATGGACAATGCATCATATCACAATGTAGTTTCCCAAGAAGACAAAATACCTACGGCATTGATGCATGACAAGGCAGACGTGGTTGCAGCCTTGTGGGAGCACGTGTACACCTCGGAGGAGCAAATGGATCACCATAGTCTGGCAAGAATGAGGCAGCGAGGAGTGACGAGGGGATCTGGCCGAGGCTCGATGCTCAGAGGAAAGGCGAGACGGACATTAAATAAGGTTGCTACTGGAATTATTGGTGTTGGAACTCTTCGCTGGCTGCTGAGAATGGGGACGGAGCGCTTATGGGAATGACCCGAATGCTGTGATGTCGGTTTCTAAATCAATCAATTAATCAATCTATTTAAATTGTCCGACGTCAAGATACTAACTCAGACCGCGCTATTAAAAATTGATAAAAGTTGCTGAAAAAAATGTGAGGACAATACAATGTGTTTAAAGAGGAAGATGACTATTGGAGAAAGGATGGATTGAATTTTATGCAACCGATAACAGTCATCAACCTACTGGAATCGTCCGACACCGATTAAGGTCTGGGCAGATCGCAGACATTAATCCACATGCACACCTACTGGGATATTTTGCTCCACATATTCAGAAGAATTGCAGGCCCTAAACATTATAGCATCGGCATAAACAATACAACTTGTTAATGGCAACAGTTTGTATTCCACAGTGATGAATTTTCAATCCGTAAGCCCTCAACGGTGACAAACAACTGACATTGAAAAACAAAAGCTCTAGACGCACTGAATACCAACCGAAAGGTAATATTGCGGTGGGAACTGACATATTGTGGCATAACAAGAAACGTGAGAAGGAACACGTTGTCAAATGAAGGGACAACATACGAACATACGAATCATTCTATAAACTTCAATGAAAAGAGGACCAACATCTTGACCGTTAAGAAGGAAGCCCACTACAGAGACATTCACAGCTATATTCGTCGTGCAAAACAGGTAATCATATTCCATCTTAGCAGAGTAGACATTGCACCCACTCCCATACGAATTTGAATACGCCTTGTGTTTGTCATCCGAACTGGCGGGGGCATTGGCATTACTGTAAAACAAGTTTGTTAGCGAGAAATCACTAGTTTTCCCACCAGTACATCAAAGAAATGTCGCCGCTTTCCAGGATTTAAGTTGCTTTTGTACCTATCAAAGACATATTCCTTGGGTGGGGGTATATATATATATATATATATATATAGGCTAGGCACCATAGGCAAGGGGAAACCACCACCTTATATTCCCAATATTTTATGAATATCCACATTTTACAATCAGTGATCCAGAACACTGCAAGGTGTGGAATGCGCCTGGCCCTGCAGCCAGCAGGGTTAGGATCGGCTAGCCTCTCCCAGTAGGGGTGAAGAGCGAAAATTAGTAGCCTGCCGATGACCCGCAGACTACACAAGTCAACCCTCACCTCCGCGTGGTGCAGACCGGGCAACCATGACCGCGAGGTCATGGGCTAACGGGGCCATGGCTCGCCATAGGAGATGGACTCCCTGTGGTCAGATTTGTGTCCTAAACCTGCGACTGGCCTAGCAAGCCGGCAGGGGATCTTCATACTGCTCGTAGAAAAACTAAGAAGTGCAAAATTCTTGAAAAAAGATTACGAACTACTTTAGAACCCCAGCTAAGCGAAACACAACTTGGATTTAGGAAAAACAAAGGATGCACAGATGCAATTTTTGCTCTTAGACAAATTATAGAAAAATCAATTGAATTCAACGAAACACTCTACTTAGCTTTTGTCGACCAAGAAAAGGCATTCGATAGAGTAGATAGAAACAAGTTGTGGCAAATCCTTAAACAATATGGAGTGAGTACACATTTATCAAACCTATGTAAAAGTTTATACAACAACAGTGAATGCATAGTGAGAGCAACTGGAGGACACTCAGAACCCTTCACCATAAGATCCGGAGTAGGATAAGATTGTATCATTTCCCCTCTCTTGTTCATAACATATATAGACAACATATGTAAAGAAACCAGCCAAGCAGAGATAGCAAGAATACCACATGACGAGAACACAGAAGAAGAACCAACTGCAAATCTAACCATTAGAGAACTCCTTTTTGCGGACGACCAAGCACTAATAGCAAAATCAGAAGCTGAATTACAAGACCACATGAATAGTCTAAACGAAATGTGTAGAGAACATAACATGAAAATTAGCACAAGCAAAACAGAGGTAATGACTATAACTAAAGAAGAACAAACAACAACAATTCACCTAAACGAACATCCCTTGAAACAAGTGAAGAGCTTCAAGTACCTAGGAAGTATAATATCATCAAATGGCAGATCAGAAGACGAGATCGAAAATAGGTGCAATAAGGCAAATCAACTCATTGGACAAATGGCACCAATACTAAAGAACAAACATGTATCAATAACTACTAAGAAAGCACTTTACAACACAATCTTCCTGCCAACTCTATGCTACCAATGCCAAACCTGGACAATGACAGAAAAAGAGAAAAGAAAAATCACAACAACAGAAATAAGGTTCCTGAGAAGAATACTCAACGTATCAAGAAGAGATAAGATCAGAAATGAAGAAATCAGGACTAAAGTGGGGGTTAAAGCAGCACTAGATTTTATCAGAAAACAGCAAGTCAAATGGTTTGGCCATGCAAGTAGGTTACCAGTCAACAGCATACCACAGCAAGCAATGATGTACAGACCAGATGGAAACAGAGGAAGAGGCCGACCACGTAAACGTTGGACGGAGGGAATAGCAGAGTCCATGGGAATATCGATATATGAAGCCCATAATCGGGCACTCTCACGAAGTTTATACTTCACCTCGACACCGCAAGGTACAAGAGGAACATGATGAGATGAGATCCAGAACACCGAAGGCTGAAACATGAACGCCTATGCCAGCTGGCAGGGCACTTGATGCTGGTGACATATGCTTAATGCGCCTTTAGGCGTGTAAAAGGTTCCTTTCCTTTACTTTTCTGGACGAACCGACCGAAATATTTTGATGTAAACACTGAAAACTGTCTATGGTTAAAGGAAATTCTGCAGCAGACAAATGTTGTTACCTCTCCTAAGTATGTAGAAATTTCGCGAAGTTTTATACTAATACGGTGGTTCTCAACCGGTGAGGAATTCCGGGGAATTTCAGGGTTTCGGGGGTGGGGGGGGGGGGGGGGGGAATTAAGATTATTTCTAGATTGCGTTAATACAAGAACCGATTACTTGATATTGTTTTTCCCTTCATACTTTACGGTTCTGTACGTATCACCCTTCTGAAATTCATTTTATAACGTAAGTAGATCTGCAAATCACGTTTTGTGTAGATGTCTAGACTTGTTTTAGTATGTGCTATTAAATTTAGCTTCAATTATTACATATACTGTGTAGGGGCAGGGGGAAATTTTTAGGGAGGAAATACGAAAGGGGGGAATGACGTTCTAAAAATATGGTGGGGGGGGGGGGAATGACGTCCTAAATATATGGTGAAGGGGGCACGGGCCAAAAATGGTTGAGAACCACTGTACTAATACTTCCGTTTATTACTGTTCCACAATTTATATGTCAAGCATGTGTGTCTGATTGGAAACCTAACAACAAACTCAAACTAGAATTCAAACACTAATAATTAAAATTCATCATATAGAGTCAATTTCTTTCTCGGTTCTGAAATATTAATATAATATATCATACACGTACCGATCCGTGATCGCTGAAAATGGCAGACGTCGACTTAAGTGAAGCAGAGAAAACGTTTATTCTGCATGGCATTCAGGTATGAAAATTGAAATTAAATATATTATAAATTTGTGTACATATTAATATTATATACAGAGAATATTTTAAAATGGCGTTTCTACTTATGAAATTATAACAGTTGGATACAGCTTGACAAGACGAATCCAACGGTATATCAACGAAGAGCGTACGTTAATTCTAAGCGGAGTTAATGAAGTTATGAATAATTTTTGTGTCATTATCTATGACCGGGAAGTTGAGGTAATAAGCAATGGAGGAGATTTTATCGCGGCTTAATAAATTGGAAGCTGAGAAATTCTGCCTTCTATTATTGTGGCGTGTTTAATTTTAAACGGACAACATAGACCCATATATCATTGCGTCCGGGGTGGCGTGACCTAATTAACAATTAAAAATGGCCGCCACTTTATTATTCATTAAAAGTATGTCGCATTGCAGGCTAACACACCTGGTAACATGTAGCGAGTTCCATCGTGCCACGACCGGAAATGAAAACAAATCATATACGGAATCATAACGCCATGATTCACCGTGTCTCACTGTCTCCCAGTTCGCTCTAGTTCAGACCATGCATTCTTTCGACGTCATTCATTCATTCAAATCTCATGTGACAAGAACACACGTCATCCGGGGTTTTCCAGGAAAGGTATGCCTAATATTCCGTGCACAGCGATTGGTTGAAATCATCATGACCTTTTATATAAATAAGAATATATTTCATACTGACCGTAATTAATTATTTTTTGGCACTTAAATTAGAACTACCTCAATTATATATGCATTTTTGAATTCTACATAATATTTTAAATATATCTGGAAAGTTTCATCGCTGTAATCGCTGAACATGTGTATGAAAACAACATTTTCTGCGAAGATGTGTTTTCATATTGATTGGATGGGCATGTGCACTTTGTAACACTATTCTGGCGCTTAAATTAGAACTACCTCAATGCTTGCTTGCTTGTGTTTGTTGGCTTGAGCTCCAACGCGAAGTCCTGCATGTCAGATGAAGGCATCCTGTTGTCCAACATCAGTGTGATGTCATACAGGACCTAAGGTTTGCGTGAGTATCCGTTGTCCCATGTCTGGCTTATTGGTGTGCAGACTGGTGGTTCCTCGCCGTGCAGGCAGACACTCTCCGACTTCGGAGGAACTACCTCAATTATATATGTAGTCTTGAATTCTGCATACAATTTTAGATTTATCTGGAAAGTTTCATCGCTGTAATTGCTGAGCATGTGTATGAAAACAACATTTTCGGCAAAGCATGTCTTTGTGAATGGAGAAATGCGTGGCATGCGCTATGGCGACTGCGCATGCGCGAATCGATCGAAGTGGCATGTTACGCTTTCACTTTTCAACACCCAAAACGTGCAATTTGACCTACTAAAGTTAAAGAGAACACAAGTTTAAAGATTATTAATAATTTATTTGTATACTTGTACTATCTTTTAATTATTTAACATGACGGAACATATTTTTGAAGTCAGTTTTCATAATCCGTCTATGACCCGTGTTGGTTGAGACCCAACCTCACGCGCGGAGAAAAATGAAAACGGCAAGCTGAACAGTAAATAATTGTTTTTTGGAGCTTTCAATAGAAATCCATCAATTGTAGATGGTTTTTCGAATTCTGCATCAGATTTTTCAGAAATTTGGAAAGCTTAATCGCTAACTTGCTTTAATTGTGGTTGAAAAACAGGCGAAAATGTGTTACGATCATGAAACCCAAAACGGCGGCTTGTCTATATAAAAATCTTTGTGGAGAATTTATTGTGTTCTCGCTAGCGGAGTCATAAGCAGTTCACCTGTCACGCGAAAGGCTCGGGAGACCGGGGTTCTCTTCCCGGCTCGGCATATGTTTTTTGTTTTTTTTCCCACAAAATTATTAGGTGATATAATAGAAACTATTAAACATTACGAACTAAAATATTATATAGAACTAAGAAACTGGAAGTTTGTGAATAAAGTGCGCTCTATGGATCTGTGCAAGCTGCCGACTGCCGGGGAGCGTACCACAGAGGCAGTGGAATAATCGCGCCGTATCGGAATCGATGGATCCAATAGATGTCTTTGTTTAATATGAATTTTAATTGCTGTATAAAATATTGCCGCTGAATCAGCATAGTTTCATCGCTAAACTTGCTCGAATTGTGGTTGAAAAACAGATTTTCTGCGAAGATGTGACTTTGTGAATTGGAAACAGACGGGCGACGCATATCGATTCCGCTAGCACAAAACGTGCGATTTGACCTACTAAAGTTAAATAGAACACAAGTTTAAAGATTATTAATAATTTATTTGTATACTTGTACTATTTTGTAGTCATTTTAACATGACGGAACATATTTTTGAAGTCAGTTTTCATATGACCGTTTGAAACAATCTCGCATGCATAGACGCGCAGACACCAGCGGGTGTCACTGGTGGAGGAAAGGGACACATTGGAGAGCTCCACTTACGGGTGAATAGTATGAAAAATCGCAGCTCGTCTCACCTTCACAAAGATGTGAATATCTTCACTTAGAAGTGACATACAGGCATCATTGAGGTACCATTAGATTTTGAATTTCAAGGCCTGTCTACTGTGGCAGTCTCATTTGTAAATACTCAAAATTAAATTGATGATAGGGCTCGCTATAACATGTCTATTTTATTATGCGTTTTGGTAACAGGAAAGTAAAGGTCACATTTCTCTTTTGATAGAATGTTGAGAGGTTCGACTTCATTGCACCGGGTGTTACCCCATATGGCTCAGTCTCTTTACGCAGGACAACCTGCCGAAAGCATCACAAAAAGCACGAGTCTCTCAATGTCTCCGAGAAAAATGTACTTGACTTTTAAGACTTTGGGATAGGATGTGCTGTGACCTAATTAAGTTAAAAATAGCTGCCCATTTATATTAATTAAATGTCACATGAAATGTGTGTCGTTAGTGAAAGAACAATTCATGAAAATGTACTCATATTGTCATAATGTACCAACTGCATACATTAAGCAGAAGTTAATTAATTATTAAAATATTAAATAATAAAAAATAAAAATATTAATTAAATAGTCACTAAAATTGATTTCTACGTCTGCTCTATAATTACACTGTTCTGTATCTAAAAGTGAGCAATTAATAATTAAATACTAACATTTAAAAAAAAAACAATAACTTATTTCACAGTATTTTATTTAAATCTAAATAATTATGTACTGGTGCTCTGCTAAGAAAAAAAAGTACTCCTTACAGGTTTACAACAGACAGGTCTGAAAACTGGCTTTCAAAATTATTTTCAGTCATGTCAAAGGGTGACAAATTATACAAGTACACAGATAAATTACTGCTACAAATGAAACTTGTATTATGTTTAATTTTAGTAGTTAAATTGTCAGTTCTAATTATAAAATAAAAAGGAGTCCGCTCTTCTATACTACACAAGGCTAACGGCATGGGTCCACCATTTTGAATTTTGCGATATCTCATTGTTATGCTAAAAATTACTATCAATTAAACTTCTATTTTGTTTAATTTGAGTAATTAAACTGACGGTTCAAATTATAAAATAAACAAAGGATCGGCTGTAATAAGTACTATAGCGTTGGTGTCGCCATAGATAGAATTTTGCGAAATGGATGCGTTATTTCAATTTCATTCTCAATCTGACTGGCTATGCTGCACTAATCTTAGACTATACACTATACTGGCTATACTAAAAAAAAAATTTCCTAACAAAGGCCGAAGCGGGCAATGTTGACACTCTTCACATATATGAGAAATTGAAGGGAGAATACAAAAATGCAATAAAAAGTCTACTTTTATTTACGGTACGTGAGTTATAAGAAAAATTAGCTTACCGAGCATCAACTGTTGAAATTAACTCAACAGAGAAATAATGTCTGGTTAGAAAGTTTTGCAGTCTTAGCAGACAGACCACTTATGCAAATTTTAGAGTGGTTTCCCATGAAGTTTAACCGGTTATTTCCGAATACATCTAATCAGAAACAAACATGGGTAACCCCAGGCATAAACCAGGTGTCGCAAGAAACTTTATGCTAATTAGGGTCACGCTCCCCCCCCCCCTCCCCCCCCCCCCCTCCAACCCATGTTAGGATATGCCAACCTTTGACATTCCTATTATTACCAAGCACACATTAAAAAGTCGCTTAAAAGTCACCAGGGCCGACTTCATTGCATCGGGTTTTTATCCCATCCATATGGCTCAGTCTCTTTCCGCAGCATGGAAAGCGTCGCACAAAGCACAAACTCCATAGCTCCAGCAACGACCCCCAGGAGTCTCCAAAAATTGCATTTGTTAACTGAAGGGTGTGGCCCAGAATCGAACCCAAAACCTTCTGAGCCCGAGTCAGATGGCTTGACCACTTTGGCACAGAAACTCAAGCATACATAATAATTGGTTTGCATACGTGAAGGCTGAGATCATATCTATATCTATAAAACAGAATGTATGTGTGTGGGTTTGTGGTTGGGGATGTATTGGATGCGTTCGATAACGGTCCATCCGATTGAGATGAAAATTTCTACATGTCTTCCTTTCATTCCTGTGCAACCAAACTGTCATAGTTTTTTTTAGTGTAGCATCATCTATTTACTTATTAACATTTAATAATTAAATTACATGACTTAACATAAGACAAAATATATAAAGGGACATAACTTTTAGTAGCATTGCTATATCTTAGGTTAAGTCCCCTGGCTGTAGATAGGTCGGTCGGATAGATAGACAGACAGCCGGGCCAGGTCGTCAGACAGACAGACAGTCGGGAATGGAAACTTATATGACTACTTATATGAATTAAATGAGATGCACCCCATCAGGGGCTGGGCGAAGCCGGGCCTGGTCAGACAGACAGATAGACAGACAGACAGATAGTCGGGAACGGGAGCTTATATTACTACTTATATGAATTGAATGAGATGCTCTCCACCAGGGCCTGGGCGAAGCCGGGCTGGGTCAGCTAGTAATTAATAATCATATCATATATTGAGTTCATTCCACATTGCTTTAGATAGACGAGAAAATGATTACAAACTAGCTGTGATACATGCGTATACTTAGTAACAGGTGGTAGTGGTAGGCATAATTTGAATTTGATGATTGTAAAACTGTTGAGTAATTAGGTATTGAAGTAAAATGTTCATTATTAGTAATATTATTTGTTTTAGAAATATGGTTATAAGGATGAGGAACTTGGATAGTTTAAAAAAATCTAATCTCAACATGTGCACTTTTAAAGGATAACATTTCTCTTGGTATTTTCAAAGAGTATAAATAAACATTTGATAAAACCAAGAACATGAAATCAAACAGTACCTCATTCTACACTATGCCGATTATATGTGAAGATGTGCATTTTTTGGTATGAATTGAGTTCTCTGCACACATTACAAAAAAGAGGAATAAGCGCTGTGTCAGCTAATTGACTTGTGTCGGAAGCCCCATTAGTATAATGCATGATTCACTGGTCTGGGCATTGCACCATGCCAGATTTACTGCCTTGTGCTCTCGTAATTGTTTACAATATTACTGTAATGACTTGTCTTCTGTTAATTACCTACCAGTTTGGTGAAAACATATTGATCTATTAATTACTTACCAGTTTGATGAAAACTTACTGAAATATATAAGTATATATCATGAAACTGATTAGAGAAATTAGACAGTCACAATTGTTTGGACATGTTATGTTATGAGAAGAAATCAGTTGGAGAACTTGGTGACAACTGGCAAGATTGGGGGGAAAAGAACAAGGGGAAGGCAGAGAAGCCTGGATGGCTTGGTTGAGACAAGACAACAGAAATGATCCACGACTGGTGATGGCAAAACATGATCGCCCACATGGCATGGCACATGATGATGATTATGATAATGAATTATGTTATAAGAGTAAGATACAATTGGATAACACAGGTTATGAAGAGAGCATGGGAAAACATGGACTTTGGCTAATGAATGATATTATGATGACGATGGAAAATTATTCATCAGTGTTTGTGCAGTTAGGTGAGTATGCTATGTTCTAGGATGAAGTGTGTTTCCATGCAACAGAATTAATAAAGCATTATATGGGTTCACCATACCACAAAACAAAATAAAATTGATCATACTTGTATTAACAAGAAAGCAGATCATATATACTTTCATGATTTACTTGATTTTGAAAAACATTTTTACAGGACAATTTTCGTGAAGATGGCCGGGGATGTGAAGATTTCCGTCACCTGGAAGTAGAGACTGGTCTTATATCAAACACTAATGGATCCGCTCGTGTGAGACTGGTAGGTGAAATCATATTACTTCAACTTGTCTGTATGGTGACACATGATAGTTTAGTGAGTTGCTTGTTGCGTCAAGATGTTAGCGCTTTTAGCCTCAAGTTGTTGGCTCATTTAGCCAATTCATGGTCATTTCTTTCTCTAGCATTATCATAGAGATACAGGTTTTTTTGGGTCTCTTTTCTGACATTTCACAAACTTGATAAATAGTTGCACTGTTATTCTCAAGTGTACAGTTTTCTTTCTAGCTCATTCATGACACCTCATGCTTCATGGCCGGCCCTTGAGGGAATGCATGTATCAACCCAGCTATACTTGGGAGGCATTGCCGAGAGGTTACAGTGTCAAGGCTCAAAAGGCTCTAAGTTCAACATCATCATAGGGCTGGGAAAGAGTAGGCTGTAAGGTCACTGTACTGGCACAGTTATTAGGAGAAAATATCCATGGGTAAATAGAGCCAATTACCTTTGATGAAATCTGCACCAGAGGGCTGGGAATTTTTCCAAGAACCATTGCTATCTTATTTGTATATCCCACATCCCCGTGATCTCATGGGTCCTGAGATCAGATACCTAACCTTCTCAGATAAGGGTGAAAAACAGGAGGTCCCATGTACAAGTTGTGCACATGAACAATTATACAGCAGATGGGAATCCCTGGAAAAAAACAGAGTAGGCTTTAAGGCCACTGCCCTGAGACAGTTATTAGGGAAAATCATACCCATGGGTAAATAAAACCTGGTATCTTTGATGGAAGCAAATCTTATACAGAAGCATGTAAAAGTCGGACACATTGACTTTTGTTGAGGTGCATAAATAGGTGTGATGCACTTCCCTGAAAAGAGGAACAAAGAAGAACAAAAAAATGTTCAAAGATTTTTTAGGAGATAAACTAGCTAGGATTGGAGCTGATCATCTACCTGCTAATGCCACAACCTAGTTTATGTGAATGCCTGTCACTTTACATCATGCAGCTGCAACTGCTGGGGTAGAAAAATCCAGATGCCTGAAAATTTATAACTGGCTCCTGAGTTTCAATAATTTTCTTAGTCTGTATTTGCACTCACACAAAAAACATGCTGGCTTCTATGAAAAAGGACCTGGCTCCTTAATTATAGTTAGTTCTTTCTACCTCTGCCTTTAGACTTTTTTCCTTTCTTCTCCATTAATCTGGAGGGTTTCTTGGACACCTTCATCACACTCTCTGCCCACTATATAACACTTAGTTCCATAAGTGTTTTTTGCTTGCATTGGTCTTTCCTGGCCATCTCTAAATGTCCTCAGCACATTAACAAATTAATCCCTTGTTTTTCTTATGGCTGCTCTATTAATTATACTATTGGACAACCCAAATGATTTTGATGGCATAACAGAAATGGTAAAGATAAATAGTTAACTACCTTGATTGCTTGGCCACATGGAATATTCAAAACAAGAATACAAACCTGATCTACCTCTGAGTTCGCCTGATGGGGAGGGACACTGTTAATAGTGAAAGCTAATCCACACAGAAAATTCAGTCCAGCACTATTAGAAGTAATGTGTATGGACTACGCTTGTGTTCAAAGTGAGCAAGCGCCCAAAAAAAAAAAGACCTGATCTGAGACTAGTGTTCGTGTGAAGTAGCGAACCATGACGACCCAAGCTTATCAGCATGGCACATGATGATGGTGAGTTGATCTTGACAATGGACTGTACCATTAGAGAGTGTTTTATGGCACTTGTTATGAGGTCTTTGTATGGTCCTCTCATATAGTCTGGTGATTTATTTTGCACACTGACATTTGAGATATGATATTTATATGTTTGGAATAACATACGCATCCATCAGAAGAAGACAGTCCCCCATTCTTTGGGCATGCCACGGGAATGAGAAAGCTGAAATATGTCACCACAGTGGATAAGTTGGAGCGGAAGAGAAATGGGGGGAGATGAAAAGAGAACATGCTGGACAGTTTGACATCATGGCATGGAGGAACATAGGTATAAAAAATTATTAGCAGCACAAGAGACAGAAGGCTGAGGAGAGACATGATCACCAATGCCACTCAGCGTTGACCACCACTTCCTGAGGTATTGGTGCATGATAAGGTGGATGTGGTTGTGGCCATTTGGAATCATGTGTATAGTGCAGGACAGACAGATTATCACGGCTTGGAGAGAACAGTGTTACAGGGTCTGGCCGACACTCACAACTTCAAGGAAAGGTCAGACAGACACATTATCAGACTGCTACTTGTGCCATTAGTGTTGGGGCTTTTTGCTGGCTGTTGCATTTGAGGATGAAGCATGTACAGGGAATGGTTTGAGTGCTGTGATGTCGGTTCTTGGCTCAGCTCAATTCAACATGGACTATAAGAAAAAGAACTGCTTATCCATATGGGTCACTTATATGTTACTTTATTGATACCAGTGGGGAGCGGCTGGCCAAGTGGTTAAGAACACCAGGTTCTACTTCAGGCGACTTGGGTTCGAATCCTCAGTAAGGTGTGGATTATTTTCTGTCGGGGGCAAAAAGAAAATCCTAACCTGCACAGTTCGCGGCGACCACTTGCCAGGCGGCCTTAATTCCTCAGGCTCAAGACCACCTGTCCTACACTGCAAGGTAATATAGGCAGTAGATGACAGATACCAATATTAGGATGAACAGAAAAGCTTTGAGTATGTTTCTGATTTCAGGCCAGCACAGATGTTTTGGTTGGGGTTAAAGTTCAGCTGACCCCAGTAAATCCGAAGAAACCAGACGTTGGTCAACTTGAATTCTTTCTCGATTGGTAAGAATTAATTTTTATATCAAACTATCACAATAATTCAGATATTATTATATGGCTTAGCTTTGACGATTCTGCCAAGAATGCTATGATTGAAATGGCTGCAGTGGAAAGATACCTTGATTCTCTGGTTGTTGATATGGAGAATGTTTGTCAATTATTACATGTGGATTTAAATATTTAGATTTTGACGCATTTAAACATTATTAAAATAAGAATATGAAAGGCAAGAGAGGCTTTGTGGTAAATTTGTGGTAGTAGAGGAAATTTGTGGTAGTCAAAGGAAATTAAGCTTAGCACCGAGCTTAGAGCATTGGAAGCTAATGCTAAATCACTACTACTGTATGGGTCAGAATCACTGAGACAACTCTAAGAAATTACTCATAAACTATATACATTTATTAAATTTAGCTTAACCCTTTACAGGGCAGAGGTTTGTCTGTTTTGTACCCTGAACAGGCAAGACAAATTTTGAGGTTTGATAAAATTTTGAGTTTCGTTAGTAAAATCATCACATAAAAGGTGTTAGTCAACCGATTTTACTTAAATAAAAAACAAAATGAAGTAACAAGTATGCAGAGTGTTTTACTTACGTGAATAATCCCGGTAATCCACACATGAACACAAATATTTACAAAATACAACATATTGTTTGTGATTGTCAGTCATTTATACGGTAATTTACAAACACATTTTAAATAATCAAAATCACTTTCTTTAAAGTCCGACTCACAAAACCCCCAAAAACTATTTTAAAAATCCGTTCAAATTCAAAGTACATGCTTGCGAATGGCGACCACATTGTCAAGCTATTAGCGAAACCGAAAGTAGACAATTGGAAGTCTCGGAAAGCAGAGAGATTGCGTTTTTACAATGCAAAATAGTCACAGACGCTTTCGGGCGGTTAGACGATCGGGGGTAAAAACTTCCCGGCGTTTTGCCCGGTAAAGGGTTAATAATTAAAATTTTGTAGGTCAGCATGATCAAATGGGTAAGAACGCGTGTTCTTAAACATCCGGTGTGCTGATGCCGAGGTAAGCGGTTCAAACCCTACTCCGGACAGCTGGACTAGAATGTTTGCCTGTCATCTATGAATTGTAAATTACAAGTACCTCTGAAGTCAGAGTGGGTTCGCTGATGGTGAGGGGCACTGTCAATAAGGAAGGCTAACTCACGCGCAAAATTCAGTCCATCACTACCATAAATAGTGTGTATGGACTGCGCATAAGTTCAAAGCGAGCGAGTGCCCAAAAAAAAAAAATTACAAAAAACATATAACACTCTTATAAAAACTATGCTGGAGGGTAAGGTTGAAGGCTAGCGAGCAAGAGATAGACAACAGTACAAGTGGGAAGGTAACATCAATAGGTGCACAAACAGCAGTCTAACAGAATTTACAATCAAGGTGAGAGACAGTGTTTGGGAACCATTTGCAGTCAACCTTCATTGTGGAGATGGCACGTGATTGATTGATTATTTGCAGCCAACCATCATAGTGGAGATGGCACCTGATTGATTGATTGAACTGTTATGTCAAGTCAGAACTGTTCTGTGGATCAGAAACATGGTCATAAAACAGTTATTAATAAATTAAACATGGCAAAGCCGCCTGTGTGCCTCGAAGGTAGTGGGTTCATTTTTGTAATTCATTGTTTAGACAATAATTGCAATTTACCCCAAGATCCCTCAGTGGTGAGTGCTACTTAGTTTGTACTTTGTGCGATGATCCTGGCTGGCGACTTACCTTTCTGCAAAGAGGCCTAGGCCAGATGGGGTAAAACCCTTTGCATTGAAGTCGGTCCTCTCATCTTTATCCTCTGGTTTTTAAACCCTGAATTATAGTGAACAAAGAAGTCTATTGTGCATTTGTTGGTTAATAAATTGATCAGTTTTATAACAATTATTTTTCCATAGTTCAGCAAATGCAACACCAGCCTTTGAAGGACGGGGCGGAGAAGAATTAGCTTCAGAAATTACTGCGATGTTGACCAGAGCCTACAGTTCACCAACTGCCATTGACTTCACATCTTTGTGTGTACTACCTGGTCAGCAGTGTTGGCTGCTATATGTTGATATTCTGGTATGTTGCTGTTTTCTTTCTGTTTTATAAACATAAATATATCTATTAGGAAAACTTTAACTGGATTTTATATATTCAAAGCTTCTATACAAATACATATTGTGTTTTGTGTTGCGATGTTACATTTTTAGTGTTTTATTATTGTAAATTGGTGTTATTTGCAGTGACTGCAACATAAGTGATAAGATGCAGCTTCTATGGCAGTGCTACTGATGGTACTGCTTACAGTTAATCCATATCCAACATCTTTGTGGTGGAGTAGTGTTGATATCTACCTGCTTGCTCCATATCCAACATGTATATAACTCTGCAGTATGCACCTGGACAAGATGCAATGAAATATGTCTGGCAAGAAATCATGCAATATTTTGTTTATGGCTCCTATAATATATATTAACAACAGTTTAGAATAAGACAGAATTAACATATTCTGTATTATATAAATTGATGACAGTTCAGAATAAGACAGACAGAGTTAACATAGTCTAAATTATATAAATTGACCACAGTACAGAATAAGACAGGGTTAACAGTCTAGATCAGTGTTTCCCAACCTTTTTTGTGCTGTGCCCCACCAAAGCCTTTCTAAAATTCGTATGCCCCCCTCCAACATATACATAATTTTTAATAATCAAAATTTGAAATGTTCACTAAAGAAACTTGAAGGATAGATTTTAGGAATAAATCACGAGGAAACTATTGAACAAACAGTAAGTAAATTTTCAAAACATCTAATGGATAAATGAAATTCAAGTACAAAATAATTTTAATGAAAGATGTTTTTATATTATTTTAATTATTAGTAATGATTTATTATTTAAATTTAGTGAGATCCTTGCGCTTGATGCTTGCTGCAAAGAGATTTGATGTCAGGTTCCAATTTAGTTAACCTCAGTGTAAAGTCTCCCAGTTTTGTTATATCCAGCCGATTTCTTTTGTTTTCTTTTAGCAGCAAATCATTTATGGCACTAAATCCGCATTCAGCTAAATATGAAAATGGAAACTTTAACAATAGTTCTCTTGCACATTTGGTTGCATTTGGATATTTGATTTTGGCTTCCTCACAAAGCCATGCCATCGCTCCTTTTATATTAAATAAAGTTTTAATTGACTCATCATTTTGCATTTCTGCAAGTTCTTTTTGATACTGCATATTTGAAATATCAGACAAATTCACTAACATTGGCTGCATCATCCAAGTTGGGAAATCAATTTGTTTCAAATCAGAAAATCTTTCTTTTAAATCAGCCGATAAAATTTTCAGATGATCGACAATAACATATATAGCGGTATCAGTCACTTCACATTTTTGGAGCCAGTGAAACTTTTCAAAATTGTTGTTGTAAATATATGTCTGTCATAATTCAATAAAGATAATGAAACCAAATATCTTCTCTTTTTCATCGACAAGAGTTTTATTTGTTCCTTGAAATTGTTTATTTAATATATTTAGTTTTTCAAAGATATCGGCTAAGTAACTCACAAATGCCTTACCATCGACCGTTAACAGATTTTTAATTTCAGGTTTGTCGCTTAAAAAATCACTAAGAGTATCAAATAATTCCATAAATCTTTTCAAACAGTTCCTTTTCGAAAGCCATCTTACTTCAGTGTGAAGTATAAGTCTCACGTGGTCTTCATTTTGTTCTTCACAAAATAACTTGAAGAGACGTTCACATTTGGCACTAGCTTTAATAGCATTGATACACTTTATAACTAAATTTAGTACTTCATTTAGAACAAGCAAAATGTTTTTAGCTACCAGGTTCTCCCTGTGAATAACACAATGCACAAGAAGCATTTCTGGATTCTCATCTTTCATCAGTTTTAAGCAACCATTTTTCTTCCCCATCATATTAGGAACACCATCTGCAGCACAAGATGTTATATTTTTCATTGATATATTATTTTAGCTTACTATATATATCTTTGGAGGTAGTGGTGCTTTCTATTGATTTATAGAACAACATTTCTTCAGCAAAATCACCTTTATCAATATATCTTACGTAAGTTACAAGTACGGCCTCACTGTCACTCAAAGTTGATTCATCCATTTGCACCGAGAATTTTCTTGTTTTCAGTTTTTCAACAAGTTGTATTTCAATATCCTCACCCATTTCGTCTATTCTTCTGCTAACAGTATTATTATTTAGTAGCATAGCTTTAACGTCTTGGTCATCTTTTTCCAGAACCGTTTTAAGAAATGCTGATATTGATGGTTTGATTAAATTCTCCCCTATAGTTTTACTTTTCCCAGATTTAGCGATGAGTAATGAAATTTGATAACTAGCCTCAAGATTACGATTGATAGTTGCATTATGAGCAGTAAATAGAGACTTTAATGTTACTATTTTTTTCAAAATTTTTCTTTAAAGTTTGAAAGTAATTCAAATCTGAATTAATATGATAATTATGTTAAGTGAGTCTTGTCACCAGATCTCTTCTCCCTATATAGCGAAGTAATAATGAGAGAGATCAAAGAGATGCCAGGAATACTAGTTGGAGGTTATAAAATAAATAATATACGCTATGCAGATGACACAGTATTGGTGGCAGATAAATCAACAGACCTACAACAATTGTTGGACACTGTAGTAACAGAGAGTGCAAAGAAATGACTCTCCTCGAATATCAAGAAAACAGTAACTGTCATCATAAACTGTCAGTTTTGCTGTATGGCAGTGAATCTTGGAGTGTGAAATGAACAAATTAAGAAGAAATTAGAAGCAACAGAGATGTGGTTCCTGAGACGAATGTTGTGAATTCCTTGGACTGCCAGAGTAAGTAACGACGACTGCCTGAAACAGGCTAATGAAACTAGAACATTGTATACAACAATAAGAAAGAGACAAACATCTTTCTTCGGTCATGTGATGAGAGGCATTAGAGAACATCGTGACAACTGGAATAATCGAGGAGAAGAGAGGCAGAGGCAGACCAAGAGAAATTATGCTGGATGGATTGAGACGGTGGCATGGAGGAATATCAGCAGCAGAGTTGATCCAGAAAACCAAAGACCGAGATCTGTGGAGAGTCATGAACGCCCACGTCAGCTGGCAGGGCACTTGATGATGATGTTGATGATTATGTTTCGCCTTCAAATGTGCTTTAAGATGACCTAGTTTCATTGATTCGTTGGTCAAGCATTGTTGGCATAAAAGACGAAAAGGTGACCGTTCATCGTGGACAGCGGTTATGAAACCAAATTTTAAATATTCCTCCGAATACTGATGAATTCTTTTTTCTTGCTTGCACCACTCATTTCACTATGGGCTGAAATAAATAAATATAAGATCAATTAAAAACTGGGGGAAAAAATAACATGAACTGGAGTAAACGTAGACTAACAATGCATATTTAACAATATTTATTTGCCAATTGAATTTACATGCCATTTATATATCACTTATATTTATACAATGTATATATTTTTAAAACAACGAGACTTTTACAACAATTTAACGGACACTTATTTCAAATTAATACCAACGGTGAATGCAAAGCATTCTTGCGAAACACTGCAGAAACTGAGATCCTGGCACTAAGCATTTTGCGCCATTCAGAACAAATAGTGAGAAATGCTTAGTGCCAGCCTAGTATAACCAGTAGTTCGCCTCTAACGTCTAACAATGAAATCACGGCTACTAACATGGCGGACAGATCTGACGTTTACCTAGCTCGAGTAGCGACTGAGAGTCGCCATACGGTTAACTTAAACTATGGACGCTTCCATTTTCGAATTGCCCCCCTGAACAATCGAATTGCCCCCCTGTGGGGCGTGGGCCCCACGTTGGGAAACACTGGTCTAGATTATATAAATTGATGACAGTTCAGAATAAGATAGAATTAACATAGTCTAAATTATATAAATTGACAACAGTTCAGAATAAGACAGAGTTAACATAGTCTAAATTATATAAATTGATGACAGTTCAGAATAAGGCAGAGTTAATGTAGTCTAGCTTATATATATTGATGACAGCTCAGAATAAGACAGAGTTAACATAGTCTAGATTATATATAAATTTATGACAGTTCAGAATAAGACAGACAGAGTTAACAGTCTGTGTTATATATATTGACGACAGCTCAGGATGAGACAGAGTTAACAGAGTCCAAGGACATAGACAAGTGTTGTAGTCAACAACAACTTATGACATGCAACGTGGTTGGGTGAACACGACTCCTGCGAGGTACCCTTGGGCATGAGCGATAGGAAAATGGAAATGGACAGAAAGTGGGAGAGACTAATCAGTGTGTTGAACATTAGACAGGGAAGGAGACTAAGTTAGGACGTTCAACTGTCAGCAGAGATAGGGAGAGTTAGACTGTGAAGAGTGATAGGGACATAATAGTGTGGACGTGTAAAAGCTAGTCCAAGGTAGTTATCAACTATGGATGCGGTTGATGATTTTATATGAAATTGTGTTAAGGTTAGGGATACCATGAGTTTAAGTTGATAAACCGTGTTTCTGTGTGATTGCGGTATAAGAGCAGATCGACTGTAACGGAAGTGTTCGAGTGTTTGAATAACCCCACTTACATGATAAAAGGGTTTGTTATGAGATCATATTTTAATGTAAATAAAATATACAGTATCTTATCTCATGATGTTGGAGTGTAGTGCATTAGTAAGACTGATTATTTATCTGTCCTGGGCTTGTTTGCACTTGTAATTGTCGTTCGCAGTGCTTGGAATAATTAGCAGGTCCCTGGCGGTCTGTATTTAAACTGTGTTATTGTTCATGTGTTGTAGTGTTCATATCTATCTGCTTGCTCCTTATCCAACATCTGTGTGTTGTAGTAATGTTCATGTGTTGTAGTTGTGTTCATATCTACTTGCTTGCTTGCTTCAGATCCAGCATGTGGGTGTTGTAGGGTGCTTTTCATATCTACATGCTTGCTCCAGATTCAACATCTGGGAGCCCAGGTCAATTTTTTTTAAAGCCCGCCTTGATGAATCTCAAACATATGACCACCGGGCTGGCTGGCAAGTGCTCTAGCCACTGCACAGGCCCCCCTCACAGAGCTGTACTGGTTTTACAACACTTTAAAGTTATTATCACAATTTCCAACAGTCACAACTTACAGTCATTAGTCCCTGGAACTGATGCAGAGGAACTTGCACCTTCATAAGAATGGCACTGGGTTAACAAGATTACTCATCTAAACAGCACTGGGATCAAATAAGTTTTGTTACAATTTCCGCTCTTTATAAGATCATTGTGGATTACAAATCGTCTTTGTTTTGCTTCCACAGCTGCTAGAGTGTGGAGGAAACTTGTTTGATGCAGTATCTATTGGAGTAAAGGCAGCACTTTTCAATTTACAGTAAGGGTTTTTTGTCTTGTCGATATTGACATTGTTTGAATCATATGTTTTCTGTCACTCAGTCTGTCTGGTGATAATATTGTGTAATTTATATGCTTGCTATTTTGTTTTTGTTACCTTGTTTATGCCGGGCTCCCTGGCCTAGGAGTTAGCGTCTTTCTCTGTAATCCCGTATACTCCAGTGAGTAACGTGATGTGCGCGAGAATTGGTAGCGGTTATCACCGTGTCGGTAACTTACGGGGTATGTGAGCCAGTTGCTCAGAAAACAATGGCAAACTACTGAGCGTAATCTTGCCTAGTATATCAACAGCACCTGAAAAATGCTGGTGTTGACTGCAACGTCCTGTAAGGGATATGCAAATTTAAAAAAAAAAACCTTCTTTATGTCACTTAAGGCTATGATGTCCACCTGTAAGTCATGCGTTTCATACGGTTGGGGGTTGTGTATACTCCTCCTTGATTCTGGGTAGTGGTTTGTATGTCTAGTCTTCTTGAACAAGGGCGCAGAACTCGGAGTATACATGTGCACGTTCAGCATAATAATCTCTCGCCATCTGTCAATCAAAATAAGTGTGTGAAAAGGTCACTTTGTCTTTCGCTCTATAATCCCCATTGGGGCGTAGGCACTCATTCAACTCACTCCAAGTTGTCCTGTCACTATCGGATGCATCTCCGCCCATGTCCTCCCCATATTATTCATTTCTATTGCTACTTCTCATTCCCATGTGATTTTAGGTCTTCCTGCATTTCTTTTTCTGTGTGGATTCCAGAGACCTTTCCAGTTGTGCTATTCTCAGGTTTTCTAAGTATATACCAGCGTCTTTTTTTCACCTCTGGATTCACTGGCATTTGTTCAGTTCTTTCCATGGCATTTGGGAATCAAAATGAATGGGACAAATAAATCTCTGCCTAGGTTAAATTTCAAAATGTCATCTGGCCGATGTTATGACAGTTTTGAGATAGCCGTACGGATTCACATGTTTGAGAATTTTCCCATTTACTTGCATGTTATGTTGTGGTATTTCTTTCTTCATGTAGACAACTATAATCTCTATTTGAACCCTAGTTGTTATATATACCCAATATTGAAATATAGAATTGTTTGGTTCTCTCGTTGTATGACTATTGTATATCGCAATATAGAAAGTACAGTTTTTTTATTGTTTCTTTGTTTGACTGTTGTATATCCCAAGAAAGGAGCGAGGATTGTTAGATTCTCCTTTTGTGTGTGTTTATTTTAGTGATCGCTCGCTTTGAACTCAAGCGTAGTCCATACACGTGCTACTATTTCTAGTGCACTGGACTGATTATTGTGTGAGGATTAGTTTTCCCTATTACCAATGACCCTCGCCATCAGGCGAACCCACTCCATCTTCAGATGACTCTCTTTGTGTGCCTCTTATATACCCCAAGGCAGAATATAGAATTTAATGGGCTCTTTTTTCTCTGTGCGGTCAATATATGCCAAATTAGATGATGAAATTGACGCTTTCCTTGTAGAGGCATTACACACCAGGGTGGAAAATGGGACTGATTGGTGTTAATTTTTACATGACCTTTATGTGTTCAGATAGATAGTAGGTCCAGTATTGCTGTCTTTGTAAGGTCATTATACATCAGGGTAGAAACTGGGTAAGATACAAATTCTATTCGGTATAAAATGGACATCTTTACACATTCAGAATGATAAAACCTAAGCAATTATGGGAAATTTGAATAACGAAGACACAAACCATAGAATGTACAATTTATTGCCTGTCATATTTCACTGCATCTCATCAGGTACATACTGCAGATGTCACACAACGTAGAGTAAAATAACTAGATACATCGTTCAAGCTGAAATATGCACATGTTTGCACAGTAATGTCAATTGTTTACCATGGTAATTTTAAATTGACTACCATGTCTTTCTGTTTGCACAAACTTGGCCTAAGCAGATGAGTCATGAGGGCTTCTGCAAACTGTAACAAACGACTATTGTTTTGATTTAATTATGAGAAAATAGCTTTACATGTGTGGAATGATCAAATCTAAGCAATTATAAAAAATAGCTTTATATATGTCATCATCATCAAGTGCCCTGCCAGCTGGCGCAGGCGTTCATGGCTCTCCACAGATCTCGGTCTTTGGTTTTCTGGATCAACTCTGCTGTTGATATTCCTCCATGCCACTGTCTCAATCCATCCAGCATCATTTCTCTTGGTCTGCCTCTCTTCCCCTCGATCTCTATATATGTAGAATGATCAAAATTAAACAGTTATGAAAAAAATAGCTTTACGTGTGCAGAATGATAAAACTTAACATGGAAAGATAGTTTTACACATTCAGAATGATTAGACATTAGCAATTATGAAAAATAGTCTTGTATTTTGCTGTAAGAAATGAGGTAAATGTATCCTACATAATTGTCTTCTTTGTATTCTAGGATTCCTAATGTAACCATGACCAGAGACGAAGGGGGAATTGAACTGGATGTTTCTGATGATCCCTTTGATTTCAAGAGACTTGATGTGACTGGAGCCCCAGTCATTGTAACAGTGAACAAGGTAACAATTCCTTGAGTTTATAAAGGTTAAAATTTAGAGGATCTACTTTATTGCACTGTGTTTTATCCCATTTGGCACGGTCTCCCATCTGGCATGGAACTGCTAGTTGCCTGTTGAGAACGTTGCACATAGCAACCAGCGATAACCTCCTGAGATCTCCAGGAAAATGTGACTCATGGTCTGAATGATGCAGTCCAGAAATGAACTGATGACCTCCAGAGGTCAGGCTTGTAGCTAATTCAGTCCATAAAGTTGTTGAACCCATGATCAATACTTTTTTTACTGCTTAGTTCCAGCCATTTTAAATGGAAGTTACTAGGAATCCACACAAAGACGATTTTTATTTCTTGAGTTTTTCTAAGAGACTTGCATAACTTGTTAGGGGTTGTGAAGTTACAACAAAACATTTTTCAGTGTAAGAGTTATGTAAATTTATCCTTCTGTGTGCTGTTTCCTTCATTCATCATTTTCGTGAATTTGATGTGAAAGAAACATCACATTATATTGTAACTACAGAAACTGGTCAAATGTTACCTCTTGTCTCATTAAGATACAGAGCTTTGAAACGGCCAAATAACCAGCACAGAGAAGTCTTGGGAAAGAAAAGATATTTACTTCATAGAAGGCAAAGAAACAGTTGATAATGCTCTCTGAGGGAACATAGAAGAGTGAAACTAAGAAATTGTTCATGTTATTCAAAATAATAATAAATAATTCATGTTATTTAAACAAAAACTTGCGAGTAAATGGTGGAGTTTTTTCTGACCGGGGCAAAAAGAAAACTCTAACCTGCACAGTTGGCGGTGACTGCACTAGCCATGCTGCCTTAATTCCTCAGGCTCCAGACCCCCTTGCCCTACACTGCAAGGTACTATAGGCAGTAAATGACAGTTTTTTGTTTTTTTAACTCGGCACTCGAGGGGTCGGCACTCTGAACATTCCTATAGTGCTCCGTCATCTTCAACTGAACATTCCTATAGTGCTCCGTCATCTTCAACTGAACATTCCTATAGTGCTCTGTCATCTTCAACACCCAGCGAAGAGTCTCAATACAATGGTATCAGTTGCTGTCTGATTATGTGTCCGTCTGACCTTTCCTCAGGGATCTGATTGTCGGCCAAATCATCTGGTCAATCCCTGTCGTACCATTCTCTCTAGGCCAGTGTTTCCCAACGTGGGGCCCACGCCCCACAGGGGGGCAATTCGATAGTTAAGGGGGGCAATTAGAAAATAGAAGAAATCGGCTGGACATAAATAACAAAACGGGGAGACTTGAGTCTGAAGTTAAGTAAATTGGAACCGGATATAAAATCTCTTTGCAGCAAGCATAAAGCGCAAGGATCTCTTCTTCTTCTTCTTCTTCTTCTTCTTCTTCTTCTTCTTCTTCTTCTTCTTCTTCTTCTTCTTCTTCTTCTTCTTCTTCAGCATTCCGAGCCATTAAGGTTCTTTGCTGCAGATACAAGCCGTCTCCATTCGTCTCTCTAGTTGACCTTCTCTTGACAGTCGCTGATTCCTAGTGCTTGTAGGTCTGTATGTATATTATCTCTCCATCGTCTTCTTGGTCTACCTCGGGGTCTACGGTCATATATTTCCTGAGTGTAAGCGAGTTTTGTTTCCCTGTTATCTTCCATTCTTTCCATATGCCCCAGCCATTGCAGTCTAATAGCCTTCATGATACCAATGATTAGGGGGATCTTAAACAAATCATAAATGTCTTTAAAGCTTCTTCTTTTCCACTCTCCACTTTGTGTAACCCTAATGGGCCTAAAGATGCATCTTAAGACTTTGTTCTCAAAGGTTTGTAACAAGGCTTAGTCTCCTTTAGTTATACTCCAGATTTCAGGGCTATACAGCACAACTGGTCTGATCAGTGTTTTGTATATTGTGATCTTGGTGTTGCGAGATAGCGCATTTGATTTTAGCAACCATATGTGTTGTGTTGTTTCATTGACTTCAGTTCTTTAACAAACGTTCTGGATTCGTTTTTCTGGTGATTAGTTTCCATATCCTTGATTATATTGCTCATATATTCTCGCTTCTGCTGCCGAACTATTTTTGTAGCCTCTTTACATTCAGTTCTTCTTCTTCTTCTTCTTCTTCTTCTTCTGCGTTCATCCGGAGAGTTTTTTTTCGGACGTGGTTGCGTTGTGCCTGTTTACAGCAGAGCTGCGTTCTTTCGCCGTTAGGCCGACACATCCGACTTCTGAGGGCATTTGTTGACCGGGTTAACCTTTCCACGGGTTTCGTAGGACGTTTGACTCTCACTGTTGTGGTGTTATCCCCCATCCCAGCTGGACCATTTAGAACAGACGAAGACATAATGGTCAGCCCTCAAGGGAAGGCAGGGGCAGACCATAGGCATTCCCCGCCATCCAAGGAGGCTTCCATAATTGCAGAGCCGACACTTAGTGCTCTGGTACTTGGCTCACCCAAGAAATCGTCACGTCCTGCTCTTGGCTGCTTAGCTTCACTTCCATATATTGCGCCTTCCGTTCACCACAGGCTGTTCCTCTGGAAACCAGAGGAGTGCAGTCTGCTGATGACATCCACATAGTGAGCTTTCGATTCGGACTTTCCACGTAATGGATTAACTATCCAAGCAATATTCCATTTCGCGTCACTGGGACGCTTTTTCCACCTTTGATGACGCCCACACAATGAGCTTTTGATTCGGATTTGCTAGCCAAGCAATATTCCATTTCATGCCTCTGGGGCACTTTTGCTACCGACATACCTGTGGATTGAAATGTGGCCGTCTAAGTATTTCTTCATGCACCTTTAGATGTCAACCTGAATGTAGTTAAAGTAAGCGGCGGTCAACTTGAGCTTGTTGATATCTCCATAGAGCTTGTCCTCAAATGAAGGAGGTGTGGGCCAAAATATCTTTCTCTGTTCTGCATATATTGGGCAAACCTGCAGCAAATGTCTAGCTGTCATTTTACCAGTTTGACAATTACATTCAACGGTATCTCCTATCTTTAGTTTATTGAACATGTGGTATTTCAGCATGTTATGTCCTGTGCAGAGTCTAAAGATTGCTACTTGTTCTCTTCGTTCGAGTTTGTAATATGCATCATCTTTCTGGTGGCCTGTATGCTCTGATTCCCATTTGGTTCTATAAGTGCTTTTTATAAACCTCTTTGCCTCATTATAGGTAATGTCTATGTCAGGCTAAGGTAGTTGTCCATTTTCTTTTGCCAGTCTGCCAGGCTCTTCATTTCCAGGTATACTGCAATGTGATGGGATCCACTGTATTACAACTTTTTTGGATTTCTGACAGTCCATGGAGTGCTGCTCTTAGGTCTGCTAGTTTTGTGCTGTTTTTGCTCTTCAGTATCGAGACAGCTGACTTTGCATCTGTGAAGATAGCTATTTGCTTCTCTTTATTTTCCTCCATCAGGAGCATTTCTGCAGCAGTTTTCAAAGCTTCTACTTCTGCTTTGAAGTTACTTGAAAATTTTCTAGTTGCCACTGACTGTTTTTTTTTCTCCATTTTTTAAATTTAGGAGAATTCCTCCTACTCCATTTTCTATTGAATTTTTGGCTGATCCATCTGTATATGCATGGGTCCAATTGCTGCTTGGGTAATGTTCTTTTATGTAGTTTAGAGTGATTTTTCTTCTTTCTGTTTCATTCTGAGTGTTCTTGTTCTCAGTACCAGGAATGTTTTCTATCATCTCAGGCAGTTGCTGCTGTCTCCAAGCTGGGAACTTGTGTGCATTGTAAATGGGCTTGACTGTTGATATGTTAAGTATAGGAACTGCCCTAATCTTCTATATTGCTCTTCATTTTGAATGTTATTGATGTAATTTAACCATAACTGCCTGGCTCTCTTTTCCTAATGACTGCTTCTTCTCATTTTTGATTGAACCATCTGTTCTTTCTATGGATGGTTAACACACCGAGACATTCTTCTGCGGTGGTTTGAATTGTATTCTTGATGTTCAACCAAGTTTGGTCAACGCTTTCCTCCAACGGGTTTTGTAGAGTTTCAAGTTTACATTTTATTTCATCAGCACATTTCTCTTTAACTGTAATTTCTTGTAGTTTTTCTCTGTTATATGTTGGGTGTAACCTCAGTGGTTTAGTATAGAAAGCTCTTTTAAGTTTTATTTTAAATTTTGCCCCAACGAGGAACTGGTCGCTGTGACAAGGATCTCACTAAATTTAAATAATAAATAATTACTAATAATTAAAATAATATAGAAAAATCTTTCATTAAAATTATTTTGTGCTTGAATTTCAGTTCTCCATTATATTTTTGAAAATTGACTTACTGTGTTTGCTCAATAATGTCCTAGTGATTTCTTCCTAAAACCTATAATTCAAGTTTCTTTAGTGAGCATTTCAATTTTTGAATATTAAAAATTATGTATATGTTGGGGGGGGGGGGGGCATAAGAATTTTAGAAAGGCTTAGGTGGAGCATGGCACAAAAAAGGTTGGGAAACACTGCTCTAGGCTATGAGTTATCTGTTCATCCACGTTATAGACAAGATTCCAGAGGACATTGACCACATCGGCCCCAGCCAGTCTGGTCTGTCTGCTCGTTTCCCACCACACTAGCATGTTTTGGGGAAAAGATCCAACATATGCTCCCTATCTTTGATTTTTTAATTGGAGCATGTTACTTTGCACGAAGCATGTCTGTCTTCACCTTTCTCAGCATGCTCTGTGAGTCCTTTACAATGATCATGTGTGGGTGCTGTTTGTCTTCTAGCAAGCGGACCACCAATGTGTCTACCACCACCTTCATTCTCAGATTAGATGGAGTTTCATATGCCAGGCTCTCCTGCATTGAACACTGTCCATTAACCCACATGCACTTCCTTTGCCTCTTAGCACAGAGCTACATCACCTGGGCACAAATTACTCAAGGGATGTTGTGGTCAAGCTCACATCAGCCACCTTTACTTGTCTATTTTAGACAGTCAGCCTGGGCGTACAGGTCAATATCAAAAATCTGCCTCGGTGCGAAATCGAACCCATGACCCTAGCCAGCAGGAAAGTGCTATCCACTACACTAGTGTTGTTTGCCAATTTTAGTAGAAGGGTTAAATGTGTGTGTGTTGCTTGCTTGCTTGTGTTCGTTGGCTTGAGCTCCAACGCGAAGTCCTGTATGTCGGATGAAGGCATCCTGTTGTCCAACATCAATGTGATGTCATACAGGACCTGAGGTTTGCGTGAGTATCCATTGTCTCATGTCTGGCTTATTGGTGTGTAGACTGGTGGTTCCTCGCCGTACAGCAGACATTCTCTAACTTCAGAGGAATCGGCAATCCTACTGACTTTAGCCAGGACCCCGAAGGGACCTGTTGCCCAGGACGCTCAATGAGGACGCGTCAATAGGTCTTGGCCAGTATATAACCTGGCCCTGGTGCCTTGGAAACACCTCTGCGTCCCTCTGTGTGTGGGTGGGTTGGTTGGTTGGTTTTTGGTAATATCCTGTCATCTGAGGGGAATCTGTTTTACATTTACTAATCTGTTTTACTGTTAGGAAAATAATTTCCACAAATGTGTTATGGATTATTTTAGTTCTCAAGAAGTTTATGTACAACACCGTGGTGAAAAATGTATTCTTAAATCTGCAATCAGAAAGTCAGGTGAGATTATATTGTTTCCTTGTGTTCACTTGTTTAGATTGGGCGCTGCCATGTTGTCGATGCTAGTGAGAAAGAAGAAGCCTGTTCTTTGGCCAGGTATTATTTTTATCTTTATTTTATGCATTATTATGTATATACAAAAGTTTTTCTATAATACACTATGTATTTCTTTTGATAATGTTAACAATTCTGATATATATGCACAATCGAAGTAACCCTACACTTGTTAAATACTTATCTATTTCAAATTATTCTCTTGATTTTATTTTTATATTGGCGTGTTCTGCTGGAGTCAAGGTCTTTCTAATTCTGCTTATTTCTTAACACATTACTTATTCATGAAAGGTTTGCATTAAGTAATGATGCATTAATAAATTACATTTTTATGTGTAACATATGTATGTCAATCTCGTGCTGGCAATTTCTCACTAAATTTGTGAAATATTTAGTGGGTAAAACCCAACCATGGAATTTTCTTGAGTACACCTTTTATCATCATCATGTGTCTTTCAAAATGTAGTGGGTGTTGTAATTTTTTCCACAGATGTGAGCCCTTGGTTTTCTGGATCAATTCTGTTAATGACATTCCTCTATTTCATCATCTTAGTCCATCATGCTACATTTTTCTGAGTCTGGCTCTTCTGCGGCTGATCTTTTATTGTCCTGAAGCTGGAACCAGCCATGAGTCTGGGAAGTGTTTGGACCGGCATGTTTTATAGGCCTGGATGCACTCAGGTTTTTCCCTCTCTTGGCAGATGGTCAGCGCAGACGTCGAACGCTAACTTGACCACACTTATGACATTATCAGCATAACCTCCTAATGATTAAATCAATATTTCCACCTTATCTTTCATCATCATCATGAAGTGCCTTGCTGACTATTGTGCGCGGTCATGTTTCTCCACATCTTGCAATTTTATATATATATATATATATATATTAGCGTGTTGACTCCCTTTCAGGCTATGACACAAGTATATATCAAGATCTTTCTCTCGCTGTCTTCCTCTCTCTCTTTCCATGTATCTTTCCAGTTGTCAGAACATAATCTAGTTTATTCCTCTCTTGGTGGTCAAAAAATGAAGACTTCTTCTTTCTAATGTGTGTGATAAGTTGCCTTTTGTACAGTCTATAAACGTGTCCTTCAGAATACTGCTGGGTGTCACAGAAAATGGTGCCATAACAGCCATGAGGAAAGAAGGAGCTGGAAGTTTGGACATTGACAGTGTGTCAGACATGACCGATGTAAGTACACATCTGTAGTCTGAACTCTGTCTGTGGCGTGAAAATCACAATATTTTGATCTGTTACTCCATACACGACTGCAGTGAGTAAATATACAGTAGTTTCAAGTTACTCTAATCCAAGCAAACCACACATACTTTAGTCAGTTATTTCCTACATGACTGGTGTAAATAAATATACAGTATTTTCAAGTTACTCTAATCCAAGCAAATCGCACGTACATAGTCAGTTGCTTCCTACATGACTGATGTAAGTAAATATACACACTGTAGTCTTATCTTATTCTGTACAAGGGAATCTTTATTTTCTTAACAAAAATGTTTTTGTATTTGGTATAAAACGAGTGAACAAATAAAATGCATCTGTAGTCGTTGTCAACATATTAAGAGCATGGATATAAGATATGGGCACCCAGTGGCTTATAGTTGTGACAACAATCTCTAACTCAAAAATTCTCAGGTTGAGTCCAGTGGTAGACATTTTTAAAATAAAAAAACTTGATCCTGCTATAATACCCCTAGATTCCTGGGTAGTAAATTAGATGCCTACTAGCCTTTTTAAATGAAGGCAAATATTAGATGTCATTTGCACATTTGGGACAGTAAAAATCCAGCGGAAGTTGGAAATCATAAAGAGTGTGCTAAGTGGTCCACTGCCTTGGCTCCATTTCTAAATCAAAATATGGCAGTGTGGTTCTGGCATTGAAGGTGTGAGATTCTTGCACGTTGCTGCAGAGTTTGTGCACTGAGCTGGAAGTCTTGTAAATTAAAAGTAAACAATTCAGTGACTCTTTTCTACTTCTTTACATCATTAGATGTCCAGATGAGTCTTCTCTGGTATTTTCTTAGGATTACTGCTGTCTTAGTCTTACGACATCATCTGTGTCCATTCTAACTATAGAGGTATTCCCCCACCAAGTTCATCCATAACAGAATCGCACATGCCGTTTGTCTCTCAAGAGGAGGCATTAGCTACATATGGACATTTCTCACCTCCACGGAGGCTTTCATTGATGTGGAGATGGCACATGAAGTTCTTGTTCAAGACTCAGAAAATCATCACATCCTGCAAATGGCTGCTTAGCCTCATTTCTGTGCTTTGGGTCTCCTGTTTACCATAGCCTTCACCTTCAGGGACAAGTAGGA
The DNA here is from genome assembly GCA_963921405.1 of Cepaea hortensis. Lineage (NCBI taxonomy): Eukaryota > Metazoa > Mollusca > Gastropoda > Stylommatophora > Helicidae > Cepaea > Cepaea hortensis. The sequence continues at coordinate 50,267,279 of OY992889.1, read as the reverse complement.
TACAGCCTGAAGACTTGTTAAAACTCTGATACCCCCATTGCAGAATGGCTCATATAAAAAATTTGTGCGTGTTGTTTTTTAAAAATCAAAGTCAAGGTCTGGTTAGTGACTTATAAGTTGGTTTTCACGGTGAGCGAGGTGTTCCAGAGCAGCAATTTTTTCCTTTCACTTTCTGGAAGGTTGACTTGTTTTGGGTCAATTAGTTAGTCAACAGATCATCCTCATTGCACATTGAACCATTCAGTCCATAAGTGCTCGGATCCCCTCAGCAAATCTCGCAGCGTATAGCGGCTAACGACACCAGTTCTGTGTTGGTTTATCAATCTGCTTTGGCTTTCTGCGTAGTGTTCTTGTTTGGCCACACCTCTTTTAATTTGCTGTTCTCGCAGTTTGGCCATGGTTGTAGATTCACAGATTGTTTTGGATCATTACTTTGCAAACCACAGATGTGTGCCAGAGGAGAATTTTCACATTAGATATTTGTGAAGGTGGCAATGTTCCATTGCATGAATGGCTAATTAATTTTCCACATAAATGCCTAGAAGCTTTCAGTTAATTATTTTGGTTCAGTCAGGGGCATTTCCCCTGTCAGCGATTTGTCATACACGCCTTCTGTTGACATTAACATTGATCTGTCATTTAGTAGGACATGTATTTGATGGACATTATTCACTGATTGTATAGGAGTGAGCTGAAGAGTGCCATAGGCTTTGCCTCTTTGAAATTTTTTTTTTTTTTTTGGTCATTACATCCTTGGGATCCACTAACTCCTGTATACTCTGCTGGTTCACTTGCAAAAGCTATTTAACCAATACTGTCGAGGTGGAAGTGCAGCAGAAATCTTGCAGGGGTTTTCATAAAACTAGCAAAGATCCAGCTGCCTGCAGTGTGGTATCCCATTATATGCAACCAGGCAACCATAACTGTTCTATGTAGCTTTGACTACAATCACCACACCACAAATTCAGTCAATAAATAATAATTAATTCTGTTAGTTGTCTGTCCTATAATATATGGATTTTTTTAGTGTAAATCATCTCATACTAGTCACACCTAGAAATAGATGAGCTGATGAAATGTACGAACATGGAGCCATATAAAGGCCTGAATGGAAACCTATTGCAACTAAATCAACGGCAGAAAAAAAAAAGTAAAGAACATGAAAAAGTATCCAAAACGATGAGTTTAGATGATGTGAACCTCTTCAGAATGAGTATTAGAGCACGTCTAGGAAACAGTTGTATCATACATGTCGGTCAGGTTGGATTAACTCAGTTGAACTAATTTGTTGATAGCTAACATTTCACATGAGGACAGTGTATGCAGATTCCGCATCCTATAGAAAGGAGTGATGGAATTTACTGGAATCTAGATCTGAGAATGATACAAGAAGACAAAATCTTCAGAAATCAGTTCATGTTATCTTTCATCATCTGACCACTTATGTGTGAAAATGTGTATGTTCAAACTATCCAACATTGTGTACTCGCATACTTTAATTGCTAGTACAATAAAAGGTGTTTTTTTAATGACAATGGGGTTTTTGAAAATATTGCCATTCCAAATTTTGCATTTACCTTTTATGTTGCATGAACTCCAGAGAGGGTGAATACGAAACTTGGAACAGCAATATTTTTTTTTTAAAACCACAGTCATTAAAAATACACCCTATATTTCTGAATAATTTTTATTTTTGTTTATCTTTCAGAGTGTATTGAATAAAGTGTTATTGTTCTGTCTTCTGCAGAGTGCAAAAAAGGTTGGGGTTGAATTGAATAAAAGCCTTCTCAAAGTTCTCAAAGAGGAGGAATTGCTGGGGGCCAAGCCCGTTGGTTTCCTTCGGTGATTTAAACAATATTCTTGGCATAACATTAGACGTTGGCCTGATTGTGTACAGAGAGCAGCAGTCAGCTTGAGGTTGAAGACATTTCCGCAAAGTTTGTCCTGGAATGGAGCTGTTTGTTCCAAAAGTGCTTTCTCTGTACTTCATATGTTGGACACTCTTACAGCAAATGTGTGATCTGAAGGGTCTCATGAATGCATGCTACATCAGTGTTGTCCTTATAAAGATTGTTTGTGGGGTTTTTTGTTTTTAAAGTTCCCTCATCATTCCACTTAATATGTTGAGTGTCTTGGGTATTTGATCAATAGCTCTTGTTTGGTCAGTAGCTCTCACACTATCCAATCTGTGTCTTGACTGCACACAGGTGACTGGTAGCAGTGAGTAGACTCCTTCAAAGACTTGTCACTATTACTAAGTGGCAATAAAGGGATTAATACCATTCCTCTTTGTTTTGATTCAGTGGTGTCATCATCAAGCAAATTATATTTTATTGTGAGATCTATGGCTAAATACATCCAATTTCAGCAGGTATTTCTTTTGGGTTAGCCTTCTTATCCCCTATCTACCTATACAGCAGGCATTGTGCATCTCTTAGTCTAGCCCCTGGCTGTTCATCTGTGAGACTCGTATCCCCTGACATTGACTACACTAGTTCCAGTATATTTCTGGGGGTCAGGTGATTCATAAGCCTCTCTTTCACTGCGTAGTGGAGACATGGGAGATGCAGATTATTGAATATTAAAACTTTGTACATGTTATCCGTGTTAACCATTTTGTTTTTGTTTGAGTGACAAAAGTTTGTGAACTTGTGAATTAATTAAAATTTTGTTTTTGGAGATTTGCAACTTGTGCGTTCACATATATTTTAAACCAGAATGACGCACATTCACTGCTGGCTAGTTTCTCACTATTGCCTGATAGCATTAAGTCTTTGGTTACTTTGCCTTCAACTCTATTTATTGCATTGCCTCTTCAATGTCCTTTTTAGTCTCTAAATTATTTTGAGCGCGGTTGCATGGCAATTTGTTCCTCTCTGTTTGTACTACTGTGGTGTCCTCTTCTCTTTGACCAGCTCATGCTTTTTTGTTTCATTTTCATAGCAGCCCGAGCTGCTAGTTCTGTTTTCTTTTTGAAATCTGCCTGTTACATAGCTGGATGATTTCAGGTAGTGGAAAACAACAATATAAATCTGAACTTAAAATGTCACGCCTCTGCTGGAAACTGCACAAAAAACACGTAACAACACTTTAATCTAAACAATTACAAAAGCTTTACAAATCACTGTCAAATTATAAGTATGTAAATGAAGTCTGCGTGGCTAAGACATTTCACACACTTAAACCTTCTTTGTTGATGGCGGAGCATTGGGTTCGTTCCATACGGCGGTCAGTTGGACTTAAATGTTGACTTCCCATTCAGAAAGCAATGGCAAATTACTGAACATAAAGTTGCCTAGTAAATCACTAACAGCCAATAACAGCTGGGTGTGATTGCAACTTCCTGTGAAGGGCTTGCATTATTTTCACAAAGAAACGCTGGTGACATGTAAATGATTACTTCACATGTTGTAGGTAGTGCATCAGTATGATAATAAAATGGTCACTACATCAACATACTTTGGCAACACTTGTTGTGCTTTGGGCTCTGGAGATGGTGGTTAGTTGTCTCCAGAATACACACAACAGAAATGTAGTTCTGTGATTATGAAAAAGTGTTTAGAATCGTGAGCCCAACCCCTTTCATGCTATAGAGTAATGATGATGCTCAAAGTGATAGGGAGAAGAAATTAAAGAAAGATGGAGCCACTAAATATTCTGCTACTGTTGTTTCATCAGTTACTATATCTTCGGCAAGCAGTCATTCATAGATAGTCTTCAGAATGTCTACCTTGTCCATCATGAGTGTTCCGACTACTGGCGATCTTGAAGCCAGTAAATCTGCTTGCACTCCAACATTACCTGAGCAGTATGTCCACATAAGTCTTTGTAAGAGAAACAAATAAAAACCGTACACTGATTAGAGAAATTAGACATAGTAACAACTTTTTGGACTCGTTATGAGAAGAAGTAAATTTGAGAGCTTTGTGACAGCTGGCAAGACTGAGGGGAAGGCAGAGAAGTAAATACCTGGATGGCTTGGTCACGTGGTATGGTCAAAACAAGAACACTGGGCTGATCCATGACTGATGATCATGTGAGATGGAGAAACAGGACCCCCTACGCTTATCGGCATGGCACATGATGATGATAAAGGAAAAGTAGCTATTCTTGGTACCCCCTGAAGCTGTATCTCTGTTTTGAACTTCACGCAACACAAACTGAGAATCAGACACTATGATTGCTCGGGTGGCTCGAGTACCTGATTGCTACCTCGATCTTCATACTTGAGGTTGTAGACATAGCCTTCATTCTGTTCAGCAACGAACTTCCCCCTGCTTCAGTCTGAGAATCCCAGCCAAATTTATATGTACCATGCACAGAACTGTTGTTATACACTATTGTCATCTCTACCAGCATTTTCACCAATCAGATGTACCTCCAATTCAACAAATCTATTACACAATTTTCTACACTCTCAGCCCAATGTGATGATGACCTAGTGGAAGCTCTTCCTGCGTCTGCCACTGTTAATCCATTACTATCCTCTTATGTGTCTGCTTGATTGAGGTAACCTGTCCGATAATATCTTGTGACTGTGCAGTCTATGACCTTCATATCTTTAATAAGGCTTCCTTTGAGATCATTTAATAGCTGTCATTATTGGTGACTTGTATAATGACCAGTGCAAGTCTAGACTTCACCAATTTGGTTGGAGAATAAGAATGGATAAGAGTGCACTCTTTAAACTTCCGGTATGCTGACATTGAGGTAGCAGGCTCAACCACAAGGGATGTAAAGTATAAGTACCTCAGAAGTCGAAGTGGGTTCGCCCGATGGCGAGAGACACTGGTAATAGGGAAAGCTAATCCACATGCAAACATCAGCCCAATGCACCAGAAGTGGTAACACGTGAATGTGCTTCGCTTGAGTTCAAAGCCAGCAATGTTGTCCCTTGTGTATGTCAATGACTTGGTGGAGGATCTCCTCGTAGCAGTGAGAGCTACTTTGTGTGCAGATGTACTGAAGTGTCGGTGAAGACATTCCACCAACCACAGCGAATTATGAAATGCAGCAGGCATGATGATATCAAGGATAGAAAATGTTAAGTAACCAAAGACAACAGGGCATGCACCAGAGCTTTCCTGACCAGGGAGCAAAACTGCTGCATCTGTCTGGTGTGAATCTGGATAGGAGGCTTGCATGGAGGAAGCATAATGACGGTTGACTAAATGCAGGCAAGCGAATTCTAGGGTTGATTTTTGGTGGGGTAGCACTTGGTGTTCAGTTTGGTGGTATGGTCATCTGCTGTTAATATGCAGCCCCAGGTAATGGGCATGGTGTGCAATCATTACGGGATCAACAAAACCTACACCAATAGAGGTTAATTACATGTGCTTTACAGGATATCACCATCAACTTCACAAGTTTTGGTTGTTTATAATTTACTAGGTGATTATTACTTTTGATAATTTGCATTGCTTTTTTAAATGACCGACACCTGTACCATCGGAATCAATGCCAGACAGTCTGCTTCCAAATTGTCTGCAGTTGATTTTGAGCCTTCGACTTGGTATATTGGGGCACTGTGGCACGTGTTCACTGCTTTTAGACCACCACGCTGGCAGACGCCAATAAAAGAGATGCAAAAGGCCAGTGATATACAGACACTATCCTACGGGTATTATTTATTTGGAAAAATACAACAGTATACTGAAGCATTCAATGAAGGCGAGACTAGATGATCTGACTTTGAGTAAACGAAAACGAAACAGCTTTGTCCATTGGGATAAAAGACACGATCAAGCAAACCTTCCTATGACAACAATATATCTGAAGCCCTCTCTATACTCAGAACTATGGGAACAGGCCAATGATACCCTAAAACTGGTTCTCAACCGGCGGGGAATTTCCCTCCCACCAGGGGGGGGGGGGGATTTAATTAAGATTATTTCAAGATCGCATGGTGCATGGGCCAAAAAAGGTTGAGAACCACTGCCCTAAAAGTTAGTATATGAACCAGAGGTGTCTCAACTGGATATCACTACAATGGTAATCAAAAGCGAGCTGCTATATTGACTATGATCCTAGAAAACTAAACTGAACGATAATGGAATGGATACACGCCACCGCAGATCATTCGACAACAAATGCTGTTAAAAATGGAGGTGTACGCATCTAGATCGCATTTCTTGACAACCACTTTGCGGCAAAGCTGTATTCCCGTTGGAAAATGTTCTAACTATACACATGAAGGTCAAGTATAGAACAAGTTGCAGAAATTATATCTAATACAAATCTGCTTCTAGGTAGTCAACTTTGCTAATGCGCTATCTATACTACAAGCTCTCGAAAGTCTCACTTCTTCTTTTTTTTTTTTTCCTTCGTCTTCCTCCTCCTCCTTTTCTTCTTCGTATCTCTTTCTATGGAAGTGAGTGGCACCTTGCCGCCTTGACAGACGAAAGAATGTGGATTGGAATTTGACCAAAACCCCATCGCACAATGCCTGGGCATGGATTCAGAGAACACGTGTTGCCTATGCAGCATGTTCCCTCTCTCGGCCTTGCCTTGTTTTCTCCAGAGGAAAGGATAACCAGTATGTCTGGAACAAGGTAGGCTGCAGGCGCTGGCAGCTCAGCATCAGACCTCCAAGAGCAGGCGGTGAGTGGTGGCCAGACCCTCAATCCGCGGGGCATGGCTTAGAGGCGTTCAGCCTTATCCTGCAGTAGGGGGCCTTTAAACAAGTTTCTGGACCTCTATGAGCGTGTACACCTCTCAATCGTAAGTGTCCGGACCAATGTAAGCGTGTACTACTACCATCAGATTCCCTGCCTGACTGCGGATCCCGCGACCAGCGAGAATAGGACCGCCGGAGATATTGCTTGTATTTTGCGAACAAATTTCCCAACTTGACACCGTGCGGATCCTGCGACCAGCGAGAATAGGCCCGCCAGAAATATTGTTCGTTTGTTGCGACCAAATCTCCAAACTGAATAAGTGAAGAAACGATAAAAGTAGTGGTATTTCAGTTGCGCTTGCGCTCCCACGCGTGCTATACCTTTCATGTGTTCTATGGAAGTAAGCACCATATGACGGGGTGGGTATACAACAACTCTGTCCAGACATGAAAAACTTCATCAAGAAAGTAACAACCGCAATTAACCCATCAGAAGCTGGGAAGCTGACAACAAGCAGCCCAAAGTACGAAAGACAAGCTACACCATAAACACCCCTACATAGCCAAGTCGAAAACTCGAAGGTTGAAAGGGGGTACTCATACCAAAAATTGGATTGGATTGGAAGTAAGTAACAACTGGAAGATCAGGGGAAAAGAGGCAGAGGCAGACCAAGAGAAATTATACTGGACGGATTGAGATGGTGGCATGGAGGAATATCATCAGCAGAGTTGATCCAGAACACCAAAGACCGAGATCCGTGGAGAGCCATGAACGCCTACGCCAGTCGGCACGGCACTTGATGATGAAGACTGTCAGGGCAAACCTATCTTTGTCTGCCATGGATCATGGACGATATGTTCCCATGTCCATGGTCATGTTCAACCATGACAAATACTGTAACATTGTTCGAAGTGAGTTCGTGTAGGAGTTTGTTATTTCTGCAGCTTTAAATCTTCTTTCCTTCATTTTTGAACCAACAATCACGAATAAGTTGTCATGGGTCGTAAGTTTAGTTAGTTTAGTCGACGGATCAACATCCCGGCACACGGGTGTAACCCATAAGTGCTCCGTTCTACTCCTAACTCAAGCCAGAATCCGGATAATCTCAGCTCGGTGCACGAACTCCGTAACACTCCGTAACTCCGTGAGAATCCTTAAATACTTTGGGTAGATTTTAACTCGAAATTTTGCCCTCGCAGCGTTGTTATGCTACTCTTTTTCGATGTCCTACTGCCAAGAGGTAGTTTCCTTGCGCAATAATACTCACAATATATACACATATGGGTCGTAAGTTGGGTTGACACGGTGTGTCCCCAAATTGTCAGGAGTCGATTCGGCTCCCAATGTCTTCCATGGTTAATTTTGGATGAACACGGTTGTTTGTCACATGCCGAATAAAGGGAATATTTATTGTTATTGCACTCGTCTCGTATAGGGTTTTATTCCCTCTGCTATTATTTGACTCATCTTTTATTCTTCTTCTTCTTTCGTTCGCTTGAAATATGTCTATAAGTGCAATGTTGTCTCCTGTATGAATTTAACTGTCTTTTTTAGTTCACTCAGCGGTCCATAGAGTTTATCTTCTACTGTCATCTCTCTAGACCAGATGGTTTGCCTAGATATGTTGTAGTTTGGGTAGTCTTTGAGTTTTCATCTTTTATATACCACGAGCAGCCCGTTTTATAATACGAATTGACACCACTCCTAAAGTACTCAGCATAACACTGATGCATTTTCACTGGTATATTGTCCCAGTTCTGACAATGAACTTGACATTAAAATAACACTATCACTACAATTACTAAAACTGAACGTGTGGCGGCTATCTAACTGTTCGCCATCTCCAGCTTTGAGTTCTGAGTGGTCCGTTACTTACGATGGTCTCAGGTCGAGTGTCCGTGTCGTGTTTTCAGGAGGCCTCTCTCTCTCTCTCTCTCTCTCTCTCTCTCTCTCTCTCTCTCTCTCTCTCTCTCTCTCTCTCTCTCTCTCGTTCAGTCGAAAGCGTGGTTCTTGTCATAAAGCCATGTGCACGCTTACTGTGACTGGGGTTCACACTTCCAGTCATGACATCTTCACAGGGCAGTATGTCCAACTTCGGTATACATTAGAGTAAGGCTTGCTTCCTCTAGACAGATTTCATCCAAGGTAACGGGCATTCTTCTTCTTCTTCTTCTTCTTCTTCTTCTTCTTCTTCTTCTTCTTCTTCTTCTTCTTCTTCTAGCCCATGCCGTGTGGCGTTGATAATCATGCCTGTCTTGGTCTCTTGTGCCTCTAATCATTTCTAATACCGATGTATATATATTCCTCCATGCCTGATTTAAACTGCTAAACTGTCATCTTCTCTCTTAGTCTCCCCCTACCTCCCCTCTCATCTAACTTTCCCATTGTGACGATATAATCCAGCGTTCCCCTTTTCATGGCACGTCCAAAGAATGCGGACAATTCACTTCTGATTCGAGTAAACACATCTCTCATTTAGCTAACTACTTTCAACGTATCTTCATTACTCTTTTTATCTGTTCAGTTCATTTCAGTCGCAGTTCCAACATCACAACAACGGGTCGTCCCCATTGTGCTCCGTTCCTGTGCCAGTGAATATCACATAAAACGTTCCTCACTGCCCCATGTGAAAAGTGGAAAAGACAGAAGTCTTGACAAACAACAGTCCGCTCAGGCACGCTGTGCGTTATGTCACCACGAGAATATCACCACAATAGTCCTCAACGAAACATTCATCCTTGATGGAAGTGGCAGTCACTTTCCCAACCAGATGTTCACCTACTAAGTCTCAATGTTTCTAGATGCTTTCTAGCCAGCCACGCCATTTTATCCCCGAAATGCAGTTCACGCAACAAAACAACCCCGGACAGATGTAAAAGCTTTCACTATACATAATGCCGTTGCCAGAACGCCAACACAAAAGTCCTCTACGAAACATGCAGTTCATCCTTATGGAAGCGTCAGTCACTATCCCAACCAGATGTTAGCTTACAAAGTCTCGATATTTCTAGATGTTGGTGTTCCGTTTCTAGATGTTTTTTTAGCCACGGTGATTCAATTCTTCTATAAAACTATCTTTTCTGAGCTTTAAGCCTCATAATATACTAACTGTCCATAAACATTCTTCGTCTGGTGAAATGCTGCTTTTGTGTGGGTTATTCTCCATGTAATTATTTACATATAGTGATATATATTCCAGCTGTTGTTTAAAGTGCCCAAATAGCATACCGGGTTCCGCTGGGCTTTTACCAGTTGGTATGGGGGGGGGGGGGGGGCGATCGTTCAGAAAGCAATGGCAAACTACTGAACGTAAACTGACCAAGACATCAACAACAGCAGTAAAATGCTGGCGTTGACAGCGACGTCCTGTAAAAAAAAAGAAATGCAAAAAAAATGCATCGACTTGTTTCAGGCTTATTCCATTTAATTCGAAGCAACGGAGCTGTGGGGCAAGAGGAAGGAAGGGCTTGTCAGGCAGCTGGGTGATTTGAAGAAGGAGTTGCAGATCTTGCATGTGGCATAAGAGACCGGCGGTGCTGTAGCCAAAGATGCACACAGTACGAAAGCCCATTGCCAGTCCTCACCTTCACCAAACAGTGCATCTCGATTTTTGGTGATTCATTCATTGCCTTCATCAAACAGACACAAAAGGACAACCTGCGTAAATTTTACCGCAAGAAAGCCCAATGATCTCCGACAGAAGACCAGGACCATGCGTCGGGTTCTCAAACCTTATGAGCTGACCCGCATGAGCAAGGAGCTCAGGAAACAGCACCTTTATCATCTGAGAAAATATGCCGTAAGGAATAAAACTTGTCATTAAAATGTATAGTTATGGTTAGTTGCATATCCTTTACAGGACGTTGCAGTCAACACCAGCATTTTTTGCTGTTGTGATTTCTTGGCGCCGGTCTCCATAGCGAATGTGTTAACGTCTTTCTCCGTAATCCCGTATATCCACGTAGGGAACACAGCTACGCGAGATTCGGCAGCGGATCGCGTCGCGTTAGTTACTTACGGGGGTATGTGAGCCGGTCGCTAAGAAAACAAAGGCAAACTACTGAGCGTAATCTTGCCTAGTGCATCAACAGCAGCGTTAAAATGCTGGTTTTGACAGCGATGTCCTGTAAATAGGATAAGTGGAAAACAGAATCTCTTGGCAAGTTTACGTTTGCCATTGCTTTCCGGGCGTACCATTTCGTAAACAAAAAACAACGCAACGCGGTCTGCTGCCAAATCGGGTGCAGCTGTGTCTCGAACGCGGGTATGCGGGATCATGAACTGCGTTGGTAAAGACTTCGCCACGGACCCATTAAAATGTATACATTAAACAAAAAACAGTGCTTTTATTTTTCGGTTATTCGGATTAAGACCTTTGATTTGACTTGACGTTCTGTTCTAATTACTATCTGTTATTTCTTGTAACTGTTTTATTTTCAGCGATCAAAACCGTGTCAACGGCAGAACACAGGTTGTTTACAGTTTCCCAACCAACTGATGTTCCTGGCATGTCTTGTATAGATCTCATTATTTCGCTGTGCATACTGAACAATCGGCACTGTGGCTTTGGGATTAGTGAGACTCGCATTTTCATAATTACCTGACAATCCGACTCTGTCAACTGTCATTTACTGCCAATATCTTCTTCGGTACTTTTGCCTTAATTCACCCCAAACAAACGTCACCAGCTATATTTAGGGTCACCAGCTATATTTAGCACTGACGGTGATCTCCTCTGTGTTCGAATACAGTGCGTGTCAGTGCGTTTCAATTGCCCCACAGTGTTTCTTTGGCAACCGTCTGTGTGTGTGTGTGTGTGTGTGTGTGTGTGTGTGTGTGCGTGCGTAGCAGCTTCCCACGACAAGCAGAGTAGCGTTGCTTTTTTGTGGAGTACCCGGAAACGACAGAGCTGATCAAATTGGCTAAGGAAGGAGCCAAAGAAGATGTGCCCATTACATACCACCAAAAGAAAAGAATGATCAAATCAGTCAAAAAGCCACCAAACCCTACTCAAGACGACTACCACGTTATGGACAGACCAGAACAAATCATTATTCTGCGCCTCAGAACAGGACACAATAGATTACGCAACCACATGTATACACAATTCCAGATTGGTGACTCAGCCATGTGCACATGCTGTTTGGCGTCGCAGACAGCAGAGCACATACTCCAGGATTGCCCAAACTACCAATATGCCCAGGCTGACCTGGCCTAGAGAGACAACAGTGGAAGATAAACTCTATGGACCGCTGAGTGAACTAAAAATACTGTTAGATTCATACAAGAGACAACATTGCAGTTATAAACATATTTAAAGCGAACGAAAGAAGAAGAAGAAGAAGAAGAAGAAGAAGAAGAAGAAGAAGAAGAAGAAGAAGAAGCGTACTGAGCGTCAGCACAGATGGAGATGCCGACGACGACATTCACCATGTATGTCGGCAGGACATCCTCCCGCTGAGACAAGGCCACATGGCTGCAAGGCTCGCGTCTCCCGTACAGACAGATCATCAGCATTCTTCTCGTATACTGCTGGTCTCAAGAGATGACAAGCATTTCATTTTGCCAGTTATAGTTGGGGGGGGGGGGGGGGGGAGAGAGAGAGAGAGAGATGTCGTCGAGAGCAATTGTTGCACACCGATAAAATTGCGCACCGAGCTAAGGCGCAACACAGGGAACCCCTGGATGTGACGTCTTTGGGGTGAATTAAGGCAAAAGTATCTCTTCTTCTTCTTCTGCGTTCATCCTGAGTTTTTTTTTTTTTTTTCCAGACGTGATTGCGTTGTGCCTGCTTACAGCAGAGCTGCGTTCTTGCGCCGTTAGGCCGACACTTCCGACTTCTGCGGGCATTTGTTGACCGGGTTAACCTTCCCGAATTTACTGCCAATATAGTACCTTGTTGTGTATGGCAAGAGGTGGGGGCGGGGGGGGGGGGGGGTATCATTAAGGCTGAGGAATTAAGGCCACCGGGCTAGTGCAGTCGCCGCGAACTGTGCAGGTTAGGGTTTTCTTTTTGCCCCCGACAGCAAAAAAATCCACACCTTACCGAGGATTCGAACCCGGGTTTCTCGAATGAGAATCTGGCATTCTAACCAGTCGAAAGTTGGAAATCTGCAGCGGGATATTTGGAAGCAGACCGCAATGCGTTGGTTTTGATAGTATGAGGCGTCGGCCGTTGAGAGTTGAGATGAGATCACAATGGCGAACTACAGAACTAACTTTGTCTAGTTAATCACAAACAACCTATAAATACTGGGGTTGATTGAGATATCTGTAAAGGACATGGAACTAATTTTAACTTTAACATACTGGAAAGATCGGGTGATATTAATAGATATTACTAATTAGTAGTGGGTGTACACTGCCATGTCTACGTTGAACAGTTCCCATTTGGTTGTCAATTATAATGGTTGCCAGTTATTATCAAATAGATACAACAAGTAAACATAAGGCATGTTGCCACCGGCCTCCAGCAAACATATGTATTCACTAAATAAAATACACTAGACGTAAAAATAGAAATGAGAAAACCACTAATCGAATATAGAACTGGTAGGAAATGTTTTTCTAGGAAAGCACCACTACTGGCTTCCGGAACTTGTACGTGTTTTAGTTTCAGTTTTCTGTTTAATTTAGGTCTGACGGCAGCATTCCCACAATGTTGCTTCGTTTCTGGGTGTAAGGAGTTGTGATTTCACTTGTTGGTAGTTATTTGATCTCATGATGAGCTATTACTCGACATTGTTTAAGAAATATTAAATAATATTAATTACAGACTATATTAAGTTATGGATAGCGCAGATGATAAATAGTAAATACTATTCATAGGCATAGGAGGTGATCAACAAGACACAACACAACGCACAACCCAACAGCGTTGTGTTTGACGTTGTGGATGAAGGAAAATGAAAGGAAGTTAAAGTACGTTGGACGGTTGGCGACTACTGGTTGTGAGAAGTAAATATTTTCTTGGATACTGTTGTTAATTACCTGGATAACATTTTAAAGAATCTGTAGGCTACTATACTATATTAATAATAATATATTATTAATATATTAATTACTATTGACTATCTGAGTATTGTATTATTGCTGATGATTGCTGCTTGCTACTTTAGTTTTACTAGGTCGATTACCTTTCACTTTCAGTTAAAATAAAATATATATATAATATAATAAATTAATATTATTATATATTTTATTTTAACTGAAAGTGAAAGGTAATCGAACTAGTAAAACTAGAGTAGCAGAAATCATCAGCAATGCAATAGATAGTCAATAGTCTTCAGAAAACCTTAATAAACTTAATCATATATTAATAATATTAATAATATTATTGCAGTCAGGTCTTAGTCAGATATGACTGAGCTACCGTATAACAGTAGACGGTACTACCTGGTTTCTGTTAGCGCCGAACGTTGGGCGGCGCTTACCAAACCCGACACCCCACATTGTGCCAACGGCTTCGGGCGGAAGAGCGCAATTGGGAGGGTACAAGCCTTACCCTGGTGCGAGGAAATGCAAGCTAAAGACAAAATTGTCATGGCAGGGCAGACCAGGCCCTAAGCCTTGGTTGGCGACTGGTCTAGGATCGAAGCTCCGACAGGCGGACAGTTAGAGCATTGCTTTGCTGATCCGGCAGCTTCTGCAGCTTGTCTTGTTCCAGATGTAGGGGTGTTACCTTTCCTCTGGAGTGAACTAGGCAGGCCGAGAGAGGGATCATGCTGCATGGGCAACACATGATCTCTATATTTTAGCCCAGGCTTTGTGCTATGGAGAATAATATTATTAATATTATTAATATATGATTAAGTTTAAGGTTTTCTCAAGGATTGATTGATTGCCCTATCCGCCTATCCAGTCCCAGCTACTTTCCCTTCTTCTTCTTCTTTCGTTCGCTTGAAATATGTCTATAACTGCAGTGCTGTCTCTTGTATGAATTGAACTGTCTTTTTCAGTTCACACAGCGGTCCATAGAGTTTATCTTCCACTGTCGTCTCTCTAGGCCAGAAGGTTTGCCTAGATATGTTATATTTTGGGCAGTCTTGGAGTATGTGCTCTGCTGTCTGCGACGCCAATCCACATGTACACATGGCTGTTTCACCAATCTTGAATTTTGTATACATGTGGTTGAGTAATCTATTGTGTCCTGTTCTAAGGCGCAGAATAATGACTTGTTCTGGTCTATCCATAACGTGGTAGTCATCTTGAGCAGGTTTTGGTGGCTTTCTGACTGATTTGATCATTCTTTTCTTTTGGTGGTATGTTACAGGCACATCAGGCTGTTCTTCTTTGGCTGCTTCCTTAGCCAATTGATCAGCTCTGTCGTTCCCGGGTACTCCACAGTGGGATGGTATCCACTGTATGGTGACCTTATGCTGACTGCTAAGTTCAGAAAGTAGTGTCCTTAGTACTGGCAATTTCCCAGACAGGAGCGCCTCGAGTACTGATTTCGCATCTGTCAATAGCACCACAGGTTGTGTACCATTGCTGGTATTTAGTAATTTCTCTGTTGCTATCTTGATTGCCTCAATTACTTTCCCTTCTATTACTATTACTTAAATTATTATTTATTATTGATTCCCTGAGGTTTCTCTACCCCCCCCCCCCCCCCCCCCTCTTCCCAATAGCTCCAAATGTTTGTAGTTTTTTTTAATAGTTGTAATTTTTCATGCCTGTGAACCATATGATATAATAATAGTAATAATAATATATGATTATTATATCAGTACTGATCTGTTAGAGTTTAATATTCTAAGTTTGGTACTACTACTAGTTTTAATTCTTGTTGACGGCCACAAAAATGACATCCACATATTTGATATATTGTCTGATCTAGAGATCTTTTTTCAAGATGTGGATGACCTGTAGGAAATATTGAAGAATTCAATCAATTTTGTTGCAGAAACAACTATCCCAAAATTAAAGAAAGTAGGTCGTAAGAAATTTACGACTAATGAAAACAAGAAGACAAATAAAAAATAATCCTGACAAATATGAAAAAAATCACAGAAAAATCAGAACATTATGTAAGGAAGCAAAAGAAGCATGGCTTGAGAAAAATTGCATGGAAATTGAAAAACAACATAACAGTAAAAATACCAAATTAATGTACAAAATAATTAAGGAGTTTACTAATAAAAGAACACCAACATCAACAGGTTGCCTGAAAATAAAATATGGAAAAATCATAATCGAGAAGAAGAAGATGTTAGATACATGGCTAGGGTATGTGAAAAAACTCTATAATGATACACGTGAACAGCAGTTTGATATTTCTTATATGGAAGGACCACCAATATTTAATAGGGAAGTTCGGCATGCTCTCAATCAAATCAAAACTGGCAAGACCCCAGGATCCACACAACATCACAACTGAAACGATTAATGCCTTAGAAGAGTATGGTATAGATCAAGTTACCAGATTGCTAAAAATATATATATACTAACAATAGATTAGCCGGCTTCGTGGCTTAGAGGTTATGACTTTTCTCCGTAATCTCGTATACTCTCGTCGGTAACGTGATGACGGTTCAAATCAGCAGTGGTTTGAATCGCATCGGTAACTTACGGGGTATGTGAGCCGGCCGCTCAGAAAGCAATGGCAAACTACTGAGCGTAATCTTGCCAAGAGATCAACATACAGCTGAAAGATGCTGGTGTTGACAGCTAAGTCCTGTAAAGGATATGCTAAAAAAAAAAAAAAATAGATTGCACAATTTATTTCCTGGCATATTTCACTGCATCTCGTCAGGGATCTAATATATGATGCTGGTGATATTCCCATTGACTTGTGTAAATCACTGTTTATTGCAATTCTGAAATAGTCGGGAACCTTGGAATGTGATGAACATCGAACAATCAGCATAATGAGTCACATCACAAAGATTTTACTAAGAATCATCATGTACAGGGTTAGGGGGAAAATTAAACCAGAAGAACAATGCATGTTTGTAGAAGGCAAAGGTACAACAAATGCTGTGTATTTGCTGAGAACAATAATAAAGCATCCAATAATAGTCAATAAAGACATTCATCTTTGCTACATTGATTACATGAAAGCTTTTGATAGAGTAAGACAAATTAACGTGATGAAAATGCTGGCAGACCTCCAATTGGATGGAAAAGAGTTATAAAGAACATCTACTGGAAACAAGTAACTGTCATAAAAATTGATAGTGAAATGGGCCAATTCCAGCCTGTCAAGATAGGCCTTCTTCTTCTTCTTTTTCTTCTTCTTTCGTTCGCTTGAAATATATCTATAACTGCAATGTTGTCTCTTGTATGAATCTAAGTCTTTTTTAGTTCACTCCATTAGCGGTCCATTGAGTTTTATCTTCTGTTGTCTCTCTAGGCCAGAAGGTATGCCTGGGTATGTTGTAGTTTGGGCAGTCTTGGAGTATGTGCTCTGCTGTCTGCGACGCCAAACCACGTGCACATGGCTGAGTCACCAATCTTGAATTTTGTATACCTGTTAGGCCTGATTTGGAGGCATGGCATGGTCGAGACAAGAACACAGACCTGGTTCAAGGCTCTGGTGACTGCGTGAGATGGCGAACCATGGTCATCTATGCCTGTCGGCATGGCACTTGATGATGATGATGATGAAATCAAGCTCCTTTTGCCTTTTATATTCTTGTTTTAAAATCTCTAGCTGTTTTCCCATCTTTGTGTACACATGTTATATAAATGTGTGTATGATTCCATCTCGTGAAGTTAGATTTCATCAAGGGAGATTGGGTTATCATTTACTTGATTTATTATCATTATCTTTGTCTTTCTTCAATGAATTTTAGACTTAAAGTGTTGTGACCTCCCATCAAGTTTAGTTTTTATTGCGTCTGATTTTGTGTGTCTGGTTCGTAGATTTTCTTCCTGTCGCTTAGAAACATTTCTCGAACTGATGAGGACTAGGTAATCACATTGCACATAATAACAGAGCAAATCATCAATTAAACTCACCGTTGGATGTGTGGTCTATGAAAAGGCTTTTGATAGGAAATCTCTTTGGAAATTAATGAGGCATTATGGGATCCTACAGAAAATCATTAATTTAATGGAGACATCATTTAGAGGCATGAGGTGCATTACCCCTTTTGATAAATTGTTGATCCTGTCAGACATTATTTTTTAAAATAGTTTACATTTTGACCAGGCGAGTCATGGCAGCTCAATGACTATGCACATCTCCATTGAGGATTTGTTTTTAAAATTGACCTGGGCTCTTGGGTTGACCCAGCCTAAAATGGTTATCAGGAAATGTCTGTTAAGTGAAGGCAACAGACGCACTATTGACCACATCACCCATCCAATGCTGATTAATCTCTACAAATTAGGGGGCAGCATCAAATCCCCAATGCGCTTCAAGGTGGGGAAAAGTGTCCTTTACCTTTACTAACATTTGAGACCAAGTGTGTAGAGCAAGTCATTGATTCATGACTGGACTTCCGGCATCAGTGTCAGCAAATCAGAGGTGACCAAAACATAAATCTACCTTAACGTGGTAGAAGCGTCAACAGAGAGAACAAACTGAAATATCTGGGAATCACATTTGACAGGAGCCTGTCCTTCAAGGACCATGTGGAGACGGTTGTGACAAGATCTCAAAAGGGACTCAATGCACTTAGAACTATGGCTACAGTGGACACAGAGCAGAGAATGCTTTTCACACTATACCAGCACTTGATCCTCTTAGTGATTGATTATGGACTAGGACTACTCACTGTCTCAAAGAGTCAGCTGGTGAAATTAGAATACATACAGAATGAAGCTATGCGGGTAATTCTGGGATGCACCAGAGACACCATAGTAGTGTGTATGCGTTACATCCTTGGTCTGCCGACTGTTGCTGGTAGGCTCAAGGTGATGCAGGCGAAGGCATACCTCAGAGTAGCTGCAGACACAGATCACCCATTGCATGAGGCACTGGACGCAGTTAAGGGTCAGCAACTGATAAGAGGGAAATCATGGATGGCTCAGGCGGAGGATACGATCAGACAGATGTGTCCCTTGGAGAACATTAGGCGAGGAGAGGAGTGGGTCAGAGTGCCAGCGGAGCAGTTAGACTTGTGCAGTTATAATCACATTGAGCTGGGAGTGCAGGGAGTGGCCGGCAGGAGCCATGGAACTGGAAATCCAGCAACTAATTCAGGATAATGCTCGCTCGGATGATGTGATTATCTACACAGATGGTTCAGTGTTGAGAGGTAGGAGAAGTGCCTGGGGGTTCTTAGCAAAAGCTAATGGTCGACATTTGGTGCAGGAGAGCCTGGCATATGATACCACAGCATCTAGCTTAAGAATGGAGGTGGAGGCGGTCAGTGCAGCTTTCCGCTGGATGGAGAATACTTTACACACACACATCATGATTGTAACCGACTCAGAAAGCATGCTGAGGAAGGTGAGGACAGGCAAGCTTCGTGCAGAGTGGCTTGCTTCGCTTCGGAGGTCACGGGTGGCAAGCATCGCCTGGATCTTTTCTCCGGGCATGCCGGTGTGCTGGGGAATGAACAAGCGGACAGATTGGCTGACTCGGCAAAAGTTGGTGGAGTATTGATGCATGACAAGGCAGACGTGGTTGCGGCCTTGTGGGAGCATGTGTACACCTCGGAGGAGCAAATAGATCACCATGGTCTGGCAAGAATGAGACAGCGAGGAGTGATGAGGGGATCTGCCCGACGCTTGACGCTCAGAGGAAAGGCGAGAAGGACATATAATCAGATTGCTACTGGTACTATTGGTGTTGGAACTCTTCACTGGCTGCTGAGGATGGGGACGGAGCATTATGGGAATGCCCTGAATGCTGTGATGTCAGTTCCTAAATCAATCAATCAATCAATCAAACGTGGTAGTCCTGTAAATGATAGCATCACTACAGTCTGACTGAGAGAGTAGGAATCCAAGTGGTAAGGCCAGCCTTGTCTCAGAAAATGCTGTGCTGAAGTAGGATGTGTTATCTGAAAGAAGCCTTGTCTCAGAAAATGCTGTGCTGAAGTAGGTTGTGTTATCTGAACTGAAAGAAGCCTTGTCTCAGAAAATGCTGTGCTGAAGTAGGATGTGTTATCTGAAAGAAGCCTTGTCTCAGAAAATGCTATGCTGAAGTAGGTTGTGTTATCTGAACTGAAAGAAGCCTTGTCTCAGAAAATGCTGTTCTGAAGTAGGATGTGTTATCTGAAAGAAGCCTTATCTCAGAAAATGCTGTGCTGAAGTAGGATGTGTTATCTGAAAGAAGCCTTGTCTCAGAAAATGCTGTGCTGAAGTAGGATGTGTTATCTGAAAGAAGCCTTGTCTCAGAAAATGCTTTGCTGAAGTAGGTTGTGTTATCTGAACTGAAAGAAGCCTTGTCTCAGAAAATGCTGTTCTGAAGTAGGATGTGTTATCTGAAAGAAGCCTTATCTCAGAAAATGCTGTGCTGAAGTAGGATGTGTTATCTGAAAGAAGCCTTGTCTCAGAAAATGCTGTGCTGAAGTAGGATGTGTTATCTGAAAGAAGCCTTGTCTCAGAAAATGCTGTGCTGAAGTACGTTGTGTTATCTGAACTGAAAGAAGCCTTGTCTCAGAAAATGATGAGCTGAAATAGCATGTGTTATCTGAAAGAAGCAAATATTACTTCATTCATCCATTGGCCTGTACTGTGCAGAATTTTGCTCCTGTAACAGTCTTTCAAAATCATTCTCTACCATAAGCCAGAATTCTGCTTATCTTGCTGTCATGTGTACATGATCTCTCACATTCTGAATCCAACTATGTTGTGGCCTTCCTCTTCTCAACCTTCCTAGTAAACTTGCCTTCATAATTCTCTTTTTTGGACTTCCTCATTTTTGGTTGCCTTAGTAACCCAATCTTCTTCAATATTGAGTTCTTATTGGGTAAATATTTTGTTGTAAATGGATGCAACATGTGTGGGTGCACGAGGAAGAAAAGGAAGGAGTCCATTTTTAATATATCGTAGCATAGCAACAGTATAACCTTTTGACGACACACATAACTCTAGTGCCAAACAACAAGTAGGTTTGGCCCAAACATGATACACAATTAAATAAACAACTATTATAATGTACATTTCCTTTCACTGAGCATTGAAATTGCAGAAGATACTAGAAACAAACCAAATAAAAATTGCCCCAGTATTTCGATATATTGTTCTTCTGTCCAAATTGGAAGTCACATTTAGCAATATTCTTCTGCACTGAATCAGTTAAGCCATACAGTGTAGAAGGGTTATTTATCAGTGTAACTGAAAGCAGCAGACAAAATATTTTTAAAGTGGCTTCTATAAGTAAAATCAATGGGGAAAAATCATATGGCTTGAAAAGTTTAATCTAAGAAGAAGTATAGTTAAAATTGCATTTAAAAAACATTCTATTCTGTATACAGGAAGTTTTTTCTAAATAAATCACTTGATAACTGCTGACCTACATAAAAGTACTTTCAGTTTCATTTTTGTTTTGGAATTTGGAGTGTAAATACGTACTAAGATAAATTAATAAAAAGGCCAGATACCTGCCACTTTCATGAAATGTTTGTGTGAATATTAAAGTAAATTGGACTGTGTTAAATATTATTATTGTTTATTTGTGCATATAATTAACTTTTCAGGGCAATTAGAATATAATAGAAGAAAATGTGAACAGATAAAACATATGTAGGGACAAACAAGCATTCATTGAAAAGGTAAAGGCAGGCCTGTAACAGATAGCCCTGTTAGAATGTGAAGTGTTTAAACACAGATAAAAGTTGGTCCCATAACAAATACTGCTGGGAGTGTGTGAAGTGTTTACAAAATAATAGTTGTCTCATAATAGATGCTGCTGTTAGAGAGTGAAGTGTTTAAAAGAAAGAAAACGATAAGGTAGGCCCATAGCATATTACTGTTGTTAGAGTAATAGAGTGAACTGTTAAAGAAAAACACTAAATGTAGTCCCTTAATATTACTAGATACCGGTGTTAGTGTGTGAGGTTTAAAAAAAAAACAGTACAGGTGGTCTCATAGCAGATACTGCTGTTAGTGTTTGATTTTTATATTTTTTTAAAAACAAACAATAAATGTAGTCCCATAATAGATACTACTGTTAGTGTATGAGGTTTTTTTAAAAACAAAAAAACCAATAAATGTAGTCCCATAATAGATATTGCTATTAGTGTATAAGGAATGTAGTCCTATAATACATCCCATAATAGATATTGCTGTTAGTGTGTGAGGTTTAAAAAAAAAACATACATGTAGTTTCATAGCAGATTCTGCTGTTAGAATGTTAAGTATTTAAAAACCGATGAATTTAGTCACGTAGCAAGAAACTGCTGGTAATGTGTAAAGTGTTAAAAATATGATAAAGGTAATCATATAGTAGACACCGTTAGTGTATGAACTGTTAAAGAATAGCAAAGATGGTCTCACGATAGATACTGATATTAGAATGTGAAGTGTTAGGCCATCCCATAATTTAGTCCACAACATATGAGGTAGGGGTTGGTCAGTTCCCTTCTTCATTACCTTTTTTCCCCAGACAATTTCGAAAATTGTCTGGTACTAATGTTTATGAGGCTGGGTCGACCCCACATCAGCCAGAGTAATCCTGCCACTGCTGGGTTTGAACCCAGACCACTGTTTTGGCATATAAGTGCATGCAAGCATTGTAGGGAGAACATTGAATTTACTAGGTCTTCAAGGCAAAATACAAGAAAGAAGACAACAGAAATGAGAGAATACAGCTAGATTGCAAAACAAAAAAATTAGTCCACATTCCAGAGAATAAATTGAGAGGAGCTGTTGAGAATTATGTTAAATAGAGATAGTAACAGGCAGAATTGATGAAGTTGTTTATGTACGATTTCCTGGAAGAGACTAATGAAAGTAGAACAGTGTATACAACTATAAGAAAGAGACAAACTGAGTCGTTTAATCATATAATGAGAAGAGAGACACTGAGAACATAATGATGACTGGAAAACATCAGTAGAAGAGACAGGAAGACAGAGATATGATGCTTGACCATCTAAGATGATGGCATGGGGGTATACCGTCAGTAGAATTGATCCAGAACACCAAGAGCTGAGATCTGTGGAGAAATATGAACGCCTGCACCATTTTGCATGGCACATGATTGTTATGTATTCATTTAGTGCTGATATACTGCAAACTGAAATTATTTTATATCCAAGTTGGGTTTGGCGTCTGTGGTGTATGAGTGGGTGTATACGAACCCACGGGATGGTTAACCCGGTCAACAAATGCCTGCAGAAGTCGGATGTGTCGGCCTAACAGCGCAAGAACGCAGCTTTGCTGTAAACAGGCACAACGCAATCACATCCAAAAAAAAAAAACTCTGGATGAATGAAGAAGAAGAAGAAGAAGAAGTGTATACAAATGTTCAAAACATTCTCTAAAGTCATAAGTAGACCGAAGTTCTGTTTACCAGTATTTTCTTGTCTTTTATCCCCCAACAGAGCTTAAACCATCAATTATCCCCCAACAGAGCTTAAACCATCAATTATCTCCCAACAGAGCTTAAACCATCAATTATCCCCCAACAGAGCTTAAACCATCAATTATCTCCCAA
Source organism: Cepaea hortensis (assembly GCA_963921405.1). Lineage (NCBI taxonomy): Eukaryota > Metazoa > Mollusca > Gastropoda > Stylommatophora > Helicidae > Cepaea > Cepaea hortensis. Next base: position 50,244,104 of record OY992889.1, on the reverse strand, counting down.
CAGAGCTTAAACCATCAATTATCCCCCAACAGAGCTTAAACCATCAATTATCCCCCAACAGAGCTTAAACCATCAATTATCTCCCAACAGAGCTTAAACCATCAATTATCCCCCAACAGAGCTTAAACCATCAATTATCTCCCAACAGAGCTTAAACCATCAATTATCTCCCAACAGAGCTTAAACCATCAATTATCTCAAGCCAAGGCTGCTCTAGTACTTAGATGATGAGCCCAGCTTATTATAAGGAGAAATAAACTAGAAAACTTTGTGACAACTGGCAAGATTGATGGGAAAAGAGCTAGGGGAAGGCAAATATCTGGATAGTTTGGCCACATAGCATTATCAAGACAAAAACACAGTTAATCCAAGAAAAGACTGGTGATTGAGTGAGATGGTGAACTGTGCTTATTGGCATGGCACATGAAGATAATGGTAGACAGAAACCTAATTGAAGTCTTTATTGTTTTTAGCTGCTTGTAACCTAATTGGTTTGAGAGATGGAGTTAGGACGTGGCAGTTGACAATCAGAGAAAGACTGAATGTTAGAATATCCCATTTGGACTGATATTTCCTAACTCCAAAATAATTAGAAGTTTGTAAAATCCCTCTTTCAGCAATAAGAGAGACTTGTGTGCAGCAGCATGTTTTTGAAGTGACATTGTTTAAATTCTTTTCTGGATTTCTTCCTTGCTAATTACAGTTTTGCCAGTGGTGTGCATGGGAGGTGTCTTAATCAAGACATGACAACCCTCAGGAAAAAAAAACAGTACCAAGTGAAATGGAAAGCAATGCTAATAGACTGTTGTTAAACTGTTATGAGAGATGCTTCAGCAACACATTACCAAAAAATTAGTAGCACATGAAATCGTTTCTGTTATAAACGCTATTTTATGATACATATCCCCTCCGTTGTGTCTCCACCTTGAAGTGGTATAGCCAGGCTTGCATGTTCTAATGGCTTCCAGAGCTATAGCAACATGGTACAATACTGGTTGGGTCTCCTGTGTCGGACAGGTCAAGGGATAGAGACCTGACAGTGAGATACACATACCTGCCTCCTTGTAGGCAGACTGGTGACAGTCTGGCTAGGGAAAGCAAACCTGAGAAAAATGTTTGTTGAAGTCTGATGTTATGAGCCACAAGCTACAATGAAACAGTACAACAAAGCTCACTCGATGATGATGTCTTACATGATATGCAGATGTGTAGAACCTGTTCATGCAGTCATAGTATTGACAAGTGGAAAGATGACATTATATTGTGCTAAAACTGATGCTTTTAAATGGAATTGTTTGTTTCAGTTTACAAGTTTCAAGCTTGAGATCCCTTTGAATCCTCATCAGAGTAAATTTTCAAGATGAGTGACTACTCAGCTGATTCCGACTCTGAAGATGAGAAGGAGGAAGTGGATGATGTACCACCACCAAGAATAACTTACAATTCTTTAGCACAGTAAGTCCAGCAATGCAACATAAGATTAATATTTCATGTTCCTGTTTATCTGTATGTGTTTATTTTAAAAAGTGTATTGGTATTAATGATTAGAACTATTATTGTTGTTTTAAAGGGGTTGAAAGACAAGGGTTTGATTCATTGCATCTGGTTTTATTCCATAAGGCTCGGTGTCTTTCCAGAGTCGCCCGCTGAAAGCATCGCACAGAGCACAAACTCCGTAGCTCCAGTTATGAACCAAGAGGTCTCAGGAAAACACTTCCCTTCTGACCCGAATGACGAAGTCAGAAAACAGCATCAGAACGCAAAACACATAGCGTGACTTTTTATTTATTTACAAAATATTCCAGGTTAAATACTTAATATTTGCTGCCCAGCCACTGTGTCATATCATAAAGTGAGTTTACCAAAACATATCTGTCAGCCTAATGAAATAAAAACATGTATGCTGTTTGAGTTAAAAACTATACACATATAGAAGCCCATACGTTATTTTGTAATATCATCATTTATTATTTAATTATAATTGCTTACTGTTGATTGTGGATTGTCTTGTTGCTTGATTCATCATGGTATAATTTTGTAAAGGAGATATTTTATAATTGACATTGAAATCAATTATTAACTTAATTTAAAAAATACTTATTAAAGAGAATATTTTGTAAAAGTTAAGGAAAAATGTGATTAAGACCTGTAAAGCTGCATTTATACACCAGGAAAATTCTTTTGACAGAGTCGACAGGAATATGTTGTGAGGTTGCATAAGAAAATTTGGAATTAGCAAACATATCATTTGCAGAAGTTTATATACATCAAGCAGTAGTTGCATAAGAACAAAGGCAGGTACATCAAAACTTTTAAAAGTCAATTCAAATGTACAAGGATGTGCTCTTCCCAGTACTTTTTATAACATATACTGACAATATATAATATATGTCAAGAAGCAGAGAGCGAAGAAGAGGGCAACATTTCAGAATTGTTATTTGTGGACAACCAAGTATTAATTGCAGAGAAAGAAGAGAGCCATCTCAATCAAGTCAACACCAAGTGTGAGAAATATAATATAAAAATAAGCATGGAAAAGACAAACAATTGTAATAGGCAGACAGTCAGAAACTCTTATCAATAAAGTAAAGAACTTGGAAATAAAACAAACAAGCAAATTTACATATCTTGAGTCCATATTCACTTCAGATGAGGGAAAGGATAGAGAAATCAGCATACATTATGCAAAGGCAAATCAGATACTGGGACAACTAGCCCCACTTCTGACTCATAGAACGATACCTGTAACTACTAATGCTAATCTCATAAGAACTATGTTTTGGCCGATATTAGGCTACCAATATCAAACATGAAACATTGCAACTAACAAGCGCAAAAACATAACAGTGATGAGATGCCTTAAAAGAGCTGTGGGAGTAACTGTGAGAGATTTAATTAGGAACGAGAAATTTAGAAGACTAAGTCTGAAACCACTCATGCAATTCATCAAAGAACAATAGATTAAATGGTTTGGCTACATCACAAGAATGCCCTGGTACCAACTACCACAAGAGCCACTTTGAGGAAATATATATATGAGAGAGATAGGGACCTCATGAAAGATGGTATCAAGAACAACCTTAGAGAAATGAAGACTAACCTACAAAGCGCATTGGGAAAAGTCCACAAAAAGATCCTATCTCCCCCCAATACTTCAGAGGTAAATGGAGGAAGAGAAGAAGAAGGAGAAGAGCAGGAATGGATAGGGGATTGAGCCCTATAGCAGATATCATAGGGATGTGAAGTGATAGACCTTCACATATACTAGCTCATGGCAGAATGAGGTGGGATGACCAGGTCCTTTGCCTGCTGCCTTTCATTCACAAGTAATGTTACCTAGTGTGTTACTGGGGGCCCACCATGAAACAAAGAAGAATAACACCTTCCCCTACCAAGCGTGTCATAAGAGGCAACTAAGGAGATAAGGTTGTTACAAGTGATTGTTGTCCCGGAAGGTTGCATTGGATGCCTCCTGAAAATGGGCCTAACAGCTAATGAAATATAACTGGACAGATAATCTGTTGTGTGTTGTTTGTCCATCAAGAATGGTGATGGCCATTCATTTCATCCAGTGGTGTTGAAAGTATGGAGCCGTGAGTTCTAAGATGGCTGATAAGGCCTATTTTGGCTCGAAATGTTCTTTGACAATGTGGGCAAAGAATGCTTGACGTTCCAGGAGGAGGATCACCTGCAGTGGTTTTTCTGTCCAGCCTTTTCTTCACAGTTCTTACAGTCCTGGTTGCTTCACAAGGGACTGCACCCTTGCGTAATGATGTATGCCACTTATTTTGGTCTTTGGCAGCAGTCTCCCAAGTGTCAAGATGAATTCCATAAGCTTTCAGTGAGATTTTCAGTGTCTTTAAAGCGTTTCCTCTGGCTGCCTTGGGAGCGTTTACCACAATGCAGCTTGCCGTAAAATATTTGTTTAGGGAGCCTGTGATCTGGCATGTGAGTCAAGTGACCAGCCCAGCGAATCTGATTCTTTATTAGTAGAGTGGATACTGGGCATGGACGCTCTTCTAGAAGTTCAGTGTCTGGGATCTTGTCTTGCCATTTAATCTTCAGTAGCTTCCTAAGGCAGTCCTAAGGCAGACTGTGTGGAAGTGGTTTAATTTCCTAGCGTGTCACTGATAAATCTTTCCTACTAGAAGACAAATGGTGTTTGGATGAGGTGATTTCTCCTTACCTCCCTTAACGTTCATGGTTTTCACTGTGATGAACTCTGCCATGGACCATACATCAGGAATCCTGACCAAGGTCAGGGGTTCAACCCCTACACCGGACAGTTGGACTAAAATGTTGACGTCTTGTCCTTGACTTGGGGACGTAAAATACGAGTACCTTTGAAGTCGGAGTGGGTTCATCTGATGGCGAGGGACACTGGTAATAGGGAAAGCTAATCCACACACAAAATTCAGTCTAGTGCTACTAGAAGTAGTAGCATGCATACAGACTACGCTTGAGTTCAAAGCGAGCAAGCGTATAAAAATGTCCCAAAACTGGAGCCTGCGCTGAGTCTGTGATGTGATAAGGACACCACACTTTGTAGACTTGAATGCACGGAGTAATAGGTGACCAGACAGACTTTCTCTCACTTAGCAAGACGACGATTGCTCATCCAATAACGCTTATTAAATTCCACTGTAGATCCACATCAACTACACAAACATGTCCACTACTGAACATTTTGCACATTAAAATGTTTGCTTTACTGTGTGTGTTTGTCATTACTCTTCTTCTTCTTCTTCTTCTTCTTCTTCTTCTTCTTCTTCGTCACATCCTGCACATGGCTGCTTAGCCTCACTTCCATATATTGGGCCTTCCGTTCACCATAGGCTGTTCTTCTGGAAACCAGAAGAATGCAGTCTGCAGATGACATCCACACAGTGAGCTTTCGATTCGGACTTTCCATGTAATGGATTTGCTATCCAAGCAATATTCCATTTCGTGCCACTAGGACACTTTTTCCACCTTTTATGAAGCCCACACAGTGAGCTTTTGATTCGGACTTTCCATGTAATGGATTTGCTATCCAAGCAATATTCCATTTCATGCCTCTGGGAGGCTTTTGTAACCGACATACCTGTGGTATGAAGTGTGGCAGTCTAAATACTTCTTCATGCACCTTTAAATGTCAACCTGTATGTAGTTGAAGTAAGCTGTAGTCAACTTGAGCTTGTTGATATCTCCATAGAGCTTGTCCTCAAATGAAGCAGGTGTGGGCCAAAATATCTTTCTCTGTTCTGCATATATTGGGCACTCCTGCAGCAAGTGTTTAGCTGTCATTTTACCAGTTCCACAATTACATTCATCGGTATCTCCTATCTTTAGTTTATTGAACAAGTGGTATTTCAGCCTGTTGTGTCCTGTGCGGAGTCTGAAGATTGCTACTTGTTCTCTTCGGTCGAGTTTGTAATATGCATCATCCTTCTGGTAGCCTGGATGCTCTGATTCCCATTTGGTTCTATAGGTGCTTTTTATAAACCTCTTTGCTTCATTATAGGTTATGTCTATGTCAGGCTGTGGTAGTCGTCCACTCTCTTTTGCCAGTCTGTCAGCCTTTTCATTTCCAGGTATACTGCAATGTGATGGGATCCACTGTATTACAACTTTTTTGGATTTCTGGCATAGACCATGGAGTGCTGCTCTTAGGTCAGCTAGTTCTGTGCTGTGTTTGATCCTCAGTATTGAGACAGCTGACTTTGCATCTGTGAAGATAGCTATTTGCTTCTCTTTATTTTCCTCCATCAAGAGCATTTCTGCTGCAGTTTTCAAAGCCTCTACCTCCGCTTTGAAGTTACTTGAAAATTTTCCAGTTGTCACTGACTGTGTTTTTTTCACTCCATTTTTTAAATTTAGGAGAATTCCTCCTCCTCCATTTTCTATTGAATTTTTGGCTGATCCATCTGCAAATGCATGGGTCCAATTGCTGCTTGGGTAATGTTCTTTTATGTAGTTTAGGGTTATTTTTCTTCTTTCGGTTTCATTCTGAGTGTTCTTTCTCTCAATACCAGGAATGTTTTTTATCATCTCAGGCAGTTGCTGCTGTCGCCAAGCTGGGAACTTGTGTGCATTGTGTATGGGCTTGACTGTTGATATGTTAAGTATAGGATCTGCCCTAATCTTTCGTTTTGCAGTTTCTACAAAGTTGGTACGCTTCAGTCTTCCCTTTCCAAAACCATTAAACCTGTTATACATAGGGTGGTCTGTCAATCTTCTAAATTTTTCTGCTTGTTGCTGGGCTCTGCTATCTCTTTGATCCTGCATTGGGTGTAAACAAGTGATCTTTTCTAGTTCATTAATAGGCATTGTCTTCAGGCTTCCAGTTATGATTCACATTCCTTGATTTTGGACTTTACTTATTTTGTTAACGTTTGACTTAGCTGCTGTTGCCTAAGCTGCAATGCCATATTCCAGTACTGGCTTCACCCGTCCAGTATATAACTTCTTGAGAACTTTCTCATCTGCTCCCCACGTTGTACCAGCAAGCTTTTTCATGATTGCCATTCTTTACCTTGCTCTTGTTCGATTTTTTTTCAACTTGTGTCTTCCATGTCAGGCGACGATCAAAGGTGACTCCTAGATAGTTTGAATTTTCTTCATGGCGCAATATTTTTCCATTCAATACTAGCTTAGGTTGCTGAGTTTTATTTGAGAGGGAGAACACTGTGCATGTTGTTTTCTCCTCACTTATCTTCACTAGCCATGATTTTGACCAGTCCTCTAGCGCTAATAAGGCTTGCTGTATTCTGCTGTTAGCTGTACTAATGTATTCTTCAGATGTCCATATGGCTAGGTCATCTGCAAAGGAGGATGTGTGTACTCTGGCTGGAAAATTTTACGTGATGTCATTTATATATGCTAGGAATAATGTTGGTGAAAGAACTCCTCCTTGGGGGACACCTTGCTCCAACAGCAACATTTTGCTGGTTTGTCCTTGTACTTTTGTCCTGGCAGTTCTGTTCTCAAGGTAGTGGCTGATCCATTTATACATTTTCCCACAAACATGTATTATTTGCAGTTTTACTTTCAGTCCTTCCTTCCATACTTTATCAAATGCTTTTTCTAAATCTATCCAGACCGTTAGTGTATGCTTTTTCTCTTGGAAAATTCTATTTCCTGAGCTATATAGGTTATTTGATCTTCAGTGGATCTGTACTTTCTGAATCCTGCTTGGTGTGTTGTTAAGAGTTTGTTTTCTTCCAGATGCCATGTTAGCCTGCCATTGATAATACGTTCCATTAATTTTCCTACACAGCTAAGTAGACTGATAGGTCGATAGCCATTTGGTTCTTCCAGGTCTTTTCCTTTCTTTGGGACTGGTATTAGTATAGCTTCCTTCCATGCCTGTGGGACTATTCCTCTCTTCCATCTGTAATTCAGGACTGCTAGTAGTTTCTTTTTTGCCTTAGTGCCTAGTCCTATTAGCATTTCATTTGTGATTCCATCCTTTCCTGGTGATTTCTTCTTTTTTTAAGGGTATTCATTGCCTGTTCCATTTCTTCCATTGTTAGATTTGCCATCATATATTTTGCTGCTGTCTCTGTATTACTATGATGTATCTGTTTGTCTTTGATTGCTTTCTTCTGTTCGGTTGTAATATCAATGTGGTTTGCACTGGCATAGTATTCCATTAGTGCATTTGCAGCCTTTTTTCCTGTAAGCAAGGCATTTCCTTGTTTAATTGTTATTTGTTTGTTTCTAGGCCCTTCATTGTTCATGGCTTTCACTAGTTTCCATAGTTTGTTTCCATCCCTGTCAAAATTCAGGTTTTCTGTTTTTTCCCTCCAACAATCTCTTGTTGTCTGATTTACTGTTCTTTTATATTTTGCTGAGATGGCTTTGAGAGAGATGTTCGCTTCAGTTGTTTGTTCTCTCTCTGCTGTCTTCCTGGCATTGCTGTCTTCCTGGCATCTTCAACTTTGTCTTCCAAAATTTGTAGTTCTTCAGTCCAGTATGGTTTGTAATTTTTCCTCGCTCTTCTTGGAATAGACTCAGTGGCCGCCTGTATTATTGCTCTGTTTAGATTTTCCACCATTTGCTTCATGTTGCCATATCGTGTATTTATGTTTTCACAATATTTGTCTGTTAGTATGGCAAATCTGTCCCAATCTGCTCGTTTGTAATTCCAGCGGGGCAAAGGCTTTTGCTCCTGTGGAACATACTCCATATTCATTACAAGCTTGATTGGTCTGTGGTCACTACCAGCTAATTGGTCAAGCACATGGCGATCGATTTTGTGGAGGATGTCTCCTGTGCAGAAAGCTAAGTCTGGAGTAGAAGTGGTAAACCATCTTCTGGAGTAGAAGCTCGATGTGTCATCCACTTTGTTGAGTAGATGGAGATTTGAGTCTGTTTCCCAGTCCTCCACTTCATCTCCTCTTTTGTCAGTATCTGGGTATCCCCATCTTTCTGAATGGCTATTAAAGTTTCCGACAGTAATGCAGTTTTTGTCAGTTATTTTCATGTTTGAGAGTGTAAGGTCCTTATCTGCTGGGCTATACAGATTGTAAATTCTTATTTTCACGTCCTTTATCATTATATCAACACCTATAATTTCCGTTTGGTTGTCAGAGATCACAGATACTTTGCTGCAAGGTATTGTATTTCGTGTAAGTATTAGAACTCCTCCTTTGTGTCCTTCACGGTCAAAACATGTGGCCTGATATCCTCTGACTGAGAATTTGCGATTGGCGTTCAGGTGTGTCTCTTGAATGCATGTCACATCTATTCTATCTTTATGAAGACGCTTTGTTAGGGAGACTTTCTTGTTATAAACTCCTTCAGCATTCCACTGTAGTGTGTTGAGTGTCCGGGGTGTTTGGTCAATAGCTCTTAACCTACTCCTCTGTGCCTTGACTCCACAGCACAGGGGAAGGTGACCACCAGTAGTCATGGGTGGACCCTCTCGAGGCAGGGGGCCCGGCACTATCACCGCCTGATGGGACTTTGCGGGATTAGCACCATAACGATTAATTCATTTGTGACATTATAAATTAAGTTACGTTGCACTGCTTTGTCAAGCCTGTGGCTCAGTACATCCGATTTCGACAAGCATTTTTTTGGGGTGCTTTCCCTAGCCTTTGACTGTCCCCAGTCTACCTACAAGGCAGCAGGTTTGTGTGTCACTTGGTCTGGTCCCTCTCTCTCCCTTGTCATGTCCGACATGGGTGACCCTACCAGTAGCTGTGCTACCGTCGGCATAGCTCTTGGGGTCATTAGATCACGTAAGCCCCTCTACCTTGTCACGGTGGACACACAGCAGAGGGGGTTATTACTATTATATTATTAGCCATTTTATTTCAATTTCTGCAGACATTCAAGAAATCAGACTTCCCAAGAACGTCTGCCTGAGACCAGTACCACATCATCACACAATACACAAAATCGTGGTGCAAATCTGGGGCCAAGACAGCATCAGAATCAGTCAAGTAATAACAGCTGTTCAAACTTTCCTTCAGATTTTGATGAAAACTTTCAGTCTAGAAACTTTGCTGCAATGGCTGACAGGCGATCTAGACAGCAACAAGCTGAGATGAACATGCTGAATGTACAGTCAAAGCTGGAACATGGAAACTACAATACGCAGGGTGGTAGACAGCATCATCCCAACTTTCCTAATAAAGATTACCAGCAAAATGTTTCCTTGGGTTCGGGTGTGAGGCCAAAGGAGCTGCATAGTACCATGCATATTTCACATATACCAAGACAAACTCCAAGAGATGGCAATATGAATGTCCCTCCCCCATCAGATTATGATGGCTCTAGACAACAAGAGAATTCTAGCTACAGGGGTAATAGACCAACTTCACAAATGCCAAGACAACCTCCAAGAAATGACAAAATGAATGTCCCTCCCCCATCAGCTTATAATATCTTTGGACAACAAGAGAGCTCCAGCTACAAGGGTAATGGACCAAACTATGCAACAGGTGGATATGCCCGAAGAAGACATAATCAGAATGATTATGGAAACTCGATGAATGCCCACGAACTAAGGCCAGGCAATTCCTCAGAAGGTCCATACATTTGCCAGAGAGTAGATTACCGTAAACTACAAGAGTGGTCAGCCTTTTCAAACAACACCATGTTGATTTTTGATATCAGTGTCAATTTGCCTGGATTGTCCAAGCTGTTAAAACAAGACAGTATTAAATTTGAATGGCTCTGTCACTTGATTATTGTTCTCAAGAAAATAATTAGTGTTGAGTCACAGAAGAGCACTTTGTATTACATTCTGAAGAGTGTGTGCGATTCTAAGTTTCTGATTGTGCACGTGCACAGGTTTCTTTCAGAGCTTCAACAGCAGAGGACCTACCCTGATACTTACGGATGCTTTCTGAAGCTTGTAGATGTTCTTGAATATGTGATGAAGAACATGAAAGTCTATGCATCTTATTGCAACCAGTCCTTACAACAACTGCTTGATGTTGGGAAAAATCTTAATGTCCTTTCTCAAGAGAATGAACTTACTAGACGTATTCAGAAGCTTCTGGAATGGACAACGAGAAGAAATACCAGGAGCATCCAGGCACATGTGAATACAGAACTAAGCTTGAACAGACGAGAAAAGTCTGTACCAGTGCCTGATGACGAAGAACCACCCGACAGATATCAAGAAATGGCACTTTTTCCAGATACTGAAGAGCTGGCGGCATCAGTTGAACCATTTTTGAGAGCAAATAAAACAAAAGGTGCTTACAGAGATCTGACACACTACCTGGACATTCACTCTCGGCTGATGAAGGAGGATTACTTGTCTCCGATAAGAACAGGATTGAAAAACTTTAAATTTGCAACACAGAACAACGCAAATGTAAAGGAAGATGACCTCAGATTTTATTACAATGTAAAGATAGCAAAGATTTCATTTGAGTCTAATCAAGGAATTACACATTTTGTTCACTTTGACAACTCTCCTTTCATGGGGTTGGAATGGGAGTACTCAAAGCGCCTGATGTTTGGGTCTTTGCTGGTGTTCTCCAAGGACAACTTTGAATCAACTATTTTTGCTACAGTTGCCAGCAGAGATTTAGACAGGATTCAAAGAGGAATATTGGAAGTCACGTTTCAGAACAACTTAGAAGAAGTATTCACATCTTCTGAAAATGACATTTTTATCATGGCGGAGACAACAGCTTACTTTGAATCTTACAGGTATGTTCTAGAAGGACTGCGAGAAATGCAGACTATACCACTGGAAAGATACATTATTTATTGCATGCGAGAGATTCACCCTCCGCAGTACGTGCAGGAAAACATGTGCTACAATATAGCCTCAGTTATGACCAATGTCTACGACAGTTACATTGTGCCAGCTTTGAATGACAGTGAATGGCCAGATGCTGACTCAACTTCGCTGAATGGTTCTCAGCTAGAAGCATTGAAACTGGCTCTGTCCAAAGAGATCGCTGTTATACAGGGACCTCCTGGAACTGGAAAGACATACGTGGGGTTGAAAATCATGAGGATTATCCTGGAAAACAAGATTATGAAAAAAGCTATAGGAAATAGAGGTCCCATTCTTGTTGTGTGCTTCACAAACCATGCTCTGGATCAATTTCTTGAAGGAATTCTCGATTTCTGCCAATCAGGCATTGTCCGTGTTGGTGGCAGAAGTTCTAGTACACGGTTGGAAAATTTTAATTTGAAGCAACTTCGTCAAGATCGATCTGTGTCACAAAAAATTCCATCTCGCATCCATGAAAATTTAAAATCTTTATGGAAACAGCTTAAAGCTGTAAGTATGGCAATTAATCGCCACTGGCAAGAAACACTGCGATTGGAAACAACAATTTTGAGAGTAAAAGATCTTGAAGAAGAGATGAGTGAGAAACACAAAGAATCTTTAACAGATCCAAGAAGAGAGACAAACATTGGTGTACACATCATGAGTGCATGGCTTAAAGCATCTAATGCCAACATGGATAATCATCTCTACAAAGCTGCCGTTAAACACTTTGGAAAAATCATTGCAAAAGGGGACAGCATTCAGAATGATTCTAGTTTGAAAAACAAAACGTCAGCAGCCAGGACTGACTTTCAAACTCGGGCAAAAATGTACCATTACTGGATCAAAAAGTATGAGGCTTTCATTGAAGAGGAAGTTGAAAAACTGCTTGATGATTTAACTCCTGCGAATGAAAGGAAGTTGCAGGTGCTTGTGGATGCCAGGGATGAAATCAGTAATGATGTTCTCAAAGATGATATTCTGAAGCCATACATGGGTGACAGAGTGTATGAATCCATCAAAGGGTGTGTACAACTTGAAAGTAAAGAAGAGGTTGAGGAATCATCCTGTGTGAGGCAATGGCTTCTGAACCGTGTTACAAGGACTGACCAGCTGCTGGACGCCATTGAGCAACTGACAGTGAAAAAGCAGGGGGCCAAACAACAGCGTGGGCGAAGTCGAATTTTTGCAGACACTGAGACAGCAGTTCATGAAGATCGTTGGGTTATTGATGACAGTGATGACAGCGATGCAGACAGTGATGATAGTAGTGATGAAGATGATGGAAATGTAGGAAGATCTATGGATGATCTTGATGATGGAGGAACAGTTAAAATGTCTGACATCAAAGAGCTAGAGAACAGTTACAAACAGTTTCAGGACAGAGAAATCGTAATGCTTCAGAGAGCAAAAATGTTAGGAATTGATTTGACGGTGCAAGAGGATGATCAATGGCAAACAGCAAACACCATGTCCTACAGTAAAGTATTTAGTCTGTATAACAATGCTGAAGCTTATACAGAACAAGAAGCATCAACAATTACTGACGTGTGGGGTCTTCAGTTAAGAGATCGGTACAGGCTTTACAAGTACTGGGTTCAAGAGAGAAAAGCCAAACTGACAACGCGGCTTATTGACCTAACTACAGAGTACAAGTTTATTTCAAAGGCCAAAAAGCAGGCTGCATCATTTAAAGATGTGCAGATCTTGAAGAGAGCAAGGGTCATTGGCATGACAACAACTGGAGCTGCTAAGCACAGGGATGTCCTTCAGGAAGTTGGCTGTCGCATAATTGTTGTGGAAGAGGCTGCAGAAGTCCTTGAAGCTCACATTGTCACAACGTTAAATAGCCAATGCCAGCATCTCATCTTGATAGGTGACCATCAGCAACTGCGGCCAAGTCCAACAGTTCACAAACTGGCAATAGACTATGATTTGGAGATCTCTCTATTTGAACGTCTTATAAAGAACAACATACCACATGTTACTCTTACAGAACAGCACAGAATGAGACCAGAAATCTCTACTTATTTGCAGCACATTTATCCTAATCTGCAGGATCACATCTCTGTTTTTAAGTATGAAAACATCAGGGGCATTCACTCCAATGTGTTTTTTCTACAACATGAATATAAGGAAAGTGAAGTTGATGATACCACCAGCAAGGCTAACATACACGAAGCCAGATTTCTCACAGGCCTCTGTAAATACTTAATTCAGCACGAATATCTTGGCAGCCAAATAACTGTTCTTGCAGCATACAGTGGCCAAGTGAAAAGTATAAGAGATGAGATGGAAAAAGAAGAAGGCATTTACGAATATGTTAGAGTAACATCCATTGACAATTACCAGGGAGAAGAAAATGACATCATTCTTTTATCTCTGGTCAGAAGTAATGACATGAATGAAGTTGGCTTCTTGAAAACTGACAACAGAGTTTGTGTTGCGTTGTCCAGGGCTAAAATGGGCCTCTTCGTAATTGGAAATTTACGTCAACTGGCATTAAAAAGTAAACTGTGGGGTCACATTGTGAAGACTGCCCAAGACGATCGTGTCTTTGGTATTGGAATGAGGATGGTTTGCAGAAACCACAAGCATGTAACATACATAGTTAATCCAGAAGATTTTGCCAAAGAAGTCCCAGAAGGCGGCTGCACCAGGCCATGTGATGCTACTCTCCCTTGTGGTCACACTTGCCCTAGAATGTGTCATTCCTCTGATCCGTACCATGAAACTACTAAGTGTACACAGCCGTGTCTTAAAGTCTGCCCACAAGGGCACCCATGTCAGAAAGATTGCTACAGAGAGTGTGGTCATTGTGAGGTCAGAGTTTTTAAAGACATCCCTCTGTGCGGCCATACAGACCAGGTTCCATGTTATCTTGATGTAGATAAGGTTCTTTGTTCACAGAGTTGTGGAGCAATGATGGCCTGTGGTCATGTTTGCCGAGGACAGTGTGGGGTTTGTATGACCCAAGGACACCAGCCATGCTTAGAGAAAGTGGACAAACAGTGGTCTTGTGGACACAGAAGTAATGTTCAATGTTGTATGGATATTTTAACAGATCCCTGTCCAATGCAATGCAACATGCGTCTTGATTGTGGTCATAAGTGCAAAGGAACATGCGGTGGATGTTTATCAGGCCGTGTGCATAAAGCATGTGCAGAAAAGTGCAAAAAGCCATTACCGTGTGGACATCCGTGTGAAGGCCTGTGTGGAGTTATGTGTGTTCCTTGCAAACTTCGATGTCCGACATCTTGCAGACATGGACCTTGTAGTAAGCCAAATTGTGGAGATCCTTGTGAACCATGCATGGAAAACTGTGCCATGGTCTGCCAGCACAGAAAATGTACAGCCCTGTGCATGGCTGATTGTGTTGAACCTCCATGCAGCAAGGTTTGTGGCAAGCCAACTCCTTGCAAGCACAAATGTATGTCACTTTGTGGAGAGATTTGTGTATGCTACCAGTGTGAAAAGAATCAATTTCACCTCATTGACATCAGCAGTAAGAAGAAACCACAGTATGTGATTGCTCACGAGAAGCAAGAAAGAGCTAAAAAATTTACAGTGGACAAAGAGACGGTGTTAATGAAGATACCACAATGTAAACACATCTTTACTCTCAATCAGTTAGACAAATATATTGAATCTTTTGAACCCATGAACACAAGTTTTCTTCGTTGTCCAATATGCAAAGCTCCAGTGCAAGGTATTAGCAGGTATGAACATATTAACCGTCCACAAGCAGAAAAAAGAGAAAACATGAAGGAAGAAATAATCCAGAATAGCAGAGTTTCAGGAAGGAAGATTGATAAGCTGATTAAATCACAGCTTGTTGTGAAACATTTCTGCCCAGTTGATGAAGGAGAGTTCTTGTTTAGAAAACCAGATTTAATTGACTCAAACCATGCGCTTGCTCTCTGCATGCAAATGCGCTTTGCTTTTGCTTTATCGAAAGTTAATGACATTCACAAATCTTTCAATCAAGAAATCAATTTTAAAATTCGGAAATGGAAACTAATTGTTTCCTCGATCCAGCAGAGCATGCCGCCTCAGCTACACACAGAGATGACAATGGAAATACACAGGCTTTTGCTGTGTGAACAGATTACGTATCTGAACAAGATGTTTAAGAATATGGGCATCCCCTTCAAGGATGATGTGAAAGCTAATCTTCGAACTGTTCTAAAAGAACTCAGCAAACAGCAGAAACTAATCCGGGAAGATAAAAACAGCATTCAGCATACTGTGGACTATTTATATGAAGAATTTTACCAAATTGCCCCAAGTGATGAATGGTCAGCAGACGCCAAGAGCTTGCAGAACCAAGTAGCTTCTGTGACCTCGGTACTTGATCAGCCTCAGACAGAGGTGAGTGGCTTTACTTAAACCCCAGTAAGTCAGTTTGTGACACTTTCAGTTTCTTCATTGTTAATTGGGATGTGGGTTTGTCTGTGGACATTATTTTTATTTTGCCCAAGTTCAGAAAAAGATTTTGACTTTCACTGTGTCTCTTCACAGACAGATCAGCTCTTCTAATCATTTAACACTATTTGCTCGCATAAGATATTTTTCATTTTCTGATATGCAGCTTTTGCTTGAAAAATTCTGCTCTTAATTTCTGTCATGCATCCTCCATCAGATGTTATGATTGCGCCTAGATATTTAAATTTATCAATTTGGTTTAAAAAATTTTCCCTTCTATTTCCCATTTTGTTTGATGTAACCATTATTTCTATTTTCTTGATATTTGAGGAAAGTCATTTTCTTTTGGGCAATCTTTATTATTACAATTGCCATCAGTTGGCACATGATTTTATCCTCATTTGTAATTCTGTTTCTGGTTACATGCTATCTCTTTTGTTTTATTAATTGTGTTTGTTGTCCTCTGAAAAAACTTCTTGAGTCCAAATATGAGTTGTGTTATTTATTTATTTGTGTGTGTGTGAACTAACGCTTAGTGCAACTGCATGCTACTTCTAGTACACTGGACTGATTTTTGTGTGTAGATTAGCTTTTCCTATTACCAATGTCCCTCGCCATCAGGCGAACCCACTCTGCAGGTTCAGTGCTGTATGGTGCAGTGTTTACACACACACACACACACCTCCTCAGTAGACTTCTTTGATTCTGCTGCAGTCACTATATATATATATTAGGGCTGCGGAAGTTAATGATTAATTAATCAATTAATTGTTAATTTCTTATTTCTTTTAACGATTAATTTTTTAAAAACGATTAATCAAAAACTTTTCATCCATCACTTATACAAATGAACCGGATGTCCAAAAAGTGTTGGACATTTTAAACATAGTGCTGCAGTCACAACCGAGTTGCAAAATTGTACTGAGTCACCATTGTGTAAGCTGCAGCAAGATGTACCAACAAGATGGAACAGTATTTTTATTATCCTACAGTCTTCTACAGGCCAGAGAAGCATTAACTGTCTATATGTCAGATGAAAAGAAGCAATACAAAGGTCTGAGATTCAGATTGGGAAAAGATTTCGAAATATGTAAAAGTTTTGGACTTATTCTGTCAGACCACGGTCCTGCATGGCGGTCAAGATTATGTTTCATGTAGCTGTGTATTGCCACTGCTATCATCATCGACAAAGCTTATAACTGTACATGATGATAATCCAGGCTACAAAGCTAAATTTAAGGCAGCATCTATTATTGACTTCAGTGAACGTGTAGATAATATGACAAGTATTGAAATACTACAGATTGCAACAACACTTGATCCACGCTACAAATACCTGAAGTGTTTGTCAAAAGATGCAAAAGAACGAACTTGGTCACGAATTGAAAAACAAATAGCAGATGACGTTCATGATGAGCAGATGGAGAATGCTGCAACGAATAATACCAAAATTGACAATGAAACTATATGTGTATAGTTTATATATAGAAAAGCGTATTAAGCTAATGAAGTCTGAATTGGAGAAGTAAGTTGCTGAATCGGTTGACCCTCTACAATGGTGGAAACTTAATTAACATCGTATTCGAAAATTGGCATTCCTTGCCAAGACCATTCTGTGCATACCAGCTACCTCAGTTCCATGTGAACGATTGTTCAGCGCTACTGGTTATATTGTTAATAAGACACGCTCGTCACTTGAAGCAAATACTGTCAACATACTCGTCTGTTTGCATAGTTGGTTATTAGATGACATATTAACAAGACAATCCAGTGTTATTTCGATTTTTGACAAATACTACTATAATGTGAGTTATGTGACTATAAATGTTTTGCTTTAATCGAAATTAACTATTAATCGTTAATTTTTCGAAAGTTAGCTATTAAATTTAAATTAATCTAAATATATATATATATATATATATATATATATATATATATATATATATATATATATATATATATGATGTCGAGGGTACAAAATAGATGAATATATAGATAACAGAGTAGACTGGTGTTAGCTACTATCATATACTCTTTACAGTGATGTGAGGTAGAGAGCACAGCGCTGACTGCGTAGGGGCCAAAAGAGAAAAAACTTCTCACCACCCCCAACATGTAAGAAAAGGGAATTTAAATAAGAAGAAGATTTTCAGCATTCTAGAGACGGGCTTGAACTATTGTTTATTATTCGATCCCAGACAATTAATTAAGCTATTAGGCTGTAATAGCAACAGTGAATGCACAAACTAAACTTACAGACTAAACAAACAATACAAAAATAAAAACTCTTTGTCAAATTCTACAGCTTCAGGGACAACTGATATTTATACAAACACTGAAGCATAAAACTCAACAGTAAAGATAATTGCACTCCATAATCAAACATTAACAATGGGTAGTCCCTAGCAAATAACCAAACCTCTGCTCTCTAGGCTAGGTCTATAGGCTACACCAAGTACCACAAGTTGAGTTAAGAACCGACATCACTGCACTCAGGACATTCCCATACGTGCTCCGTCCCCTCATTCAACAGCCAGCGAAGAGTCATACTACTAATCATTCCCACCGCTATCTGATTTAAAGTTCTCCTGGTCTTCCCTCTCAGTTTTGAGATTCTTCCAGAACCTCTGCCGATTCCCCGCAATCTCATTTTTTTTACATATGGGTTCTCAATCTGTTCCTCCGCCTTCTCCACCTGGTCCCACAAGCGCACGATCACCTCCCCCTTGTCCATAGGCAAACTACCACCAAGAGGTGCATTCCCTGCTAGCCTATCAGCCTGTTCATTCCCCCGTACACCCGCATGGCCAGGACAACATATCCATACAATTCTCACAATCTGTGACCTCTGAAGCGACGAGAGCCATTCCACGTGAAACATTCCTTTCTCCACCTTACTAAGCATACTCTTTGAATCCGTAATGAACACAACGTGTGTTGCAGTAGTCTCCTCTAGCTACCAGAATGCCGCTGTTAATGCCTCCACCTCCATTCTCATGTTGGAGGTCGTAGTCTCAGATGCCAGACTCTCCTTTTTCAAGACTCGCCCATTAGCCTTTGCAATAAATCTCCAACCACCAAGTTTGTTGCTCTGGATCAGCTTTTGCACTTCAAACTCAGTGCGGCCCGCTGCCCATCCTCTGCACTCACAACCCAGTGTTATTATTACATTGTGCCAGTCCGTGGTGTCTTCCGGACCTTCAACCCACTCTCTTTCATGATTGATGGTCTCTAGATCACACACCTGACGTATAGTAAGTTCTGCCTGTGCCATCCAGGACCAGCCTCGTCTTAGTCTATGACCCCTGACCATATCCATTGCTACATGCAGCGGGTGATCCCTATCTGCGGCAACTCACAAGTACCATTTGGCCTGAAGGACCCTATGCCTATCCGTCATTGTTGGTAGCGCCAGGATATGCCTCATGCATATAATTGGTATGTCCTTTGTACAGCATTCTGTATGTGTTCCAACCTTTCAAGCTGGCTCTTTGATACTGTCAGCAGCCCCAAACCATACTCAGTGACAGAAATTATTAACTGCTGAAAGAGCCTGTACAGCATCCTCTGCTCTACCCCGGTTGCTGCCATAGCCCTCAATACATTAAGTCCCCTACCAGCCTTCACCATCAAGGCCTCCACATGAATGCTTAAACACCTTAGCTGAGTAGGATGTGACATTTACCAAAAGCAAGACACCTTAACAAAAGGTGTGATACTTTCACATGAAGAACTTTGACACAGACAAAAATATGACACTTTACAAAGGAATAATTGTGACACCTACAAAAATAATTAGTTGCAACACCAACATAAACCCAGAACAGTTCTGACATACAGTCATTAGCCACTCCTGTACCAAAACACCAATAGTTGATTATCTATTTTACAGAATCAATACATACATGAATCATAATGCATACATAAAAACAATTGCCTATATTTCCCCATTTTCATTCTTAATGGTGATTAAATCTTCAATTGTTAAATGCAACAATAACGTTACCCTCCTCTCCAGTTGTGTCACTGCTATCACAAAATAACACTTGATGTTGTTTGAACTGACCTCCTGCTGCACTATTCTCAGGCTGTTCTAACTTGCAATGTAACACAGTATTCACTTACAAAATGCCTCCAATTCAGTGGAACTATCACATACGGATCCTACACACACACCAGTGATGAAAGATTAGATCTGACTTGCCCATCTATAAACACATTTAACTATCAAATGCAACACAGATACATACGCCTGTCTTGTAGATCAGTAGAGTGAATTTACATCACCCTCTACTTCTAAAGACCTCAACTTATGTAAATTAATATGTGGTCTGGGATCAATTATCTACTCCTGAAATGCTCATGGCTGAATAAGGCACATCAACATAACACAATACAGCTTACCACATCTGATCACATTGACTAGTTGATTTCACCATCAGAAACACATTTGATAATTTGTTAAATTCACACTTCATGTCATCATGCTTGATTGCTAATTCCTCTATGTATTAATCTGTTATATGCTTATTTACGTAAAGCCCCAGGAACACTAAATCAATCTGGATAAAAGCTAATTTCATTAATTTTTATTTACATTATTTATTTATATTATTTGTCTCTACAATCTCAACTAACTTTTGTATTCACCCACGCTGTGTCCACTACACATTGTTTTGAGCTAGCATCTTGGCGCTGTGCTGTAATTTACTAAACTTCATTAGCTTAATCATTTCCAACTTATGGTTTTATATAATCAAAGGCTGCCCACACATCAACTATGTACACAGGGAAAACTTCCCATAACTTTCATCTTCTCAATCCAGGTGGACTGACACCACACAAACGACTGAAAGACCAGTCTGTTAAGTTTTGTTTCATGTGGTGGCCAGGTTTTTCTGCTTTAACAGACCAAATTAGATGTGTCAATTTGGCACTGTTATATATATATATATATATATATATATATAATATATATATATATATATATAATATATATATATATATATATATATATATATATATATATATATATATATATATATATATATATATATATATTGTTGGGTAAATAGATAAGCAATCATTCATTGCATGAATCATATTCACATGTTATTATTATTTTTCACTTTCAGGACCTCATCACAATTTTGCAACAGATTGAACCAGAGGAAGTGACTAGAGTTCTTGAAGGAGGCTCAGACACCGAAGGTGATGAATCCGATTAACAATGTTTATTCTTTACATTACATCTTTGTATCACTGGAATTGTTGTAATATATGAGTTCTTGACTTATACGATGCATACAAGGTGGGCCAAAATTAGGTTGTCTTTCCTCTATTATAAACCCAGTACTATAAACCCAGTACTGTGAAGCTGGGTGCCATGGTAGTACAGTGGCTAGCCTGCTTGCCTCCCAGCCTGGTAGTCACATATTCAAATCCCCACTGAGGTACATTTTTAAAATTGACCCAGGCCCCCAAATTGACCCAGTCTGAATTTTGTACCAGGAAATGTCCTGGCCAATAAAGGTGGCCAGCGTGGTACTGACCACATCTCCCGTCGAGTGCTGATTGGTCTAGACCAGGGGTGTCAAACTCAATCGTTCGGTGGGCCAAAACTCAAATCACACATAAGGTTGCGGGCCGAACAGGATAAACATACAATAAGCTGAAAATTAAACCTTTTTTAAACATGAATATAAATTACAACAGAAAAAAAGAGCTGTGCAGTGTCAGTCGTGTCATTACTTTCATCGACAGCAAGAGAGAATGCAACAGTCTGCCTTTTTCGTCAGCTGTGTTTTCACATCAGTGGCCATCTCACAAACCTGATCAACAACCATATTTCTGTTAAGGCTTACATTTGCAAACATCTACTTTGTGTCTGAACACAAAGTGTCACACACTTTCATCATGCAGCATTTCAAAAACTCTCCTTCTGTAAATGGTCAGCCTGATTTTGCCATCTACTCTGCCACAATAAAACTTGCTTTCACAGCAGCTTCAGTTTGTGATTTTGTTTTGGTGAAAAACATCTTCTGTGATGTTGGATGCCTTTTCAATACTTCTGCCTTCTTTAGCTTCTGCTCTGCATTCAGGCTGTTTAATTTGTCTTGATGTTTAGTCTCTTAGTACCATCTCAGATTATATTCTTTTATCACAACCACATTATCTCCACAAATTAGACACACAGGTTTACCACCAATATCAGTAAACATATATTCAGCCTCCCAGCAGCTTTGAAAGGCTCTTTTTTCAGAATCAACTTTTCTCTTGGTCAATTTAAAGGATAGCTTTGATTTAAAAAAGATTGTGCATCTACCGACAGATGCTTGATTGATATCAGGTTAGCCATAGCAGGAAAAGGTGATGTAATATCCGGGCACTTTACTACTTTCATTTCTTATGTACCAATCCAAAACGAGCAACTGAACTTTGCTAGGTCTCTATAACGACGAACCTCCGCTCACTACACAACTTTTATTTTTGCTTATTCTAATCGAAGCTAGAATGCTCTCAGGTAGCCTATCATTCGGCAAGGCTGCTAATTAGGGAATTTGATTTGCACTTTATATCGTGGCCATTAAAAATATTTTTGCCTAAAATTCTCTCTCGGGCCGAATATATTTGTACGTCAGTTGAGACCTCTCGGGCCTGATATGATTGTACACCGGGCCTGATGTGGCTTGCGGGCCTTGAGTTTGACACATGTGGTCTAGACAGATATGGGGCTTGCTGCGTATATCAAATATGCGTCAGGTCTTGAGAACAGGTCTTTACGGTCTACCTACTTTTGGCCCACCTTGTAGATTAGCATATCCATGCTACCCTATCCAACAATGAATAAACCTCAGTCTTCATCATTTTCCTTGACTTTTTCTGGAGCATGGAACTGCTACTGCTGATCGACTCCCATTTATGAAAACTATCAAAGCAATATAAGTGTCCCTGCAGTGCCTTTCTGGGTATGGAGAACAGTCTATTCTGGCTCATGGTCCCAAAGAGTCTTTACCCTGTCAGCCTTATCGTAAAATAGATCTCTGCCCAGAAGAGCCGCCACAGCAATCTTCAGCTGGTTCATTGCATTGCACACCTCCCTGCCCTGAGCGGAAACTCCATGCTCTGGGGTAATGGGATAGAAGAAGAAATGATGTCGGTTTGTTTTTCCATAGTTGTAAGCATGTGCCTTACGGCCAAGTGGCTTACAGGTTCTGGCATCCACCTCTGGCTTGTGAAGACCTGGTTCGTTTCATGGTGTCTACTATGTGGAATTTCTTTTAGTAAGAAGGATTGTATAATTCTCCCTGATCTCGGGGTAGGGATTATGTCCTGCCTTTTCAGATAAGTGCAAAAACCTAAGAGAATCCTTGTGCACATTAAAAATCTCTTCGCTGCTGGAAATTGAACACACGAGGCTGAATAGGGCACTGCCCAGGCTAAATTACACAATTTAAAAACCTACCCACAAAAAATTAGTGCCTGTGGCTTAGGGGTTAGTGAATGCAGTTTCACAATTTCTCGACATACCGGATGATTTCCATGGGTTTGAGAGTTGACCATTCAGAAAGCAGAATACTGAACATAAAACTGTCTAGTAAATGCTGGGATTGACTGCAACATCATGTAAATGACATAAACCATCCTCAACCCACAGAAAGAATATTTGTAACATCTGAAATTCTTGTATATACACAATTGGATCCTATGAAAATTTGATTGTTCCTGTGTGCCATTATATAAAAAAAATATGCTTGTTGTACTATATCCTATTATGCAAAAGCTACTATTACTGTTACTAGTTTTGTTTTTCCTGCAGTCAAGTCCATTAACTAGCATTGTTTTTTTTTTTTTTTGGTCTTCACTTTTACCTGCATATCATGCTGTTGATATATTTAATGTAAGTAATTATTTTTTTATCATCTTTTTTAATTTCTTGAAGGCTTAACTTTTCATGTGAACTTGTAATAATGATTGCTTCGATTCAAACACATTACATTTCTTAATTTTCTATTGCTGCAGCACCTGGCTAGAATTAGAATATAACTACTTGACATTTGACCTCAATCTTAAGTTGTCTTAACATTATGATGTCACACAGTGTCATTTGACATGTATTTGTGCCATGCAGTTTCATTTAACATGGATTTGTACACATAATGTTGTTTAACATAGATTTATACCATACAGTGTCTTTTAACATAGATTTGTGCCACACAGTTTTGTTTGACATTGATTTATACAACGCAGTGTTATTTAACATAAATTTGTATGAAGTTGATATTATGCTGTGTGGGTGCTTAAAATATGTATTATTATAGATAGAAGACACTGGGCAGCTGGATTAAAATGTTGACCTGTCGTCATTGACTTGGGGACATCAATTACAAGTACCTCTGAAGTCAGAATGGGTTCACCTGATGGCGAGGGACACTGCTAACGGGGAAAGCTAATCCACACAACAAAATTCAGTCCATCACTACTATAAATAGTGTGTATGGACTACGCTTGAGTTCAAAGCGAGCGAGCGCCAAAAAGAAACATATTTTATGATAGGACATGTTGATTGTTACAGAATGGAGACCGAAAAGCGGCGTTGAATTTAAGGATGTCTTGGAAGGACATTTTCATTAACTCAAGTATGGGTACTAAGATACAGAGGAAAATTGCAGCTTTTTCATTTCAAAGTGTGAAAAGTTCTGTTATTCTCTAGATATTTGTGCCAACTTTGTACATTAACACTTTTGGTGATTTGCATATTTTCTGTGTCTACATCTGTCATATTCAAAAGTAATTCATTATTGTAAATGCATTACCATATGCTTGAACTCTTATCTGGATAAGATGAATTTCTGATAAGAACTATTTCTCGGGTCCCTGGTGAGTTCTCCTTATCAGGTCTGCACTATATATGGTATAAAACTGGAAAATGCATCAGATTGGCAATATATGCCAAGCAAGACACATGTGCAATCTTTTATTTATGGCTTCTTTGTTCTCATACATATATTACACAGAATAGATTCACTATTTGTGTCATGACATGTTTATGCAATTTCATTTATAAAATCATGTGGTTATAAACATTAAACTTCTTGAAATGACACATCAAAGTTATCAACGAAAATACAGCAAATTAATTTCTTTTTGCACATAATTGTAGTCTTTTGTAGAACTTAAACTTCAAAGTTATTTGGCATGAACACACAAACTACTCAAATTGGCAGACCAAAGTGGTGAATGTAAAAACAGCAAATTAATGTCTTTAAATGTATCACTCATCACAACCATGAGAAAAAGGCTAATTAAATTTATGGAGCATGTTAACAGAAGAGGTGGATTAGAGAAATTAATCTTATGTGAGGAAAATACTGGGTAAGAGAGGGAGAGGAAGACGAAGAGCAATGTTCGTTAGATACTTAAATAGCTAGGCAACCCATAACAATATAGCAATATCAGCATCATCAAACTATCCGATCACAGAGAGTTGGAGAGACAGCATTCACCAAATTCATAAAATTATCAGATGACAGTGAGAGTTGGAGAGACAGTATTCACCAATTTCATCAAACTATCAGATGACAGAGAGTTGGAGAGACAACACTCCCAATGTTTGATCCCAACCACTTACTTGAGGAAGGAGGAAATGTTTTTTATGGAAGTACTTATGGTATTTTATTTTATGTTTATGTTTATTAGCTTCAATGTTTTATGTTTATTGGCTTTTATGTTTTATGTCATGTTTTTATTAACCTGTATTCACGTTTGTTTGCAATTTGCCACAGATTTATAAATCCTTTGCCTGTTTATGTTAGTTTTATCTCAGTGTCTTGTCTCCTTATGTTTGTTGACTGTAGTGCCTTATCATTTGTTGATGACATTAGATGACTCATCTATATCGTAATAAAATCTGCTGTAGTGGTTACACTATTTTACAATTTACGTGGCTTTGGTTACTAACAGTTTTAATGTTTAACTGGTGTAATTATGTTTTTATTTAATTTTGTCTGTCACTTGATATTGTCACACCATTTTTTGAAATATTATCATGATTTTAAATATATGTACTTTGATATTTGTAATTTAAATACATAAAGATTAATTAAGATGTTACACTTTTTGAGCTTTATATTATAAATTATACACATCATTCATAATATCTGTAGATGTAGAACAGTCTCTTGACAGAGACATGTACTCAGATTTTGTGCCAGAGTAACAGTCATATGTTTTTATGGAGGCACGTTGCTGGTCTGTTTTAACATTTTAAAGGATTGGAGGGTCTCCATGGTCAAGTGGTCAGGCCATCTGCCTTGCCTCTGAAGATTGTGGGTTCATTTATTTATTTGTCATTCAGTTCATGAATGCTATTTTTTAAGAAGTTCCCCGGAAAGTCGCCGATGGAGCTACAGCACAAACTTTGGGCAGCGCTTTTGATTAAAAGTTAGTTGATCAGGGGAAAGAGACCAAGCTAGATGGGATTAAACCAGGTGCAATGAAGTCAATTATCTTGCCTTTTAACTTTTTTAGGATAAGAATACATGAATGTCCTATATTGACAGCTGACAATATTGAGGGGAACAACAAAGGTAAGGCAGAGAAGTAAATATCTGGATGGCTTGACCACATGGCATGTTCGAGACAAGAACACAGAGCTGATACACGACTCTGGTAATCGTGTAAGTGGCAAAACAAAGCCGCTCATGCTTACCCGCATGGCACATGATGTATGAATTTCCTATATTGTTATTTAACTTTAAGTACTTCATTCCATTTGTATCTGTACCTACATTTAATTACATTTTATATTGCTATCTTTTAAAACTTTAATTGATAGTGTCAGATTATGTCTTTTATGATTTTGATTAATCATTTTACATTATTTTAACTCCATAAAAACAAATATTTTTAGTGTAAAACACAGTTTGAGTACATTTCTGCCAAACAATGGCCAGTAACTCTTTAACAACCAGATTAAAAATATGCTATGTCAACTAAGACGTTGACTTCTCTTTCAGAAAGCTATGGCAAACTACTAAACGTAGAATTGCCTTGAAAATCAACCTGGGCTTGATTGTGATGTCCTACAAAAGACATGCAATTTACATTTAATTATACATGCAAATGCTAAGATTTATAAATCTTCTATAAAACTTTATTTTGTGAATACATTTCCCGTTAGAAAATACATGTAAAATAATCATTTGCTGTAAGTCCATGAATAAAACACCATATGGCTCCTAATAATTCTATGTGTATTTTTGGTTGTCTGGAGAACATGAAAAATAATTGTTGTACAGTTAGATAGGAGACTACCTCTGAAGTCTGAGTGGGTTTTCCTGATGGTGAGGAACGCTGAAATTAATAGGGAAAGCTAACCCACATGCAAAGTTCAGGCCAGCACTACTAGAAGACGTGTGTATGGACTGCATTTGAGTTAAAAGCGAGCAAGCGTAAAAAAAAAAAAGATAGGAGATGCGTCAGCACTCAGCACATTGGCTAGCGGACCCAGCCTCAAATGGCTACCTGGACAGTAAACGGATGGCGTGTCAATTTATCTATAGAGATATGGTAATATGAAATGAAAACAGGTATGTGTGTCTCCTGCGAGAGATTTCTCCTATTGGTTATAACAATATGGAACAAGCACCATATACCCAATATGTCTCAGAGTGTGGTAAACAGAATCTTGTACATTTTCATTTAGATGTGGATAAATAATATTTTCTAAAGTAAAGTTTGAGCAAACAGTGAGTGATGATTTTGTCTGTGTTAATTACGCCCACCATCTTTACCTACTCAGAACTCATGTTTAAGCTGCAGCTACTGGGACTTGAATCCTGGAATATATTCATTGGTAGATCTGCAAGCTTTCTCATTCACATCGAGGCTGCCAGTCGACCCAGCTAAAATGGCTTCCAGAACACATCTAGGGAAGTAAAGGTGGCTGCCTGGATATTAACCACATCAACCCTCAAGTACTGATTGGTTATAAAAATATGAGGCTAGCACCATATGCCTCAAGGCAAATACAAATTTTACCGTACATTTTTGTTTTAAAAATCTACATGCAGATTCAGTGGCTCCAATAATTGCTAATTTGTTTAATTAATATATGTATAATATATATGTTTAAATTCACTGAAATTATTATTTATGTATAAAATATGCTATTTCTAATGACTGTTCACTTTTAAATAAAATTTTCTGTGGTACTGATCCTTATTGGTGATCACAGTGTAGAAAATGATGATTATGATTACCCTGCTGTAAGTTTTGTAATTGTAAAAGCAAATAAGAAGGACTGACGCTGAGTTGGTGTGAATTCATGTCTGAATTAGGCTTTTGCGCCTTGCATGATTTTTCTGAATAAAATATTATTTCATAATATTCAAATTTTTTTTTTTTTTTTTTTTTTTTTTGCGTATCCTTTTTACAGGACTTAGCTGTCAACAGCAGCATCTTTCAGCTGTCTGTTGATCTCTTGGCAAGATTACGCTCAGTAGTTTGCCATTGCTTTCTGAGCGGCCGGCTCAGTATCCGCAAGTCACGAGCGGGGGTCGAACCACCTCAGTTCTCGCTCCGCTGCGAGACTCTGCGTGATAAACGGGATTACAGAGAGAAAGTGTTGTAACCCCACAGCCAGAGAGACCGGCAATATTCAAATTGGACACATAAAATACTGTTAATATCAGTACAGTCATTATTTTGGCCTTCATCTCTGCTACTTCTACTTGCTCTGACATTGTTTTCTTCCTGATCTGTCTGGCCTGGGGACCTCACCATCAGATTGCATGTTTCTTTGTTTTTCCAGCTGTTATGATGGATGTCTCAGGATGAATAATGTGGTAGTTTCCCCTAGCTTTCCAAATCTGTATGGTTTTGGACTATGTCCTTAGCATTTGGCAACATGTTGCCAGGGTGAGCAGGTACCAGAGATGTGGCTACTCAGTCCCCAGAGATGTAGATGCTCAGTCCCCAGAGATGTATTTGCCTCACTATGGTGTTTCCCATTGTCTACCACACAGAGGTGCAGCTGAGATTTTCCATGTGATCAATTATGAGACCATGGTGGCATTTGTAAACTCTCCAGAACTTTTAAAGGACAAACTGTGACTACTTTGGTTCCATAATTAACAAGAAGAAGAAACAATCACATTCTACAGGATGTGATCATGGAAGAAAACTGGCCCAAAAACAGCATCATGTGTCAGGAACTGAAATATTTGGGCCATATTAAATGCTAAATGGCTTAGAAAAAAACAATAATGGAAGGTATGGTAATTGGAAAAAGTGGCTGGGCTAGATCCATCTAGAATATTTGCATTCTTCTGATGTTATCAGTCTTACAATTAATTATAACTACATGAACTTTGTAAATCGTATTCATGGCTGTCATTGAGTCGTGTAGTTGCATTGAGTTTATTAGATTAAAGAATTTACAACAAAGGGTGGAGATACTGGCAATCAAGGGTATAAAACAGCAGGAATTTTATTTTATGGCCATTATATGTTCTGGTAGTCAAAAGTATAAAGTAGCAGGAATTTTATTGTATGGCCATTTTTTAGATATCTTTTACTTCGCCAGGATTATATTGTCACGTTATTAAGCTGATGTGTCCAGTTAATCATGCTTTGAGTAATTAAAATGACACCTTGCCTGTTGTGTTATGTGTTGTCATTATTTTATGGGGTTTAGTTTTTGTATCCAACTGTTATTTTATCATTATTTTTCACCAAGGATTTTTACTACATTTTACAGCTGAAAAATCTGGCATAGAAGCTTCAGAGAATACATCTGTGATTGTCTTGCCCTTTTTATCCTTTTAGTTGAATGGTAAGACAGTCAGTGATGGTCACACCATATGGGACAGCAACAAACTCTATTCACATTGCTTCATCCATACCCAACCTTTATTGAAATCTCCAGCCTTGACACACTTTATGTATCTCAGTGAGGCCGATAGGATAAGAGAGCTGACACGTAAACTTCACTCATAAATTGTGTTGATGTCGAGGTAGCGGTTCAAACACACTTTATGTATCTCAGTGAGGCCGATTGGATAAGAAAGCTAACACGTAAACTTCACTCATAAATTGTGTTGATGTCGAGTTAGCGGTTCAGCACCTAGACTGGTCAGTTGCACTAAAATGCTGACTTCTTGTCCTTGACTTGGGGATGTAAAATACAAGTACCTCAGAAGGCGGAGTGGGTTCGCGTGATGGCGAGGTACACTGGTAATAGGGAAAGCTATCTCACATGCAAAATCAGTCCACCATGGACTACACTCGAGTTCAAAGCGAGTGAAAGAAGATAAGAACATCCATTTCGGCCTCCGTGATTCTTTGCCAAGTTCTTGCTTGGTCTGTTATGTTTCCTGCTGGAGTCTGTGCAGTCATAGTTCTAGTTTCATCTGAAAAGGTGGCTAATTGACTCTTAGATTTACTTGTATGATGATGTTCATATAATCATAACAAATTGACTAGGTCTGCACCACTGGGTGAGGTATTGGTGCACAATACGGCAGATGCGGTCACTGCCTGTTTGGATCGTGTATATGTATAGTGTGGAAGAACAGATAAATCATGGCCTGGAAAGAATTGTGAGGCAGGGAGTGGTAAGAGGATCTGGCCATTACTAAATGCTCCAAGGAAAGGCCAGACCGCCGCTGGTACCATTAGTATTGAGACTGGTCACCGACTGTTGAAGATGAGCACGTATGGGAATGTCCCGAGTAATGTGATGTCGATAAATGACCCAACTCACATAATCATAAACTAATGGTACATATAATCATAAACTAATGGTACATATAATCATAAACTAATGGTGCATATAATCATAAACTAATAGTACATATAATCATAAACTAATGGTACATATAATCATAAACTAATGGTACATATAATCACAAACTAATGGTACATATAATCATAAACTAATGGTACATATAATCACAAACTAATGGTACATATAATCACAAACTAATGGTACATATAATCACAAACTAATGGTATATATAATCACAAACTAATGGTACATATAATCATAAACTAATGGTACATATAATCATAAACTAATGGTACATATAATCACAAACTAATGGTACACATAATCATAAACTAATGGTACATATAATCACAAACTAATGGTACATATAATCATAAACTAATGGTACATATAATCACAAACTAATGGTACATATAAACATAAACTAATGGTACATATAATCATAAACTAATGGTATGCATCCCAAACCATGTATGTGTGTCTATCGTAATCGTTCAGCCGTATAGACATCCTTCTAGGCTACGGAGCCACAATACCTGACAAGGCTCATCTGACAGCTGTTTGATGTTTTGCTATAATAATGACATCTTTGCCGTGGAAACATCAAAATAGCACCTGTAGATTGTTGGCAGTTGTTGCAAATGTTGCTTCACAGGTCCAAGACATCACTTTTTTTTAATGGACTCACCACTATCAGCGCTTCAGACATTGATGTATTGTAGAAGACACCGATCTACTTTTGCAGAACAAGGTGGAATGAGAACCAGCAACTATCAAAATAGATTAGCAATAACCGAGAAAGGCAAACAGCAGAGCTGATGAATTATAGGAAGCTCTGGAAGTCTATAAATACATGTCCAGATTGCTCTTACTGACATTGTTCGTTTTACGTAAGGAACAGAGCTTGATTATTTGGAGCTTCCAATACACATCCAACTTGACAAGCATCTGAACACATTTCAACCAGAGCATATTTAAGAGAGCCAACTGTACACATCTGTGCCCTACAAAATGCCAAGAATCATCAATTGTTAAAGGGCTGGTTTTTTTTTTCCAAGACCAGTGAGATCAGCTAAACTGTCAATAAAAAGAATATGTACACGGTAATGTATGGTATTGAATTACAAGGTCACAAGCCAAATGTCTAAAAACCAATAATGACAACAACGTTGAATTTATGAAGTTAATGATATATAACTCTGCAGTATGCACATGATGCAGCGAAATATGCCAGGAAATAAGTGTAAACAGAGAGAGTTCGTAGTAAATTTGAAATACTGCGGGGTTAACAGATGTTCCACATTCGAACAATACCTGTGACTGTACATTTTGATACATTTATCACAGTCTCCTTCCAAACAAAAACTGCATGGATAAAGGGTATCATCCCACCAGGGCAATACATAATGTTGCAGAGACTGCCAACGGTATTTAAACAACAAAGCTTTGGTCAGTAAGAAATGTCAGCGACACAATGTATGATTGAAGTCATCCGTGGACAGTTTTTTAAAAGGAGCATTATGTGTACTAACAACAACAAAACACAACCAGTCAGCCTTTGACAATTCACATTCTTCATTGGTGCCATTGCATCTCATACAGCCTAATTAGTTGGTCAGTCTCATCAACAGCTGTTACATATATACGGTGAATATACCGTTGATAAACAGGTTCAGTAAATGCAAAGTATTTCACGCAATAAATCACTATCATTGAATGTAAGAACGAGAGTGTTGAAGTGCTATGTAGGACCTATTTTGCTGTGCGGCAGTGAATCTTGAAATCTAGATGAACAAATTAGGAAGAACTTGGAAGCAACAGAGATGTGGTTCCTGAGACGAATGTTGCGAATTCCTTGTGCTGCCAGAGTAACTAACGACGACTGCCTGAAAGAGGCTAATGAAACTAGAACATTATATACAACTACAGGAAAGAGAGAAACAGCTTGCTTTGGTCATGCGATGAGAAGAGAGACTTTGGAAAACATCGTGACGATTGGAAAGATCGAAGGGAAGAGAGGCAGAGGCCCACAAAGAGAAATGATGCTGGGTGGATTGAGGCGGTTTTATGCAGGAATATCAGCAGCTGAGTTGATCTAGAACACCAAAGACCGAGATATTTGGAGAGGCATGAACGCCTACGCCAGCTGGCATGGCACTTGATGATGATGATGATGATGATGATGATGATGATGATGATGATGAAACTAATTGTTATTAGACAGGTTTCTAATGCACCGCTCAAGTGGGGAAAAAAAAATCATTTGATAGCCCGCAGTTCTCTTTCATGTCAGTAATCTCTGTGTCCTGCCACATCTGTATCTCTCGGTCCTTTTCCAACAGGACGTGGTCATTGTGACCATTGGGAATTTAAGTTTGGCTTGATTAGATCTACTATCTTTATTTCTGAAAATGTATTGTTTACCCGCAAAAATATCCCCCTATGTATCTTGCTTTTCAGTCTTGACAGAAGGATTTTTATCCGTGGAACAGGATCTCTGAGTGGAGTTTAAATGAGTTTCTTGAATGTAGAAGAGATCAGTATGTTTCTTCCCGGGGAATTGTTTAAACTCTGGTGTCTTGTCCCCAACTCCTGCATTCTAATGAGCTACAGTAAGTAATTAATGCAGAAAGTTTGCTGATCATTTGTTCTATTCTGCTTTCCCTCTGCCAAAATGTTAGCAGAGGCACAGGTTGATAAGACTGGCCACCTTGAAGTTAGAGGTCTGACACCAAAACATCCCGGTTGTCAATGATAGAACGACACCGTGACAAAATGTTAGCAGAGGCACAGGTTGCTAAGACTGGCCACCTTGAAGTTAGAGGTCTGACACCAAAACATCCCGGTTGTCAATGATAGAACGACACCGTGACAAAATGTTAGCAGAGGCACAGGTTGCTAAGACTGGCCACCTTGAGGTTAGAGGTCTGACACCAAAACATCCCGGTTGTCAATGATAGAACGACACCGTGACAAAATGTTAGCAGAGGCACAGGTTGCTAAGACTGGCCACCTTGAAGTTAGAGGTCTGACACCAAAACATCCCGGTTGTCAATGATAGAACGACACCGTGACAAAATGTTAGCAGAGGCACAGGTTGCTAAGACTGGCCACCTTGAAGTTAGAGGTCTGACACCAAAACATCCCGGTTGTCAATGATAGAACGACACCGTGACAAAATGTTAGCAGAGGCACAGGTTGCTAAGACTGGCCACCTTGAAGTTAGAGGTCTGACACCAAAACATCCCGGTTGTCAATGATAGAACGACACCGTGACAAAATGTTAGACCGGTGCATGGCCATGCCTTGTCGCTCCCGTCCTAGTCCATCTGGGATATTTTTGTTGAGGTAGGCGATCTCACTAAAAGCTTCTGGGATTCATCACGACACTTGGGAGACTGCTGCCAAAGGCTGAAATTCGTGGCGTACATCATTACGCAAGGGTGTAGACATGTGTGAAGCAACCAGGACTGTAAGTGCCGTGAAAAACAAAGGCTGGAAAAAAAAGACCACTGCAGGTGATTCTCCTCCTGGAACGTTAAGCATTCGTTACCCACATTGTCAAAGAATATTTCGAGCCAACGTAGGCCTCACCAGCCACCTTAGAACTCACGGCTACAAACTATTTTCTTCGCGGCTTTTTGCTGTGGTGGCATATACTGAAAGATGTTGACCTCAAAAGGCCTGTCATTTAACATCACCAGTAATATTCTGTCTGCTAATGCCGAATATCTTCTGATAAATGTTGATCTTCCTAGATACATAATAATGGCTACAACTCCTTGGCACCTTTCTCCTTGGCTACAACTCCTGGCTCCTCTCTCCCCCAGAATAAATAATTTTATAATTGTTAGATGTAATTCTTGTCACTTTCCATCTGATCCCAAGCATTCCTGAGATTTTAATGTTCAGACTTTTTATTTCTTGATTGATATTCTCTAATTACTATCTGCGCTCAAGGTTCGAAATTTAATATCCCGTCTTAAGTATTGTACAGGGTGTATTTTTAATGACTATGCAGTATTTGAAATTATTGCCGGTCCAAGTTTTGTATTTACTTATTATGTTGCTACACAATGCCACTTTGACACACTTCCCACCATAACAGAAGTCAAGTGTGCTATAAATGAACTTGCATCTGGCAAGGCCCCAGGTAAGGATGGCATTCCAATAGAGGTTATCAGGAATTGGCAAGACACACTCACTCTATAAATCCACCAGCTAACAGAGCTATGCTGGCGAGAAGGACAAGTACCACAAGATTTCAAAGATTCAAGCTTTATAACACTGTACAAGAACAAGGGCGATCGGAACGACTGTAATAAATATAGGGGTATCTCACTTCTGTGTATTGTTGGGAAAGTATTTGCCAGAATTGTTCAGACTTCAAGTCCTAGCAGATCAAGTCTACCCCGAATCACAGTGTAGCTTCCGACAGAACCAGTCTACCATTGATATGATATTCTCGTTGCGACAAATGCAAGAAGAATGCCGTGACCAGAATCAACCACTGTTTATTGCCTTCATTGGCCCTACAAGGGCATTTCATTTGATTTGGTCAGTCTTGAGGGTCTGTCCAAGGCACTAAAGAAGATTGGCTGCCCACCAACTTGTCT
Organism: Cepaea hortensis; assembly: GCA_963921405.1. Classification (NCBI taxonomy): domain Eukaryota; kingdom Metazoa; phylum Mollusca; class Gastropoda; order Stylommatophora; family Helicidae; genus Cepaea; species Cepaea hortensis. Next base: position 50,209,042 of record OY992889.1, on the reverse strand, counting down.
GTCCATTGTGGAATCGTTCCACACAGGCATGAAGGGTACAATTAAGTTTGATGGGGCAACTTCAAAAGCTTTTGAAATCAAGAGTGGAGCTAAGCGAGGTTGTGTACTAGCTCCCGCCATCTTTGTAATATACTTTTCGCTTCTACTGAAATATGCCTTTCGTCATTCGTGATCAGGATGGTGGTATATACATTCACCCACGCTCAGATTGCGGCCTCTACAATGCTTAGAGATTGAAGGCCAAGACCAAAATTAGGAGGGTACTGATCAGAGAGTTGCTTTTTGCAGATGATACTGCAAGCAATTACGACCCACTCTGAGGAAGAATTACATCGTCTACTATCTGCATTCTCCAATGCTTGTTCTGAATTTGGTTTTAAAATTAGCAAAAAGAAGACACAGATTATGTCACAAGGTGCACATGGGATACCGTCAATCTTTATTGATGACGCCGAACTAAAGGTAATAGACCATTTTACATATCTAGGATCAGAGGTAAATAGCAAATTATCCCTAGATCAGGAAATCAACATCATAATTGGTAAGGCAGCAAAAACAATGAACAGGTTAACACAAAGAGTCTGGGAGAACAGGAAACTTATTGCCAAAACAGTGTACCAAATGTTGCTGTTATGTAGCCGGGGGCGGGGTTGGGCTGAGTGCCCAACCTTGCACAAATACCCCAATGGCTCGTGTATTCATCACCACTGCAGCAAAAGTCCAAATCCTGGCCTTCACGTGGCGAACCTGTTTTAACTAACACGAGAAGGGGCGGCGGTGAATCACTGGCGCCGAGAAATAATCACAACGCCCTAGATGTGTATGCACGTACATGCATGCGCAGACACGTGTGTACATGCCTACACACCTAGACTCGAGTAAGACCACAGTCTGCTCTAGCAGGAAAGGTGCTGAAGACGGAGGCAACCAGCCAGGAAGCGCACCACAGAAATCAGGATGCCACGCAATTACGCCATGAAATATGTCGACTACCGCTAAATGTTATAGTGGTCGCCCTGCTTTGGGCACCCAGGCAGGTGAGGTGCCGGGCCCTATGCCTCGAAAGGGTCCAACCACAACTACTGGAGGTCCTTCTCAAATGTGGAGCCATGGGACATGAGAATAGAGCGTATGGCCATACCAAACAAAGACTAAAAATAATGTAATGGAATGCGGAGGGAGTCAATAAAAAAAAAAAGAACTAGAAAACATCTTGGACCAAGAAAAAGTAAGCATATGTAGCTTGCAAGAAACTCACCTCAACGGAGCTATAGCCTTCAAAATCAGAGGTTACTAGTGTTACCGATCTGACCGAAAGGACAGGCGAAAGGGTGGGATACTGACCCCAGTAAATAAATAACATCACTGCTTCCCAAATTGAAGTTTACATGGGAGGGGCTGAGTATCAGACACTTAAACTTAAGACAGGTAATACAGACCTTCATCTGATCAATTACTACTGTCCAAGTGATCGCCCACGGGCACTGGACACACTACCATTTTTTTTTTTTTTTATAGCATATCCTTTTTACAGGACTTAGCTGTCAACACCAGCATCTTTCAGCTGTATGTTGATCTCTTGGCAAGATTACGCTCAGTAGTTTGCCATTGCTTTCTGAGCGGCCGGCTCACATACCCCGTAAGTTACCGATGCGTTTCGAACCACTGCTGATTTGAACCGTCATCACGTTACCTGACGAGAGTATACGAGATTACGGAGAAAAGTCATAACCTCTAAGCCACGAAGCCGGCACACTACCATTAAAAGACAAAAATGATTGTGTGTGGCGACTTCAACAGCCACTCGCTGAGCTGGGGCTTTGATCACATGGACCAGAGAGGAGAGAGACTAGAAGACTGGCAGGATGAGAATAGATTCATCTTGATTACCAAGCCGTCTGACCCACATACTTTCTACTCGAGATCATGGCACACTACAACTACACCTGGCTTGGCATTTCATTCACCAGACCTGGAGTGGAACATTACATGAATTGTTGGGAAACAACTTGGTAGCAGTGACCACCGGCCTGTCATTCTAACTGTAGAAAATGAGCTTGTAAGTGAAAGAAGCACCCTCTCGAGGTGGAACTACGAGAAAGCAGAATGGGCAATGTACAAGTATCGCACCAGCATACTGGTTAGGAACCTGAATACTGAGAAAGACATAAATAAAGTGGTTGAAGAGTTTGGGAAATGCATACTACAGGTAGCACAAGAAACAGTACCAAGAGGAGCCCGTAAACATTATTAACCCTACTGGAGTAGTGAACTGGAACAGTTGCATAATGATGTGGAAGTGTGTAGAAAGCAAGCAGAGACGAAACCCAGCCAAGAGCACCACAATAAATACGCAAAAGCCAAATTTCAAAGGGCCAATCTGCAGGCTAGACGGAAAAGCTGGTAGGAGAAAACAGTTACTGAACGTTGAAAGAGACACAAGGAAGTTGTGGAAGCTAATAAAACAACTTAACGATGAGGGCACAGGGAGAAACTCAAAAATTGCACTACATAAAGACGGAAACATCTTAACAGGAAAGCAAGCAGCTGACCATTTTGCGGACTCATTCGCACAAGATAACAATCTCAAAATTATCCCAGAGAAACAACAAGAGATTCGAGAGAAATGGCAATATACAGGACAGAATGAAACAGTACATGAGGTTCTGTAGACATCTATCACAATCAGCGAACTGGAGCTAGCCATATACAATCTGAAAATGAGAGTCACCAGCAGCTGATGGTATCTCTAATGAAATGATCAGGAACCTAGGAACAGAGGCCAAAGCAAAGCTGTTGCAGATCTTCAATAACACCTGGACTTTAGGCAGTGTTCCACAAGCCTGGAGAGAAGCAATGACACCTCTCCTAAAATCAGGGAAAGATAGTTCCATTGCCTTCAGCTACTGACCAATTAGCCTCACCAGCTGTCTCTGCAAAACAATGGATCGCATCATCAATCACAGACTGCAGTGGAACATTGAAAGTGAAAACATCCTTGTGCCACAGCAGGCTGGCTTTAGGCAGTGCTACTCTACGGAAGATCAGACAACCTACTAGTGGCGTGCAGGAGGTGCGACGGACCCGGGAGCTGGGGAGGGGGCATCCAGTTAGGCGGTTGGCGTTGGCCCGTCACATCTCTTGCGCTTGTATTGACGGACTAATTTCGTATCATACGGTTCGTATGCCGAAGTTTAAGTACTAATAATAGTATCTAATGCATTGCGAACCCTTTTAGTAGGTACTACGGTTATGTTTGCCGAATTTTACCGGAGATTTTCCCCCGTTAATATTCGTTTTCTTGTTTTGGTGTCTCCATTTAAAGGATATATAGAGTACTCGTTATGTTAAATTTCCCGATTATTTCAAGATCGCACTAAAACAGAAACCGATTACTGGATATTATGTTTGCCTCCACGAGCTACGAATCTATACCTTTCGTCTTCTCAAATCCGTGTCCTAGACAGAAGTACAGACTGACTTTATAAGACGTAAGTACACCCGTCAATTCCGTTTCAACTAGACTGTTTGCATTGGTTTAGTATGTTTTTTTTTAAACTTTATCATCAACTTTTACTTATGATTATGTAGTTTTCAACTATTAGAGTTGGCAATCCAATATCAAACTGAAATTATAAAGATGGCATGCTGTATATTGTTTTATTTCAATGGCGGGACATGGCAGTTGTCACCCAACTATGAACATTTAATATTGTTATCGAATATTCATAGCGATTGTAATGTTAAATGTGTGTTTGTCTTCATGCTGAAGTTTAGTAACATTAATTGTGTAAAAAGAGTGGGTTTCTTTATTCTTTTTTATTGATGGTTTCTATTCCCAATGTCACAGATGAAGAAAGTTCAAGCGAGTGGTGCACAGAACAGGAAGAAAAAGAGGGTCAGATACGAAGGACAGTTCCGTCAAAGAGGGGCATTAGATACCTGGATAAGTAGAAGTAAAGAACAAGTTGTTGAACATGAATAAATGAAACGATGATCAGCATGATCATGATGACGGTGCTGGTTCGGACTCGGAGGATTCATCTGCAGCTCAATCAGAACATAATACTGTCTCTCCTACTGGGAGTCCTGAGTCTTCTCAGTCTCATTGTCAGAATGATGATTCATGTGAGGAAGAGGAAGATAAAGGACATTTTAGCACATTTTTGGAGAGGGAAAAAAAAACCGATTTTGGCTATTTGAAGAAATCGATTTAAGATAAGTTGAAAATGACAATAATACAACATGGTCCAGAAAAATATCAAAATAAGAGTGGACCATTTACCTCATTTGCTGAGAAAGATGGAAGAAGTTTTTTTTTTTTTTTCTTTCAAAAAAGTGGTTTAACAAAGTTTCCACAAATGAAGAAATCGTGGAGAGAAAGTGGTTGTTATACTTTCCATACCGGGAAGCATGCTATTGTTTTGTATTTTCTTTTTTTTTCAAAGGAACAATCTACCTTTACAGGACATCGCTGTCAACACCAGCATCTTTCAGCTGTATGTTGATTTCTTGGCAAGATTACGCTCAGTAGTTTGCCATTGCTTTCTGAGCGGCCGTCTCACATACCCCGTAAGTTACCGATGCGATTCGAACCACTGCTGATTCTCACCGTCATCACGTTACTTATGAGAGTATACGAGATTACGGAGAGAAGTCGCTAACCTCTAAGCCACGAAGCCGGCTGTCAAACTTAGCCAGGAAAAAGGATTCTCTACTTGGAGAAAGTTGAGTCCTCGAATACCTAATCATGAGAAAAGCCCTTCTCATAGAGCTCACATTAGGGAATACCTGACCCTCGTAAGTCGACTCGAGAGTTCTACTACGATAGATGCTGAACTTCAACAGCGAATGTCCGCTATGAAGACGAAATTGAAAGCAATTACTGAACAGATTGTCGAGGTTACAGCATTTTTGGCCCTTCGTGGGCATCGAGGAGAAGGAATTTCATATTTATCGGAGCCAGATGAGACAAAAAGCGAAAATACAGGGATTTTTTTAAGCAACTATCCGACTGTTGGCAAAATATGATGTTACCTTGGCGGAACACGTGCAGAAAAGGAAAGATAAGCAAAAAAGTGTAACGTATTTGTCCAACATAAGTCAAAACGAAATAATCGATATTCTTGGTGAAACAGTCAAACAAATTATTTCAGAAATTAAGGATGCCAAGTATTTCAGCATAATGTTGGATTCTACTCCAGACATTGCCCATGAAGATCAGGTATCCGAAGTTCTACGTTATATTCATATTGATGATGACAATAAAAAGGTAGAAATAAAGGAGGTATTTCTGGGATATTTCCAAGTCAACAAGAAGATGCATTAAGCTTTTTTTTTTTGGTGTGCATATAGCCTTTACAGGACATCGCTGTCAACACCAGCATCTTTCAGCTGTATGTTGATTTCTTGGCAAGATTACCCTCAGTAGTTTGCATTAAGCTTGGTAACGGAAATTCTTAGAAAATTAGAAGAAGATAACATTGCCATCAATGACTGTCGCAGCCAAGCATATGATAATGCTGCAGTTATGGCTGGAGTGAGGGCAGGGGTCCAACAGAGAATTCTTGTCATTAACCCAAAAGCTGTGTTTGTGAATTGCGAGAACTACAGTCTCAATTTGGCCTGTGTCCATGCAAGTGAGATGAACCTGTTGTCGTTACATTTTTTTTGGAGTTGAGGAAAAGCTGTTTTTTTTTTCCCCGCGTTTCCATCTTGTTTCAGGATATTGCGGTCAACACCAGCATCTTTCAGCTGTATGTTGATTCCTAGGCTAGATTACGCTCATCAGCACGCCACGACTTTCTGAGCGACCGGCTCCATACTCTCATAAGTCACTTTTGCGATTCGAACCACTGCTAATTCTCGTCGCGTCACGTGACGAGAGTGTTCGGGGTTAGCGGAGAAAGCTGCTAACTCCTCGGAAAAGCTGTTTAGAATTTTTAAAATTTATCTACCTCCCGATGGGAGGTCGTAAAATCATTTACCCCTCGAACTGTCAAAAGACAATGTGATACAAGATGGAGTTCCCGCCATGACGCTGTGCATGTAATCCACGCGAAGTTTGACAACGTTATTGTCAGTCTTGAACACATGCAGGAAGGAGAATTTTCTAGGGAAACCAAATGCGATGCAGGCTCGCTTCTGAACTCTATTCAACACTTTTCGTTTATATCGTTGTTACATTCTTGGTACCCGATTTTAGCGTCAATAGAGAAAGTGACAAAACGTTTGCAGGAGCCGAAAATGGGGATCTATGAAGCTTCTTGTGATTTAAAGGGGCTCGTTCAAATCTTGAGTTTGAAAAGTGACGAAAATTATCCACAATGCAATACATTCAGCTTACGAATATTGTGAGAAATGGGGAATTGCAATTGCACGAAAAAGGAGAAGAAGAATGATGGCTGGCGAGTTAGCACGAGATAGTGGATTGACGGCACAGCAAGAAATGAATAGAGTAATGGTAGAGATCATGAACAGATTAAAAACAGATATTCTTCTTCTTCTTTCGTTCGCCTAAAATATGCTTATAACTGCAATGTTGTCTCTCGTATGAATCCAACAGTCTTTTTTAGTTCATTCAGCGGTCCATAGAGTTTATCTTCCACTGATGTCTCTCTAGGCCAGAAGGTTCGCCTGGATATGTTGTAGTTTGGGCAATCCTGGAGTATGTGCTCTGCTGTATGCGACGACAAACCACATGTGCATATGGCTGAGTCACCAATCTTGAATTTTGCGTACATGTGGTTGCGTAATCTATTGTGTCCTGTTCTGAGGCGCAGAAGAATGACCTGTTCTGGTCTGTCCATAACGTGGTAGTTGTCAAAGTCTTGCGTAGAGCAAGAAATGTGGCTCGTTTCTTGACAAGTGTGATACTAAATATGATTATCAAATAACGTGACGCGAATACCCGATGATATAATTCGCACTCTTTATTCGCGCAATGCACACATCAGACACAATGCAGGCGTCGCGCAATCACAATTCACAATACCAAATAGATCATAAATACAAGCAATCAGTACATCAATATCAGAATACATCAATGCCCACTTACAAGTCAAACACACACAGGCGTTCCATCTCCAACGGTCATATAGGCTAGCTATCAATTCATGCTTAAACTCTCAGGAGGCATTCACACCTCTGTCCAGGACGGCGCCCAAGCCCAGTCTAACTGGCCTTTTAGCACACGCGTCAGTTGTGCTCGAGTCAGCTTGCGTGACCCCAAGGTTCACGCTGAGTTCCTGCTGACCCTCGACTGCTTAGCATCGCTCAGTGTTGATCGCCTGGCGTCGGCGACGACGCCGCGTTATAACTGTAGTGTTTACCATAGTTCAGCGTGGCATTGCCTGGCGTTTGTACAGACAACGCGTTGTAACTCCGGGTGAGAATCTGACATTCTCCCCCCCCCCTTTTCTCATGAAAGGTTTTCCTTTCATGTAGTCTATATAGCTGTTCTTTATCTTGTCAGAATCGAACTTTGTAATTCATCTGACGTAAATCTTTGGTTGTTCTTAACATGTACAGGTGATTAGTAGACAATATGCATATAATCTTCAGGCCTACCCATCAAGCATATTCGTCAAGTACAATCAATTCCATGGCTTTTACCTCGCTGAGACACAGCCAGTCCGGTAGGTTACGGCTAACTTGCCCCTACCTCTCAACCAACAACAAAAATTACAAATAATCAGGTTAGCCTGTGAGTATCTACCTATAAGATAACTCCGACATTGGACATCTACCCTTAACTCATAGAATATCCAATGAAGGTCTTCAGTTTTGGAAAGTTTATCCATATACACATGACGTCACATTGACGTGTTACTCATTAGGCAAAATATGGTAGTTTCAATACATATTTACACATCACCAACAATGTTTAGTCATGTCCCTTGGTTAATGTACAAAAGTTAGGGACAGTAATTTTATCATGTTTTCAACAAAATAAATTACAAGTAACATTTCCTTTCTTAGTGTCATAATTTGATACCTATTGACAAAAGTGCACAAAAGGTCACTATTGTGAAAAAGTAGATCAAGTTACGATGCTGAGATTACATCCTAGAAAACTCGACATATACAATTTCGTATATGGAAATATTTCATACGCAAATTTTCATACAATTGTCATAAATTTACAACCATTTTAGTATCGTCTGCTAACTTTCAAATTAATATGCAAATATAACGGAAGTGTAGAGCTGTGTTGTTACACACATGTGTTATGTTGACATTCACATCAAGGTCTTCCGTTTTAGATGGACTTTAAATATACGGAGCAACCAGTTATTGTCATCAGCTGTTGGATAGTTTCTTCCGTCTTCTTCTCGGATTAGGTTGTCATGGTCACCATTCGTACTTGTTAAAACGTCGTGGGCCATCTTTGTAGATGTACTCAGGATTGCTTGACGCTGTTCAAGTTCTGTAAGTCTTTGGGTCCTGTAGTACTGTCCTGTGACACTTGTGGTGCCTATTTCTTATAATATTACATATTTACAATACTAATGGCATTCTTTCACATCTCTCACAATTATACGACACATTCATTCACATAATAATAATCGTATGTACACAATTTATTTACAATGGGAGATTAAATCTTCCCTATCACACCGTTCTTCACAGCGTAACTGACATGAAGTCACAATTGGCTGTGGTGTTGAGCACCAAATAATTTGCAGTTTATACACCATCTGCAATGTGCTCGGGTGTTACCTGGCTATTGGGTGAGTCGTATGGACATCAAGATAGAAGATCGGCCAACGAGTTCTGTGAGCCTCTTATATGTCTGATTTCGAAGCTATAATCCAGTAGAAGAAGGGACCATCTTGCCACTCTGTGGTTACTTGGGGTTCTACTGGTGATAAATGTCAACGGGCTATTGTCTGTTTCTATAATGACGTGTTTACCTAAAAGAAATTTTGAAAGTTTACGTACCGAGAACACAAGAGCGAGGGCTTCAAGTTCCGGCGTGCTGTAATTTCGTTCACTGGTGTTCAATTTTCGAGAGACGTAGTATACAGGGTACAATATTTGGTCGTGCTCTTGAAGCAGTACCCCTCCAATGGCTACGGAGCTCACATCGCATCTTAGCCTGAAAATAGTGCTAAGATCGGGTAATTTTAGAATAGGTTCACTGGAAAAATAAGATAGTATTTTCGCAAATGCAGGCCTTAAACATTCGCTATTTACAATAACATTAGGATGTTTGTTTGTTAGTAAATCAGTGAAACATTTGGTCAATTCAGCAAAATGAGGAATACATTGTATATAATAATTCTAAAGACCTAACACACTTCGCAACTCTTTCTTGGTTGTCGGAAGCGACAATTTCAAAATTCTAGACATGATGTTATCGTCAGTTGATATAAAGCCATTTGAGATCTTATAGCCCAAAAATGAGATTTCTTGAAAGACTATATCAACTTTGGATGGTTTTATTGTCAGTCCATGTTGTCTAATCCTGTCGAATGTCTGCTGTAGTGCTGTTATGTGGTCTGTCATGTTCTTTGTATGTATGCAAATGTCGTCCATGTACCAAATGATGTTAGAAATGCCCGTCAAAAGTTGTCTTGTCATTCTGACAAATGTTGCTGGAGCATTAACTAGCCCGAATGGCAACTTGCACCATTCGTATAGTCTCCAGGGTGTGGCAAATGCTGTCAGATGTATGCTGTCAGCATGTACAGGTATTTGCCAGTAACCTTTTGTCATGTCAAGTTTAGTAAAGTAACGTGAGTCAGTCAGTTCAGTTAGTATGTCTTCACAGTTGCTCATTGGTTCTAAATCCAACTGTGTAATGCTGTTGAGTTTCCTATAGTCAACACAGAGTCTTATTGTGTTGTCCTTTTTCCTCACAATGACAATAGGTGAACAAAAATGTGATTGTGAACGTCGGATGATATGGTTTGCTTCTAAATCAATAATTTCTTGGTGTAATTTGTCTTTGTAGTGTATAGGAATGGAATATAGTCTGCATTTTATTGGGATGTCGGATGTCAAAATAATATGATGATGCACTAAGTCTGTCCTGGGTTGTTAGAAAAAATTGTACTGTATTCTTGTAATACTTGTCTCAACTGTCGGTCTGTGTCTGCGTCAGCTTGGGATTTACCTTTATGTCCTGTAGGTTGGTTGTCATGTCCAGTACTGGTGTTGGTATCTCGTCAGTATCGTTGTTGTCTGTCTGGTCCACTATTGTTGTGCTTGCTGTAGTCTCTACTTGGTCGTCGTCACTGTGGTAATATGGTTTGAGCATGTTAATATGAAAAATCTTGTGTTTGTCCCTAATTGCAATTTCGTAATCTACTGTCGAAATTTGTCGTAACACTTTAAACGGTCCTTGCCATGAGTCTGTGAGAAGATATATGTCACTTTGCAATAGAAGAAGAACGTCCTGTCCTGGCGTCAGAGTAATTGTCCTATTTCCTCTGTTAGCGTATTGTCGGTAGATAGCACCAGATTTTTGTAGTGCTTCTTTCGCTAACATTCATGATCTCATGATTCTATCGCGCAATGATGTTACATGTCCATACGATGAAATGGGTATAGATATACTTTTACTTTCAGTCAACATCGACTGGTACAAAGATAATGGGCCGCGTGGTTTGGCACCGTATACAATTTCAAATGGTGAGAATCCAGTGCTGGAATGTGGCACTTCCCTATATGCAAATAAAATAGCGGGTAGATACGTGTCCCAATCTTCGGGATGGTCTTGGGTTACTTTTGAGAGCATATGTTTAAGATCGCCGTTAATCTTTTCTATAATACCCGTGGAGTGTTGAGGTATGGGCTGTTAAAACATTGCTTCACCCCCAGCATCTTAGTAAAGGTTTGTGTAGCTGCGGCAATGAACTGACTACTCCGATCTGAAAGGATGGTATCGGGGAATCCTATCCTTGCAAAAATATGGAAGAATACTTCCATGATGTCTTTGGAAGTTATGTTCTTCATCGGAATGGCTTCTGGCCACCGACCACATAAATCAATTATTGTTACAATATATTTGTTTCTTCTTGATGTTATGTGGTTAAGAGGACCAACTATATCGACCGAGATCTTTTCAAACGGTCTACTTGCCAAATCAGTGATTTGCAGTCCTGCTTGCGGGTGTTTCCCCTTTTTGATAAGCTTTTGGCAGATGTCACACGATCTGCAATACAGTTTGGTATCACTGCAAAATTTAGGCCAATAGAATTGAGTAAGTAACCTTGCTCGTGTTTTAGCATACGCCATATGCCCTGCAAAGGGTATGTCATGCGCTATATGTAATGCTTGGTTGCGGTTTTCTGACGGTAGCACCGTTTGTTCTGTAGTGCTAGAACCTTTGGTATAGTACCGTGTCAGAATTCCGTTTTTCAGAGCAAAATACTATTTTGCGTTCTTTGCTACTCGTGGCTTTTGGCCTATTAGTTTAAAATACGTTTGCAAAGATCGATCGGTTTTTTGAGCTGTTATAAATTTCTCCCTGGTTGTTTCAGGAGATGTTACAACTGGGCTTATTAGCTGTAAAGCCTCTGTCTGATCGATTCGATCTTGCAGTTGAGCAGTAGATCTGGTTACTGCATTTGTAATATCAAGGTTATCATTTACATTACAACTTGGTGTTACATTCAGACAACTACATTCATGTGCTGGCGTTGCCGGATTGGCATACATGCATTCATTTACAGGTGGTAATACATCATGAATGGTGATTTGTGATGAAGGTGAAATGGTATTATCAATGTTACAAGTGACAGTGGATATAATACTGTCATGTGGCATATCATTTACCCCAGGAAGGTTACCAATGATGACATCGCAACAAGGATTGGTTAATGCTGCGCATTTGACCTTTCTTGTAAGAAATTGTGTACTTATGTATGCCCATGCAAGCGGATATCTCTCGATGTTACCCGAGAAAGTTCTGCATGTAACATATTTACCACTATATTGTGATGGTAAGATATAGTCTCTCTTAATGCTAATGAGGGTACTGCCGCTATCCCGTAAAACGGTGGCAGCTCTACCATTAATATACCCATGGTGGATATTTAATTTACCTTTGGAGTTAACTACTAAATTGGCTTCCTCATTTGTAACAGGTATGGAATGGTCGCATGTCAAAATGCCATCCTCATGAAATTGATCACAGATAGTACATTTGTCGTGTTGAAACACACCAATAGAATGTGCTGCGTTTACAGGGTGATCTTCTACACTTTCATCTTCTGAGGAAGAACTATCAATCATGGCTGCATTAGCCTTTCTGGACATAGCTTTGGCTTTACAATCTTTCCGCCAATGGCCGTACGCCTTACAAAGGAAGCATTTGGTGACACGTCTGTATATCTTTCTTTCTTTGTCTTGCTTCGCTATGTAGTTTTGTAAGTAAGACATGTATCCAGGATGTTGGTCACACATTTCACTTTCGTTGTGTGATAAGTGGCAATATTTGCATTGATTAAACTGTTCAGCAGATTGCCTATAGGGCTTTTTTTGTTGTAGGGCACTGACTTAGATCTATCATATGTAGCGGTTGCTACAAAGTCTGTGCTAGTCAGACCACTAATGAAACATTGTTTATTGGCTTAAAAATAACCTGAGCCACGACTTTCAATCTATTGTACACTTTCACACTGACATTCCAATAGAAATTTCGAAAATGGAGGTGGGAGAGATGTAATAATTTTATCTCTCAAAATAAGATTTGTCAATTCATCAAAATTACCATTCACTTTGGCTGCTGACAGCCACTTAGAAAAAAACATTCTGTATTTCTGAGATGTAATCAGAGAATGTTTGTGTTGGTTTAGGAGACAATTTACCAAACTGTTCTCTGTAGCCTGCTTCATCTAGCAGAAAATGAGACATAATTTTTGTCTTAATATACTGATAACCTTTCTTCAGGTAATTTGGAATAGACTCTATCACTTTCTGAGGTTCCCCAGAAAGACTTCTCATGTATATTATACTCCATTCTGACTTTGGAATCTGGTAATGATCCATAATACATTCAAAATTTTGGGTGAAAGCTGCTATGCAATCACCTGTCGTGTAACTTTTAATCAGCCCTTGGTATTTCTTGTATGGCTGATCTTTGTCAGATTTTCTATCTTCCTTTTCTTTGGAAGTTTCTGCTTTCAGCTGTTCAATTTTTAGCTGCACTTCAAGTTCCTCTGTTTTGCTCTGAGCTACAATTTCAGCTTTTCTTATTTCTGCATCTGTTTCTGCCTGTTTAAAAGATCTTTCGGCTGCTCTCTCATCACGTTCATTAACCTTATATTCTGCAAACTTTTTCTCACTCCAGGCCCTTAACTCTTCACCAGAAAGGTTCATCTTTAAACCCATTTCGATGTACTCGTTTAAACTAGACATGATGAACAATATGTATGATGAAATAGATAGACACAAAATTAATGTTGTTAGTAATTTAAGTTCAATAGTTCACAGTACTTAATATTACAGCTTATGTTTAGGCCTGATGAACGAAAGTATAAAGAAGAGAAAAAAAATTTGTATACTCAAGTACTCCTGAGACAATGTGTCGGACAATGGCTGAACAGTACTGCCCGAAACCACACTGGTTTTTAATTCAGGTCGACAAAAAAATCGGAGTTTACAAGGGATAGGTGTAGATGACACCAAACAACCTGTTGTTTTTGGAACAAGAGAAATTAGAACATGTGCAAGTGTGTGGTGTATGTAATGTCACTTAAGTTTTTGTAGGTTTTTATGTCGTCAAGTATTGTTGTTAGTAGTTTCACCACACTCAACAACTCTCTTTTCACACTTTCCAGACTTTCCGCTTACACTACTACTACTCAATGACATTCAAGGACATGGCCGCCATTTTTGTTTTTGTCTACTTTACTAAATCGGTTGGAATTTACTAAGTCCGAAGACGCACTTATGGTTTCAATAAATCAACCCGAAAGATAGTATTCATCTGTTAATTTATTACCCACACGCTGGCATTTGTTCAAAACTCGCACTTTATACAAACAATTGATTCAAAAACCCGACAACAGTCACCACGTTCGCACTTATTTAACACTGTACTTTTCGTATTTAACGGTTCAAATCCAATGAGGACGAAGACCCCACGTTCGCACTTGTCAAAGTCTTGCGTAGGGCAAGAAATGTGGCTCGTTTCTTGACAAGTGTGATACTAAATATGATTATCAAATAACGTGACGCGAATACCCGATGATATAATTCGCACTCTTTATTCGCGCAATGCACACATCAGACACAATGCAGGCGTCGCGCAATCACAATTCACAATACCAAATAGATCATAAATACAAGCAATCAATACATCAATATCAGAATACATCAATGCCCACTTACAAGTCAAACACACACAGGCGTTCCATCTCCAACGGTCATACAGGCTAGCTATCAATTCATGCTCAAACTCTCAGTCCGCATTCACACGTCTGTCTAGTACGGCGCCCAAGCCCAGTCTAACTGGCCTTTTAGCACACGCGTCAGTTGTGCTCGAGTCAGCTTGCGTGACCCCAAGGTTCACGCTGTGTTCCTGCTGACCCTCGACTGCTTAGCATCGCTCAGTGTTGATCGCCTGGCGTTGGCGACGACGCCGCGTTATAACTGTAGTGTTTACCATAGTTCAGCGTGGCATTGCCTGGCGTTGGTACAGACAACGCGTTGTAACTCCGGGTGAGAATCTGACAGTAGTCGTCTTGAGTAAGGTTTGGTGGCCTTCTGACTGATTTGATCATTCTTTTCTTTTGGTGGTATGTAATGGGCACATCAGGTTGTTCTTCTTTTGCTCCTTCTTTAGCCAATCGATCAGCTCTGTCGTTTCCGGGGACTCCACAGTGGGATGGTATCCACTGTATGGTGATCTTACGCTGACTGCTAAGTTCAGAAAGTAGTGTCCTCAGAACTGGCAATTTCCCAGACAGGAGCGCCTCTATTGCGGATTTTGCATCTGTCAATATCACCACAGGTTGTGTACCGTGGCTGGTATTTTGTAATTTCTCTGTGGCTATCTTGATTGCCTCAATTTCAGCATCATAGTTATGGCAGTACTTTCCTGTTGGAATTCTGGCCGTGTCTCTAGTATTATTTGGGTATTCTATTACACTCCTGCTCCGCCATTTCGAACAGCATTTTGTGCTGATCCATCTGTGTAAACTCGGATCCATAGGTCCTGTGGGTATTCATCATCAAGGAAGCTGAGAGTGGCTGTTCTGCGCTGTACACTGTTCTGTTCTTCCTTGTCAAATATTCCTCTCACTTTTGACTGGATTTGTAGCGATACTCTATGTTCATCTTTCCACGGGGTTCGCTCTGGAATGGTTGTCAGTGGAATACCAACTGTGGGAAGATCGATGGTTTCTCTGCAGAGTTGTTTGGCCTGGTGGATGAAACTACTTCTTTTCAATCGCCCCATAGCTAATTTTTCAAATCGGTTCTTCATAGGGTGGCCTGGCAAACTGAGAAATTTTTCTGCTTGTATGAGTGTTTTTGTATCTCTGCGTTCTCTTAAAGCTTGTGTCCTCCCCATTTTCTCCATTGCTACTATAGGGGTTGATCTCATCCCTCCTGTGATGACTCTAAGAGCTTGATTTTGCACCTTGTCCAGCTCCTGCAATGTAGTTTTTGATGCTGAACACCACGCAGTTGACCCGTATTCCAAGTGTGGTCGTATGCTCTGTTGATAAACTTTGCTAAGTATTTTCCCATTGGCTCCCCAAGTGGTTCCAGTTAGCTTTCTCAGGATGGCAATTTTCCTTCTGGCTTTTGCTACTGCTTTTTTGATGTGTTTTCTCCATGTCAGCCTGTCGTCGAATGTTACACCAAGGTATGTTGGTTCCTTGTCTTCTCTTAGGGGTGTTCCATTTATCTGAATGCTCCCTGCCTTTTGTTTCGGATAAAGGGTAAATAGAGTGGTGCTGCACTTGTCAGTGTTTATGCTGATACACCATTTATCCGCCCATGCAACAACTGTATCTACAGCTCTCTGTAGCAATATGGTGGCCACTGATGCATGTTCATTTGCGCTCCACAAAACCAGGTCATCAGCGTACATTGCCGCTTTAATTCCATCGGGTAGATTAGCAACAAGATCATTGATGAAGATTAGAAAAAGTGTTGGGGACAGGACTCCGCCCTGGGGAACACCGTGACGCAGTAGTACTTTCTTGCTCTTGAGACCGTCTATCTGTACTCGGGCTCTTCTGTTGTGCAAGTATGCTTTTACCCATTTGTACATTCTTCCATTGACTTTACAGTTTCTCAGTTTCTTCATCAGACCTTCTTTCCAGACTTTGTCAAAGGCTTTCTTCAGATCTATCCAAGCCGCAAGTACTAGCTTCTTCTCTTGGAATGCATCCTCATCTTCTTGGGAGAGGTAGGTTGTCTGATCTTCCGTAGAGTAGCACTGCCTAAAGGCAGCCTGTTGTGGTACAAGGATTTTTTCACTTTCAATGTACCACTGTAGTCTGTGATTGATGACCGCACTGTTCGCCTTCAAGAACTCGGAGACCGATTTGCATTTCTTTTGAATTTACATTCAGTCGCAGTAGCAATTTCAGATGAAAAAGAAAGAGAGAAATTACAAAAGGAATTTCGGACATTGAACGCTATTATGATAATGATGTGAAGGCCGTTCAGTTATATGATGAAATAATTTATTTTGTAATGCTCTTTCAAGCTGGAGGTAATACAGTTCCGCCCGATCCTTAAGATGTTCTAGAGTCGTTACTACAGTTTGGAAGGGATGTGTTTCCGACGATGTGCGTTGCACATAGAACGAACGAACGAACGAACAAACTTTATTTTAAAAGGGTAACAAATTGGGCACGCAGGCCCGTCTTACATTCGGCCCTTTCAATCACTCATCTTTCATTCATCAAATGTGCATGTTACATTAACATAGGAAAAAAAAAACATTGTCAAATGGATTTTGTAAGCATAAACAATGCATATTACGCATGGTACATTCACATGAGAAAACAAAAACAACATTGTCAAATGAAAGTTGTAAACATAAACAGTGCATATTGCAATGTTGCGAGACACATCCCCCATCCACCCTCATATCCCGCAGCCACCAACACATCCCCCACCCACCAAACCTCCCCCACCCACCCACACATACCTCCACGCACTCACACAGAACCAGGCAAACACACATGCCGCCACCCACCCACTGATCCCCCACCCACACACATTTCGCCACCCACCCACACACACACACACACCTCACACACCAAGAAGAAGAAGAAGAAGAAGAAGTAGAAGAAGATGAAGAAGAAGAAGAAACCACACACACATACCTCCGCCAACCTACACAACGCGCACCTATCCACACACATAACCCGCACTCTCACAATTTCCCCACCCACCCACACACACATCAGCTAACCTACACCCACTCACCCACCCAATATTCGCCATGTCTCAACTACACATCCCCACCTATACACACATTCCCACCCATAAACACATCTCCCCACCTGCCCACACATAAATCCCACCCATAAACACCCAAAAACACACACCTCCCACCCACAAACACCCCGCCACCCACATATACCCCACCCACACACATCCGCCGCTCACACACATCTCACAACTACACACCTCCCCCACCCATACACTCTTCTCTCACACACATCCACCCACTCATGTACTCATCCATCAACCACTCACACCCACACATCACCCACGCGCCCATCAACACATGCATCTCTCATCTACCCTCCCACCCACACACACCCCAACCACCCAGCCAAACACACATCCCCCATCCTCGCATACATCCTTCAATCACCTGCACATCCCACACCTCCCCCACTTCTCACACATCTTCCTTCCCACACAAAACTCCACCCATAAACACACAAACCCCCACACACACATCCCCCACATACATTCCCCATACACATCCCCGCCCACACGTCTCCCCACCCACTCACACATCCTCCACCTACAAACATCTTCACCACCCACACATACATCCTCCACCCACTCACATTTACCCCATCCACACACACACTCCCACCCACACAGACATATCCCATTCACAGACAACCCCCACACTAATACCCCACACCCATTACACATCCATCCCCTAACCCACACAATCTCCTACACACCCATTCACCCACCCAAACACACATTCCCGACCCACACCACCTCCCAACCCACCAACACCCACATACTTCCAACTATCCTCTCAAATATCCCCCCCCCCCCCACACACATATCCCTCACACACACATACATCCACCACTGACTACACATCCCTTCACACATCCACACATCACCCATAAACCCATACACATCCCCCACAGACAACCCCTCCACACATACATTCCCAACACCCCCACACACACACATATCCCTCACATACACACCCATACACACATCCTCACATCTAGACACTTACATGATGCCTCACATGATCACTGAAACTAATAAGAACAAACTCCCACACTTTACACACAATTGAGACACTGACGATTGTCGTGAAAATCCTCGCAATTGCAAGAAGTGGAGAAAAAGTTGTACATATACATTATGTAGCGTAAAAATTAGTGATGCAATTCAACTCTCTCTTTTTCTCTCTCTCTCCCTCTCTCTCTCTCTTGCTCTCTCTCTCTCTCTCTCTCTCTCTCTCCCCCCCCCCCCCCCACTCACCAACTCTCTCACTCACATCACAGTAATGTTATATTATACATGATAAAATCAGGTGGCATACAAATTAATAAGATGAGAATAAACCACACCAAAAAAAAATATGGAATGGCATGTTACAGGACAATCAAGTGGCATACAAAATTATACCTCGTAATATGACAGATGAGAATACATAAAAAATATGGAATAGCATGTTACATGACATGCGTGGGTTCAACTCTCTCTCTCTCTCTCTCTCTCTCTCTCTCTCTCTCTCTCTCTCTCTCTCTCTCTCTCTCTCTCTCTCTCTCTCTCTCTCTCACTCACTCACTCACTCACACTCACTAACTCTCTCACTTACTCTACAGTAATTTAAATGAATTCATTTTCTGCATGTTAAAATAAAGTGCGTCAAAATGATAATATGAAAATGAGAATACACAAAACATATAGAACAGCATGTTAGATGACATGCGTGCGCTCAATTCTCTCTCTCTCTCTCTCTCTCTCTCTCTCTCTCTCTCTCTCTCTCTCTCTCTCTCTCTCTCTTCTCTCTCTCTTTTCTCTCTCACACACATGTACACACACAACCACACACAACATACACACACAAATACACACATATACTCACGCACATACACACACCTACACACATCCACATACTTACGCACACGTACTCACATAACACCCGGATTTACACTCCTTCGCATACACTGCATGCATGCACACTTATACACACAAAGATATACAATGCATACACGAGCACACACACACACACACACACACACACACACACACACACACTCATCCATACACACATATACACACGCATATAAACGCATATAAACACATGAACGCACACCTTAACACACGTACAGACATACACACAGAGGCACACACAGATACACACATGTACACACACATATACACCCATAGACACATACAGACATGCACACATATACATCCATACTTTCTCATGCACTCTCTCATTCACCCACGCTCTCTCTTTTACACACTCACTCACTCTCACACTGACTCATTCGCGCACATACACGCATACCCACAAATTCTCTCTCACCCACTTACGCTCCCTTACTAACTCACTTACTCGCTGACTCTCTAACTCACACTCACTCACTAACTTTCACACTCTATCACACAGACATGCAGACACACAACACACCCACTCTCTCAGACTACTAATGACCATAGCATTTTCAATCGCAAGTTGTGAAAGGTCATTTTTAAAATTGAAATTAATAAAAACACACCTCAGGTCTTCTATGTCACATGAACGACTGACTAACCTTGCTTTAATAAGTATTGAACAAGAATTCCTCACCAGGGATGTAAAAAGTGAAGTAGTTAAAGTGTTTCGTGACAGGAGATCCAATTTAGGGAATCGAACTTAATAAATGTGGGTATGTGGCTGACCGCCGAGACTGAGTGCTGACATATTACATATATATTTAATTTGAATAAAGTGTTATGTTATGTTTTCCATACAGGCTATACTATGATTAGTAATAATAGCCTAACTTCCTAAGCATAAAATACAAAGTCTTCAATTCGGTTTCCGATCGTCAAAAAATCTTAAAGTACCATACGGCAATGTGCAATTCTCATAAATTTCCTGGGGGAAAGGGAGAGGGGACAGCACAGTGCAGTGGGAGGGGAGGGGGAATGAATTAGGGAAAGAACAATTTAGTGACATCCAATCAAGGGGTTGGCCGCGGGCATCAAAGATCCTCTGCACGCCACTGTGCGCTCCTTAGAACTAAACTTACTACCATATCAGAAGAAACTCCCAGAAAACAACACCTGTCAGTAGAACAAAACATTCAACTCAACAGACAAATTGAAGCATTAATAGACATGCAAGGAAACACACAAACACAGGCAACACATATATTAGAAACATTCCAACAATACTACACTGACTTATATACAGCAGAACAAGCCAACATACAAACACAAAAGAGGTTCTTACAATACACAAAAAACTGACTGACACAGATAAGGACATTAGACACAGAGCTTACATTAGCAGACATAACATATGCACTCAATCAAATGTAAAAAGACAAAACACCAGGACCAGATGGACTCACTGTAGAATTCTACCAACACGACTTTCCTATCCTAGGCAATTTCCTTCTAAAAGTCTACCAAGAAGCTTTTCACAAACCAGAACTCCCAAATACTTGCAACATGTCATACATAACACTTATACATAAAGACAACACAGACAAAAATCAGCTAAATACTATAGACCCATCTCATTATTAAACACAGACTACAAAATCATAGCAAAATCACTTGCAAACAAAATAAAAACTTTCATGCCATCACTCATACACCCAGACCAACATTGCAGTGTTCAACACAGAAATATACACCAACATACATACTTCTTTAGATATTCCATCACATACACCCACTATAAAGACTTTCAATCCTCCCTCTTGTCCTTAGACCAGGAGAAGGCCTTTGACAGAATTTCACACTCATACTTACACAAAGCACTTGCACACTGTAACATAGGACAGTACGATAGACAGTGGATAGAGATATTGTATAAAAATCCCGAAAGTAAGGTACTGGTGAATCACCCACTCACTGCCAGTTTCAGGATCACAAGATCTGTCAGACAAGGGTGTCCACTATGTCACGGGATACTGCGAGTTTAGTGATTCCCCGATAAACTGGAATATAAAATTACTTGCAATGTATGAGGATGGAAAATTATTGACAGTTCGTCAGAATAATAATCGAGTACTTCAGTATGAGGGGAGGACAAATGGACGGTCATTGACCGACTGGTATAGAAGTAAGATACAGTTGTGAGGGGTGATTGACTGCCGATCTTATCGGACAAACAACCGGAGACGGGAGGTTGAGGAAAACACGAAGACGTGGATCAAAGCGTTAAAACTGATTGATGTACGAGAGTTTGGGAAAGCGGAGAAAAACGGGACGGAGCGGCAACGAACGATACGTGATTTCACAGACTTTTGATGTGAAGGAAACGGCAAATTAGATTGTTGATGTAGTGACATCAAAAGAGAACGGAGAATTGGAAACTTAGTATAAATAGTTGTAAACTGGTTTTTGTGGGAAGTGTGCTACCAACCTGGACGGAGAATGGATCTATGCGTCCTGAAATAGAAAAGAAATACTAGTCCCTTATTGTTTAAAGGCGATGGGATATTAGTGCTTCTGTGCTTGTGTATTTCGATTCATGGACTAACATAGATTATGTAAGGTAATCTAGCCTTAGCTTAATAGTCTAGCATAGGGAACTAGGTGTCTGTGCTTGGCTGTTACCATTTTCTTCTTTTAGCTAATCGTTTAGACTTTAGTGAACTCATCTGTCTTATGTCAGAGTATCTTTCGGAAGCGTCTAAGTACGGCCGGGAGACATGCTCTCGCATAAGAATTAGTCTGAAGCAGACTAATAGCACATTGATTATATCACCCACAGGTTCCACGAAAACTCCTGACAGGTTCAAATAAGATTATAGAACGGTACTTCACTTGTGCAGAGATACAGCACCTCACCTTAAGAAATAAGATTATAGAACTGTACTTCACTTGTGCAGAGATACAGCACCTCACCTTAAGAAATAAGATTATAGAACGGTACTTCACTGGTGCAAAGATAACCACTCACATATAGGAGAACTCTGTAATTCAAAAGGATCTAGGTTAAGAAAGCGCACGCGCTCAAGCAACGGATGTTTACTGCGTGCTCTAAAGTTGCGAAATTTGTAGCTACATACAAAAGTACCATTCTCAGGAAAGAAAAGTTATTCAGCAATAATGTAGATACATAAGTGCGAATGACAATGTCTCAAGTGTGAAAGTTTTTTTTTTTTTTTTTTTTTGGGTATTAAATGGTTTGCATGGGAGCTAATGATTACTCAACCACCATCGTCAGCAGGTAATATGTAGGTAGTTGCACCATGCCAAGACTATAATGTCACACTTCTATGAATGTATATGAGTATATGCTGTATTTGCTAATGTAAAAAGACACTGTTTTGCATATACTTGTAATAAACGTTTAATTTTTAAAAAAAACTCTTTTTACGGGCCTCCTAGGGCCACACAAAGTTTAAAGACAATTAACAAAGCCCATCCAAAACTTTTATAACATTAAGAAATAAATGAGAAGGCCGAATATTTACATGTTAGGTATATGTGAGACCAGAGGATGTTATAACTTCTGAGGAATATAACATAAACCATTCTGGTAGACAGAGAAATAAAAAGGGTATCAATTTTTTTTTAAATGTTGTATATCAACCTATTAAGAGAGGTGTTACGCAGGAATGTGTAATGTCTCCAGATCTTTTTTTCCTATACAGTGAAAATATTTTCAGGAATGTGGAAAATATAAATGAAATCAGTATTGGAGGACGAAACATCAATATCATTAGATATGCAGATGATGCAGTATTTATTGCAGACAATGCACAAGATCTACAACAATTAGTAGACGCAGTTGTTGTACACGGTGAGCAGCTGGGGTTGGAATTAAATTGTAAGAAGATACAGGTTATGGTTGTCACTAGGAAGAACGAAGTACCACAATGTAATATACAAGTAAATGGGAATATTCTTCAACAAGTGAATCGGTACAATTATCTCGGAACAGTCATAACACCTGATGGGAGATGCCTTGAAGAGATTAGAACAAGAATCGCCATGGCGAAAGTAGCCTTTAGCAAGATGAAAAACATTCTGACCAATAAAAAGATGTCAATTGAAACGAGAAAAAGAGTGTTGAGGGGATACATAGAGCCTGTTCTTTTGTATATGTGTGAAACTTGGACAATGTGCAGCCAAGCTGAAAAACATCTGATGACTGCAGAAATGTGGTTTCTGAGGAAAATGCAAAGAATACCATGGACAGATAGAAAAACCAGTGACCAAGTACTACAGGAGACAAATGAAAATCGTAAATTTATTAGAGAAATTAGAAGTAGACAGTCACAATGTTTTGGATATGTTTGAGAAGAAATGGATTAGAGAACTTAGTGACAACTGGCAAGATCGACGGGAACAGAGAAAACAGAGAAATTATACGTAGACAGTCAAAAAATTTTTGGACATGTTATGAGAAGAAATGGATTGGAGAACTTAGTGACAACTGGCAAGATCGAAGAGAACAGACCACGAGCAAGACCGAGAGGAAAATACCTGGATGGCTTGGCCACATGGCATGGACGAGACAGGAACACTGAGCTGATCCACGACGCTGGTCATCGAGTGAAATGGCGAGTCATGACCGCCTACGCTTTCCGGCATGGCAAATGATTGATTGATTGATTGTTCCTTGGGTATGTAGATTCCATTGGCCTTGCTCCACTCTGGACATATTCGTTGGTGTCTCCACGCGGATTTCAATATGTGGTGGAGCCTTTTCAGAACATTTGGGCATCGTTTGTACACTGTGTACGAGACACCCTTGGGACGCGGTGCCGACTTACCTTTGGCCTTCTTCACAACAGCTATGAGACCTCGTCTCACCTCGGTGGCTTGGCATTGAAACCCACTGTAGGTTCTTCTTGCGATACCAGCCCTTCTATTTATCAGAGTGGAACGTCACGTTGTGCATCCGAGTACGAATGTACCAGATGCTCCTCTAGCTCCTATTTCTCGATTCAGAGGTTGCCGGATCGTGGCTGTTCGAACAAGTTTCTTGCGAATTGGAATGGCACGCGGAAAAATTGCTCACGTGCTCACCGCGTTCTTTGCCTTTTTCTGCAGAATCGTTCTACTCGGCAGAGGGAGCTGTGTCTGGCTTTGAGGTGCTGCCACACCTCTCGCAGGCCCTCTTTCTCACTTACATCTGCCTTTAAAAACCGTTTCTGGACAGCTTTCTTCTGCACTCTCACCTCAGCGATTAGCTTTTGTCGCTGTTCATCTGCGGGCTGGTAACCTTCTTTTTCTCACTGCCACCAAATTAACACAGGCAGTGGAGGTATACAAATTCTCGAAATCTCTATATTTTATCGTTCACTTGTGTCTCATTCAGTTCTTCATCCAGTGCTTGGGACAGTATGTTCTCTAGTTGATCCCATTCCTCCCTTTCGCAAGCGGGTGGGAACTTGATCTTCACGCCTGGACCGCCAGAAAGGTGCTCGGTTGCACCGCCATAACGATCAACATGAATATTCTCAGCACTTTGGGGTTCGCCCTGGCTGAGATCTCCTACGACTCACCTGCCCCACAGCAGTGACAGAGTGACTTTGATTATCCCGTGGTGCACTCGTGCACTTCTTAAGCCCCGCGTGAATTCGCATCCCCCGCTGCGTGGTGAAGCTTTTGCCACAGTCACACGGCCAGCCCGGACGTGAGGCTGGAGTCAAAGTCGGTGTGTCGTTCCGAATTGTTACCGTTGGGGCACCAGTGGATACATAATTCTCTCTGTTTTGCGCGACTTGAGACGACCAGCATTAGGGGTTGTCGCACCGGTCTGCTATCGACCCCCTGTTTCCAGTGAGGTCAATTCGACACTGCATTGCAGCAGCGCCAGTCTTTCCAGGCGTCAATCTATCTTTCCAGACTGTCTGATGGGCTGACCATACCAATCAATCAATCATGTGCCATGCTGGAAAGCGTGGGTGGTCATGACTCGCCATTTCACTCGATCACCAGAGTCGTACATCAGCTCAGTGTTCCTGTCTATGGAATGGGAGATGGGAGTGTGGGTTAAGCTGTGTATGTGGGTGGGCGCGGGATTTGTGGGTTGGTGGGGGATGTTTGTGTGGGTGGCGAGTGTATTTGGGTTGGGGGAACAGGTGAGGGCATTATGTGTTGGTGGGGGATGTGCGGGAGGGGGATGTGCGGGAGGGGGATGTGCGGGAGGGGATGTGCGGGAGGGGGATGGGTCGGTTGGTGGGTATGTATGTGTCCCTGGGTGTGTGTGTGTGGGTAGGTGAGGGTGTGTGGGTGAGTGGGGTGATGTGTGGGTAGGTGGGAGATGGGCCTCAGAGAGAGAGAGAGAGAGAGAGAGAGAGAGAGAGAGAGGGGGGGGGGAACAATATATTAAGGATTTTTTTTTGGAATAATCCGTGACAGAGAAAATCTTTAATCCAAATCTACACGTTGTAAATCCGCGGAGGAACGAGAGAAGGAGGAGCTGAATTTTTTTTTTTGGGGGGGGGAGGGGGGGAGGGGTCGACGGCGAGGTGTCGGCGGGTCGGCGGTTGCTTCGAAGGAGTCAGCAATGGAGGCAAAGAGGGTAAGGGGGGAAAAAAAAGAAGGATACCTGGTTGCAATTACTGATACGCGAAGTAATCAGCTGCTGCTGCTGCTGCAGAAACATCAACGAAATGCATACTACTTCCTCTTCTTCTTCAACGTTCCGAGCCATTGAGGTTCTTTGCTGCAGATACAATCCGTCTCCATTCGTCTCTTTGGTTGACCTTCTCTTGCCAGTCGTTGATTCCAAGTGCTTGTAGGTCTGTATATATATTATCTCTCCACCGTCTTCTTGGTCTACCTCGGAGTCTACCGTCATTTATTTCCTGAGTGTAAGCGAGTTTTGTTTCCCTATTATCTTCCATTCTTTCTATGTGCCCCAGCCATTGTAGTCTATTAGCCTTCATGATACCAGTGATTATCGGGGACTTAAACAGATCATAAATGTCTTTGTTACTTCTTCTTTTTCACTCTCCACTTTGTGTATCCCTAATGGGTCCAAAGATGCGTCTTAAAGCTTTGTTCTCAAAGGTTTGTAGCAAGGCTTCGTCTCCTTTCGTTTTACTCCAGGTTTCAGGGCCATACAGCACAACTGGTCTGATCAGTGTTTTGTATAATGTGATTTTGGTGTTACGAGATAATGCATTTGATTTTAGTAGATGTTGTAATGCATAGTATATCTTATTTCCAGAATTCATTCTAGTTTGTATTTCTTCCCTTATGATGTTGGAGCAGTTGAAGATTGTACCCAGGTATTTGTATGTTTCCGTTCTTTTAATAGTCATATTATCTATTTGTATGTGGCCAGAGTTTTTAGCCATTCCTTCTCTTGAAATTACCATATATTCTGTCTTATGTTGGTTGATAACCAGCCCCATCTGTTGGGCTTTTCCCTCTAAGTGAGTCAATATTTCCAATGTCTTTTGTTCATTTTCCCCTTTAATATCTATATCATCTGCATAACCAAGCAGCTTGGATGCTCCTCCAATATCACAGTCCTCCTTTACCTTCCTTACAACTTTCTCTAGAGCCAGATTGAAGAGTAGCGGCGATAGTGCATCACCTTGTTTCAAGCCAGATGTTATTTGGAAAGGGTCTGATTTCCTGCCTTTATATGTTACTATATTATAACTATCTTCCATGCATAGTCTGGTCATGTTGATTAACTTCCTTGGTATTCTAAATTCCTGCTTAGCATTCCATACAATATTCCTATGGACACTATCATAAGGCTTTTTAAGATACACATAGAAAATCCTACTGGATGCGTATAGTTTATTTTTTTTTTAAGTGTCAGATCAATCCTTTCAAGGAGTGAAATGGATAATACTGTCTTAGTACACTATAGAGAATTAAACATAAATGTAGAACGTTAAAAGTTGATTATAAAATGTAATTAATTATAAATTAAACACATTTTCTATAAGTAAACTAATAATATTGTTATTGATGTTGTAAAATCTGACTACAAAACTGACTATTTCATTTAGTAAGGAATACTAAAGAGATTTTAAAGTTAGTTAATGATATTATTCTGGTATACAATTTCCTTTGTCTAAATTTCAGTAGTCTCCCTTGTAACAATATTGGATGTTTATGTCTCCTACTCATTGTTTATCAAGGTGTTTTTCTTTCAGGTATCTAGTAATTCCGCAGAAAGCTTGAACATAACTATTGATAAGTGTAGTGATCAATCAAGGCATTTTTACCATGTTATTATATTGTAAATATTCTATATGCAAACGTAATTGCACCAGCATTTGGCAGAGAGAGAGAGAGAGAGAGAGAGAGAGAGAGAGAGAGAGAGAGAGAGAGAGAGAGAGAAAGAGAGAGAGAGAGAGCGAAAGAGAGAGAGAGAATGAGAGAGAGAGAGTTAGAGGGGGGGGGGGGGGGGAGAACAATTTCTTCAAAATGAATGAAATTTACAATCATAAATGACATTTCCTCCAAACATAATATTTGTCTACATAAACCCCATAAACTTGCACGGCCTTTCGCCAGTGCGAAAGTAAGGGCATGCAGGCCTTGACAGTGCTAGACCAGGTTTTGTCCTGCTCACTTCGCCTATTAATCGTCATCTCTCCCACTCCTATCACCTAGGCCATAGCCACCAGTCACACCACTCACCTTCTCATTGCTACTTTGGCGTTGAAATCCCCGAGGATGACAGTCGTTTCAAAATTGTTACACTGGTTCTCGGCCATGTCTAATTCGCTATATCACTCAAGAAGCCCTGGGCAAGGAAACGTGAGGCGAAGAAATTCATAGGTATTAAGAATCTTTCGCATTTACTGAACCCTTGCCTCTACAAGTCCACTTTGTTCTTCTCCTATTTATATCATCATCATCAAGTGCCATGCCCACCGGTGTAGGCGTTCCTGACTCCCCACAGATCTCTGTCTTTGGTTTTCTCCATCAACTCTGCCGTTGAAATCCCCACCATGCCACTGTCGTAATCCACCCTGTATCATTTCTCTTGGTCTGCTTCTCTTCCTCTCGATCTGTCCAGTTGTCACGATGTTCTCTAATGACTCTCTTCTCATCACATAACCAAGAAAGCTGTTTGCTTCTTTTTTATTGTTGTATGTAATGTTCTAGTTTCATTAGACTCTTTCAGGCATTCGTCGTTAGTTTTATATCCATTATAATTGATACCCTACCGAAGGCTTGCGAACGCGGTTTGTGAGCCGTTTACCAGTCGTTCGAAACTCAGCTGCGACCGAATTGTGCAGCAGACCGTGTCGCGTTGTGTTATAACGTGTTGGTATGGAAGCCGGTCGTTCAGAAATCAATGGCAAACTACTGAACGTAAATCTTGCCTAGTACATCAACTGCAGCTGAAAAATGCTGGTGCTGACTGCAACGTCCTGTAAGGGATATCAATCAATCAATCATGTGCCATGCCGGAAAGCGTGGACGGTCATGACTCGCCATTTCACTCGATGACCAGCGTCG
Source organism: Cepaea hortensis (assembly GCA_963921405.1). NCBI lineage: Eukaryota > Metazoa > Mollusca > Gastropoda > Stylommatophora > Helicidae > Cepaea > Cepaea hortensis. The sequence goes on along the minus strand of OY992889.1, from coordinate 50,180,230 downwards.
TGGATCAGCTCAGTGTTCCTGTCTCGTCCATGCCATGTGGCCAAGCCATCCAGGTATGTTCCTCTCGGTCTTCCTCTTGGTCTGTTCCCGTCGATCTTGCCAGTTGTCACTAAGTTCTCTAATCCATTTCTTCTCAAACATATCCAAAACATTGTGACTGTCTACTTCTAATTTCTCTAATAAATTTACGATTTTCATTTGTCTCCTGTAGTACTTGGTCACTGGTTTTTCTATCTGTCCATGGTATTCTTTGCATTTTCCTCAGAAACCACATTTCTGCAGCCATCAGATGTTTTTCAGCTTGACATCCATACAAAAGAACAGGCTCTCAACACTCTTTTTCTCGTTTCAATTGACATCGTTTTATTGGTCAGAATGTTTTTCATCTTGCTAAAGGCTACTTTCGCCATGGCGATTCTTGTTCTAATCTCTTCAAGGCATCTCCCATCAGATATTATGACTGTTCCGAGAGAATTGTACCGATTCACTTGTTGAAGAATATTCCCATTTACTTGTATATTACATTGTGGTACTTCGTTCTTCCTAGTGACGACCATAACCTGTGCCTTCTTACATTTTAATTCCAACCCTAGCTGCCCACTGTGTACAACAACCGCGTCTACAAATTGTTGCAGATCTTGTGCATTGTCTGCAATCAATACTGTATTATCTGCATATATAATGTTATTGATGTTTCGTCCTCCAATGCAAATTCCGTTTATATCTTCTACATTCCTGAAAATATTTTCACTGTATAGGGAAAAAAGATCTGGAGACATTACACATCCCTACCTAACACCCCTCTTAATAGGTTGATATTGTCCCACTTCATTATCACTCCTTATGGCAGCTTGTTGTTTCCAATATATGTTTTTTATAAGTCTAATGTCTTTCCCATCAATTTGTAGATCTGCAAGCATATCTACCATGTTGACATGTCTAACTCTATCAAAAGCCTTTGTGTAGTCAATAAAGCAAAGGTGTATATCCTTGTTTAATTCTATAGCACGATCAATAACTGTTCCCAGCATATACACAGTATTTACTGTACCCTTTCCTTCTACAAACCCACATTGTTCTTCCCCTATTTCAGGTTGTATTATCTTCCTCACTCTTTGCATGATAATTCGTAGCAAAATCTTTGTGATGTGGCTCTTATACTAATTGATCTATGTTGATAACTTTCCAAGGTTCCTGATTTCTTTGGGATTGCAATAAATACAGTCTTACATAATTCAGAAGGTATATCACCACTAATTAAAGCGGGAGGAGAAGAAAGCATACAAATCTATCACGCATTATGTAGAAAGATATGGAAATATGGTATTTGGCCAAAAGATTGCAAGAGAACTATCTTCATTCCAATACCAAAAAAGGGCAACCTGAAATTATGCACCAACAATAGAACTGTTTCCCTGATCAGTCATGCAAGTAAAATTCTACTAAAAATCATAATGGGAAGACTTCGTAAGAAAATGGAAGCAGAAATTAACGTATTTCAAGCTGGATTTAGACAAGGAAGAGGAACAAGAGATCACATTCTCAATATGCGATTAATAATATAGAAGTGCGGAGAATTTAATGTAAACCTATTTTCATGTTTTGTGGATTATTCAAAGGCATTTGACTGTGTACACCATCACAAACTTTGGGAAATCATGAGGAATATGGGCTTTCCACCACATGTAATACAACTCATAAGAGTGCTCTATCTAGACCAGGGGTCACCAAACTTTTTTCACGACGGGCCGGATAACTGACAAAATGACGAGCGCGGGCCGGATTCTCATTCTGTACAATACTTGCGCCGTCTCCCTGGCGACGGTCTTACGGGCGCGGTTCGTAATCCCTTATATCCACGTTCGAAACACAGCTGTGCACGATTTGGCAACACACTGTGTTGTGCTGGTTTTTTACGCATGATATGGGTGCCGGTCGTTCAGAAACTACTGAACGTAAACCTGCCAAGACATCAACAACAGCAACAAATGCTGGTGTTGACTGCAAACGTCCTGTAAAGGATATGCAACTAGCTTTAACAATACTTGCAAGCCACAAAGAAAGCTCGGGGGAAAAAGACGAAAAACTAAGTTAATCATGGGTGAGTTGCGTGCAATGCACAACAAACAAAGACAACCAACATATTTATTTACTAAAATAGTTATCAAAGAAGGCGACGTTGGCAAAAAGATAGTTACATCAGACCTAGAGTGCACATATCCGAATCTCACAAAATAAGCAGCAAAAAATGGTTAGTGAGATGTGTGAAACTGATATTTGGCTTTCAAGATATCATCAGTGTTTGGTTTGTAATTTCTGCAACCAATCAAGAGAATCGCTTTCAAATATTCACCAGTCAATCTCGTTCGATGTGTTGACTTTAAATACCTCATTTTTGAAAATGTTTCCTTATAGACATAAGTTGGTCCAAACACTGATGCCACACCAGCGGCAAATTTCTTGAGTTTCGGAAACTCAACATCAGGTAAACAGTGGTAAAATTCAACAAGTTTTCCTTCTCTGTGCTACTCTTTCAACATGCCATTTGCTTGCAAATCACTGAGGTCTGACTGTGGCTCAACTGGCACATCATCAAGGTTACAATCAAACGGATTCTGGAGCAGAAGAATTTTACTCTAAATTCTGTCAACATATGAAAATCTCTCCAAAAATGCTTCTTCAAGTCACGAATAATTGTGTGTGTGTGTATGTGTGTGTGTGTGTGTGTGTGTGTGTGTGTGTGTGTGTGTGTGTGTATGTGTGTGTGTGTGTGTGTGACAAAGTCGAGGTTGACATCTTCGGTGATTGTAGCGCATAACTCTTTGAAACAGTAAAAATGAGAAAAGTTTTCTCCTTCCTGTTGTGCTTCAAACAATGACACCTTTCTCCAAAATCCTTTGATGATTCTGTAAAGGCCACAGACGAGGTTATTCTTTCTCTGAAGTTTCAAATCCAATTCATTCATGTGGGATGTAATGTTTAACAAGCATGACTTTACCACATCTGAGCCACCTCAGTGATTTGAAATGTGATAAGACAAGTCACAGAATTAAGAATCAATTTCTTCAAGAAAAGCCTGGAACTTACGGTTATTTAGTGCATGTCCCCGAATGAAGTCCACAACAGAAACGACTAGTTTCAGTACACAAGAAATATCTAAGTCTTTCTCACAGAGTGCTTGCTGGTGTATGATGCAGGGTATGAACAGAGCGCCCGGAATTTTCAAATCTTCCAATTGAGTCCTCATCTGCCCCATCAGACCCTTCCTCACTCCAGCCAATTTTTTCCTCCATCAACTGTAACACCTCGAAGTTGATTCCACTGAAGGTTATAGTCTTGCAAAACTATTTGCACTTGCATGAAAATGTCTTTTCCAGTTGTAGTCCCATGCATGCTGCAAACGGATGTCAACTCTTCCGTTATCTGAAAGTCCAAATTGACACCACAAAGGAATACGATAAGTTGTGACGTACTCGAGAAATCAGTAGACTCATCCAGCATAAGAGAATACCACATCAAGTTCCTAGTTTTCTCACGTATCTGTAGCACTATGTTCTCTCCAAGTTCTTCTGTTCTTCGCACAACTGAACTTGCCGAAAGGCCGTTAGTTCCAAACAAATCGGCTTTCTCGAGACACAAGTCATTTACTGCTTCCATCATACACTCTTTGATGAAGTTGCCCTCTGTAAACGGTTTTCCTCGTTCGTGTCATCTTATGCACTGTTTTCTAAATTATACTAGTGACAGATTCATTTTCAGAAAACTTTCTCTTTATGTTTCTAAACCACGTTTCAAAGACTCACATTTCTCAAGCGTAACTTTCCAGAAAACTTTGACTTTGTTGATAGATGTTTTGTTTCGTGGTGACGACGAAGATTGTACTCTTTCAAAACGGCAACACTTTCGCTGCATACTACGCAACTGGTTTTCTGGTCCTTTGTTTCCGCAAAGAAGTACATTACTCCCCATTCTTCACTGAAATTGTGAATACTCGGCGTCCACTTTTTTCCCCTTAGTTGCCATAATGAAGGGTGATGTACACGGGATCTGAAAATGAAAAAGACATTGAATTAGAAACATAATTAAAATCCTATTGAAACTCAAGAAAAGCAGAGGGGTCACTGGTAAAGCTACGGCTCGCCAAAGGTACATATACAGTTTATAGAAACCTTTGGTGATATAATATATCTCATAATAACGTTTGCAAACTATATAAAAAGGGCCGGCCTAAATAAACAGAATAGAGCAGAGTTTTTAAACCTGGGTTCTGCGAAAGGCAACCAGGGATTCCGCCGACTGCCTGTCAAAACTGTTATATACTGCCAATATATTACGTTGCGGTGTATGGCAGGGTGATCTTTGAGCCTGAGGAATTAAGGCCGTCTGGCTAGGGCAGTCGCTGCGAACTGTGCAGGCTAGGATTTTCTTTTATCCCCCAACAGAAAATAATACCACACCTTACCGAGGATTCGAACCTTACCGCCGAAATAGATTGATATCGACTAAATGCAACATTTCTACCCATCTGGTTTATTACATAAAGTAGGACAACCACTTGGATCATCGCACTGAGTTCCATGGGCAATGTAACCATATGGGTAAGTATCTGCTCCAGTAGAAAGGTTGAAAAACACTGGCATAGAGACCAGCTCGATTAACACCTTGACCGGTGAATTCTTCTGAGCTCAGGATAATATTTTCGTAATAATACAGGCGTCTATGGCATTTTTAAGCTATGTTTGCTACTTTATTGCCTCTATTCACACTTGTAGATCTTTTACCTATCACTGTCAAACAAAGAAATCCTTGTTATATACATATAAAATGGATGACTGGCATAAAGAAGTAAATATTTCTATAGCACGAACCTGTGTTGACAGCCGGACGCATCCGGGGGAGGGAAAGATGCGTGTGTGATTGTGTGTGTGGTCATGGAAACCATGGTGACGTCAGAGCGTAGGCGGCGCTGCCACAAGCCGGGGAATGAGTTGGGATGGAACAAAATTAGCAAATATTACAATAAACAAGAAAATCTAGATACAATAATTTATCATTGAAAATATTAAATCTAAGACAAAAAGAAGCCATGAGGTCTCCACGCGTATGAAGATCTCCTGTTATTCTAAACATAATATTTACATTTAAATTGTATCCCAACGTTTCGTATTCCATACGTTACATCAAGCAAGTTAGAGTACCGTCGGCGGGCCGGATGAAATGACGTCGCGGGCCGGATGCGGCCCGCGGGCCGTAGTTTGGTGATCCCTGATCTAGACCAACAAGCAGCGGTTAGAATAGATGGCGAGACATCAGATTGGTTTGACATCAAGCAAGGAATCCGTCAGGGATGTGTGATGTCCCCCTATTTGTTTAACATGTACGCCGAAAATATAATGAAAAATGTAAGAGATGATATAAACAGGGAGCTATATGATGCCCTAAATATTTTTGGTCATGACATACCAGAGATTCGGTATGCTGATGATACAGTATTGCTATCCACAACACAGACTGGTATAGAAAATCTAATAGCCTCAACCCAATTGAATAGTGAAAATCACAACTTGTATCTCAACATTGCAAAAACAAAGATAATGCATACAGATAAAACCACTATGAAGACAGAAATATATATTGATGAGGAAAAATTGGAGGTGGTGGAAAATTTTGAATATCTTGGGTCATTGATTACCAACAACGGTGGCACAATGAAAGAAATTAAACGACGACCATCAATTGCTCTTCAAAGACTAAAACAACTGAATAAATTATTGAATGGGACCGACAGAACTACAAAAATTAGATTTTTAAGAGCATGCATCTTTCCCATTGCAACATACGCCTGTGAGACCTGGACACTTACTAAACAAGCTGAACAGCGCATAAATGCCTTTGAATATAAATGTTATAGACGAGTTCTAATAATATCTTGGGTAAAGAAAAGAACAAATGCATCCATTCTTCAAGAGCTGAATATTGAAGAAGGTTGGCTATTAAAGACGATAAAACAAAGAAAATTGAAATATTTTGGTCCCTTGAAACGTCATGAAAGTTTGGAGAGAACAATAATGGAGGGGCATATGCCTGTGAGGAGAGGAAGAGGAAGGCCAAAGAGAAGATGGGTGCAGGATGTGGCGGATGATCTCCAGATGGGTGTATCGGACGCGGGACATCTATTATGATTTTGCCATCTTTAGTTTTTAGACAGCCTGTTGATGTACTTGTTCTTTTATTAGTAAGTTCCTGAATTCTTTTGTGCACTAATATGGTATTTTGACTGTTGTGTTGTTTTTCAATGTCTAAGCACTTTTCCTCAAACCATGCTTCTTTTGCCTCCTTACATAATATTCTGACTTCTCTGTGAATTTCTTCATATTTGGCAGGATTATTTTTGTTGAGTCTTCTTGTTTCCATTAGGTTTAAAATTGCTTCTGTCATCCATTTCTTACGACTCACCTTCTTTAATTTTGGAATAGTTGTTTCTGCAGCCAAACTGATTGAGTTCTTCAACATTTCCCATTGATCATCCACATCCTGGAATAATATCTCTAGATAAGATAAAATATCAAATCTGTTCTGTACTTCTATGTTGAATTTGTTTTGTATTTCCTTGTCATTACTCAATGTACACAAATCATATTTAGTGTTTCCTGTTATATACCCAAGGAACAGAACTCAACAAACATTACCCAGTTTAGGCCAGTCTCTCTTCTGAAAGTCGAGGGCAAAATATTCTTTTCCGTCACGGCTAGCAAAATCACAACATACCTAATGGCAAACAGGTATATCGTCAATGCGGTTCAAAACGGGGGTATACCGGGTGTCCCCGGGTGTGTGGAACATTGATATTGGAAGCTATCCAGAGAGCGAAGAGCGAAAAGTCAAACCTTCACATGGTATGGTTGGACTTGGCTAACGACAACGGGGCAGTGTCCCACCAGATGGTGTGGCAGGCCCTTAGGATGTACCAAGTGCCTGAAGAGATCACATCGATGCTTAAGCAGTATTTCTCCGGATTCACTCTCCGTTAGATGGATTGACATCCAAGTGGGTATAGTGATGGGATGTACGATTTCGGCGACAGTGTTTGTCATGGCCATGCAGGTCGTTCTGGGTGCGGCTTCCGGCTACGCACAAAGACAGAAACTCAAGGGATAATGTAGGATGTCACCACTCAAGGCCTTCTTGGACGACACGACTATCCTGACACCAGATGAGAGTCATGCACACCACATGTTCCAAAGGCTTGATCAACTGATCGACTGGTGCAGGATGAGCTTCAAGCTAGTTTTTAGTTTAGTTTTAGTCGATGGATCAACATCACGGCACACGGGGCAACCCATAAGTGCTCCGTTCTACTCCTAACTCAAACCTGAGTCTGGAGAAACTCAGCTCAGTGCACGAACTCCGTAGCACCGGCGAGGATCCTTAATTACTTTGGGTAGATTTTTAACTCGAAATTTTGCCCGGGCAGCGCCAAAAGGCTACTCTTTTTTTCTATTTCCATCTGCCAAGGGATTTTTTTTTACGTGCGAAACAATACACACTGGCATCCGATCTCACTACCCAGAGACCAGGGGAAATTTATTACTAGAAGTCCACGAGAAAAAAATCCCGGCATCACCAGGGCATGAACCCGGGACCTCCAGCACTCGAGGCGGACACCATACCTCGAGACCACGCAGCCCCCTAAGCTTCAAGCCCAAGAAGTCAAGAAGCCTGTCGATCGTGAAGGGCAAAGTGGCGGCGACTGCATTCAAAGTGGCTAACCAGGGTATCCCCACTGTAATGGAGGAACCCGTCAAGAGACTCGGTCGAGTGTACGATTCCTCGCTGACAGACAAGAACGCAGTACAACACATATGAGAGATAACAGAAAACGGACTGCGAGCCATCGATAAGAGCAGACTCATTGGACAATTCCAGATCTGGTGCCTCCACTTCATACTGATCCCGAAGCTGCTATGGCCCCTACTCATCTATGACGTGTGCACGAACACGGTAGAGGCGTTAAGGAAAAGGTCAGCAAAGCCACAAAGAAATGGATGGGCGTACCGCAATGTCTGACGGATGAAGCGTTGTACTCAAAGAAATCCAAACTTTTGCCCCCGATCAAGTCTGTTGTTGAGGAATACAAAGTTGGAAAAGCCAGGCTCGAGATTATGCTGCACGAGTCCCAAGATGAAACAGTGAGCGGCTCCCAGCCGACGCTCAGGACGGGAAGGAAATGGAAGGTTGACGAGGCAGTCATATCGGCGCAAAGTTCGCTCCAGCTAAAGGAAGTGATGGGACATACCCAGTCCAACAGACAAGGCTTTGGCTACCAAAGCGACACGCAATGGTGGTCAAAGACGTCGGCCAGGCAGAAGAGAGACATGGTGGTCCAGGAGATTCGCGAGGGCGAGAAGCGAGTCAAAAAGTCGTACAGCAGTCGCAGCAAGAGCAGAGGATGTCATGGGAGGGAACTCAGCAGAAGTCCCTCTCGTGGAACGATATATGGCGCTTGCCGCCATTGAGAATAAGTTTCCTTTTCAGATCACTTTACGACCTTCTGCCATCAGCTGCTAACCTGGTCTGATGAGGTTTAACCGAAGACCCAACATGTTCCCTGTGTAGCAACACACAGGCCAAGAGGGCTCAGACCGTAGAACACGCACTGTCTGCGTGCAGGGCGGGCCTTGGGCAAGGCCGATTCATGTGGCGCCACAACAAGGTTCCCATCGAACTAGCAGCAATAATGGACTCCAGCCAAACAAGAGGACTGTTGTTAAAACCGGGTGCATACGCTTCGTAAAAGATGGGCAAAAGTCGAACAGCAGAGTCAACTGTCCTGACAGCCTGCCATCCATCCTTGGGGATGCTGAAGACTGGGAACAGATAGTAGACCTGCAGGACCGTGGCAAATACCCAGCGGAAATCCTGAAGTTTCAGCTGCGACCAGACATTGTAGTGTGCTCTTCGTCGACTCAACAGTTAATACTAATCGAGCTGACTATTCCGTTCGAGTCAGTGTCGAGGAGCAGCACACCTATAAGATGGAGAAGTACAGTGACATGGTTGCAAGCCTGAGGCAAGAAGGTAATGCCGTTAGGCTTTTCGCCATTGAGATAGGCGCGAGAGGCCTTGTTACCAACTCTGCATACAACATGGTGAAATAACTAGGTGTAAAGAGACAAGCAAGAACCCGGGCACTTAAAAGACTTGGCGAGGCAGCGGAGAAGGCCTCGAGCTGGCTATGGAGCAAGCGCAGTACGGGGTTGGACAAAGATTTGCAGTTAATGGTTCAACTTTGCCTGCAATGTTAGTCACCGTCTCTCAAGAAGAACAACCCCAGTAACACAAAAACCTCTCCAGAAGAGTACCACCTCACAATGAGACGAAAACAACAGGCATTGCGAAATCGACAAGGGAAAGTCTCGATAGACACGTACAATAAGAGAAAGACGTCTGGGAGTCATTACCTAGATGGGACCACCCCCTGAAAGTATCAGGAAGGTCAAGGGGCCAAAACATTCGTCGAGAGAGGACCTCTTCTGAAGATCAGAAGCCTCCTGTCGTGCTTGGTCCCCGGCGGAGTTTTTACCACTTCATCATCATCATCAACAAGTCATGTGTAGGAAATTGCACCAGGCAATGAATGTAATATTTAAATATTGAGCACAACCCACTACTGGCAACGCCGATCGCATTCTGGTATGAACCTAAGGCCTATCCACGTCAATATGGAAGCACTATACTCGAGTTTCGCCCTTGTTTGAGCTCGTCAGTAGTGCATATCCCTGACCGGATCCGGAAACAGTCCCGGATCACGCGTGTGAAGCGGGTGTGTAACCACGCGGCACACACTGGACACACCAAATTATCACAGCAGAACACCACAACGCTACCCATCGTAGGCTATGCTCAAGATTGCCCAATCGCCGCGACCGACGTCCGTCAATCGATGGGACCCGAACGATCAGGACTTCTCACTGGCAAGGAACACCAGGCCTCCTAAATCCAGTGAGCAATAATAAATTGATTATGTGGTTGTAAGCAAAAGTAAGCAAAAGTAACCACCTTTAGGAGGCCTGGTGTTCCTTGCCAGTGAGAAGTAATCCACGCGGAGTTGGACAACGTTATTGCCAGCCTTGAAAACATGCAGGAAGGAGAATTTTCTAGGGAAACCAAATGCTATGCAGGCTCGCTTCTGAACTCTATTCAACAATTTTCGTTTTATCGTTATTACATTCTTGGTACCCGATTTTAGCGTCAATAGAGAAAGTGACAAAACGTTTGCAGGAGCCGAAAATGGGGTTATATGAAACTTCTTGTGATTTAAAGGGGCTTGTGCAAATCTTGAGTTTGAAAAATGACGAAAATTATCCACAATGCAATACATTCAGCTTACGAATATTGTGAGAAATGGGGAATTGAAATTGCACGAAAAAAAAAAAAAAAGAGAAGAAGAATTATGGCTGGCGAGTTAGCACGAGATAGTGGATTGGTGGAACAGCAAGAAATGAATAGAGTAATGGTAGAGATCTTGAACAGATTAAAAACGGAAATTGAAGACCGCACTGTTCGCCTTCAAGAACTCAGAGACCGATTTGCATTTCTTTTGAATTTACATTCAGTCGCAGTCGCAATTTCAGATGAAAAAGAAAGAGAGAAATTACAAAAGGAATTTCGGACTTTGAACGCTATTATGATAACGATGTGAAGGCCGTTCAGTTACATGATGAAATAATTGACTTTGTGATGCTCTTTCAACCTGAGGTAATACAGTTCCGCCCGATCCTTAAGATGTTCTAGAGTCGTTACTACAGTTTGGAAGGGATGTGTTTCCGACGATGTGCGTTGCATATAGACTACTAATGATCAAGGCATTTTCAATCGCAAGTTGTGAAATGTCATTTTCAAAATTGAAATTAATAAAAACACACCTCAGGTCTTCTATGTCACATGAACGACTGACTAACCTTGCTTTAATCAGTATTGAACAAGAATTCCTCCCCCGATGTGTTTCCACCTTGCCGTGGTGGGGGAGCTTGAATGTGCCACTGACCCCAAGCGCTATGCCGATGGATATTAACTACATATTGGACAGCTCTTGGGATAGGGACCAGACTAAGAGAGACACAACCTGCTGCTCTGCAGGTAGACTGGGGATAGCAGTCTAAATCAGGCAAACGATGCCAATAATCCCAGTCCGGTCATAACCTCTAAGGCTCCCAGTCAAGGTGTATGGCTGAACGTTTCTAAGCCATAAACCCTCGGAAGAGAGAGCCTGGCCGACACAAACCTACATCAAAATTGAGGTGAGGTGCTGAGCACGCTACGTGCTTGGCGCAGAAACTCGTTCGATGGCTCTTAGCTGGGGGATATGAGGGATCCCCGGATGAGAGGGCCTGGCCGTTACTCGCCCACAGACGCACAGAGGTAAGGTGCTGAGCCGGCAGCACATGTAGCCTACCTCGTGAGCGAGTACTAAAGGTGGAAAAACACCTCGGTTGCACGTTCCGTAGATAGTCTGTAACCGTACTCATGGAGTGAGTGTAGTCAAAGGTGGAAAATTGTCTCGTTGATGCGAAATGGAACGCCTGTCTTGCGAATCCATTACGTGGCAGCCCGAAGCAGAAGCTTGCTGTGTGGAAGTCGAAATAAGAGTCTAACTGTCTCGAAACCCGAGGAAGGCTAACCTCATCAAAAATGCTCTCTGAAGCCGGAAGTGCCAGCCTACGGGCGGCAAAATAAAAATGGCACTACGCAATTACGTCCGAGTGAAATGTCTTTCGTGACCGGAAAATCTCTAACTAGTCTTCCCTCGTGCTAGGAACAGCTACCTAGTTTCCGAATGCCGCTCTTGTTCGGAACAGCTCTGACTAGGTAGTTTTCCGAATGTCCGACGTGTCTGGAACAGCTCTGAAGGACGCAACGACAAACACATTTCCGAAAAACTCGCTGAGTGGATATTGACTGCAGACCAGTCTGGTCTGTGCGGGAACGGCCCGGGGCGAACGAAATGCCCAATATATTGAAGTGAGGAATTAAAGCAGCCATGAGCAGGACGTGACGATTACCTCGGTGTGCCCAGCACCAGGGCGCTATGTACCGGTCCTGCAATTATGGAAGCCACCCTGGATGGCGGAAAATTCCATGGACTGTCCCTGCCTTCCTTTGAGGGACGACCGTTGTCTTCGACCGTTCCAACTTGGCCAGCTGGGTTGTGGACGGTACCGCAAACAGTGAGAGTCTCCCAGGAATGCTACCTGGTCAAAAAAGCACGCTAAAGCCGGATGTGTTGGCCTACGGGTTTCGGCTCAAGGGCGCATAACAGACACACCGCAATCACATTTGAAATAACACTCCGGATGAACGCAAAGAAGAACAAGAATTCATCACCAAGGATGTAAAAAGTGAAGTAGTTCAAGTGTTTTGTGACAGGAGATCCAATTTAGGGAATCGAACTTAATAAATGTTGGTATGTGGCTGACCTCATCAAAATTACATCTAAAGCTATACGAACTAATAATAAAAATCTGGAGGAACAGAAGAATTACCCCTTGACTGGAAAGAGTCATTATTGATACCTATCTTTAAGAAAGGAGACAAGTTCCAATGTGGAAATTATAGAGGAATATCACTACTGTCCACAAGCTATAAGATACTATCCGCAGTATTACTAAATAGACTAAAACCATATTCAGAAGACATATTAGGTGACTACCAGGCGGGTTTTAGACAAAACAGATCAACAATAGATCAGATATTTATCTTACGACAAATAGCCGAGAAACATTGGGAATATAAAAGAGATCTCCATAAAATTTTTGTGGATTTTAAAAAGGCTTATGATAGTGTCCATAGGAATAGTCTATGGAATGCTATGCAGGAATTTAGAATACCAAGGAAGTTAATCAACATGACCAGACTATGCATGGAAGATACTTATAATATAGTAACATATAAAGGCAGGAAATCAGACCCCTTCCAAATAACATCTGGCTTGAAACAGGGTGATGCACTATCGCCGCTACTCTTCAATCTGGCTCTAGAGAAAGTTGTAAGGAAGATAAAAGAGGAATGTGATATTGGAGGAACATCCAAGCTGCTTGGTTATGCAGATGATATAGATATTATAGGGCAAAGTGAACAAAAGACATTGGAAATATTGACTCACTTAAAGGAAAAAGCCCAACAGATGGGGCTGGTTATCAACCAAGATAAGACAGAATATATGGTAATTTCAAGAGACGGAATGGCTAAAATCTCTGGCCACATACAAATAGATAATATGACCATTAAAAGAACGGAAACATACAAATACCTGGGTACAATCTTCAACTGCTCCAACATCATAAGGGAAGAAATACAAACTAGAATCAACTCTGGAAATAAGATATACTATGCACTACAACATCTACTAAAATCAAAGGCGCTATCTCGTAACACCAAAATCACAATATACAAAACACTGATCAGACCAGTTGTGCTGTATGGCTCTGAAATCTGGAGTACAACGAAAGGAGACGAAGTCTTGTTACAAACCTTTGAGAACAAAATTTTAAGACGCATCTTTGGACCCATTAGGGATACACAAAGTGGAGAGTGGAAAAGGAAGAAGTAACAAAGACATTTATGATCTGTTTAAGTCCCCGCTAATCACTGGTATCATGAAGGCTAATAGACTACAATGGCTGGGGCATATAGAAAGAATGGAAGATAATATGGAAACAAAACTCGCTTACACTCAGGAAATAAATGACCGTAGACCCCAAGGTAGACCAAGAAGACGGTGGAGAGATAATACATGTACAGACCTACAAGCACTTGGAATCAACGACTGGCAAGAGAAGGTCCACCAGAGAGACGAATGGAGACGGATTGTATTTGCAGCAAAGAACCTCAATGGTTCGGAAAGCTGAAGAAGAAGAAGAAGAAGAAGAAGAAGAAGAAGAAGAAGAAGAAGAAGAAGAAGAAGAAGAAGAAGAAGAAGAAGAAGAAGAAGAAGAAGAAGAAGAAGAAGAAGAAGAAGAAGAAGAAGAAGAAGATGTGGCTGACCGCCGAGACTGAGTGCTGACATATTACATATATATTTAATTTGAATAAAGTTGTATGTCATGTTTTCCATACAGGCTATACTATGATTAGTAATAGTAGCCTAACTTCCTAAGCATAAAATACAAAGTCTTCAATTCGGTTTCCGATCGTCAAAAAAGGCTTAAGGTACCATACGGCAATGTGCAATTCTCAAAAATTTCCTGGGGGAAAGGGAGAGGGGACAGCACAGTGCAATGGGAGGGGAGGGGGAATGAATTAGGGAAAGAACAATTTAGGGACATCCAATCAAGGGGTTGGCCACGGGCATCAAAGAACCTCTGCACGCCACTGTGCACTCCTTAGAACTAAACTTACTAACATATCAGAAGAAACTCCCAGAAAACAACACCTGTCAGTAGAACAAAACATTCAACACAACAGACAAATTGAAGCATTAATAGACATGCAAGGAAACACACAAACACAATCAACACATATATTAGAAACAATCCAACAATACTACACTGACTTATATACAGCAGAACCAGCCAACATACAAACACAAAAGAGGTTCTTACAATACACAAAGAAACTGTCTGACACAGATAAGGACATTAGACACAGAGCTTACATTAGCAGACATAACACATGCACTCAATCAAATGTAAAAAGACAAAACACCAGGACCAGATGGACTCACTGTAGAATTCTACCAACACGACTTTCCTATCCTAGACAATTTCCTTCTAAAAGTCTACCAAGAAGCTTTTTACAAACAAGAACTCCCAAATACTTGCAACATGTCATACATAACACTTATACATAAAGACAACACAGACAAAACGCAGCTAAAAAACTATAAACCTATCTCATTATTAAACACAGACTACAAAATCATAGCAAAATCACTTGCAAACAAAATAAAAACTTTCATGCCATCACTCATACACCCAGACCAACATTGCAGTGTTCAACACAGAAACATACACAAACATACACACTTCATTAGATATTTCATCACATACACCCACCAGAAAGACTGTCAATCCTCTCTCTTGTCCTTAGACCAGGAGAAGGCCTTTTACAGAATTTCACACTCATGCTTACACAAAACACTTGCACACTGTAACACAGGACAGTACGGTAGACAGTGGACAGAAATATTGTATAAAAATCCTGAAAGTAAGGTACTGGTGAATCACCCACTCACTGCCAGTTTGAGGATCACAAGATCTGTCAGACAAGGGTGTCCACTATCACCAGTCCTATATGTACTCACACTAGAACCACTCTTAGAAGTAATTAGACAGGACACTAACATGAAAGGTACATTTATGCAAGGGATTGGGGAGCGAAAATTAATTGCTTCTGCAGATGACACGGCTTTCTTCCCTACAACTTCCATAACGAACATACTTCACACCTTCAGACAGTTTGGTGAAGGAAGTGGGGCCAAAATAAACATACAGAAGTCTAAAATAATGGGTCTGGGAAAGTGGAAGAATAAAGCAGATTTCCCCCCGGATCTAACAGTTACAGACAATATGAACATATATGGGATCACATTTCCATGCGATCCCAGAAAAACACACTCAGTAACATAGCAATCTTTGACAAAACAAATTATAGACATGCTGCATAGGTACAAATACAAAATATCAACAATATTTGAAAGAAGCACAATTGTAAACACCTTCATCATTCCAAAGATAATATGTTTAGCTACAGTGTTTGACCCTCCAAAACAGACAATCACAGACATAAACAAACACATCAGACATTTCATCTTCAGCAACACAATTCATAGTATACACAACAAAATATTAATACAAGATAAGAAGCAAGGAGGACTAGCTCTACAAGACCTACACACAAAAACACAAGCTTTAAGAATCAATCAATATAGGACACTTCATCAATCATCGAGACCAACACTCACTAGCATTATACTACATTGCGATTAGACTACACTGGCTCAAGAAAATAGACAAAACAGCCCCGCACTATTACGGCACACTACCGCAATCCTACAGAACATATATGCAAGCAATACAAAGCAATGAACATTTAACACAACAGACAACCAAGCAGATATACAAATACTTAGTGAAACAACAAGCACCACCACTACACCCAAGAATGAAAAGAGGATACAAATATTATATTAAAGATTATAGCTGTACCTTTACTAAATTACACAACAAACATATCACATCCAAAGCGAAGGAAGTAATATATAGACTAATTTTTAATATTACCCCAACCACAGAAAGGGCAGCACAGAGATCCAAGCAAATAGCGCCATGCCAACTATGCAGACACAACATTCAGGAAACAGGGGAACATATTTATTATTTATGCCCAACAACCACAGCCACTAAGACCACATTACAACAGCTAATAGACACACACACACAAGAAAACTGACATATACAAAGCAATCATCCTAAACACAATACCTACAACCACAAAAGACAAATACACTAAATTACTCATAGCATTAGCTGAATATTCTATGGTCTAGCCGAAATTCGGCCACTCACAATCAACACACAATACACTCACAAATACTAACTCACATTTTTCAACGGAAAGTTTCCCAGCTATTCGCAGATTAAGTAAAATGCCATTCCCATCAAGTTAGTTAGTTAGTTAGTCGCAGTTCCAACTTCACAGCAACGGGTCGTCCCCATTATGCTCCGTTCCTGTGCCATCAAGTTTACACTTCATACTGTACATGTTCAAACACATACTTTCACAGATAGTTCTATATCCCTAATGTGTACCACTAAACTCAATCAACCATTTTTAGTGTTATTGCCAATATTTATGTTGCACCATCTTTCGTTCAAGCACATATCGGGGGAAAACAGGACCAAAATAATTACTCTTCACAAAACCCACAAGGAAGGAATACACACGTTCCTTCTTTGTTACCGGTGTCTAAGCCTCGGACAGCTTACCGGGAGAGGGGGGGGGGGCGGGTCCTTTGTGAGTTAGTTTACTTTGTTAATCGGGGTTTGACCTTTGCCTAGCCGGCACAGGTAAATCCTTTGTACTGACTGCCTTCTCCGACCCAGCTAACGCCGCCCCCCCCCCCCCCCCCAAAAAAAAAAAAAAAATCCTTTGTACCTGTGTAAACACATAGCAAATTTCAAACTGTTTGCTCTCTCTCTCTCTCTCTCTCTCTCTCTCTCTCTCTCGCTCTCTCTCTCTCTCTCGCTCTCTCTCTCTCTCTCTCTCTCTCTATCTCTACCTCGCACACGCGCTCAAGCGACGAGATGTTTACTGCGTGCTCTAAAGTTGGGAAATTTGTAGACACATACAAAAGTACCATTCTCAGGAAAGAAAAGTGATTCAGCAATAATGTAGATACATAAGTGCGAATGACAATGCCTCAAGTGTGAAAGTTTTTTTTTTTTTGGTATTAAATGGTTTGCATGGGAGTTAATGATTACTCAACCACCATCGTCAACAGGTAATATGCAGGTAGTTAACCATGCTAAGACTATAATGTTGTCACACGTGTATGAATATATATGCTGTATTTGCTAATATAAAAAGACACTGTTTTTGCATATAAACGTTTTTTGTTTGTTTTAAAAAACATTTTTTACTGGCCTCCTAGGGCCACACAAAGTTTAAAGACAATTAACAAAGGCCATCCAAAACTTTTATAACATTAAGAAATAAATGGGAAGACCGAATATTAACATGTTATAAATATGTGAGACCAGAGAATATTATAACTTCCGAGGAATATACCATAAACCGTTCTAGTGGAGAGAGAGAGAGAGAGAGAGAGAGAGAGAGAGAGAGAGAGAGAGAGAGAGAGAGAGAGAGAGAGAGAGAGAGAGTGAGAGAGAGAGAAACAGGGGTATCAATTTTTTTACATGTTGCATATCCCTTACAGGACGCTGCAGTCAACACCAGCATTTTCAGCTTCTGTTGATGTACTAGGCAAGTTTTACGTTCAGTAGTTTGCCATTGCTTTCTGAACGACTGGCTCCCATACCAACACGTTATAATACAACGCGACACGGTCTGCTGCACAATTCGGTTGCAGCTGAGTTTCGAACGCCTGGTAAGCATCTCACGAACCGCGTTCGCAAGCCTTCGGCAGGGTATCAATTATAATGGATATAAAACTAACGACGAATGCCTGAAAGAGTCTAATGAAACTAGAACATTACATATAACAATAATAAAAAAAGAGGCAAACAGCTTTTTTGGTCATGTGATGAGAAAAGAGGCATTAGAGAACATCGTGACAACTGGAAAGATGCACGGGGAAGAGAAGCAGACCAAGAGAAATGATAAAGGATGGATTGTGACAGTGGCATGGAGGGATTTCAACGGCAGAGTTGATCCAGAAAACCAAAGACAGAGATCTGTGGGGAGTCGTTAACGCCTACGCCGGTCGGCATGGCACCTGATGATGATGATATAAATAGAAGAAGAACAAAGTGAACTTGTAGAGGCAAGGGTTCAGTAAATGCGAAAGATTCTCAGTACCAATGAATTTCTTCGTCTTACGTTTCCTTGCCCGGGGCTTCTTGAATAATATCTTCTTCTTCTTTGCGTTCATCCGGAGTGTTTGTTCAGATGTGATTGCGGTGTGTCTGGTTAGGCACCCTTGGGTTGAAACCCTTAGGCCAACACATCCGACTTTTAGCGTGCATTTTTGACCAGGTTAGCATTCCTGGGAGATTCTCACTTTTGTGGTACCGTCCACCTCCCAGCTGGTCAAGTTGGAACAGTTGAAGACTGCACGGTCATCCCTCAAATGAAGGCAGGGACAGTCCATAGCATTTCCGCCATCCTGGGTGGCTTCCATAATTGCAGAACCGACACATAACGCTCTGGTGCTTGGCTCACCGACGGAATCGTCACGTCCTGCTCATGGCTGCTTTAATTCCTCACTTCAATATATTGGGCATTTCGTTCTCCCTGGGCCGTTCCTGCACAAGCCAGACAGGTCTGCAGTTGGCATCCACTCAGTGAGTTTTCGGACATGTGCTTGTCCTTGTGACCGTCAGAGCTGTTCCAGGCACGGCGGGCATTCGGAAAACTACCTAGTCAGAGCTGTTCCGAACAAGAGCGGCATTCGGAAACTAGGTAGTCAGAGCTGTTCCTAGCACAAGAGACATTCGGACGAGACATTTCACTCGGACGTAAATGCGTAGTGCCAATTTTTAGTTTGCCACCCGTAGGACGGCACTTCCGACTTCAGCGAACATTTTTTAATGAGGTTAGCCTTCCTTGGGTTTCGAGGCACGTTAGACTTATTGTTGTGATGTCGTCCACATCTCAGCTGGTCAAGATAGAACGATCATCGACATTACGGTCAACCCTCAAGGGAAGGCAGGGGCAGACCATGGGCATTCCCCCGCTATCCAAGGAGGCTTCCATAATTGCAGAGCCGGCACATATTGCTCTGAGACTGGGCTCACCCAAGGAGTTGCCACGTCCTGCTCATGGCTGCTTTAGTTCCTCACTTCCATGTGTTGGACATCTCGCTTGCCACTGATCGGTCAAGCACACACCAGGAACGGTCAGCCTGCGGGCGACATCCACTAGGTAAGCTTTTCCTTTCCACTTCGGTCCACGCAATGGATTCGCTAGCCGTGCGTTCCATTTCGTGTTATTGAGACGTTTTTTTCACTTTTGACTACACTCTCTTTGAGTTAGTTTCCGTAACCATTTCATTTGACTGGGGCACTTTCTGCATTTTAGTACTCGCTCACGAGGTAGGCTACATGTGCTGCCAGCTCAGCACCTTACCTCCGTGCAGCAGTGAACTAGAAACGGCCAGGCCCTCTCATCCGGGAATCCCTCATATCCCCCAGCTGAGAGCCTTCAAACAAGTATCAGAACTGAGCATGTAGCGTGCTCAGTATCTCACCTCTATTTTTCGGTTAGTGGGTATCGGCCCGGCTCTCACATCCGAGGGTTTGTGGCTTAGAGGCGTTCAGCCTAAATTCTGGACAGAGAGCCTTAGGGTATTGTCCGGAACAAGAATTTTTGCCTTCGTAGACCTGATTTATACTTTGACTGCTATCCTCAGTCTACCTGCAGAGCAGCAGGTTGTCTCTGTCTTAGTTGGCCCCTATCCCATAAGCTGTCCGATATGTAGTTTTCATCCATCGGCAAGCAGATGGGGTCAATGGGACACGCAAGCTCCCCCACCACGGCAAGGTGGAGACAAGTAGGGGGAGTCTTGAATGATATAACGAATTAGACATGGCCGAGAACCAGTGTAACAATTTTGAAACGACTGTCATCCTCGGGGATTTCAACGCCAAAGTAGCAATGAGAAGATGAGTGGTGTGAGTGGTGGCTATGGCCTAGGTGATAGGAGTGGGAGAGATGAGGATTAATAGGCGAAGTGAGCAGGACAAAACCTTGTCTGGCACTATCAAGGCCTGCATGCACTTACTTTCGCACTGGCGAATGGCCGTGCAAGTTTATGGGGTTTATGTAGACAAATATTATGTTTAGAGGAAATGTCATTTATGATTGTAAATTTCATTCATTTTGAACAAATAGTTCTCTCCTATCTCTCTCTCCCTCTCTCTCTCTCTCTCTCTCTCTCTCTCTCTCTCTTTCGCTCTCTCTCTCTCTCTCTTTCTCTCTCTCTCTCTCTCTCTCTCTCTCTCTCACTCTCTGTCTCTGCCAAATGCTGGTGCAATTACGTTTGCATAGAGAATATTTAAAATATCATAACATGATAGAAACGCCTTGATTGATCACTCAATCAATCAATCATGTGCCATGCCGGAAAGCGTGGGCGGTCATGATTCGCCATTTCACTCGATTACCAGTGTCGTGGATCAGGTCAGTGTTCCTGTCTCGTCCATGCCATGTGGCCAAGCCATGCAGGTATTTTCCTCTCGGTCTTCCTCTTGGTCTGTTCCCCTCGATCCCGCCAGCCGTCACTAAGTTCTCCAATCCATTTCTTCTCATAACACGCCCAAAAAATCCTGACTGTCTACGTCCAATCTCTCTAATCAATCTACGATTTTCATTTGTCTCTTGTAGTACTTGGTCATTGGTTTTTCTATCTGTCCATGGTATTCTTTGCATTTTCCTCAGAAACCACATTTCTGCAGCCATCAGATGTTTTTCAGCTTGACTGCACATTGTCCAAGTTTCACATCCATACAAAAGAACAGGCTCTATGTATCCCCTCAACACTCTTTTTCTCGTTTCAATTGACATCATTTTATTGATCAGAATGTTTTTCATCTTGCTAAAGGCTACTTTCGCAATGGCGATTCTTGTTCTAATCTCTTCAAGGCATCTGCCATCAGATGTTATGACTACACTTATCAATACTTATGTTCAAGCATTCTGCGGAATTACTAGATTTTTTTTTCGCGTTTCGTTCCTGTGTCAGGATATTGCGGTCAACACCAGCATCTTTCAGCTGTATGTTGATTCCTAGACTAGATTACGCTCATCAGCACGCCACGACTTTCTGAGCGACCGGCTCCATACTCTCATAAGTCACTGGCGCGACTCGAACCACTTCTAATTCTCGTGCGCTCACGTCAACCACAAGAGTATTCGGTATTAACGGAGAAAGCTGCTAAATCCTCGGCCAGGGAGCCGGCATGGAATTACTAGATACCTGAAAGTAAAAACACCTTGATAAGCAAAGAGTAGGAGACATAAACATCTAATATTGTTGCAAGGGAGATTACTGAAATTTAGACAAAGGAAATTGTATACCTAGAATAATATCATTAACTAACTTTAAAATCTCTTTAGTATTCCTTATTAAATAAAATAGTCAATTTCTTAGTCAGATTGTTTAACGTCAATAATAACACTATTAGTTTACTTATAGAAAATTTGTTTAGCTTTTATTTAATTACATTTTATAATCAACTTTAAACGTTTCACATTTATGTTTAATTCTCCATTGTGTACTCGGGCAGTATTATCCAGTTCACTCCTTGAAAGGATTGATCTGACACTATTCTTTCCTTACAAACAATGCTCAGCTAGCAAGTCTGTTTATATCTGCCAGGTTGGTGTCTTGATAACTGCCAGGTTGGTGTCTTGTATCCCCCTATTCTTTCCCTACCCTCTTTGCCTCCATGGCTGACTCCTTCGAAGCAACCGCCGACTCCTGCCGCCGACCCCCCCCCCCCCCCCCCCCCCAAAA
Organism: Cepaea hortensis; assembly: GCA_963921405.1. Lineage (NCBI taxonomy): Eukaryota > Metazoa > Mollusca > Gastropoda > Stylommatophora > Helicidae > Cepaea > Cepaea hortensis. The sequence goes on along the minus strand of OY992889.1, from coordinate 50,158,035 downwards.
AAAAAAAAAAAAGAAAATTCTTTCCGTACCGTCTTTCTCAGCTCCTCCTTCTCTCGTTCCTCCGCGGATTCACAACGTGTAGATTTGGATTAAAGATTTTCTCTGTCACGGCTTATTCAAAAAAAAAAAAATTCTTAATATATTGTTCTCTCTCTCTCTCTCTCTCTCTCTCTCTCTCTCTCTCTCTCTCTCTCTCTCTCTCTCTCTCTCTCTCTCTCTCTCTCTCACTGTGAATGAGAATACTTAGAGTATGAGAGCAAATGATTATTCAGATGATCAGAAGCCTCCCGTCTTGCTTGCTCCCCGGCGGAGTTTTTACCCCTGATATATGAGAAGAATACAAAGAATACCATGGACAGACAGAAAAACCAATGACCAGGTACTACAGGAGACAAATGAAAATCGTAAATTGATTACAGAAATTAGACGTAGACAGTCAAAATTTTTTGGACATGTTATGAGAAGAAATTAATTGGAGAACTTGGTGACAACTGGCAAGATCGAAGGGAACAGACAAAGGGGAAGACCGAGAAGTAAATACCTGGATGGCTTGGCCATATGGCATGGTCGAGACAGGAACACTGAGCTGATCCACGACTCTGGTGATCGAGTGAAATGGCGAGTCATAACCGCCCACGCTTTCCGGCATGGCACATAATTGATTAATTGATATGGCAAGCCCATCAGACAGTCTGGAAAGATAGATTGATATGGCCAGCCCATCAGAGAGTCTGGAAAGATAGATTGATATGGCCAGCCCATCAGACAGTCTGGAAAGATAGATTGACGCCTGGAAAGACTGGCGCTGCTGCAGTGCAGTGTCGAATTGACCTCACTGGAAACAGGGGGTCGACAGCAGACCGGTGAGACAACCCCTAATGCTGGTGAAAACCCAAATAGCGCAAAACAGAGAGAATGGTGTATCCACTGGTGCCCTAACGTAACAATTCGGAACGACACACCGACTATGACACCAGCCTCATCTCCGGGCTGGCCGTGTGTCTGTGGCAAAAGCTTCATCACGCAGCGAGGGATGCGAATTCATGCGGGGTTTCTTCTTCTTCTTCTTTGCGTTCATCCGGAGTGTTTTTTTTTTTTTTCCAGATGTGATTGCCGTGTGTGTGTTATGCGCCCTTGGGCCGAAACCCGTAGGCCAACACATCCGACGATAGCGTGCTTTTTTGACCAGGTAGCATTCCTGGGATGCGGGGTTTAAGAAGTGCACGAGTGCACCACGGGATAATCAAAGTCGCTCTGTCACTGCTGTGGGGCAGGTGAGTCGGTAGAAGATCTCAGCCAGGGCGAACCCCACAGTGCTGAGAATATTCATGTTGATCGTTATGGAGAAAGACTTTCAAGCCTCCCTTTCGTCCTTAGACCAGGAGAAGGCCTTTGACAGAATCTCCCACTCTTATCTACACAAGACATTAACACAATGCAACTTAGGAACATACTTTAGGAGGTGGATAGAGATCTTGTACCGGAATCCTGATAGTAAGGTGTTGGTTAACCACACACTCGCTGCGGGGTTCCGGCCCACAAGATCGGTGAGACAAGGATGTCCTCTGTCGCCGCTCCTATATGTACTGGTTTTATAACCACAACTGGAAGCAATCAGACAAGACACCAACATGACAGGCACATTCATACCAGGCGGAGAAGAGCGGAAGTTGCTTGCATACGCAGACGACATCGTTTTCTTCCCCGCCAACAAAACATCCATCACAAAGATACTCTATAAATTTACACAGTTTGGTAAAGGGAGTGGGGCCAAATTAAACATACACAAATCACACATAATGGGTCTCGGAAAATGGCGGACTAAAGCCAATTTTCCTCCAGACCTAACGGCCACAGACAACATTAAGGTATATGGCATCACATTTCCCAACAACTTCAGACGCACAAACATGGGAAAATCTCACACACAAAATCATAGACATGCTGCACAGATACAAGTACAAGACATCTACAATTTTCGGCAGGAGCATCATTGTCAACACTTTCATTATCCCCAAAATTATATATTTAGTTACAGCACTAGACCCTCCAAGTCAGACTATCACAGACATAAACAAACACATCAGACGTTTCATCTTTGGCAGCACAATTTACTGCATACAACATAATACATACAGGACAAGAAACAAGGAGGAATAGCACTGCAAGACATACACACAATGATTCAAGCGCTGAGAATCCAACATATAGGACACATCCTTAGTCACCTAGAACAACACCCTCTAGCACTCTACTATATAGAAATGAGACTACAACGCCTTAGGAAAATACATCTTAACACATCACACTACTTTGGAACTCTACCAGCGTTCTATAAGACATGTATACAAGCATTCCGATGGAGTGAGCACTTACTACACCAGACAACACGCCAAATCTACAAATACCTGGTTAAACAACAAGCACCCCCACTACAAATTAGAATTAAAAGAGGAAAAACATACTACATTCAAGTCTACACATGTATATTTACTAATCTCCACAACCCAAACATAGCTCCCAAGGCGAGGGAAATTACATATCATTTGATCTTTAACATGACACTACTACCGAAAAACAAGCACACAGGTCAAAATTAATAGCACCATGTTAACTCTGTAGACAACACATACAAGAAACAGAAGACCACATTTTTTTACATGCTCAGCAGCACCGACCGCACTAGACACTTTAAGACAACTAATTGAGATATTCACCAAAAAGAAGACAGATATGTACAAGGCAATATTTTTAAACACAATACCCAAAACCACAGAAAATAATCACACAATATTGTTGAATGCACTAGCAGAGTACAGGTATGTAGTATGGACCTGTAGAAATGCAGCAACATACAGATTCATAACATACAGCACATGGTCCAAAACAAAATCACACAGATATTCAAAAACACTTAGACAAAAAGGAATACACAAATTTCAAATTTGTCTGTGGGATTTGTATAAGGTATACAAACATAGGCATACATCTATATATGTATTAGTTCATGCATGCATAGATATGTCTGTACATATACGTATAAGTGAACATGCGTATGTGTTTGCGTGTGTGGAAATATACACAAAAGTGTGTATGTACATTTGGTATGTATATATCTCTGTGGTTAGTGTCTGTGTTGATGTATATGTGACCCCTAGTCATTGGTGGATAAACGTATAGTTTTCATAAATAGTGTGACTGAAAAGTGATTTTTTTTCGTAGAAACCTGTTACAATAACCCACCTCCCCCACTCCAAACGCCAAGAGCCAGCACAATTTCAATCCTTGGAATCACCTTGGACAACGCCAGCTTTCCGGTTTTAAACTTCTCATCCGTCTAACTCAGAATACATTCTTTGTGATTCATTGTATGACACCCTTCCCCCCCCCCCCCGCTCTCTTGATCCATTCTCTCTCTCTCTCTCTCTCTCTCTCTCTCTCTCTCTCTCTCTCTCTCTCTCTCTCTCTCTCTCTCTTACCCTGTCACACACAAGCACACACTTTCTTTGTGAGTCAGTGTTCGTTGTTAATCGAGGTTTTGACCCTTGCTTAGCCGACACAGGTAAATTCTTTGTACTGACCTTCTCCGGGCCCAGCGAACGGAAAATAAATCCTTCGTACCTGTAAACGACAAAGTGAATGGTTTTCTATTAAATGGTTTGTGTTGAATGGGAACGAATGATGACTCAACCACAATATGTAGGTGGTTACACCATGCCAAGACTATAATGCTGTTACACTTGCATAAAATGTATATGCTTTATTTGTTAATGTACACAGACATTGTTTAGTATTTCTTCTTCTTCTTTCGTTCGCTTGAAATATGTCTATAACTGCAATTTTGTCTCTTGTATGAATCTAACAGTCTTTCTTAGTTCACTCAGCGGTCCATAGAATTTATTTTCCACTGTTGTTTCCCTAGGCCAGAAATTTTGCCTGGATATGTTGTAGTTTGGGCAGTCCTGGAGTATGTGCTCTGCTGTCTGCGACGCCAAACCACATGTGCACATGGCTGTGTCACCAATCTTGAATTTTGTATACATGTGGTTGTGTAATTTATTGTGTCCTGTTCTGAGGCGTAGAATAATGACCTGTTCTTGTCTGCCCATAACGTGGTAGTCGTCTTGAGTAGGGTTTGGTGGCCTTCTGACTGATTTGATCATTCTTTTCTTTTGGTGGAATGTAATGGGCACATCAGACTGTTCTTCTCTTGCTCCTTCCTTAGCCAATCGATCAGCTCTGTCGTTTCCGGGTACTCCACAGTGGGATGGTGTCCACTGTATGGTGACCTTATGCTGACTGCTAAGTTCAGAAAGTAGTGTCCTTAGAACTGGTAATTTCCCAGACAGAAGTGCCTCTATTACTGATTTTGCATCTGTCAATATCACCACAGGTTGTCTACCATAGCTGGTATTTTGTAATTTCTCTATTGCTATCTTGATTGCCTCAATTTCAGCATCATAGTTATGGCAGTACTTTCCTGTTGGAACTCTGGCCGTGTCCCTAGTATTATTTGGGTATTCTATATACATTCCCGCTCCTCCATTTCGAACAGCATTTTGCGCTGACCCGTCTGTGTAGACTCGGATCCAGAGATCCTGTGGGTATTCGTCATCAATGAAGCTAAGAATGGCTGTTCTGCGCTGTAGACTGTTCTGTTCTTCCTTGTCAAATATTCCTCTCACTTTTGTCTGGATTTATAGCGATAGTCTATGTTCATCTTTCCATGGAGGTCGCTCTGGAATAGTTGTCAGTGAAACACCAACTGTGGGAAGATCGGTGGTTTCTCTGCAGAGTCGTTTGGCCTGGTGGATAAAACTACCTCTTTTCAACAATATATATATATATATATATATATATATATATATATATATATATATATATATATATATATATATATATATATATATATATATATATATATATATATAGGCACATTTCCGTCTTAACAGACGATAGTTTGGTACATCGTGCTTCAAGAAGGCTTAATAACTACGACCCATGGAGGTGGCGAGTGTAGCTGGTAAGGCCAATTCTTGCTGCAAATGTTTGCCCACAGTAGATGCATGTGAAAACATGGTCATTTCCACCATTGTACACCATCTTACGTCTCTCACGCTCTGTGTGTGCTTTATCTGCAATCATTTTCTCCTTTGTCTTTATTCCATTTCTGATAGTTGCCCTCCATGCAACACGTTCAGCGGCGACTTGCTCCCAATGTGCATTATCAATGCCTGTATCAATCATGTCCCGCTTACACACATCTTTGTATCGTAGTAGAAGCCGACCCTGAGATCTCCTACCCGTCTGTAATTCACCAAAAAGATGTCCTTTGGTATTCTACCATCATCCATCCTCCTAACATGTCCTATCCATCTAAGTCTACGAAGACTGAGTATGGAATACACCGTCACACAACCTGATCTTTCCATTACTTCAGTATTTGTGATTTTGTCTTGCCACTTAATACCAAGTATTCTTCGCAGACACCGCATATGAAAGCTGTTTAAACGTTTCTCTTGGCGTGAGTAAGTTGTCTAGGTTTCACTGCCATAAAGAAGAGTACTAAGGACACAGGCTTGGTAGACGAGAACTTTTGTTTTGGCAGTAAGCTTCCTGTTCTCCCAGACTCTTTTTGCTAACATGTTCATTGTTGTTGCTGCCTTGCCAATCCTGATGTTGATTTCCTGATCGAGGGATAATTTGCTATTTACCTCTGATCCTAGATATGTAAAATGGTCTACTATCTCCAGTTCGGCGTCGTCAATAAAGATTGATGGTACACCATGTGCACCTTGTGACATAATCTGTGTCTTCTTTTTGTTAATTGTTAAACCTAATTCAGAACAAGCATTGGAGAATGCAGATAGTAGATGTTGTAATTCTTCCCCAGAGTGGGTCGTAATCGCAGCATCATTTGCAAAAAGCAACTCTCTGATTAGTACCCTCCTAATTTTGGTCTTGGCATTCAATATCTGAGCATTATAGAGGCCACCATCTGAGCGTGAGTGAATGTGTGTGTGTGTGTGTGTGTGTGTGTGTGTGTGTATATATATATATATATATATATATATATATATATATATATACTAGCTGACCCGGCCCGGCTTCGCCCAGTTCCTGGTGGGGAGCATCTCATTTAATTCATATAAGTAGTCATATAAGCTCCCGTTCCCGTTTATCTATCTATCTATCTATCTATCTATCTATCTATCTATCTATCTATCTATCTATCTATCTATCTATCTATCTATCTATCTGCCTGCCTGTCTGTCTGTCTGTCTGTCTGTCTGTCTGTCTATCTGTCTGTCTGTCTGTCTATCTTTCTGTCTGTCTGTCTGTCTGTCTGTCTGACCCGGCCTAGTTTCGCCCAAAACCTGGCGGGGAGCATCTCATTTAATTCATATAAGTAGTCATATAAGCTCCCGTTCCCGACTATCTATCTATCTATCTATCTATCTATCTATCTATCTATCTATCTATCTATCTATCTATCTATCTATCTATCTATCTATCTATCTATCTATCTATCTGTCTGTCTGTCTGTCTGTCTGTCTGTCTGTCTGTCTGTCTGTCTGTCTGTCTGACCCGGCCCGGTTTCGCCCAAAACCTGGCGGGGAGCATCTCATTTAATTCATATAAGTAGTCATATAAGCTCCCGTTCCCGTTCCCGACTATCTACTGTCTGTCTATTATTAGAAAGAGCACTTGAAAGATCTTTACATCTTCCCCCAACAATTAACTTGGGTAAATGGAGCGGCGGCAGCAGCAGCAGAAGAAGAAGAAAAAGGTGGAGTAGGAGGAGGGAGGAAGAAGAGGGTGGAGGAGGGAGGAGGAGGGAGGAGGAGGAGGGAAGAAGAGATAGGCGGAGAGAGGAGGAGGGAGGAGGGAGGAGGAGGAGTAGGGAGGGAGGAGGAGGGATTAGGAGGAGGAGGGGGGAAAGAGGAGAAGGAGGAGGAGGGAGGAGGATGAAGAGGGAGGAGGAGGGCTTAGGAGGAGGAGGGAGGAGGAGGAGGGAGGAGGAGGAGGAAGGGGGAGGAGGAGGGAGGAGGAAGAGGGAGGAGGGAGGAGGAAGAGGGAGGAGGAGGGAGAAGGAAGGAGGAGGAGAACGCAGGAGGAGGAGGGAGGAGAGAGAGGAGGAGGAGGGAGGAGTTGGAGGGAGAAGGAGGGAGGAAGAGGGAGAAGGAGGAGGGAGAAGGAGGAGAAGGAGGGGGAGGAGGAGGAGGGAGGAGGAGGAAGAGGGAGGAGGAGGGAGGAGGTAGAGGGAGGAGGAGGGAGGAAAAGGGAGGCGGAGAGGGGAGGAGGAGGGAGGAGGGAGGAGGATGGGGAGAAGGGAGGGGGAGGAGGGAGGAAGAGGGAGGAGAAGGAGGAGGAGGGATGAGGGGAGGCGGGAGGAGGAGGAGGGAAGAGGAGGAGGGAGGAGGAAGGAAGAGGAGTGATTAGGAGGAGGAAGGAGGTAGGAGGAGGAGGAAGAGGGAGGAGGAGGGAGGAGGAGGAGGAAGAGGAAGGAGGAGGAAGAGGGAGGAGGAAGAGGAGGGAGAGGGAGGAGGGGGAGGGGAAGAGAAAGAGGGTAGGAGGAGGAGGGGAGAGGAGGAGGAGGAGGATTATAACGCATATGCCTGTAGATTTAATAATGGCTGAAGTTGTTCCATGTCTTCTTAGAGTTGGCGACAGTGTAAAGAAATATAAAATCTTCAAACTTGATAGAGATAAGGTAACTATTATTTATTTATTATGTTGTTAATAACCGACATGACTGTAGATAACTTCTTAAGCATAAAAAGATGAGTTACAATGTTATGCATTATGCATTATTTTTATGAAAACTTTGAAAATGCCTTAAAGATTATATCATGATTTATTATAACTCATATGCCGGTAAATAACTATAGACAAAGAGTTTATAAATCTTTGAAAACCATGCAACAATGTGACTATAAGGTATACAGAAAAGTTATTAAAAGTTATGCCCCTTGAAATAACTTTTCTAGAGTTAAGTCCCCTTGCTATATAGAAATTATAATGAAAAATTAAATTATATTAAGTAAGTAGCCGATTTCACACTAACAAAATATCACAGTTGGCAGCGCGGGAATGAGAGGAAGACGTGTAGACAATTTCATCTCAATCGGATGGACCGTTCGCGAACGCATAAAGAACATACACACCCACACACATTGCCTTTTATATATATATATATATATATATATATATATATATATATATATATATATATATATATATATATATATATATATATATATATATATATATATATATATATATATATATATATAAACACAATTTTAAAAAAAAAAGGTAGTACAATATTTGACCGTGTGAGTCAACATCAGGTTATCCAGTGGTTTGTTTTGCTTCATGGGTAACCGACAACCACACCAAAGTTTCATGCAATGGTGTGGGTATGAAAGAGAACACATGGTGTGTGGAACTTATGGAACATATCCAAATATTTCTAATCATCAAATTTTTTCCCCCGTTTATTCCATACAAATCATTGTATATTTACAAGGTGTAATGCGTGTTTCTTTTGTTTGTGTATATTGCAGAGCGTTGCCGTTTGTTAGTGTTAAATGTAACATGCGTTAAGAAAACAAATACATACATATACAGTTATGATAATATAACATTTATGGCAAAGTGCATGTAAACACACATTCCTCGCATCATTCCCATCTCCACAAGCGGAAAGCATGTTAAACCTCTCTCTCTCTCTCTCTCTCTCTCTCTCTCTCTCTCTCTCTCTCTCTCTCTCTCTCTCTCTCTCTCTCACACACACACACACACACACACATTCTGTCTTGACCTAGCTCCTACTTTCTGGAGATAGCAGTACACTGAATGCCGTGAGCTTAGGCAATAACCTTTACATTATCATTCCAATAACATGTGGGTTCCCTATAATTACTAGGTCACATAGTTTTAGAGGTGAAGGATCACATGTTTGATGTTTCTGACCTGGTATCAAAGTACATGGTGACGCTCTAGTGCCTTGTAAATGTCCATGACACTTTTTGTTTGGGGACAAGACTAGCATTTTTTTTCCTGTTTATTCCATACAAAGCAATGTATATTTAGAAGGTGTAATGCATTTTTCTTTTGTTTGTGTGAATCAAGGCAAGGTTCAACTCCCTTACATACAACAGAAACCTATTTTTTACTAATGTTCAAATACAAACTATCTACTATTTTCCCTGACTGAAATGTGTAAACTCTCCTTAATTTCGTGTTCTCTTGCAATTAGAAAAAAAAAATGCCATTATTATTACTACTACCATTGTATTACTTTTCTCATTATTATATTTGAATGCCCCCTCTGCTGTGTGTCCACCGTGACGAGGTAGAGGGGCTTGCGCGTTCCAATGACCCCAAGAGCTATGCCGACGGTAGCACAGCTACTGGTAGGGTCACCCATGTCGGACAGGTCAAGGGAGAGGGACCAGACCAAGTGACACACAAACCTGCTGCCTTGTAGGTAGACTGGGGACAGTCAAAGGCTAGGGAAAGCACCCCGAATAAATGCTTGTCGAAATCGGATGTACTGAGCCGCAGGCTTGACAAAGCAGTGCATCGTAACTTAACTCATGATGTCACAAATTAAAATTAATCGTTATGGTGCTAATCCCGCGAAGTCCCATCAGGCGGTGATAGGGCCGGGCCCACTGCCTCGAGGGGGTCCACCCATGACTACTGGTGGTCACTTTCCCCTGTGCCGTGGAGTTAAGGCACAGAGGAGTAGGTTAAGAGCTATTGACCAAATACTCAGGACACTCAACATACTACAGTGGAATGCCGAAGGAGTTTATAACAAGAAAGTCTCCCTAACACAACGTTTTCATAAAGATAGAATAGATGTGGCATGCATTCAAGAGACACACCTCAATGCCAATCGCAAATTCTCAGTCAGAGGATATCAGGCCACACGTTTCGACCGTGAAGGACACAAAGGAGGAGTTCTAATACTTACACGAAATACAATACCTTGCAGCGAAGTATATGTGATATCTGACAACCAAACAGAAATTATAGGTGTTGATATAATGATAAAGGACGTGAAAATAAGAATTTACAATCTGTATAGCCCAGCAGATAAGGACCTTACACTCTCAAACATGAAAATAACTGACACAAACTGCATTATTGTCGGAGACTTTAATAGGAAAGATGGGGATACCCAGATACTGACAAAAGGGGAGATGAATTGGAGGACTGGGAAATAGATGCAAATCTCCATCTACTCAACAAAGCGGATGATACACCGAGCTTCTACTCCAGAAGATGGTTTACCACTTCTACTCCAGACTTTGCTTTCTCCACAGGAGACATCCTCCACAAAATCGATCACCATGTGCTTGACCAATTAGCAGTTAGTGATGACAGGCCAATCAAGCTTGTAATGAATATGGAGTATGTTCCACAGGAGCAAAAGCCTTTGCCCCCCCCCCCTGGAATTACAAACGAGCAGATTGGGACAGATTTGCCATACTAACAGACAAATATTGTGAAAACATAAATACACGATATGGCAACATGAAGCAAATGGTGGAAAGTCTAAACAGAGCAATAATACAGGCAGCCACTGAGTCTATTCCAAGAGGAGCGAGGAAAAATTACAAACCATACTGGACTGAAGAACTACAAATTTTGGAGGACAAAGTTGAAGATGCCAGGAAGACAGCAGAGAGAGAACAAACAACTGAAGCGAACATCTCTCTCAAAGCCATCTCAGCAAAATATAAAATAACAGTAAATCAAACAACAAGAGATTGTTGGAGGAAAAAAAACAGAAAACCTGAATTTTGATAGGGATGGAAAGAAACTATGGAAACTAGTGAAAGTCATGAACAATGAAGGACCTAGAAACAAACAAATAACAATTAAACAAGGAAATGTCTTGCTTACAGGAAAAAAGGCTGCAACTGCACTAATGGAAACACTATGCAAGTGCAAACCACATTGATATTACAACCGAACAGAAGAAAGCAATCAAAGACAAACAGATACACCATCGAAATACAGAGACAGCAGCAGAATATATGATTGCAAATCTAACAATGGAAGAAATGGAACAGGCAATGAATACCCTAAAAAAGAAGAAATCACCAGGAAAGGATGGAATCACAAATGAAATGCTAATTGGACTAGGCACCAAGGCAAAAAAGAAACTACTAGCAGTCCTAAATCACAGCTGGAAGAGAGGAATAGTCCCACGGGTATGGAAGGAAGCTATACTAATACCAGTCTCAAAGAAAAGAAAAGAAAAGGCCTGGAAGAACCAAATGGCTATCGATCTATCAGTCTACTTAGCTGTGTAGGAAATTTAATGGAACGCATTATCAATGGCAGGCTAACATGTCATCTGGAAGAAACCAACTCTTAACACCACACCAAGCAGGATTCAGAAAGTACAGATCCACTGAAGATCAAATAACCTATATAGCTCAGGAAATAGAGGATGCCTTCCAAGAGAAAAAGCACACACAAGCGGTCTGGATAAATTTAGAAAAAGCATTTGATAAAGTATGGAAGGAAGGACTGAAAGTAAAACTGCAAAAAATGCATGTTTGTGGGAAAATGTATAAATGGATCAGCCACTACCTTGAAAACAGAACTGCCAACTCAAAAGTACAAGGATAAACCACCAAAATGATGCTGTTTGAACAAGGTGTCCCCCAAGGAGAAGTTCTTTCACTAACATTATTCCTAGCATATATAAATGACATCACGGAAAATTTTCCAGCTAGAGTACACACATCCTCCTTTGCAGATGACCTAGCCATATGGACATCTGAAGAATATATTAGTACAGCTAACAGCAGAATACAGCAAGCCTTATTAGCGCTAGAGGACTGGTCAAAATCATGGCTAGTGAAGATAAGTGAGGAGAAAACAACATGCACAGTGTTCTCCCTCTCAAATAAAACTCAGCAACCTAAGCTGGTATTGAATGGAAAAATATTGCGCCATGAAGAAAATCCAAACTATCTAGGAGTCACTTTTGATCGTCGCCTGACATGGAAGGCACAGGTTGAGAAAAAATCGAACAAGAGCAAGGCAAAGAATGGCAATCATGAAAAATCTTGTCGGTATAACGTGGGGAGTAGATGAGAAAGTACTCAAGAAGTTATATACTGGACGGGTGAGGCCAGTACTGAAATATGGCATTGCAGCTTGGGCAACAGCAGCTAAGTCAAATTTTAACAAAATAAGTAGAGTCCAAATCCAAGGAATGCGAATCATAACTGGAAGCTTGAAGAGAACGCCTATTAATGAACTAGAAAAGATCACTTGTTTACAACCAATGCAGGATAGAAGAGATAGCAGAGCCCAGCAACAGGCATAAAAATTTAGAAGATTGACAGATCACCCTATGTATAACAGGTTTAATGGTTTTGGAAAGGGAAGACTGAAGCGTAGCAACTTTGTAGAAACTGCAAAACGAAAGATTAGGGCAGATCCTATACTTAACATATCAATAGTCAAACCCTTTTACAATGCACACAATTTCCCAGCTTGGAGACAGCAGCAACTGCCTGAGATGATAAGAAAACATTCCTGGTATTCAGAAAAAGAACACTCAGAATGAAACCGAAAAAATAAAAATAACCCTAAATTAAATTAAAAAAATTACCCAATCAGCAATTGGACCCATGCTATACAGATGGATCAGCCAAAAATTCAGTAGAAAATGGAGGAGGAGGAATTCTCCTAAATTTAAAAATTGGAGTGAAAAAAACACAGTCAGTGGCAACTGGAAAATTTTCAAGTAACTTCAAAGCGGAGGTAGAGGCTTTGAAAACTGCAGCAGAAATGCTCTTGATGGAGGAAAATAAAGAGAAGCAAATAGCTATCTTCACAGATGCAAAGTCAGCTGTCTTAATACTGAAGAGCAAAAACAGCACAAAACTAGCTGACCTAAGAGCAGCACTCCATGGTCTATGCCAGAAATCCAAAAGAATTGTAATACAGTGGATCCCATCACATTTCAGTATACCTGGAAATGAAGAGGCTGACAGACTAGCAAAAGAGGGTGGACGACTACCACAGCCTGACATAGAAATAACCTATAATGAGGCAAAGAGGTTTATAAAAAGCACCTATAGAGAAAAATGGGAGTCAGAGCATCCAGGCTACCAGAAGGATGATGCATATTACAAACTCGACCGAAGAGAACAAGTAGCAATCTTCAGACTCCTCACTGGACATAACAGGCTGGAATACCACTTGTTCAATAAACTAAAGATAGGAGATACAGATGAATGTAATTGTGGAACTGGTAAAATGACAGCTAAACATTTGCTGCAAGAGTGCCCAATATATGCAGAACAGAGAAAGATATTTTGGCCCACACCTGCTTCATTCGAGGACAAGCTCTATGGAGATATCAACAAGCTCAAGTCGACTACAGCTTACTTTAACTATATTCAGGTTGACATTTAAAGATGCATGAAGAAGTATTTAGACTGCCACACTTCATACCACGGGCATGTCGGTTACACAAGCCTCCCAGAGGCATGAAATGGAATATTGCTTGGATAGCAAATCCATTACGTGGAAAGTCCGAATCGAAAGCTCCCTGTGTGGGCTTCATAAAAGGTGGAAAAAGTGTCCTAGTGGCACAAAATGGAATATTGCTCGGATAGCAAATCCATTACGTGGAAAGTCCGAATCGAAAGCTCACTATGCGGATGTCATCTGCATTCTTCTGGCTTCCGGAAGAACAGCCTATGGTGAACGGAGGCCCAATATACGGAAGTGAGGCTAAGCAGCCATGTGAAGGACGTGACGATTCCTTGGGTGAGCCCAGTACCAAAGCGCTGTGTGGTGGCTCTGCAATTATGGAAGCCTCCTTGGATGGCGGGGAATGCCCATGGTCTGCCCCTGCCTTCCCTTGAGGGCTGACCAGGATACCTTTGCCTGTTCTATATGGGCCAGCTGGGATGGGAGATAACACCACAACAGTGAGAGTCTAACGTCCTAAGAAACCACCAGGAAGGTTAACCCGGTCAACAAATGCCCGCATGGGTCATGGACTCTAATTGCTAGTTATAAATCTCCGCTTCTTGTCCCCAAACAAAAAGTGTCATGGACATTTACAAGGCACTAGAGCGTCAACATGTACTTTGATACCAGCAACATCAAACATGTGATCCTTCACCTCTAAAACTATGTGACCTAGTAATTATAGGGAACCCACATTTTTATTGCAATGATAATGTAAGGTTATTGCCCAAGCTCACGGCATTCAATGTACTGCTATCTCCAGAAAGTAGGAGCTAGGTCAAGACAGAATGTGTGTGTGTGTGTGTGTGTGTGTGTGTGTGTGTGTGTGTGTGTGTGTGTGGTGGGTGGGTGGGTGAGAGAGAGAGAGAGAGAGAGAGAGAGAGAGAGAGAGAGAGAGAGAGAGAGAGAGAGAGAGAGAGAGAGAGAGATGGACAGGTTTAACATGCTTTTCCTCTTGTGGAGATGGGAATGAAGCGAGGTATGTGTGTTTACATGCACTATGCTATAAATGTCATATTATCATAACTGTATATGCATGTATTTGTTTTCTTAACGCATGTGACATTTAACACTAACAAATGGCAACGCTCTGTAATATCAATCAATCAATCATGTGCCATGCCGGAAAGCGTGGGCGGTCATGACTCGCCATTTCACTCGATCACCAGCGTTGTGGATCAGCTCAGTGTTCCTGTCTCGTCCATGCCATGTGGCCAAGCCATCCAGGTATTTTCCTCTCAGTCTTCCTCTTGGTCTGTGTCCTTCGATCTTGCCAGTTGTCACTAATTTCTCCAGTCCATTTCTTTTCATAACATGTCCAAAAAATTTTGACTGTATACGTCTAATTTCCCTAATCAATTTACGATTTTCATGTGTCTCCTGTAGTACTTGGTCATTGGTTTTTCTGTCTGTCCATGGTATTCTTTGAATTTTCCTCAGAAACCACATTTCTGCAGCCAGCAGATGTTTTTCAGCTTGACTGCACATTGTCCTAGTTTCACATCCATACAAAAGAACAGGCTCTATGTATCCCTCAACACTCTTTTTCTCGTTTCAATTGACATCATTTTATTTGTCAGAATGTTTTTCATCTTGCTAAAGGCTACTTTCGCCATGGCGATTCCTGTTCTAATCTCTTCAAGGCATTTCCCATCAGATGTTATGATTGTTCCGAGATAATTGCACTTATTCACTTGTTGAAGAATATTCCCATTTACTTGTATTATTACATTGTGGTACTTCGTTCTTCCTAGTGACGACCATAACCTGTGTCTTCTTACAATTTAATTCCAACCCCAGCTTCTCACTGTGTACAACTGCGTCTACTAATTGTTGTAGATCTTGTGCATTGTCTGCAATCAATACTGTATCATCTGCATATCTAATGTTATTGATGTTTCGTCCTCCAATGCTGATTCCATTTATATCTTCTACATTCCTGAAAATATTTTCACTGTATAGGGAAAAAAGATCTGGAGACATTACACATCCCTGCCTAACACCTCTCTTAATATGTTGATATTGTCCCACTTCATTATCAATCCTTATGGCAGCTTGTTGTTTCCAATATATGCTTTTTATAAGTCTAATGTCTTTCCCATCAATTTGTAGATCTGCAAGCATATCTACCATGTTGACATGTCTAACTCTATCAAAAGCCTTTTGTGTAGTCAATAAAGCAAAGGTGTATATCCTTGTTTACTTCTTTAGCACGTTCAATAACTGTTCGCAGCATATACACAGCATTTACTGTACCCTTTCCTTCTACAAACCCACATTGTTCTTCTCCTATTTCAGGTTGTATTTTCTTCCTCACTCTTTGCATGATAATTCATAGCAAAATCTTTGTGATGTGGCTTATTATACTAATGTTCTATGTTGATCACATTCCAAGGTTCCTGATTTCTTTGGGATTGCAATAAATACAGAGTTACGTAATTCAGAAGGTATATCTCCAGTATCATATAATGTGTTCAGCAGTCTCGTGACTTGATCTAAGCCATATTCTTCTAAAGCTCTAATCATTTCTGTTGTGATGTTACCTGCACCGGGGGCCTTGCCAGCTTTCATATGCTTAAGAACATTTCGAACCTCCATCTTCAAAATTGGCGGCCCTTTATTATTAAATCTAATATCATACTGTTCATCTCTGTTATCATTATAAAGGTGTTTCACATAATCTGTCCATACATGTAGAATCTGATCTTTTTCTATTATGATTTTGCCATCTTTAGTTTTTAGACAGCCTGTTGATGTACTTGTTCTTTTATTAGTAAGTTCCTGAATTCTTTTCTAATTTGGTATTCTGACTGTTGTGTTGTTTATAAGTGTCTGTTTTGTGGTGCTCTCTGGACAACAGGATTGTGAGAGCTGATGTCCCAAGCCTCGCGATAGATGGTAGAAATATCAGCAGAGAAACTGAAGTATCTGGGGATCACATTTGACAGGAGCCTATCCTTCAAGGACCATGTGGAGACGGTTGTGACAAGATCTCAAAACTATGGCTGCAATGGACACAGAGCAGAGAATGCTTTTCACACTATACCAGCACTTGATCCTCTCAGTAATTGATTATGGATTAGTTCTGCTCACTGTCTCAGAGAGTCAGCTGGTGAAGTTAGAGCCCATACAGAACGAAGCTATGCGGGTCATTCTGGGATGCACTAGAGACACCCCAGTAGTGTGTATGCGTTACATCCTTGGTCTGCCGACTGTTGCTGGTAGGCTCAAGGTGATGCAGGCGAAGGCATACCTCAGAGTAGCTGCAGACACAGACCACCCACTGCATGAGGCGCTGGACGCAGTTAAGGGTCAGCGACTGATAAGAGGGAAATCATGGATGGCTCAGGCGGAGGATACGATCAGACAGGTGTGTCCCTTGGAGAACATTAGGCGTGGAGAGGAGTGGGTCAGAGTGCCAGCGGAGCAGTCTGACTTGTGCAGAGTTATAATCACATTAAGCCGGGAGTGCAGGGAGTGGCCAGCAGGGGCCACGTAAGTGGAAATCCAGCAACTAATTCAGGACAATACTCACTCGAGTGATGTGATTATCTACACAGATGGTTCGGTGTCAAGAGGTGAGAGAAGTGGCTGGGGGTTCATAGCCAAAACTAATGGTCGACGTTTGGGGCAGGAGAGCCTGGCATATGATACCACAACATCCAGCTTAAGAATGGAGGTGGAGGCGGTCACTGCGGCTCTCCGCTGGATAGAGAATACGACACACACACACACACACACACACACACACACACATTGTGATTGTAACTGACTCAGAAAGCATGCTGACGAGGGTGAGGACGGGCAGGCTTCTTGCGGAGTGTCTTGCTTCGCTTCGGAGGTCACGGGTGACAAGTATCGCCTGGATCTTTTCTCCGGGGCATGCCGGTGTGCTGGGAAATAAACAGGCGGACAGATTGGCTGGCTCTGCAGAACTTGGTGGAGTATTGATACATGACAAGGCAGACGCTGTTGCGGCATTGTGGGAGCGCGTGCACACCTCGGAGGAGCAAATGGATTACCATGGTCTGGCAAGAATGAGACAGCGAGGAGTGACGAGGGGATCTGGCCGACGCTCAACGCTCAGAGGAAAGGCGAGACGGACATATAATCAGATTGCTACAGGTAATATTAGTGCTGGAACTCTTCGCTGGCTGCTGAGGATGGGGACGGAGCGCTTATGGGAATGCCCCGAGTGCTGTGATGTCGATTCCTAGATCAATCAATCAATCAATCAGTGTCTAAGCACTTTTCCTCAAGCCATGCTTCTTTTGCCTCCTTACATAATATTCTGACTTGTCTGTGAATTTCTTCATATTTAACAGGATTATTTTTGTTGAGTCTTCTTGTTTCCATTAGGTGTAAAAACTATGAATCAAAATATCAATAGACACATATCCTGAAGAAAGCGATATATTTCCAAAGGCGAAAGATTTATACGTTGTGAAGAGAAACCAGAGTACACCAGAAATAAATTGGTAGATGGCAGATATCCCTAAGGTCGTGCAGGAGTTTTATACTGATATTACATTGTATGTATTGAATCCAAAATATACATAATACACAAAAAAATATGTCACTCATTTTTAATCTTTACATTAGAACTGTCTTGATAGCATTGAAGAACCAGATTTTATTATAAATTATTCAATAGCTAAATTTCAAACTAAATCGTCTGAAACAAATTCCGAAATGTCATGTCCCTTCTTAACAGTTAAATAAATGTTATGTCCCCTTACTTCTACAGATTTTTTTTTTGATTTTTTAAACTTTTATTGAGTGGTAGAATCATTGCATCGTGTATTGTTCGTGTTTTTACAGAGTGTTGCATGTGAACATGTAGGTGACATTTTCGCAATATCACATTCATTGCAACATTTTTACATTTGAAGTTTGGGTAAGGAAAACAAATACAAGCCACAACAAACAAAAACAAAAACAACAAAAAATTTTATACGGCCTGTTAAAGGTCAAAAATCCTTAATATTCAGCACTTTAGGACATTATAATCGGATTAATACGTTTCACTAAATTACTACTTTCGGATGGTGTGGTGCGTTATCTTTTGATTTGCTATTCGGAATTTTCTTTGGAATTATTATTGCCAAAAATAATAATAATAATATATTGTCTTGATGTATTCCAATATTACTACATTTGCAGTTCCAAGAGACGATGAATTCCAGCAACTTCATCGGCCAGGAACGATAGTGTGTTCCATTACGGGTCCTGTGGCAACTGCTAAAGCAACACTTGCATTTACTGTGAGTGCCCTAACTGGTCCAGAAGGTGTGCCTTCTGTCGACCTGCATCGTCGACCTGAATAGGTTCGAGGTTCCCGCTAGGTGGTACTTTCACCTGTCAGCAGAGGCTCAGAAAGACGTGTATGAAAAATTACACGGCAAAAAGTTTTCTCTACCAAACCTAGGAATAGATATATCTCTAGAGCACCTAGATAAAGAAAAAGACAGGCCGACCATCCATTGGTTACCTGTCACAATTGCTTCCCAAGGAGTTATTAAATTTTTCGGAGACTCCTGTGGGTCGTCGCCAGAGCTACGGAGTTCGTGCTTTGTGCGACGCTTTCTGTGCTGCGAAAAGAGACCGAGCCATATGGGATAAAACCCGGTGCAATGAAGTCGACCCTGTCGACTTTTAATAAGCGACTTTAAAAAAAAAAACTGGTGCACAGCATTACAGGAGACGACGAGGCTGCGGTTTTTAGGATAAAGAATGGGGCTGGCAAGTGGGGAGCGCTCTGCAATCCAAAAAAAGGAAGTCCTCCATTATATACGGATCTACAATCCTGGTATTACGAACAATAATAACAGAGTGCTGATCAGGATGCCGGGGAGAAAGACCAATTGTCCAGCGTGTGGCCAAGACAACCACTGGGCAAATAAATGCCCTAGTCGACGATCATCGATGACACCAACAGCAGCAGCAATAGGTGTACAAAGCCAAGACGATTTCCCACCACTCGAAAGAGAAACTTCTCCACAGGGAGAGATTGAACTGACACAAACTTTCAATAGTCAAATAAACACACAAGAAGACAGGAACACACAAGAAAATAACACACACGAAAACAATGCAAAGAATGAAGACCCTGGCTGTTTTCAAATCGTCAGCAAACCAATGAAGAAAAAATGGGCTAACAGAAGACTACTGAAGTCAAAACACAGCGTTGACAGAAACAGACGATCTGTCACCGACTAGATACATACCAGAAAAGAAGGGAAAAGTCAAAGCCACTATAGGCAAGACAAAGGAAACTGAACAAGAGGAGACACAAGGTCAAGATGAAGACGGCACATACGGCATACCAGACACTCTCTTTGTAGCCACCGACACAAGTGATAAGAACGAGGATCAAGATGATCCTCTCGCACAAACTGTTGCTACTAAAGACTTGCTCGCCTAGATGTACCCATGTACAATCATCAACCAAATTTTTACAAGAATTAGACACCCTGCTTATACAAACATACAGAGGACAAATTGTTATCCTTGCAGGGGGATTTCAATTTTGTACTCTCAGATTTTGACATTGTAGGGGGAGGTAAAGCAGGAGTCAAGACACAATTAAGGAGAAATGACAGAAATGGAATACATCAATTGGATATACTATAGAATACCTTAGCCCGGGAAGGTTATCCCGGTCAACAAATGCCCGCAAAAGTCGGATGTGTCGGCCTAACGGCGCAAGAACGCAACTCTGCTGTAAACAGGCACAACGCAATCACGTCCGGAAAGAAAACAACTCTGGATGATCGCAGAAGCAGAAGAAGAATACCTTAGACACACAATTTAACAGACGCTTTAAAACAGAGACACCCTAATAACATTTCAACAACACACAAAAATAGGGCTTACAATAGATCAGTCAGATTAGACAGAAAAACACACACCTTCAACACACCACATAATACACATAAAACATCTACAAGAAACATTACAATACACAGATCACAAAGCAGTACTAACACATATCACAACAGACACTACAAATGCAAGGCCATCAAAATGATCACCACATGGTAAATTCAACAACACACTACTCCAACACACAGCGTATGTGCAAAACATGACACACCTTATTCTAACATACACTAATAGTACACCCACTGAAAACATAACACAAATTTGGGATCTACTGAAGAATACAATACGTAATAGAACACAAAATGTGGCATCCCTCATACACAAAGACAGACTACAACAAGAACATATCATACAAACAGCAAAACAACTCACAAAACAGACTAGCAGGGGTGCACTACACCTACAGACACTAGAATCACAATTAGAACAACACCAGCAACACAAATTGTGTGGTGCACTCCCAGTGGCGTGCAAAGGGGTGTACAGGGGGTGCGACGGCCCCGGGCATCCAGCCGGGGGCATCTAATTAGGCGGTTGGCGTTGGCCCAGTCACATCTCTTGCGCTTGTATTGGCGGACTAATGTTGTATTATACGAATCGTATGCCGTAGTTTAAGTAATAATAATAGTATCTAATGCACTGCGAACCATTTTAGTAGATACCACGGTTATGTTTGCCGTATTTTACCGGAGACTTTTTCCCCGTTAATTTTTGTTTTCTTGTTTTGATGTCTCAATTTAAAGGATATATAGAGTACTCGTTATGTTAAATTCCCGATTATTTCAAGATCGCACTGAAACAGAAACCGATTACTGGATATTATGTTTGCCTCCACGAGCTACGAATCTATACCTTTCGTCTTCTCAAATCCGTGTCCTTGACAGAAGTACAGACTGACTTTATAAGACGTAAGTACACTCGTCAAATCTGT
This sequence comes from Cepaea hortensis, assembly GCA_963921405.1. Lineage (NCBI taxonomy): Eukaryota > Metazoa > Mollusca > Gastropoda > Stylommatophora > Helicidae > Cepaea > Cepaea hortensis. The sequence goes on along the minus strand of OY992889.1, from coordinate 50,136,695 downwards.
TTTAACTAGACTTTGTGCATTGTTTTATTATGATTTTTTTAAAAAACTTTATCAACCATTTTTACTTATGATTATATAGTTTTCAACTATCAGAGTTGGCAATCCAATATCAAACTGAAATTATAAAGATGGCATGCTGTATATTGTGGTATTTCAATGGCGGGACATGGCAGTTGTCATCCATCTATGAACAATTAATATTGTTATGGAATGTTCATAGCAATTGCAAAGTTAAATGTGTGTTTGTCTTCATGCCGAGGTTTAGTCCCATTAATTGTGTAAAAAGAGTGGATTTCTTTATTCTTTTTTATTGATGGTTTTTATTCCCAATGTCACAGATGAAGAAAGTTCAAGCGAGTGGTGCACAGAACAGGAAGAAAAAGAGGGCCAGATACGAAGAACAGTTCCATCAAAGAGGGGCATTAGATACTTGGATAAATAGAAATAAAGAACAAGTTGTTGAACATGAAGAAGTAAATGATGATCATCATGATCATGATGACGGTGCTGGTTCGGACTCGGAGGATTCATCTGCAGCTCAATCAGAACATAATACTGTCTCTCCTCCTAGGAGTTCTGAGTCTTCTCAGTCTCATTGTAAGAATGATGATTCATGTGAGGAAGTGGAAGGTAAAGGAGATTTTAGCACATTTTTGAAGAAAAAACAAAACGATTTTGGCTCTTTGAAAAAAATCGATTTCAGATAAGTTGAAAATGACAATAGTACAACATGGTCCAGAAAAATATCAAAATATGAGTGGGCCATTTACCCCATTTGCTGAGAAAGATGGAAGAAGCTTTTTTGTTCCTTTTTTTTTTGTCAAAAAAGTGGTTTAACAAAGTTTCCACAAATGGAGAAATCGTGCAGAGAAAGTGGTTGTTATACTCTCCATACCGGGACGCATGCTACTGTTATGTATGTTTTTTTTTTTTTTTTTTTTCAAAGGAACTGCGGTCGTCTATGTCAAACTTTAGCCAGGAAAAAGTATTCTCTAATTAGAGAAAGTTGAGTCCTCAAATACCTGTTCATGAGAAAAGCCCTTCTCACATTAGGGAATACCTGACCCTCGTAAGTCGACTCAAGAGTTCTACTACGATAGATGCTGAACTTCAACAGCAAATGTCCGATATGAAGAAGAAATGGAAAGCAATAACTAAACGGATTGTCGAGGTTATAGCATCTTTGGCACAATAGAATCTGGCCCTTTGTGGGCATCGAGGAGAAGGAATTTCATATTTATCGGAGCCAGATGAGACAAAAAGCGAAAATACAGGGAATTTTTTTTAGCAACTATCAGACTGTTGGCAAAATATGATGTTACCTTGGCGGAACACGTGCAGAGAGGGAAAGATAAGCCAAAAAGTGTAACGTATTTGTACAACAAGAGTCAAAACGAAATAAACGATATTCTTGGTGAAACAGTCAAGAAAAAAATTATTTCAGAAATTAAGGATGCCAAGTATTTCAGCATAATGTTGGATTCTACTCCAGATATTGCCCATGAAGATCAGGTATCCGAAATTCTACGTTATGTTTATATTGATGATGACAATAGAAAGGTAGAAATAAAGGAGGTATTTCTGGGATATTTCCAAGTCAACAAGAAAGATGCATTAAGCTCTGTAACGTAAATTCTTTAAAAATTAGAAGAAGATAACATTGCCATCAATGACTGTCGCGGCCAAGCATATATGATAATGCTGCAGTTATGGCTGGAGTGAGGGCAGGTGTCCTACATAGAATTCTTGACATTAAACCAAAAGCTGTGTTTGTTAATTGCGAGAACAACAGCCTCAATTTGGCCTGTGTCCATGCAAGTGAGATGGAACCTGCTGTCGTTACATGTTTCGGAGTTGTGGAAAAGCTGTTTACTTTTTTTTCTTCATCTACCTCCCGTTGGGAGGTCTTTAAATCATTTATCTCTCGAACTGTCAAAAGACAAAGTGATACACGATGGAATTCTCGCCATGACGTTGTGCAAGTAATTCACGCGGAGTTGTACAACGTTATTCCCAGCCTTGAACACAAGCAGAAAGGAGAATTTTCTAGGGAAACCAAATGCGATGCAGGCTCGCTTCTGAACTCTATTCAACATTTTCGTTTATATCGTTATTACATTTTTGGTACCAGATTTTAGCGACAATAGAGAAAGTGACAAAACGTTTGCAGGATCCGAATATGGGGTTCCATGAAGCTTCTTGTGATTTAAAGTGGCTTGTGCAAATCTTGAGTTTGAACAATGACGAAATTATCCACAATGCAATACATTCAGCTGACGAATATTGTGAGAAATGAGGAATTGCAATTTCACGAACAAGGAGAAGAGGAATTATGGCTGGCGAATCAGCACGAGATAGTGGATTGACGGCACAGCAAGAAATGAATAGAGTAATGGTAGAGATCATGAACAGATTAAACACGGAAATTGAAGACCGCACTGTTCGCCTTCAAGAACTCAGAGACCGATTTGCATTTATTTTGAATTTACATTCAGTCGCATTCGCAGTTGCATATAAAAAAGAAAGAGAGAAATTGCAGAATTAATGTTCAGACTTTGAACGCTATTATGATAATGATGTGAAGGCCGTTCAGTTATATGATGAAATAATTGACTTTGTGAATGCTCTTTCAAGCTGGAGGTAATACAGTTCCGCCCGATCCTTAAGATGTTCTAGAGTCGTTACTACAGTTTGGAAGGGATGTGTTTCCGACGATGTGCGTTGCATATAGACTACTACTGACCATAGCATTTTCAATCGCAAAGTTTGAAAGGTCATTTTTAAAATTGAAATTAATAAAAACACATCTCAGGTCTTCTGTGTCACAAGAACGACTGACTAACCTTGCTTTAATCAGTATTGAACAAGAATTCGTCACCAGGGATGTAAAAAGTGAAGTAGTTCAAGTGTTTTGTGACAGGAGATCCAATTTAGGGAATCGAACTTAATAAATGTGGGAATGTGGCTGGCCGCCGAGACTGAGTGCTGACATATAACATATATATTTAATTTGAATAAAGTTTTTATGTCATGTTTTCCATACAGGCTATACCATGATAAGTAATAGTAGCCTAACTTCCTAAGCATAAATTACAAAGTCTTCAATTCTGTTTCCGATCGTCAAAATAGGCTTAAAGTACTATACGGCAATGTGCAATTCTCGAAAATTTCCTGAGGAAAAGGGAGAGTGGGCAGCACAGTGCAGTGGGAGGGGAGGGGGGATTAATTAGGGAAAGAACAATTTAGTGACATCCAATCAAGGGGTTGGCCCGGGCATCAAAGAACCTCTGCACGCCACTGCAACCTACCTTTCTCAAGAAATTGGGGATGCATTCCAAGAGAAGAAGCTGGTGCTTGCTGCAGTGATAGATATGAAGAAGATAGCCTTTGACAAAGCTGGAAAGAAAGTCTGACGAAGAAACTGAGAAACTGTAAAGTCAATGGAAGAATGTACAAATGGGTGAAAGCATACTTGCACAGCAGAAGAGCCCGAGTTCAGATAGACGGACTCAAGAGCAAGAAAGTACTACTGCGCCACGGTGTTCCCCAGGGCGGAGTCTTGTCCCCCCCCACACTTTTTCTAATCTTCATCAATGATCTTGTTGCTAATCTACCTCATGGAATTAAAGCGGCAATGTACGCTGATGACCTGGTTCTATGGAGCACAAATGAACATGCATCAGTGGCCACCAGATGGCTACAAAGAGCTGTAGATACATTTTTTAGTATTCGCATATCCTTTACATGACATCGCTGTCAACATCAGCATCTTTCAGCGGATTGTTAATTTCTTGGCAAGATTACGCTCAGTAGTTTGCCATAGCTTTCTGAGCGACCGGCTCACATATCCCGTAAGTTACCGACGTGGAGAGAACCGCTGCCGATTATCGCGCACGTCACGTTACTCACGAGAGTATACGGTATTACGCAGAAAGTTGTATAATCCCTAGACCAGGAAGACAGATACATTTGTTGCATGGACAAATAAATGGTGTGTCAGCATAAACACTGACACTTGCGGCACCACACTTTTTACCCTCTCTCCAAAACAAAAGGCAGGGATCATCCAGATAAATGGAATACCCCTTAGAGAAGATAAAGAACCATCATACCTTGGAGTAACGTTTGATGGCAGGCTGACATGGAGAAAGCACATCAACAAAGCAGTAGCAAAAGTCAGAAGGAAAATAGCCATCCTGAGAAAACAGTGAAACCACATGGGGAGCCAGTGGGAAAATACTTAGCAAAGTTTATCAACAGAGCATACGACCACACCTGTAATATGGGTCAGCTGCGTGGTGTTCGGCATCAAAAACCACACTACAAAAACTGGAAATGTGCAAAATCAAGCACTTAGAGTGACCACAAGAGGGATGAGATCAACTCCTATAGTGGAGATGGAGAAGATGGGGAGGACACAAGCACTGAGAGAGCGCAGAGATACGAAAACGCTAATATAAGCAGAAAAGTTCCTCAGCTTGCCAGGCCACCCTATGAAGAACAGATTTGGAAACTTATCTATGGGGCGGTTGAAAAGAAGCAGTGTTATCCACCAGGCCAAACGACTCTGCAGAGAAATCACCGATCTGCCCACAGTTGGTATCCCTGTGAAAACTATACCAGAGCGAACTTCATGGAAAGATGAACATAGACTATCACTACAAATCCAGACAAAAGTGAGAGGAATATTTGGCAAGGAAGAACAGAACAGTGTACAGCGCAGAACAGCCACTCTCAGCTTCCTTGATGAAGAATACCCACAGGACCTCTGGATCCGAGTCTACACAGATGGGTCAGCACAAAATGCTGTTCGAAATGGAGGATCGGGAGTGTACATAGAATACCCAAATAATACTATGGATGTGGCCAGAGTACCAACAGGAAAGCACTGCCATAACTATGATGCTGAAATTGAGGCAATCAAGATAGAAACAGAGAAATTACTAAATGCCAGCCATGGTACACAACCTGTGGTGCTATTGACAGATGCAAAATCAGTACTCGAGGCACTCCTGTCTGGGAAATTGCCAGTACTAAGGACACTACTTTCTGAACTTAGCAGTCAGCATAAGGTCACCATACAATGGATACCATCCCACTGTGGAATACCCAGAAACGACAGAGCTGATCAATTGGCTAAGGGAGTAACAAAAGAAGAACAGCTTGGTGTGCCCGTTACATACCACCAAAAGAAAATAATGATCAAATCAATCAGAAAGCCACCAAAACCTGCGCGAGATGACTACCACATTATGGACAGGCCAGAACAAATAATTATTCTGCGCCTCAGAACAGGACACAATAGATTACGCAACCACATGTATACAAAATTCAAGATTGGTGAATCAGCCATGTGCACATGTGGATTGGGGTCGCAGACAGCAGAGCACATACTCCAAGACTGCCCAGAATACAATATATGTAGGCGGACCTTCTGGCCTAGAGAGACAACAGTGGAAGATAAACTTCATGGACCGCTGAGTGAACTAAAAAAGACAGTTAAATTCATATAAGAGTCAACATTGCAGTTATAGACATATTTCAAGCGAAGGAAAGATGAACTGCCAAAACAAAAGTCCTTGTCTATCAAGCCTGTGTCCTTAGTACTCTTCTTTATGGTAGTGAAGCCTGGACAACTTACACTAAAAGAAACGTTTAAACAGCGTTCATGCGCGGTGTCTGTGAAGAATACTTGGTATTAAGTGGCAAGACAAAATCACAAATACTGAAGTATTGGAAAGATCAGGTTGTGTGACGGTATATCCCATGCTCAGTCTTCGTAGACTTAGATGAATAGGACTTCTGAAATACTGATGATTTTCAGGATCCTCCCCGATGCAACGGAGTTCGTGCATTGAGCTGAGTTTCTCCAGACTCAGGTTTGAGTTAGGAGGAAAACGGAGCACTTATGGGTTAAACCGTGTGCCGTGATGTTGATCCAACGACTAAAACTAAAACTAAAACTAGATGAATAGGACGTTGGTTAACGTCTTTCTCCGTAATCCCGTATATTCTCGTGAGTAACGTAACCTGCGCGAGAATCGGTAGCGGTTCTCGCCGTGTTGGTAACTTACGGGGTATGTGAGCCGGCCGCCTAGAAAGCAATGGCAAACTACTGGGCGTAATCTTGCCTAGTACATCAATAGCAGCTGAAAAATGCTGATGTTGACTGCAACGTCCTGTAATTTATATGAAAAAAAAAAAAAAAAGAGATCTCAGGGTCGGCTTCTACTACGATACAAAGATGTGTGTAAGTGGGATATGATTGATACAGGCATTGATAATGCGCATTAGGAGCAAGTCATCGCTGAACGTATTGCATGGAGGGCAAATGTCAGAAATTGAATAAAGACAAAGGAGAGAATTATTGCAGATAAGTCACACACCGAGCGTGTGAGACGTAAGATGGTGCATGGTGGAGGAAATGACCACGTGTTCATATGCATCCACTGTGGACAAACATTTACAGCGCGAATTGGCCTTATCAGTCACATTCGCCACTGCCATGGGTTGGAGTTATTATGCCTTTTTTTATTTTTATTTTGAAGCACAATGTAACAAACTATCGTCTGTCAAGACGGCAAGGTGCCAATCATATTATGTTGCATGAACTTTACAGAGGGTGAATTCACAATTTGGACCTGCAATATTTTCAAACACTGTACAGTCATTAAAAATACATCCTATAATAATCCTGGCGGTCTCCCTCGCGGAGAAGTTAAGGATGTTGTTCATAATTCCGTATACTCTCGTACGAAACACAGCTGCGCGAGATTCGCAAGGGGATCGCGTCGCGTTGGTTACTTACGGAGGATATGTGAGCCGGTCGTTCAGAAAGCAATGGCAAACTTACTGAACGTAAAACTTGCCAAGACATCAACATCAACTGAAAAATGCTGGTGTTGACTGCAATGTCCTGTAAAAAAAGGATATTTGGAAAAAAAATAATCGTGATATATTATACGTTTCAGAAGTCAGCACGGCCGCAAGGTTTAACGCGCTTGTGATTAAACTTCCTGTGCGCTGAAGGTGGAGTAGTGGGTTCGTTTAAGAAGCCGGTTCAGCTGGACGTTGGCATCTCGCTCAGAAAGCAATGGCAAACTACTAATAAAATTTCCGAGTATATCAGCATGCTCTTGGTATTGATCGCAGCGTCCTGCAACATTACATGTTTTATATACAGGGTGACCCCCCCCCCCCCCCCCCCAAAAAAAAAAAAAAAAAAAAAAAAAAAAAACTTAACCCATAAAAAGTATATTAAATAATACAGAGGTCAAGTAAATTTGTTTAAATTTGGTGAACTTAAACTTCGGTCTGTGTACCATCATTTACAAAAGTTTCAGTTACCTCAGTCACTTTGTATAAAAGTTACCTTCTTTCCAAAATATGCTCCATATTGTCTCTATAGTGTTGGATGCACACTTGCATAATTACTCGACCACATTCCTGTCTGGGGATTTCACTGATCTTTGCTGTTCTGGTACACATTATCATTAACACACCCGCATAGATAAAAATCTAGGGTGTTCAAGTCAGGTCAACGCAGTGCCCACATTTAAAGATTTGTTGGTTCCGTTTTTTTGGGTCCCCCTATAGTTAAGTATTCTTCATGTATATAATTTTCCAGGGGTATCTTTTTTTCAGCCGTCTCCCTGGCCGAGGATTTAGCAGCTTTCTCCGTAACCCCGGATACTCTCGTGGTTTACGTGAGCGCACGAGAATTGTAAGCGGTTCAAGTCGCGCCAGTGACTTATGAGAGTATGGAGCCGGTCGCTCAGAAAGCAGTGGCAAACTACTGAGCGTAATCTTGCCAAGAAATCAACAATCAACTGAAAGATGCTGATGTTGACAGCGATGTCCTGTAAAGGATATGCAAAACACACACAATCCTTTTTCAACATGTTATACTCCAAGTCTTTGGCACTCAATCGCATGCTTAAGGTCAGGAGTCACATACCTCACGTGACTGCATGCATACCGGTCGAAGCAGCTCGTTCTTATGGAACATCCATATACGGTTATCTGAAATTGTGTGAGTGTAGAATCAAAGACCCCTCTGCCATACACCGCAAGGTACTATATTGGCAGTAAATGACAGTTTTTAAATGACAGTCGAATCATAGTGTCTTAGATGTACAACGGTGGTGTCCCCTTACCTTCCGCAGATTTGATTTTTAAACGATTTAATCCCGCTAGCCATCGTCTGATTAGGTAAGGCAGCGGGTGCTTGGGGTTGAGGTTATGTATAATGAATGCTTCTTACCCGCCGATGGCGACGTCAAAGTTTTCAGGTTATTAACAGAAATACAGTAGTTGTTCCACCAACTATCACACCTCCTGTGAATGGCGACGTCAAAGTTTTCAGGTTATTAACAGAAATACAGTAGTTGTTCCATCAACTATCACACCTCCTGTGAATGACTACTGTCTGTGTTGGTCCCGGCCAGTCAGGGTCCTAGGGACCTAATAGAGAGGACAGATTCCAGAGACAGGACATGGGAATAGAAGACAGGACATGGGAATAGAAGACAGGACAGTACGCCCTTGAACAGATAGGATATTGCACCCTTGGACTGGACTACGTGAGACAGCAGTCATCAACCGACGGACTGACCCCTAGGTGAAGGACAGGACAAAGTCCCAATACCGAGACGCATTACCTACCACGATTATCCTCAGACAGCACGAGGTCAGATACCACGTGAGAGTAGACCGAAGGCAAAAGCTGGGGAGACGAGACTGGACTTTATGAAAGGATGTGTCTGGATGTTTGCTAAAGAGCGTGAACTGCATAACCGATACGAGTGTTTGCTAGCGCTGAGAGCCTTATGATATTAGACTGCGTGTGCGCTAGTTATGTGAGCTAAAATATTATTGTTTGAGCGAACGAGTGCAGTGCTAAATGCTCTTCCATTTGTGATACTTTATTGTCATATTTCGTATTTACATTATTAAACCTTTTGAACATGTTGATTGAAGTTGACTGACTTCTATGTACATTACGTTAACTGTCAAGATACAGACAAACGAGCGACGTGTGACGTTGACAGTAAACATGGGGGACTCTCGACCGGTTTTGGTCTAACCAAAAATACGACAACCCGACGGGTAAAACTTAATTAGACAGAACGAAAACTGAAATATATCTACGATAAGATGGGGTTTTCCACTGACAAATACGCTTAAGTGACAGAACCCAAACGAAATCTGTACGACACGATATTAACAAGTAAAATTCTTTCTCCAGGCGCACGACACCCGACAGACAGAACATTCCACCGAAACTAATATTTTTCTTTATCCACTGCAGATTGTGTATGAAATTAAACAAACAAGTACAACTAATCACTTCGTGGTGCTGGACAAGATCAGTGAAACCAGCTAAGTACCTCTTGTTGATTGCCGATTCTTAACAGGCGCTTATTTTTGTCTCACTAAAAATCCAGCAGGCTGGGACACATTACTCCATGCTGTGCTGTTTGCCTATAGAGAAGTACCACAAGCCAGCACAGGTTTCTCTCCCTTTCAGTTAGTGTATGGTGCTAATCCACGAGGACCACTGACTATTTATAACGAGTTATCAATGACCAAGTAACTACATCAACTTATAGCATGGTCACAAACACCCGTGACGAAATCATGAAAGCGTGTACCATAGCGAAATTGTCATTACAAGAAAGCGGTCACGCATACAGACAGTATGCTAATAAGGGTACCAAAACTTTGCTACTGCAACCTGGACAAGATATAATACTTTTGTTATCAGACAAAAAAGGTCTTTTGTCTACATCGTGGCAAGGGTCATTCAAAATTATTAGACAGATATCAAATGTTGATTATGAATATTTTTTTTTTTATGGAAAACATAAAATCTTTCATATTGATATGTTAAAACCATACCACTGCAGAGACGAAGACGATACGATTGACGAAACAGCTGCAACAACTGTCATTAACCAAATAGACAAAGACCAGATTGAACTACCCATCCCAACATTTGAGAACATAGGAACGATAGACGACATTAAGATCACTATCAAACTGACCGATACACAGAAACACGAAATGACAGAAATACTGAAAGATTACAACACTATCTTTTCCAATACACATGGAAAGACAGACAGAATACAACATGACATTTTTCTGACAGACAAGACACCTATCAAGTGCAAACCTTACTCTACTCTATTCCTTTGCACCACAGAGACGGAATTGACAAAGAAATCCTTGACTTAGAAAAACATGGTATAATCAGAAAATCCCAATCAGAATATTTTTCACCCATCATACTAGTCAAGAAAAACGACGCAACTATTCGTTTGTGCATCGACTACAGGAAACTTAACTCTGTAACAAAATTAGATGCATAACCAATACCTAACTGTGACGACTTAATTATCAACATGGCAAAGTCGACAATTTTTTCTAAGTTAGACCTGACGAAAGGCTACTGGCAGATACCAATGAAAGAAAACTCAACATATCTGACAGCCTTCTCCACTCCTTTAGGTCTCTATGAGTGGCGATTTCTTCCTTTCGGACTTGTCAACTCGCCTGCCACTTTTGTTCGACTGACAAGACTGTTATTACACGGTGTACCTAACGTGCATATATACTAACGACATGACATGGCACGTAAAGACACTCAGACAAATATTTGAGAAGATCAGACAGTTTGGACTCACAATACAACCTGTGTTGAGTTGAGTTCAACAGCCAGCGAAGAGTCATACTACTAATCGCTCCCACCGCTATCTGATTAAACGTTCTCCTGCTCTTCCCTCTCAGTTTTGAGATTCTTCCAGAACCCCTGCCGATCCCCCGCAACCTCATTCTTTCCACATATGGATTCTCAATCTGTTCCTCCGCCTTCTCCACCTGGTCACACAAGCGCACGACCACCTCCCCCTTGTCCATAGGCAAACCACCACCAAGAGGTGCATTCCCTGCTAGCCTATCAGCTTGTTCATTCCCCCGTACACCCGCATGGCCAGGACAACATATCCATACAATTCTCACAATCTGTGACCTCTGAAGCGACGAGAGCCATTCCACACGAAACATTCCTTTCTCCACCTTACTAAGCATACTCTTTAATCCGTAATGAATACAACGTGTATTACAGTAGTCTCCCCTAGCCACCGGAATGCCGATATTACTGCCTCCACCTCCATTTACATGCTGGAGGTCGTAGTCTCATATGCCAGACTCTCATTTTTCAAGACTCGTCCATTAGCCTTTGCAATAAAGCCCCAGCCATTACGTCTGTTTCTCACTACTGACCCATCGGTGTATATGACTATGTCACCTTGATGTGTGTCGCTCTGGATCAGCTGTTGCACTTCAAACTCAGCGTGACCCGCTGCCAATTCTCTGCACCCACGACCCAGTGTTATTATTACATTGTGCCAGTCCGTCTTGTCTTCCGGAACTTCAACCCACTCTTTTTCACGATTGATGGTCTCTAGATTACACACCTGACGTATAGAAAGCTCTGCCTGTACCATCCAGGACCTGCCTCGTCTTAGCCTATGACCCTTGACCATATCCATTGCTGCATGCAGCGGGTGATCCCTATCTGCGGCAACTCTCAGGTACCATTTGGCCTGAAGGACCCTACGCCTATCCGTCATTGTTGGTAGCTCCAGGATATGCCTCATACATCTAATAAAGTAGAGATTGCTTTCAACGAAATAGAATTCCTGGGCCCGGGATGGTTAACCCGGTCAACAAATGCCCTCAGAAGTCGGATGTGTCGGCTAACGGCGCAAGAACGCAGCTTTGCTGTAAACAGGCACAACGCAATCACATCCGAAAAAAAAAGCTTTGGATGAACGCAGCAGAAGAAGAAGAATTCCTGGGCCACAAATTTTCAAATGGCCAACTAAGCACTGATGACAGAATTGTCTCTAAAATTTTGAACCTTATTCAGCAACTTCAATGCGAACTTCTGCATTTAGATAGAGGCGACTCCACCATCCACTACCCGGTGGAGCGTCTAGTAATAGCACAGGTTCCTGACCTAAACAAGTTAACGGTAGGTTGCCATAGATATAACTGGGCTAACAACAATAAGATGTGATCACGATGCAGCCTAAAAGGATCTACAAATAATCTTCAGGATAGAAAGTGCTGGTGATCCATTACCACCAGCATTCAATGCGGTAATGACATTGGATGAAGATGATGAGAAATCGGAGGGCCCACTATCATTTACCCAATTTGCTTGTCTTGTACAGAACCTCGCCCCACTACAGTCTTTCGAAATGTCTCTCTATTATAAGACAGATTTCCTGCCTCTATTGTTGACATGTTTAAATTATCTACCGCTTCCCGGTACACATTTCCCTCCATAATGATCTTTTATAAGCTGTAATGTCTTTGGGATAAAAGAGCAACTGCTAGAAAACATCATAGCCATGTACCACTCGAGCCAAAGTGCAGTAAGAACACAGGAAGGTATATTAGATATGTTCACAGTCAATACAGGAGTGAGGCAGGGACGTGTGCTCTCTCCCCTGCTATTCAATATCTACATGGACAGAATTTCCAAAGAAGCAAATCTCGACAGACCAGATTCAGAAAATTTAGAACTCTTTACTCCAGATGAAACAACTGACCCACAGGGAATAAATGAACTTCTATTTGCAGATGATCAGTGCCTGTTTTACAGCGACGAGGGCAGACTACAAAATCATATTACTAATCTGAGTTCAACCTGCAGCAGATACAATATGAGTATAAACATAGCCAAAACCGAAGTAATGCAAGTTAGCAGATCGCCAGGCCCACTAAGTATACAGATAAATAACACACCTCTGAAACAAGTTAAAGAATTCAAATACCTTGGAAGTATGATCACAGAAGATGGTAGATTGGACAGAGAAATTGAAATCAGATGTCAAAAAGCTAGTGCACTTACATATCAACTATCACCCTTACTGAAACATCCAAATATACCCATGTCCGCAAAACGACAGATAATAAACAGCATATTCACACCAACCCTATGCTACCAATCTCAAACCTGGACTTTATCCAAATTACACCTTCGCAAAATCAACACCTGCGAAATGAGATGCCCGAGGAGAGCTGCCAACTTAACAATCCGAGACCGAGTAAGAAATGCTACTATCAGACAGACTGTGGGATCAACACCTTGTGCCACATTTATTGAAAGACAGAAAATCAAGTGGTTTGGCCATGTCGTTAGAATGCAAAATCAGCAACTACCATCACTTGCCTTACATCAAAGATCATCTGCGACGAGACCACGAGGACGTCCAAGAAGAAAATGGATTGACGACATCAGAGACATTGTACAACCACACGGAATGACACTATCCTGTGCCGTCCACCGGGCGCTGGAACGCAAATTATTCCTCCCCACGACGCTTGACGGCAGAAGTGGAAGATGATGATGATGATGATGATGATGATGATGAATGTCTTTGTGTTTAATATATAGAAAATATTCAATTTTCCTCATAATAAAAATGTCATTCTGAAGAAAAAAAAATGTGTTTTTGTCTAAGTAACTAGACTTCTTCAGTAATGAGTTCTTTGTGGACAGGTAGGTTTGTTCTCCGCTCTGTATGTGGCTAAGGGCTTGCGAACGCGGTTTGTGAGCCCGTATACCCGGGTTCTAAACACAGCGGTGCTGGTTTTTTCTAAAAAGGTATAGCCTAGGGGCCGGTCGTTCAGAAAGCAATGGCAAACTACTGAACGTAACACTTGCCTAGTACATCAACAGCAGCTGGAAATGCTGGTGTTGACTGCAACGTCCCGTAAGGGATACGCAACAAATTTCTGTCCAATTATCTGTTAATACTCTTCTGTAGCACTCTTATTTGAAGCCTGCTATATGCTTTTCGGCTGATTTGTTAAATATCCAACTTTCGCACTCATATGTATACTCTTTGTGCTCTGACTTTTATTGCTATATCTATTCCAGTTCATACAGTTGTAATTACTTTAATTTTTGTATATGAATGAGTCACCAAAAAACCGAGAAGTAGGTTGTGAGCTTTACTGAAACACGATTACAAGAAACAAATTGAACGTTGTGGCCAAAGCCTTCATAAGCATCGAACAAACAAGCACAAACCAACACAAAACTACACGAAACACACTACATGACAATATTAAAGGTACTTGTCTGAATCTGTATCCTAGCTGGGAGCGACTGACGCGCGTTAGACAACTATCAGTGGATTGTATGAACCGGATGTATGGTCAACGGGTCAAAGGCCAATACCGTCAGAAGCTCAGGTATTGACTAAGCTGCTGGGCGGGAGAATAAGCAGGAAGGGTGTGGGGTGAAGAGGCGTCCATGTGAGCGGAAGAGTAAAAATTGGGATTGGCAAAGATGTCACGGACGCAGTTTGCAATTAGCGATTTCTCGTTCAGCGCTCGAAATACAACTGCGGAAGATTTCATTGCGCTGGTCCACACAGAGGGGTATGAGTAGCGATCGCTCAGAAAACAATTCCAAACCACCGAACGCAAACCTACCAAGAAATCCCAAACAGCAAATATAATGCTGGGATTGATTGCGATGTCCTGCTAATCACATGCAACTACCTTTTTAGTGGGTTATACAAGTAGGGGTGGGAGGTGTAGGGTTTGGAAGGTAAATGAAACTGTGTTGGACATTGAGGCCGTGAGGGGAGAGTGAACCCAATTGGAATGAGACGGTTTTCCAATGTCTTACGATCCCGTTCGGGGGATGCGCATGATTTGATGGTCATGACCTGTATGTCAGCCACGCCACAATGGTCAGGACTGTTGAACGTTTGAGTACTGGTTTCTGGGCGTCACTGTTGATATCAGAAAGGTGTTGCCTAAATCTGTCAGCAAGAAATAAGCCTGTCATCCTGATATATCTCATGTCAAAACGTGTGCAAATAATCGCATAGATAACGTTGCGACTTGTGCATAAGAAACCCTCACGGATGTGGAAGGTCGTCTTAAGGAATGCCAGACTCTGAGTTTGAAGTGCATGTGGGCAGGTCTTACAATGCGATCGAAAACAAGCCACCGTGCCAGGAAGAAACTTGTGAGGTTGGGGTAGACTGCTATGGACCAACACATCCCTAAGGTTACGATCCCGCCTGTACGCTACCGGGGAAGATGGGGGGGGGGGGGGGCCTCTGAGAAGACATCGCTAGTGGTCGGGTCCGCCTGGAGAATGGATAGATGTCTCAGGAGGATATTCTTGGCAGCAATATTATTATGGGGATGGTTGGTTAGTGAGAGGACAGGTCTATTATTTTGTGGTTTCGGCCCGGAAGAGAGAGCCTGAGCACGACTGATAGACTGGCAGCGGTGAAGAGCTGTAGACCCTCAATTTTTGTATAGCAATGTTTGTTCTTTTAATTTATCATCAAATTTCCATTGACCGTTAGCAGATAACCTAAATTTTCAAAACTACTAACTTTCTGTAATTTCTCTCTGTTCATAAATATTCCGGTTGACATATTTATTTTATCTGTTTGTTAATAGTTTATATTTATTTTTATAATCCATAACATTACATTATATTTTTACATTTTACATTTTTACATGTTTGTGTCTTCGTTATTCAAATATTTTTACATTTAAATAAACATTTTGTTTTTCACTTAGTTCTTGCACTGACTTTATAGCTAATATTAGTAATATTGTTCTATATTATTATTATTATTATTATTGTTATTATTATTATTATTATTATTTTATTATTATATAGAAATAAAATTAGTAATAATAGTATTAGTAATGTTCACGCAGTTCATACACTACAACTGGAATGCTATAGTCATAGAGAAGATTAGCATGGATGACATGCAAATTCGTGAAGCATTCCATATTTTTATAGTCTCCGTTGCGAAGCGTTCAAGCCGTCTGACTCGGGTTCCGAAGGTTGTGGGTTTGATTCCGGGCAGCGTCCTTCGGTTCACGAGTACATTTTCGGAGACCCCTGGGGGTCGTCGCTGGAGCTACGGAGTTCGTGCTTTGTGCGACGCTTTCCGCGCTGCGGAAAGAGACTGAGTCATGTGAAATAAAACCCGGTGCAATGAAGTCGAACATGTCGACTTTTAGGCGAATGACTTAATAGCTTCCCAATTCCCACATGTGAGGACTCACACGGCAATAGACAACTGGAACCACTATCGCGCTACTCCGGTGACCGGGCTAATAGACATTAGTAATAAATTGAAGTTTGAGAAGTACTGCAGTAAATGCATGATACAACATGGCGGGTGCCTCTCAGGGATCAGGAGTTGGTAAGGGGGAAAATGCTTTCAGCCGCCGTCACTGACGCACCCATTAATTAATACAACCTCATCTCACACACACGAAGTCTTATTCTTTGTAATGTTATTTTAATCGCGGTCAGATGTTTAGTGTAAGGCAGTAACAGTTGTTTTTTGGACAGTACGTTTGTCACGGGGTTTGGTGGCCCTGGCCGGGACGGCAGGCAGCAAATTCTGTGCCTTGTGGTTGTTGAATTTATATATATAAAAGGGAACTGATGCGTTCTTTGCATTTTTCGGTTTGTTGCATTATTTAATGAGGCATGTTATTACATGATTTATCTCCTTGGTCACAAATATTGTTGACTTTGTTCACAATTTTAACAAGGCTGACTGGCAAGACAAAGGAAGAGGCAGTTTAAATTTTACAGTTACGTTACATGACAGAGATAGATAATCATAATAATATTATTAATATAATACCACCGCCCAACATTTCAAGTAGAGGTGTCCACTGATCTCACACTGAGACATTCAATAAGAACAGATTATTAAGAAGACTACATGATGCTTGCTAGCCTTTAGGATCGCCGGCTGGAAAACATGAAAGTAAAATATATCAATCTATTATCTAGAACTTAAGTTTTAACTGTTAGAAAATTGCTGCATGCATTCATCCTAGCATTAACAATAAAGTACAAATATATCTAGGAGAACGTTTATAAAATTGCTGCATCCTGACATCAGTCATCACAGTGTGTTAATGAGGTCCCAGAGAGGAAGCTAAGAATAGTATCACTGCTACTATCAGTGTAGATCACCTGTGCATGTAAAAGGTGTCTGTCTTAGTGACTAAAGAGACAGACATCTCATAAAATGTTGCACGTCCTTGTCAGGATGTTGCAATCAATCCCGGGTTGATTTTCTAGGCAATTTTATGTTCAGTAGTTTGCCATCGCATTCTGAATTACTGTTAGCACACAGGAAGCGCAAGCACGATAAACCTCTTAGCCACCCTGACCTCTGGTTGCCACATACCATAGACAAATTAGCCAGCACCCAGCCAGCCATTAACTGGCCTAAAAGGTTTGGCATTTGTGGCTATGGGCCTATACTCTTGAAGAACTATGGCAGAAGAAGAACAGTAACAATGCACTGCCTCTGAAGTTGGAGTGGGTTTGCCTGATGGCGACGGACACTGTTAATAGGTAAAACTAATCCACAAGCAACATTTGGTCTAACACTACTAACAGTAGTGTGTAGTTCAAAGCAAACGAGCAAAAAGCAAAATTAACAAAGCAAAAGAGTGATACATGTTCATACATACATGAATACAATTAGGTAACGAGCCAGTTTTGAAATAAATGTGAAAACTGAATTATTTGAATTGAAATAACATTCATATGTGGTAATCAAATGAAATATAAAATGTGCATTACTGCCTTTTTCTGATGTGTGTGATGAGTTGTCTTTGTGACTTAGCCTTCCTGAAAATGTCTAAGATTACTCATTTTGGCCTTCCAAGGAATTTTCAGCATTCTTCTATAAAACATCCCCAAAGCCTTCAAGGATTTTCCCCGCTTGATTACTAATTGTACAGCATTTGCAGCCATATGTTAGTGGTTCTGTGTAATATGCAGTAATTTTTTTCCTAATTTCCAGTCACAAGAACATTTTGCATAAAATGTTCTTCATTTGATAGAATGCAGTTTTTACTTGTCCTATTCTGTTCTTAATCCCTGTAATGCATTTTCCATCTGATGTTATCCATGTGCATAGATATTTGAATTTCTGCACTTTCCTTAAAATAACATGCTGTACTTTAATTGTACATTTAAGCGTGATCTGCTTCTTTGATATCGCCATGACTTCGGTCTTCTTATTATTCAAGCTGAGATTCATATTTTCACTTTCTATAACCACTGTATCTATCATTTACTTTAGTTCCTTTGGACTTGTTGCTATCAAGATGGTGTCATCAGCATAGTGAATAATGTTATTTCCTGCAAAACATTGACAAATCAAGAATTATGGCATATCAGCTGAATTGCACATTCTTTCTCTATCTCTCCATGGGTGGATGGCTAGTGGCAAGCCAGCAATCAGAAATCTTGTTCGTTGATATTGCTTCCTGTGAAGAAGACAGAAATAAAACATGAAAGTTCATTTAATTATAATGGGTGACCCTTATAGAAAAATGTAGAGGGAAGAGGAGGTGTGCATCATAAGAAATCTGCAGCATAACCTGTAGAGACAATGCAGCAAAGTGTAATAGATGAACTATCAAGTTTACATATTGAACATGGCCTAATGATGGCTCAGCATCTTCCATGGGAGTAATGCTAAATGAGCATCTCATATATGTTAGTGAGATATACAGGTAGAGATGTTTCCATGGCAGATACTATCATATGGATGAGAAGTCATATACATTTACTAGGGTTGCGGAAGTTAACGATTAATTGATCGATGAATCGTTAATTTATTTTAACGATTAGTTTTATTTTACGATTAATCAAAAACTTTTCTCCCATCACTTATACAAATGAACCGGATGTCGAAAAATTGTCGGACATTTTAAACATAGTGCTGCAAACACAACCACGTTGCAAAATTGTACAGTCACCATTGTGTAAGCTGCAGCAAGATGTACCAACAAGATGGGACAGTATTTTTATTGTGCTACAGTCTTCTACAGGCCAGAGAAGCATTAACTGTATATGTCAGATGAAAAGAAGCAATACAAAGGTCCAAAACTGTCAGATTCAGACTGGAAGAAGATTTCGAAATATGTCAAAGTTTTGGACTTATTCTATCAGACCACGGTCCTGCTTGGCGGTCAAGATTTTGTTTCATGTGGCTGTGTATTGCCACTGCTATCATCGTTGACAAAGCATATAACTGTACACGATGATGATCTGGACTACATAGCTAAATTTAAGGCAGCATGTATTAATGACTTCAGTGAACGTGTAGCTAATATGACAAGTATTAAAATACTACAGATTGCAACAGTACTTGATCAACCCTACAAATACCTGAAGTGTTTGTCAAAAGATGCAAAAGAACGAACTTGGGTCACATATTGAACAACAAATAGCAGTTGATGTTCATGATGAGCAGATGGAGAATGCTGCAACGAATGATATTGACATTGACAATGAAACTATATGTGAACCAAATGAAAAGCGTATTAAGCTAATGGAGTCTGACTCGGACATGGAAGATCATGTCGACAGCTCTTCTGATGAATTGCGTTATAAAATGGATAAGAAAGTTGCTGAATTGGTTGACCCTCTACAATGGTGGAAACTTACGATATGAACATCGATATCCAAAATTGGCATTCCTTGCCAAGACCATTCTGTGCATACTGGCTACCTCAGTTCCATGTGAACGATTGTTCAGCTCTGCTGGTTATATTGTTAATAAGAGTGCTGGTCACTTGAACCAAATACTGTCAACATACTCGTCTGTTTGCATAGTTGGTTATTAGATGGCATATGAACAAGACAATCCAGTGTTATTTCGATTTTTGACAAATACTATAATGTGAGTTATGTGACTATAAATGTTTTGCTTTAATTGAAATTAACTATTAATTAATCGTTAATTTTTCAAAAGTTAACTATTAAATTTAAATTAATCGGTCGCAGCCCTTAAATTTACATATTTGAGTCATGGCATTAAGAGATGCAATGACCAGAATTCCATCTCACCATCTTTCCGTTCGTATAAGAAATTGCCGGTATGTAGTTAATGAGGCTGGAGATTAATCCCTACCACAGTGATGGTGAGTTAGTGTACTATCCATCATGCTACCTTAAACACAGAAACAGCAGTTGATAAGAAGGCCATCGTCTTCTGCCCTTTATCCCCTGTTAGATCATATGCCCTCAACCAACTCAGGTCAAGTCTTCCTATTCTTTGCTATCTCCTGTAGCTCCCTCCATGTCCACCCATATATTTAAAAGTCGACAGGGACAACTTCATTGCACCGGGTTTTTATCCCATATAGTTCAGTATCTTTCCACTGTGCGGAAAGTGTCGCACAAAACACAAGCTCCGCAGCTCCAGCGATGACCCCCAGGAGTCTCAGAAAAAAATGCACTCATGAGCCGGACACAGCCCGGAATCGAACCCACAACCTTCGGAACCTGAGTCAGATATTATTCATGTCTTAATTCTTGTCTTCATTTGTGTTTAGGCCTCCCTCTATCTTGCGAGTTCCAGTGAACAGGCTATCTGATTATACTGTTCACAGGTTTTCTCAGTATGCCCTATCCAATGCTAGCATCTTTTCCTCACTTCTTGATTTATTGAAGTCTGTGTAGTTCTCTCTCTCTCTAAGCTTCACATTAATGATTCTGTCATACCATTTTAGTTCTGAGGCCATTGAAATAGTTTGAGAAATCACTTCACAGCACTTACAGAAGTAACGGAAAGAAGCAGAACTGAGAAAATATTACTCTCCTTCATTTTGTTACTTCTGCGTGTGCTGATCAGTATTTGTGAATTATTTCTCATGCTACATTAGCCCTTGTCTGCCAGTCTGGTGGTCATTTGTTGGCCAGGTTTGTGGGGTGACCTAGGTTCTCAGAGCAACCTAGCCTAAAATGAGTACCAACATTGTTTGACTGGGAAATATAATTTGAATAACGAAGACACAAACCATAGATTGTACGATTTATTGCCTGGCATCTTGTCAGGTACATCATACTGCAGAAGTCACACAACATAGAGTAAAATAACTAGATACATCTTTCAAGCTGAAATATACACGTGTTCGCACATGTTCATAATATCAATGTTACCATGGTAATTTTAAATGGACTATCATGTCTTTCTGTTTGCACAAAACTGGCCTGTGTAGATGAATCATTATGGCTTCTGCAAACTTTAACAAACGACTATTTTGTGTATGAAACAACACACGAAAAGCACTGTTTTTATCAATTACGTGACCAGTTTCCAAGACATAACGTGCAGTGGACGACACCGGAAGTTTATAATTGTGGTGTGTCAGCCTTCCCATGATCCCATCGCCTGTGTGTAATATCTTGTCATTCCAGTTTGGTATGTGTTCAACAACCCTGCTGTGGGAAATATAAGTCCACATCACCTATCGAGTGCCAGTTGGTGTAAACATATTGGGCTAGCGCCATATACTCATTATGCCTTATATCATGAAAAGGGGTCCTTAACTTTTTTAATGTTTGTAATGCTGCCGTAGCCCTTCATGGGACAAGGTAAAGAAATGTAAGCCAATTTGCACGCCTGCGAGGCATACTGACAGTATTAAGTTAGGCCCGTATTTTCAGTGACTGGACAGCATGCGCGGGGTAATTATGTCAATATTGTGCTGGACGCCCTTGTTTTCCTGAGAAATCTTTAATAACCGTGTGGTAAAACTGGATCAGTCTAACAGTTGTACCGATCAGAAATGAAATTCACCTTGCCACTATTGGGAGCCACTGTAGCTTGCCTGCTGGCATGGTAGTTATGGGTTCAAACTGTATCAGGAGGTCAGCATGGTCGAATGGATAAGAACTGTGTTCTTAAACATTTGGTGTGCTGATGCCAGGGTCAGGGGTTCAACCCCTACACCAGACAGTTGGACTAAAATGTTGACCTCCCATCCTTGACTTAGTTGGGAGTCTCCGTGGTGAAGTGGTCAAGCTGTTCGACTCGGGCTCCGAAGGTTGTGGGTTCGATTCCAGGCAAAATCCTTCAGTTCACGGGTGAAATTTTTTTGAGACTCCTGTGGGTCGTCGCTAAAGCTACGGAGCTCGTGCTTTATGTGACACTTTCTGCGCTGCGGAAAGAGACCAAGCCATATGGGGTAAAATCCCGGTGCAATGAAGTCGACCCTGTCGACTTTTAAGAGACTTTTTATTAAGCGACCTCTTGACTTGGTGACATAAATTGCAGTACCTCAGAAGTCTGAGTGGGTTTGCCTGATGGGTAGAGTCACTGGTAATAGGGAAAGCTAATCCACACGCAAAATTCAGTCCAGGGCTACTAGAAGTAGTGTGTGTGGACTACGCTTGAGTCCAAAGCAAGGCAGGGCCCCCCCCCCCCCCCCCCAAAAAAAAAAAAAAAAACCTATCAGAAAGTGAAATCAAATATTTAAAATAGACCTGGGCACCGAGGTCGACTAATACTAAAATCTGTACCAGGAAATGTTTTGGGAAATAAAGGTGGCTGGCATGGTACTGATCACACCTGAGTTGGTCTATAAAAGTATGGAATTAGCACCATTTTCCTGATTGTGTCTTTTTTTTCTTTTTTTTTAAAGTTGCATATCCTTTACAGGATGTTGCAGTCAACCCCAGCATTTTACTGCCATTGTTGATGTCTTTGCAATTTTACTTTCAGTAGTTTGCCATTGCTTTTTGAACGACCGGTTCCCATACCAACACGTTAAAACCAGCATGGCACGGTCTCTACCAAATCGGTCACTGCTGTGGTTCGAACGCGGGAAAGCAGCACTACAAATCGCGTCCACAACGCCATCGCCATGGAGACCGGTGATGTGTCTTAAGGCATATAAAAGGGACCTTTATTTATTACCCCGATGACTAATGTGGTGGTTGGCTTGTACACAAATCAGAACATAACCTGTGCTTCGCTGAATGAGACATAAGCAGAGTAGAATGTCACCAGTACCAGGAACATCCATATATTAAATCCTTTAACCTTAGATTGCAATATATCACTCCAGCTGGCTATTTCTGTATACATCATCAGCCTGCTTTTGTTGGCTATGGGGGATCATTTCTGACACTAATAGCCTAAGGCTTAACATTTCAACAATTTATAGCAGCAAAATTGTGTCAAGAAGCATAAATTACATATCATTTAGCTGTTTTCTCTGAATTTCACAAATAATGAAACAAGAACACAGTATTAGCCACAGGAGGTGTAAAATACAATGTTGCATGTTCTTTGCAGGCCCAGCCCTAAGTTAATTTTCTCGGCAATTTTACATTCAGTAGTTTTGCGTTGCTTTCGGAACGAGAAGCCAATGCTGAAGTCTCACTGACCAGTGTAGTAGTCCAACTGACCAATGTAGAAGGGGTTTACCCCACTACCCTGCCATCAGAGCACCGGAGGTTCAGAACTTGAGTGCTCTTTTTCTTTCGGCCACATCAACTACTACAGGAGATTTAGTAGATCTAACTTGTTTGCTTCATGTGGTTTTCTTGAAAATAGTGACAATGAAGACTTTTTGTCAGAATTACTCATTAGAAGAGATAACAAATGGAATGAGTAGAGGTGGTAAAATAGTGCAAATGTTTACTTTTTTCCATAAGGACCACTGGCACAGGGTATCCGAAAGTCAAGGGGAACTGGGCTTTGAAGATTGTGTACTGACTTGGCCATGTGCTTTGCTGAGATCACTTACCCAGTATCACAGCTTACACAACAAAGAAGTCAAAGACCAGAATTTTTATGAATGTTTTTTACAAAAGCAATGAGAGAACAGTAACAAATGTGCTTGAATTATTGAAACACTACCCAAGAAATTGGTAATGTGATTAAAAATAGTTCTAAGAGTTTCAAACTGACGATGGTTATAGTAATCTCTCAATAATCTCTAAAGGCATAAAAAAAAATAGGAGCAATAAGCAAACCTGGAATATTGCCCATGACATGAAGCAGATGTTAAAGCACATTAAGGTCAGAAATCATATCACTAAGCTCACTGCACTAATACCAGGCTTCACAAGTTATTATGGTAGAGTACAAATGAGATACAGCAGAAGATGGGAGATTAGTGTGAGTTTGGTGTGTCCTGTTGTGAGGAGAAATAAGCTTGAAAACTTAGTGACAGCTAGCAAACTTGGTGGAGAAAATGCAAGGGGAAGCAAAGAGATAATGCCTGGATGGTTTGGCTACATAGTATAATTAGGCCAAGAACACAGAACTGATACGAGACTGGTGATCGTGTGACATGGTGAAACATAACTGTGAGACTGGTGATCATGTGAGATGGTGAAATATAACTGTGAGACTGGTGATCATGTGAGATGGTGAAACATAACTGTGAGACTGGTGATCATGTGAGATGGTGAAACATAACTGTGAGACTGGTAATCATGTGACGTGGTGAAACATAACTGTGAGACTGGTGATCATGTGAGATGGTGAAACATAACTGTGAGACTGGTGATCATGTGAGATGGTGAACTATAACTGTGAGACTGGTGATCATGTGAGATGGTGAACCATAACTGTGAGACTGGTGACCTTGTGAGATGGTGAACCATAACTGTGAGACTGGTGACCTTGTGAGATGGTGAACCATAACTGTGAGACTGGTGACCTTGTGAGATGGTGAACCATAACTGTGAGACTGATGATCATGTGAGATGGTGAACCATAACTGTGAGACTGGTGATCATGTGAGATGGTGAAACATAACTGTGAGACTCTTGATCATGTGAGATGGTGAAACATAACTGTGAGACTGGTGATCCTGTGAGATGGTGAACCATAACTGAGACTGATGATCATGTGAGATGGTGAACCATAACTGTGAGACTCATGATCATGTGAGATGGTGAACCATAACTGTGAGACTGATGATCATGTGAGATGGTGAACCATAACTGTGAGACTCATGATCATGTGAGATGGTGAACCATAACTGTGAGACTGGTGACCTTGTGAGATGGTGAACCATAACTGAGACTGATGATCATGTGAGATGGTGAACCATAACTGTGAGACTCATGATCGTGTGAGATGGTGAAACATAACTGCCCACGCTTATCAGCTTGGCACATGATGATGATGAATGTCCTGTTCTGTATCTGAAGACCTTAATTTATGCATGTCTGTCCAGTTTGTTTATGCTATGTGGTGTATAAACATATTTTGTAGTGTCCATCCCATTTTCATAGATTATTTTGATATCTTTGTACGGCACACTGCAGGGCCAGTTAACTTGAAATAAATAGATAATCACCCTTTGGCTGAAATACACACATATAGTACAATGGACTGTTAGTAACTGTGTGTGTTGTGTATTTCAGCCAATAAGGATAAATCTATTTGCTCCATCCGATCTACTTCTGACCTATGTATCTGCTGAGATACAACAAAATATGCTAGGCAAACATTGCATCATGTTTGTGTCATCTTTGTGCGAAAACAGTCTGTGCTGCTTTCTTTCTCTGATTTGTCTGAAATGCAGGGATGTTTCCTATTCATCAACACCGTAATATAATAGACAGTCAGAAATAAGATATTGTATTTATTTAGTTATGCACATGTGACACAGTTGAAGGCATAAGGGCACTCTAGTTCTGAAACTTCTGGTATGCTGATGACGAGGTAGCGGGATAATTTCCTACACGCATCAGTTTTGACTTCAATGTTGACATTTCATTCAGAAAACATTGGTAAACTACTGAGTGTAAACTTGCCAAGAAAATCAACCTTGTGTTGGGGTTGATTGCAACACCCTGCAAAGGACATGCAATTTTTAAATATAAAAAAATGTGACCAGGGGATGTAAATTTGCTCTAGTAATCTGAAAGTCTTGTCAGTTGGGACATCAGGAGATGGACAGGATGTAGCCATTGATACTACACAACCTTAGCAAGGGATTTAAAACGCTCAGTTTGATGTGTAGCTGTTGTTGTGAGAACAGTAAATGTTTTGTTTTTGCATACTTGAATTTCAGGATGTAGTTGATGCGTCCCAGAAAAAAAAGTTTGTGTACATTTTTAAATGAGGGTTACAGCACCCTGATATAAACAAGAACAATTAATGACAAACGATGATGATATAGTTTATATGGCTGACTTTATAATTAAGACTTCGTTGTCTGCAAGAGAACTGATGGAAGACATTTTAAATATATATAGTTTTGTCCACAGTAAAATCAAAGGCATTTATGTAAAAATGATGCTAGAGGGAAACATTGTAGATAATTTGACAATATGTAGGCAGTGATAACAGTGGGAAGATAACACCAAGAGATGGACAGCACTCTTGTCAGTGGTGTTGACTACAATGAGAAACAGAAAGTGTTGCATATCCATTTCTTCTTCTGCTCTTTATCCTCTGTTGGAGCATAGTCCCTCAGCCAACTCAAGTTAAGTCATTCTATCTTTTGCTATCTCCTGCAGCTGCCTGTACTCTTTATATTCATCTGTCACTAATTTTCCTCTCCAACTGCCTTTAGGTTTCCCTCTGTTTCATTTGCCCTGTGGGTTTCCATTGTAAGAATTTCCTACTTGACTATTCTCAGGTTTTCTCAGTGTCTTATCTAGTGCCATTATCTTTTCCTCAACTCTTTATTCACTGGAATCCAGTTCTCTCTATAAGTTCCACATTGGTGATGTTGTAATACTATTTTAGTCGTTTTCTTCGCAGGCACCAGTTGATGGAAGTTGGTAGTTTATTAGTAATTGTTTTAGTCATGGAAGTATCAGCGAACTTTAATTATGGAAATGGCATTTGATTGATTGATACATTTAAAAAAATTCTTAGTGCTTCAGACTTCTTTATGAGGTGATTTTAAGTATTGATAATGTTGCCACAATATGAAAACATGAAAGCAATGTTCATCTTAGTGATGCAAACTATCAAAACTGCTGTAGTCATTGTAAAGTGTTTGCTTCAAACTGTGTCCTTCTGTGTTAGGGAATACTGTGATTTGTATTACTGTGTATTGAATCCCATGAGCAGTCTCATAATATTTGCAGTGAGATTATTTTCATAGGTGTACTACATTTGTATATGTTTAGAAAAGTAACCATACTTCATTTTAGGAAATCTGTCCATAAAACCTCTAACTGGAAAGTTACTCTGAATTGGTTCTAAAATGATGTTCTGAATTCATAATATGCCAACATTTTCTTAAATGGCTTTTCATGGTGACAGCAAATTAGGCCAGCCACAAGGTGTGTGGGTTAATATTGCTGTGAACAAGAAGTAAGAAAATCACTATAGCCGAGAATTGTATAAGCTAGATTTTCAGTTTGGCTTTAAGCTGGGGTACGAGAAGTCAAAAAAGAAAAGGCATTTAATCATTTAACATAAATATTGGGCAATGGCAAGCTGCCTGCTGCGAGCGTCACATACACACAAACTATATAGCTCCAGTGATGACCATCAGGGGTGCGTCTCTGAACAACAATTAACTTGTGGGGTCTGAATGATAGTTCAGAATTGAACGAGGACTCTCAGAGCATGAGGCAAATGGCTTCACCACTTTGCCACAGACTCCCGTTATTTGTTTTAGTCATTGATATGTGCTTCTTGATGACAGAGTTGATCATGATTAGTGTTTCTGTTTTCTGCTACAGTTGTTCCAAGAAATTTCACCCTTCTGGATGAGCTGGAAGCTGGGCAGAAAGGTGTTGGCGATGGAACCATTAGCTGGGGATTGCTGGATGATGATGACATGACAATGACCGAATGGCAGTGTGTCATCATTGGACCACCCAAGGTAACACTGACAACTCTGAGAACACATCTTATTCATCATATGCCATGCTGATAAGCGTAGGTGGTCCCGGTTTGTCATATCGCACAATTCACCAGTCCTATATCAGGTCTGTGTGTTTGTCCTGTTCATGCCATGTTGTCAAGCCACCCTGGTATTTATCTCTTTGTCTTGCCCTAACTTTTTTCCTGTCATGTCTACCAGTTGTCACTAAGTTTTCAAGTTTATTTCTCCTTATAACTTTCCTTAAAAATGTTGGTTGTCAGTGTCTAACTTCTGTAATCAATTTACAGTTTTGATTATTGAAGGACTGTGTCATTCATTTTTCTGTCTATCCACAGTATTCTTGGACATTGTTCTCAGAAATCATTTGTCCTCTGCCATTAGATGTTTCTCAGCTTGCCGGCTTATTGTCCATGTTTCAGATAAATACAAGAGTACAATTTCTGTATATGCAGCCACAAATTAGTCAATCCTGCCTTTGAGGTAATAGATTATCGTAGAGATGGGTTATTTAGGGACACAAGTTAATTCTTTCATTCCCAGAAGATTTCACAGCAGATACTGGTGGTACAAAGAGTTAGGAAGAATATACAACCTGAAATAAGAGAACAATGTGGGTTTGTAAAAAATTATCTTGAAGCAGTTTCTTGCCATGTGGACAGAAAGATTAAAGAAGCAGCTAAGATATAGTGGATGAATGTGGACAACTGGTTGAGACAGAAGAAGTTAAGCACAGTATATAATGTATGATGTAACCATAAGCAGTGGTGAGTTGTTTGCTATAGAATGAGTTCATGGAGATAATGACCATTGTTTCATCATCTTTGCTTGGTTCATTGGTTGATTTGAAGGCTTCCAGAAAGCAAGTTCTAACTCTTCTCTGCTGTTTAGACATTGAGGCCATATCAACCCTAAAAAGGGCATGCATTTATCGAGGTGAGGCTGATGAAGAGACTCCTCCAGACCTGGTACTCAAGAAATATCTTCACGGGGACTGTTGCAGAGCTCTCCTTTCCCTCTCGGAGCGCAGGAGCCAGTGGGATATTCTATACAGGTGCTTGAGCTTCACTGGCTCTGCGGTAAAGGGGTAATGGATGCGGTTCGTAATCCCACATACCCACATTCGAAACAGCTGCAAGTGATTTGGCAGCAGATCTCCTTGTGTTGGTTTTGTAACGAAATGGTATGGATGTCGGTCGCTCAGAAAGCAATGGCAAACTACTGAATGTAAACTTGCCAAGAGATCACAACAGTAAAAAATGCTGGTGTTAACTGCGACTTCCTGTATTACAGGATATGCAACTAACTTTAACTTGAGCTTCACATTTGTAGAGAGCCTGGCAATCCGTGGAGTCTTAGCCAGGATAGGACCTCAGTTTATAGATAGGCCTCACCTTGGAGATATGCAAAGATATGCTTCAAGGTCTTTGCCAGCATTAAGTCCTGGCCCTGCAACTCCTGGCCCTGCAACTCCTGGCCCTGCAACTCCTGGCCCTGCAACTCCTGGCCCTGCAACTCCTGGCCCTGCAACTCCTGGCCCTGCAACTCCTGGCCCTGCAACTCCTGGCCCTGCAACTCCTGGCCCTGCAACTCCTGGCCCTTCTAAAGGTAAAGGTAGTCCCATAGCAGATACTACCATTGAGGTGTGAAGTGGGAGGCCTTGACATATTCTCAGCCACAATGTATGAGTTGGGGTAACTAGTTCCCTTCCTTGACGCCTGTCCTTCCAAATTTCCTGAAAATTCTGATAGCCATTTTTATGAGGCTGGGTCGACCCCAGAACCATAGTGGTTGGGGGAAAAAATCCTGCCTGTGGTGAGGGTTGAACCTGGATCACTGTCTTGGCAGGCATGCTCACCAACCTCTATGCCACAGCAGCTCTTGGTCCTCCTATTATCTCTACAAATTCACAATTGGGACTGAACAATGGTCAGATTGCGAGAACGGCAAGTTAAAAGAGGTATGGCCAAACAAGAGCACTATGTAGGAAGGCAAAGATGAATGAACCAACGCAGAACTGGTGACGTTGCCGATAAACGCTGCAGGATTTACCGAGGAGGGAATCCGAGCACTTATGGACTGAATGGTTTGATGTGCAATGAGGATGATCTGTTGACTAAATAACTAACTAACTAAATGTAACTCTAGCGTGTGACCTGTGAATCATGTTGTTAGGAGATTGGTGTTATTTAAGTAAATCATGGCAGCTGGAATTCATGCATATCAGAACTGTAAAGTGAAGACTGCTTGCAATTGTTTTGTTTGCCTCCATTATTAACAAATATGGAGTGTTTGCCATTTTAAGACATTTCTTTTACTTCAGTCATGGTAACAGTAGTGTGCTTGTTGACTAAGTGACCAAGCTTGGTGGCAGAAGAGCAAGGGGAATAGAGATAAATGTCTGTATGGCTTGACCACATGGCATAATCAAGACAGGAACAATGGATTTGATCCAATACTGGTGATCGTATGGGATGGAGAACCATGGCCGCCCATGCTTATCACCATGGCACATGGTGATGTTGACCAACAGTCTGTTGGTAAAGTGTCCCTAATTAACCCTTTACAGGGCAGACGCTTGTCCATTTTGTAGCCCTGAACGGGCAAGATTTTTTCAGGTTCTGTAAAAATTTCGGGTCGCGTTAGTAAAAACATCACAAACAAGGTGTTAGTCAACCGATTTTAGTTAAATAAACAACACAATGAAGGGAAAAGCATGCAGAATATGTTACTCATGTGATTGTTGCCGGTAATCCATATATGAACACAAATATTTACGAAATACGGCATGTTGTTTGTGATTTTCCGTCATCTATACGGCAATTTACAAACACATTTTCAGAATCATAATCACTTACTTTAAAGTCCGACTCACGACTGCTAATGCAAAGTAACGCTTTGCACTGATATCTAGCTCCGATTAATAATCAACTTCGTGCCCTTTAATGTCATTTAAATTGAACAGAGCGAAATCTCGGCTATCACTTGAAGAATCGCCGAAATCCATTTTGAAAAACAGCGTAAAACTCCCGAAAACTATCAAAACAAGTCCGTAAAAGTCCGTTCAAAGTCATTGTAGCGAGTTTACAAATGGCGGCCACGTTGTCAAGCTATGGGCGAAAGTGAAAGTAGCCGACGGAAGTGTCGGAAAGCCGAGAGATCGCGTTTTTACAATGCATAATAGTATCGGCCGTTACGCTCGTATTTAGAGACCGGCCGGTAAAGGACGCTACGCCTTGTAAAGGGTTAAAACCCATCTTCCACTTATCCTCCATGACCAGCGGAGTCATCATTTGAGTCTATTAAAATGAGTACCACAGATTTTCCTTGGGAGGAAATGGGTTGAGGAAGAACTTGTCATCTCACACTTATGATGCTGTAACCTGTTATGTGTGAAAGCCTAACAGTTCTAACCTCCATGGCAGTATCTGTCAAGGGATTATTTATAGCATTCTAGAGAAGCAACAGCATTTGTTCTAACTGTAGTGTTTGCTAACATCTTCAGACTAGCTTTGAGAACAGAATGTACCAGCTGCGTGTTAAGTGTGGAGAAAGCTACCCCCACAAACCTCCAGATGTGAGATTCATCACTCGCATCAACATGACCTGCGTCAACAAAGAAACTGGAATAGTAAGTGTTCAGATGTCTCTACTTCTCTCTCAGACTTGTCTATCTTGGTTAACCCTTAAAGTGCGAAGACATTCAATCAGATTTTGCAGTTTTGCAGAAATGAGTGAGTTGATTACATCAGCTTATTATATATGTCTGATTTTGTACCGATTACTTGATATTGTTTTTCCCTCAATACTTTACAGTTCTGTACTTCTCGCCCTTCTCAGATTCGTTTTATAACGTAAGTAGACCTGGAAATCACTTTTTCTATAGATGTCTAGACTTGTTCTAGTATGTGTTATTAAATTTAGCTTCCATTTTTACATATACTGTGTAAAGGGGGGGGGGGGGGATTATATGGAGGAAATACGAAAGGGGGGGGGGGGGGGAGAAGAATATTCTGAACATATGGTGAAGGGGTGCATGGGCCAAAAAAAAAGGTTGAGAACCACTGCACTAATGGTTGCTCAATAATACATACTTTCATAAACTCAAAAGGTTGGAGAGCAATATATAGTTTGTTGCATATCCTTTACAGAACGTAGCAGTCAACTCCAGCATTTATTGGCAATTTGTGAGTCCTAGGCAAGTTTACGTTCAGTAGTTTGCCATTGCTTTCTGAACGACCGGCACTCATACCATTGCATGGAAACAAACACAAAGTAGTCTGTTTCCAAATTGCCCGCAGCTGTGTTTTGAACGTGGTATGTGAGATTACGAATTGTATTCATAACCCCTTAGCTAGCGAGCCAGCTACAAGTGTAGCAGTATACACGTGTAATGCTCAAGAAAGTAAAAACAGCATGATAACAATGATGAAACTACCCAGTAATAACATTTGTTTACCCCAGCAGTTAAAGGGTTCAGAGACATACATGCATTATTTATGTTTAAAAGCGACCCTCTCATTGTGGTGTACCCGGACTGGACAAAGCAGATAAACTTGTAAACAATGAAGACAAATATATTAAGAAAGAAGGCAACAGTGCAGGACTTCATTGCTAACAGTCCAATAGAAACACACTGCTCTGTGGTGCTGAAATCATGCTCTCTTGTGGAATGAGTTATAAAAAAAAAAAAAAGTCCAGAAGCAGGGAACTGCTATCGGTTTATGATGTGATTGGGTCAGCACATTCTGTTGGCCTGGATGCACGGAGGAATAGCTGGCCTGTCTTTCCCTCCCTTAGTGAGACGACGACACTTCACAGCAGATTCCTGCTATAGGACTTTTTATAATAAAATTCTGTGGCAATGAAATACAATGGCTAACAGAATTATAGTGAGAAAGATCATTTCCTCTTTGTAGGAGAGAGAAAGCCAGTTAGTTGCTATCTTCTGATCAAAATGAGCTGTAATAGATTTGCAATGTTTTATTTCTCTTGCTTTGTTGGTACAAATTAACATCCTCCTTTCAATGCAGCTTTCTTCCCATATAATTGAATATCTTCCTCTTGTACACTAGCCTTCCATCTATCCTTCTATCACTGTGGTTCTCAACCTTTTTTGGCCCGTACCTGCCTTTACTATACGTTCAGAACGTAATTTCCCCCCCCCCCCCCTTTTTTTTTTCGAATTTCCTCCCTATAAATTTCCCCCACCCTTACACAGTATACATAAAAATGGAAGCTAAATTTAATAACACATACTAGAACAAGACTAGACATCTACATAAAACGTGATACTTACGTTATAAAACGAATTTCATTAGGGTGAGAGGTACAGAACCGTAAAATTTAGAGGGAAAACAATATCAAGTAACTGGTTCTTGTATTAATATGATCTTGAAATAACCTTAACACCCCCCCCCCCCCCCCCCCCATTCCTCACCGGTTGAGAACCACTTTTCTATCATGTTTATCCATAATGTATATCTCTTTTTTATGTGCCAAAATATGTTATTTGTGTTGTCTTGATTTTGTTTACAAAGTCTCTTTTTATTCCTATGCTTAGAACCTCTTAGGATATATAAATAATACACACACACACACAGACACACACACTCTGTCTGTCTGTCTGTCTGTCTGTCTGTCATATCCACTATACTAAGTCTGTCCCTTTGAATCCAGAAACTTATTTCACCATGCTGACAGTGTTCCTACAATATTCTGTTCTATGAGCTGTATTTTGTGCTAACAATTGTTATATGCAATTTTAATTAACCTTAAGGTTTGGTTGGTTGGCTTGGTAATTGATCACTTTCATTACACACGAATATCTCCATATGTGGCCCAGTCTCCTCCCATAAATACCATAAGGAGAATCTTAGCATAGAGCATAAAACTCTATAACACTGGCGAAGACCCACATTATGTATATACCAGAATGACGTGTTATTAATAGTTGTTGTGTGGGTAGCTTTGGCATACTTTGCCTTCTCTTTTCAATTTCCAACTGCTGAGGGATTTTTAACATGCACTTGAATAGACAGACTAAGATGGTGTGACAAAATTTTCAGGGTGTGGAGCACGTGGAGAAAACTAACTAAGTACCAATGAATCAGGAGACAAAATCTTCAGGGTGTGGAGCACGTGGAGAAAACTAAGTACCAATGAATCAGGAGACAAAATCTTCAGGGTGTGGAGCACGTGGAGAAAACTAAGTATCAATGAATCAGGAGACAAAATCTTCAGGGTGTGGAGCACGTGGAGAAAACTAACTAAATACCAATGAATCAGGAGACAAAATCTTCAGGGTGTGGAGCACGTGGAGAAAACTATGTAAATACCAATGAATCAGGAGACAAAATCTTCAGGGTGTGGAGCACGTGGAGAAAACTAACTAAATACCAATGAATCAGGAGACAAAATCTTCAGGGTGTGGAGCACGTGGAGAAAACTAACTAAATACCAATGAATCAGGAGACAAAATCTTCAGGGTGTGGAGCACATGGAGAAAACTAAGTAAATACCAATGAATCAGGAGACAAAATCTTCAGGGTGTGGAGCACGTGGAGAAAACTAAGTACCAATGAATCAGGAGACAAAATCTTCAGGGTGTGGAGCACGTGGAGAAAACTAACTAAATACCAATGAATCAGGAGACAAAATCTTCAGGGTGTGGAGCACGTGGAGAAAACTAACTAAATACCAATGAATCGGGAGACAAAATCTTCAGGGTGTGGAGCACGTGGAGAAAACTAACTAAATACCAATGAATCCGGAGACAAAATCTTCAGGGTGTGGAGCACGTGGAGAAAACTAACTAAATACCAATGAATCAGGAGACAATATCTTCAGGGTGTGGAGCACGTGGAGAAAACTAACTAAATACCAATGAATCAGGAGACAAAATCTTCAGGGTGTGGAGCACGTGGAGAAAACTAACTAAATACCAATGAATCAGGAGACAAAATCTTCAGGGTGTGGAGCACGTGGAGAAAACTAACTAAATACCAATGAATCAGGAGACAAAATCTTCAGGGTGTGGAGCACGTGGAGAAAACTAACTAAATACCAATGAATCAGGAGACAAAATCTTCAGGGTGTGGAGCACGTGGAGAAAACTAACTAAATACCAATGAATCGGGAGACAAAATCTTCAGGGTGTGGAGCACGTGGAGAAAACTAACTAAATACCAATGAATCAGGAGACAAAATCTTCAGGGTGTGGAGCACGTGGAGAAAACTAAGTACCAATGAATCAGGAGACAAAATCTTCAGGGTGTGGAGCACGTGGAGAAAACCAACTAAATACCAATGAATCAGGAGACAAAATCTTCAGGGTGTGGAGCACGTGTAGAAAACTAACTAAATACCAATGAATCAGGAGACAAAATCTTCAGGGTGTGGAGCACGTGGAGAAAACTAACTAAATACCAATGAATCAGGAGACAAAATCTTCAGGGTGTGGAGCACATGGAGAAAACTAACTAAATACCAATGAATCAGGAGACAAAATCTTCAGGGTGTGGAGCACGTGGAGAAAACTAACTAAATACCAATGAATCAGGAGACAAAATCTTCAGGGTGTGGAGCACGTGGAGAAAACTAACTAAATACCAATGAATCAGGAGACAAAATCTTCAGGGTGTGGAGCACGTGGAGAAAACTATGTAAATACCAATGAATCAGGAGACAAAATCTTCAGGGTGTGGAGCACGTGGAGAAAACTAACTAAATACCAATGAATCAGGAGACAAAATCTTCAGGGTGTGGAGCACATGGAGAAAACTAACTAAATACCAATGAATCAGGAGACAAAATCTTCAGGGTGTGGAGCACATGGAGAAAACTAAGTAAATACCAATGAATCAGGAGACAAAATCTTCAGGGTGTGGAGCACGTGGAGAAAACTAAGTACCAATGAATCAGGAGACAAAATCTTCAGGGTGTGGAGCACGTGGAGAAAACTAACTAAATACCAATGAATCAGGAGACAAAATCTTCAGGGTGTGGAGCACGTGGAGAAAACTAACTAAATACCAATGAATCGGGAGACAAAATCTTCAGGGTGTGGAGCACGTGGAGAAAACTAACTAAATACCAATGAATCAGGAGACAAAATCTTCAGGGTGTGGAGCACGTGGAGAAAACTAAGTACCAATGAATCAGGAGACAAAATCTTCAGGGTGTGGAGCACGTGGAGAAAACTAACTAAATACCAATGAATCAGGAGACAAAATCTTCAGGGTGTGGAGCACGTGGAGAAAACTAACTAAATACCAATGAATCAGGAGACAAAATCTTCAGGGTGTGGAGCACATGGAGAAAACTAAGTAAATACCAATGAATCAGGAGACAAAATCTTCAGGGTGTGGAGCACGTGGAGAAAACTAAGTACCAATGAATCAGGAGACAAAATCTTCAGGGTGTGGAGCACGTGGAGAAAACTAACTAAATACCAATGAATCAGGAGACAAAATCTTCAGGGTGTGGAGCACGTGGAGAAAACTAACTAAATACCAATGAATCGGGAGACAAAATCTTCAGGGTGTGGAGCACGTGGAGAAAACTAACTAAATACCAATGAATCCGGAGACAAAATCTTCAGGGTGTGGAGCACGTGGAGAAAACTAACTAAATACCAATGAATCAGGAGACAAAATCTTCAGGGTGTGGAGCACGTGGAGAAAACTAACTAAATACCAATGAATCAGGAGACAAAATCTTCAGGGTGTGGAGCACGTGGAGAAAACTAACTAAATACCAATGAATCAGGAGACAAAATCTTCAGGGTGTGGAGCACGTGGAGAAAACTAACTAAATACCAATGAATCAGGAGACAAAATCTTCAGGGTGTGGAGCACGTGGAGAAAACTAACTAAATACCAATGAATCAGGAGACAAAATCTTCAGGGTGTGGAGCACGTGGAGAAAACTAACTAAATACCAATGAATCGGGAGACAAAATCTTCAGGGTGTGGAGCACGTGGAGAAAACTAACTAAATACCAATGAATCAGGAGACAAAATCTTCAGGGTGTGGAGCACGTGGAGAAAACTAAGTACCAATGAATCAGGAGACAAAATCTTCAGGGTGTGGAGCACGTGGAGAAAACCAACTAAATACCAATGAATCAGGAGACAAAATCTTCAGGGTGTGGAGCACGTGTAGAAAACTAACTAAATACCAATGAATCAGGAGACAAAATCTTCAGGGTGTGGAGCACGTGGAGAAAACTAACTAAATACCAATGAATCAGGAGACAAAATCTTCAGGGTGTGGAGCACGTGGAGAAAACTAACTAAATACCAATGAATCAGGAGACAAAATCTTCAGGGTGTGGAGCACGTGGAGAAAACTAACTAAATACCAATGAATCAGGAGACAAAATCTTCAGGGTGTGGAGCACGTGGAGAAAACTAACTAAATACCAATGAATCAGGAGACAAAATCTTCAGGGTGTGGAGCACGTGGAGAAAACTATGTAAATACCAATGAATCAGGAGACAAAATCTTCAGGGTGTGGAGCACGTGGAGAAAACTAACTAAATACCAATGAATCAGGAGACAAAATCTTCAGGGTGTGGAGCACATGGAGAAAACTAACTAAATACCAATGAATCAGGAGACAAAATCTTCAGGGTGTGGAGCACGTGGAGAAAACTAACTAAATACCAATGAATCAGGAGACAAAATCTTCAGGGTGTGGAGCACGTGGAGAAAACTAACTAAATACCAATGAATCAGGAGACAAAATCTTCAGGGTGTGGAGCACGTGGAGAAAACTAACTAAATACCAATGAATCAGGAGACAAAATCTTCAGGGTGTGGAGCACGTGGAGAAAACTAACTAAATACCAATGAATCGGGAGACAAAATCTTCAGGGTATGGAGCACGTGGAGAAAACTAACTAAATACCAATGAATCAGGAGACAAAATCTTCAGGGTGTGGAGCACGTGGAGAAA
The DNA here is from genome assembly GCA_963921405.1 of Cepaea hortensis. Lineage (NCBI taxonomy): Eukaryota > Metazoa > Mollusca > Gastropoda > Stylommatophora > Helicidae > Cepaea > Cepaea hortensis. Next base: position 50,099,026 of record OY992889.1, on the reverse strand, counting down.
ACTAAGTACCAATGAATCAGGAGACAAAATCTTCAGGGTGTGGAGCACGTGGAGAAAACTAACTAAATACCAATGAATCAGGAGACAAAATCTTCAGGGTGTGGAGCACGTGGAGAAAACTAACTAAATACCAATGAATCAGGAGACAAAATCTTCAGGGTGTGGAGCACGTGGAGAAAACTAACTAAATACCAATGAATCAGGAGACAAAATCTTCAGGGTGTGGAGCACGTGGAGAAAACTAACTAAATACCAATGAATCAGGAGACAAAATCTTCAGGGTGTGGAGCACGTGGAGAAAACTAACTAAATACCAATGAATCAGGAGACAAAATCTTCAGGGTGTGGAGCACGTGGAGAAAACTAACTAAATACCAATGAATCAGGAGACACAATCTTCAGGGTGTGGAGCACGTGGAGAAAACTAACTAAATACCAATGAATCAGGAGACAAAATCTTCAGGGTGTGGAGCACGTGGAGAAAACTAACTAAATACCAATGAATCAGGAGACACAATCTTCAGGGTGTGGAGCACGTGGAGAAAACTAACTAAATACCAATGAATCAGGAGACACAATCTTCAGGGTGTGGAGCACATGGAGAAAACTAACTAAATACCAATGAATCAGGAGATGAAGACAAGATGTCGGTGCAGGATAGGACACATTGTGAAAGCTTGAGAATAGTCTAACTATAGGGTGTATTTTTAATGACTGTGCAGTGTTTGAAAATATTGCCAGTCCAAGTTTTGTATTCACCCTCTGTAAAGTTCATGCAACATAATAGGTAAATACAAAACTTGGACCGGCAGTAGTTTCAAACACTGCACAGTCATTAAAAATACACCCTGTAGAAAGTCCTTTGTCCGGAACCCACAGGGTGAACCAAACAGAGTGAGACCTAAAATATGGAGGAGAGAATTAGAGACAGATGAATAATATAGAGAGGACTTGGACGGAGCTATAGAAGTTAGCAAAACATGGAGGAGAGAATTAGAGACAGATGAATAATATGGAGAGGACTTGGACGGAGCTATATTAGTTAGCAAAACATGGAGGAGAGAATTAGAGACATGAATAATATGAGAAGAAATGGATTGGAGAACTTGGTGACAGCTGGCAAGATCAAAGGGAACAGACCAAGAGGAAGACCGAGAGGAAAATACCTGGATGGCTTGGCCACATAGCATGGACGAGACAGGAACACTGAGCTGATCCACGACACTGGTGATCAAGTGAAATGGCGAGTCATGACCGCCCACGCTTTCCGGCATGGCACATGATTGATTAATTGAATAATATGGAGAGGACTTGGACGGAGTTATAGAAGTTAGCAAATGATAGAACAGCTTGCAGTGAGTTGCTTGAGGGCCTATGCTGCAATGAGGGATAAAAGGCAGTAGAAGAACCTTGCACTTTTTCAGCCCTTGTCTGAGAGGACTAGATGTTCAGTCCACTACTCCAGGGTTCTGGGGAAGTACATCATCCTTTGTTTTTATTTTATAAAAATACAATCAAGACAAATGAACCATGTCAGTCTGAGCCCTAGGCAGATAGTCACCGATAAGCCATCCAACCTTAAGTTCTTGTCTTCTTGATATTTTCAACTTCTTCCAATTGTAATTGAAGGTAGATCCACGAAAAGTGGATAGTTTATGGACACACAAAAGCTGTAGTATAAAGTCTTTGTTGCAACACGTGAGAGAGATGATGATGTTGAAGGAGAATCGTCTAGCACAGCCTGCGGAGGGGACTACCTTCTAGGCAACCAATTAATCTCTGTTGTTCAAGATTTAAAGGTAAATACAGCGTTTTCATATGATATTAAAGCATGCACTGGCTTCCGGTTTGATTTTCTGACACAATGTCCTCACTGTTATCTTGTCACTTGGGTTTTCAAACACCAACATTGTGTGTCCTGCCAAGCGGCACATTCATTCATATCTGTTTTCTGTGTTAAATTCAACCACTTGTTTGTCTTTGGTGCCACTGTGCCAATCCGTACATAATTGTCTCCTTTTGTCAGCCTCTCAATGCCTTCAATCTACCCTGTTTATTCAGATGTGTATTTGTGTTTATGAAGTCAGGTCTTAGTCATATGTGACTGAGCTACCACATAACAGTAGACACTACTTCCTGCTTTCTGTTAGTGCTGAATGTTGGGCAGCGCTCACCAAACCCAAATTCCACATTGTGCCAACAGCTTCGGGCAGAGGAGTGCAATTGTGAGGGTACAAGCCTTACTCTAGATGCGAGGAAATGCAACCTAAAGACTAAATGTCATGGCAGGGCAGACCAGGCCCCAAGCTTTGGTCGGCAACTGGTCTAGGATGGAAGCTCCAACAGGCGGACAGTTAGAGCATTGCTTTGCTGATCCAACAGCTTCTCTTGTTCCTGACGTTTTGGTGTTACTTTCCTCTGGAGTACACTAGCCAGACAGAGGGATCATGATGCATGGACAACACATGGTCTCTGCAACTCAGCCCAGGTTATGTGCTATGGAGAGGGATAACTCCATCCCTGGCTTTACCACCATGGCCTGTTGTTATTATGCCTTTGTATTTGTAGCACAATGTAACATCTATCAACTAAGGCGGTGAGGTGCTAGTAATTTGTGTTTGTATTGTTTCCATATTTAGGTAATTTCTTTTTCTTTTTTGAAACAAATTATTGCCTGTGTTACTGGGGCCCATAATGGAAGCCAAGAATAGTTCCACTGTAACCTGCCACGCATGTCGCTAGAGGTGACCAAACAGGGTTGCCATGAGGCTGGCTATCTCGCCCCGTAGAAACTTTAGCTGCAAACGCCAACCAATCATGAACATGTCTGCAGGCTTGGCTTGAGTTGGTTGTAGGCCTATACTTCATTTGGAAGACTACGACCTCCAGCATGAGAATGAAAGAGTGTACATAAGCATTGGACATGTATATTACATTGTGGTGTTTTATTCTTCCTAGTGAATGGAGGTGGAGGCAGTAACAGCGGCATTCCGGTGGCTAGAGGAGACCACTGCAACACACGTTGTATTCATTACGGATTAAAAGAGTATGCTTAGTAAGGTGGAGAATGTTTCGTGTGGAATGGCTCTCGTCGCTTCAGAGGTCACAGATTGTCAGATTTGTATGGATATTTTGCCTGGGCCATGCAGGGGTATGGGGGGAATGAACAGGCTAATAGGCTAGCAGGGAATGCACCTCTTGGTGGTAGTTTGCCTATGGACAAGGGGGAGGTGGTCGTGTGCTTGTGGGAGTAGGTGGAGAAGGCGGAGGAACAGATTGAGAACCCATATGTAGAAAGAATGAGATTGCGGGGGATCGGCAGGGGTTCTGGAAGAATCTCAAACCTGAGAGGGAAGACCAGGAGAACTTTTAATCAGATAGTGGTGGGAACGATTAGTAGTATGACTCTTCGCTGGCTGTTGAACGAGGGAACAGAGCACATATGGGAATGTCCTGAGTGCAGTGATGTCGGTTCTTAACTCAACTCAACTTCATTGGGAGATGACAGGCAGAAGTGGTGCATGCAGATATATGCCTCCACAACCATCTGTTTTCTGTGTTAAGTTCAAGCGCTGTTTTTTATTTTTGGTGCTTTTCTGCCAACCCATTGGTCTTTTACTCCCTTTACTCAAATGCCTTTAATCTTCCTAGTTTATTCAAATTTGCATTTATATTGACATCAAGCAAGGAGTCCGTCAGAATCTGTTGCTCTTCAAAGACTAAAACAACTGAATAAATTGCGGAGGGGGACAGATAGAACTACAAAAATTAGATTTTTAAGAGCATGCATCTGTCCCATTGTAACATACGCCTGTGAGACCTGGATGCTTACTAAATAAGCTGAACAGCACATAAATGCCTTGGCTATTAAAGACGATAAAACAAAGAAAATTGAAATATTTTGGTCACTTGAAACGTCACGAAAGTTTGGAGAGAACAATAATGGAGAGGTATATGCCTGGGAAGAGAGGAAGAGGAAGGCCAAAGAGAAGATGGGTGCAAGATGTGGCGGGTGATCTCCAGATGGGTGTATCAGACGCGGGACATCTTGCTTATGATCGAGGTTTTCCGGGATGTTGTTATGGGATCGAGGTTCAGCTACTGAATGAATGAATGAATGGTTTCCATATTTAGGTCTCTCTCTCTTCTCCTCTCTCCCCCCACCACCATTTTCAAGCAAATCAACGCCAAAGTGTTACTGGGGACATAAGGAAAACAAAGAATAGCAACCCTGTAATCTACCATAAATGTCAGAGGTGACTAAGCAATGTAGGCGTGAGACTGGCAACCTCATCCCATAGACAACTTGTGGACCTATGCTCACACGGGGACAGGAAAGGCAGAGAAGAAACAACTGAAGGCAGTTGCTCTGATACTGTGAAAATATAGAGTGGAAAAAACGGCATGAAAGGTCAGCTTTGCAAGAATATGTTCACAAATAGAACACATATTCTGGCTGTTTGTGATTTACAAGGCAATTTTACAATCAGTAGTTTGACATTACTTTCTGAATGGCCAACGCCTCATCATGGCAAAATCAACGCAAGACGATCTGCTTCCAAATCACCTGTGGCTGATTTAGAATCCTGGACTTGGTATGTTGGGGGATTGTGAACCTGCGTTTCGCTACTAATCCTTAAGTCACAGATGCCAAAAAAGCAAGCATTTACTTTTTTTTTTTTTTTTAAGTTGCATATTCTTTACGGATGTAGCAGTCAATCCCAGCATTTTTGTTTTTTTTGGCTGTTCGTGATTCCTGGGCAAGTTTACGTTCAGTAGTTTGCCATTGCATTCCGAACAACCGACACCCATACCGTTTCATAAAGAAACCATCACTGCTGTGTTTCGAACGTGACATTTACTTTCTGATGCACAGATGCCAAAAGCATTTACTAGGGGGCTTCAAATGAAATCCTTAAATGTTTTTGTGAATATATTCTGAAAGGTAAAGAACAAATATATCATTGTTCAGTGTAGTCACCACTGCTTCAATGCAAGTCCTCTAGCGCTGATAAAGTGCTTGGATTCCTGTAGAAAAAAAGTTCACACATACACCACCTGCTGTACGCCTCTACATCGAACCGTAAAGTTTTGAAACTTCTCCACTCATACACTTGCTGGACTGACAGGCATGCATCACCATACTGGATCTTTATTCACCGATGTATTTCTATAGGTTTTACCCCTTCATTGATTTAAAAAAAACAAAACTTCATCCTCAACAATATTGGCAGGTTACGAGAAAATAGCATGGTTATTGTAATTCCTATCACACTTTTATGGTTTTAATTTGAATGCCCTATGTATTTAAACTATTCTAGTTGAAATACTTAACCCTTTGGTGCCTTTTTGAGTAATTTTTGCAAACTGACTTATCCACAGCAAATCAGACGATGGAGCAGAGGGGAAAGGTTTTCAAGACAGTTTTTATCACTTCTTGCTTGAGATATACAGAGCCTCTCATTATCTGTAAAATAGACACATAGTCAGCCTGAAAAGAATTCTGTCATTCTGTGTCAGAGTATTTTTTCTGTAACTGTTTTTCAGTCGTCTTTACTCTTTGTTTTTTTTGTTTGTTTTTTGTTTGTTGTTTCTAAATCATTTTTGCCATGTTTACTTTTAGAATATTTGGCATTTGCGTTAGAAGTTTCTGATGTGGCGCAAGCTTGATTTTAGGGTAATTATAAGGGGTCTGATATATTGAATTAGTTTCATATCATATAGACCATTTGGTAAGTATATCATGGATAATTTTCCATGCTGACAACTTATTTGTGACAAAACGTAGACAAATTAAACTTAAGATTGAAGAGGAATGGGTTAATAAGCTTAAATGTCCATTTTTGTTTGTTTGTTTATTTTTTGCATCCTATGAAAAAGTGTATTTTGTCAACCACAAATGGATGAATTGTTTCATCATAGTAACACAGCATACATGCACGCAATGTGCACTGAATGTACCACACTTTGTTATTTTTGGGTAATGTCTGTTAATTTGTCAGGTTAACTATTAGATAACATAATGCTGTTTTGTTTTTACTTTGTCTTTTTTAAAAAAAACTACTGCTTTGTTTAGAAATAGAAGCTCATGAAATAGTTATAGACCACAGAATGGGTGGAGCTAAGACGTGATAAGCTGCCTTCTTTGTTAGAACGTAAAATCATTTCTTGTTTCTTCAGAATATTGCAATGGTGTGTCCTGATTTGACGTGTACATGTTTTACATATTTAAAGACAGATTGTCATTTTGTTTGTTTTGTCTTTAACGTAATTCTGTCACATCCATTCTTTGTATTATGAACAGCTTTGTGTTCTTTTCTCACACACTGAGCTTTGGTGAGGAGGAAAACGAGGAGACAGTGTCCACACAGTTTGTGTATGACTCACTATCCTGTAGCTTGTGATCTGTGTGTGGCTTGCTTCGGTCGACAGTCAGGGCTTTGCCTTGATGGAACAGCGGCTATAAATGTGTGGCTTTTTCATTGTTAGGGTTGTCAGGGACACAGGTTTCTCTGTGGTGAGAGGCTGAAATGGCCAGTTTTTGTTGACTGGAGGAACTGAAATGTGGTGGCTTTGGCCTTCTGGCAGTGTATTAATGTGTGTCTGCCTAACCAAACTTTTGTGAAAGTGACTATGGTCTAGTTATTTATGAATAAAATTGTGTTCCTTTGTCTTATAATTAGCTATTATATTTTCATGGTGGTAGCATAGAGACTAGACGCTCACCTCCAAGCCTGATGGTCAAGGGTTTGATCCGCATATCAAATGTGTTCTGATTGGTAATACTGACCTGGGATCCCAGGAATTATCTGGGAAAGTAAAGGCGGCTGCCGTGCTACTGACCACATTACCCACCGGGTAGCCACTGGTGTACAAAATATAGGGCTATCACCATATACCCAGTCAGCCTTAAAACATGTAAAAAGCTCATTTACTTACCTCTACTCAAATTTCTAGAACTAATTTGTAAACTAGTATTCATGCCAGAGGCTCCTTTACTTACCTCTACTCAAATTTCTAGAACTAATTTGTAAACTAGTATTCATGCCAAAGGCTCCTTTACTTACCTCTACTCAAATTTCTAGAACTAATTTGTAAACTAGTATTCATGCCAGATGCTTGCTTTGTTATTTATGATAAATCAGTTTGTTAAGATTGAAAGTAAATCAGCTTCTGACAGTTATAGTACAACTACAAAGCTTTGTGTGTATTTGAGATCTTACATTCATTAGTGAGTTTTATTGTGTTTGTGTACCCATCCACAAGTAATTGAAACTTAGATCTTAGATGCATAGGAAAGTTGACGAGAACACAAGATATGTTGTGTGTGCGTACATGTGTGACACAATTGACAATAAACACATGCTTTAAGCTCTCTCTCTCTCTCAGGTGCATTCATTACCTTGTGTATTGTGTTGTCAGGGTACTGATTTTCAGATGTGATTACTTAACTATGAAAGTTGCACGAAGCTTTGCAGGAAAGCACGTTTTTAAAACACACACAAACACTGCTCACAGCCAAACTCTGGTGTATACATTATACCTTCCTCCACCCTGTGTTTTGTTTGCCAGAGTAAGATTCCCCAACAATATAAGACTAAACTGCTAAATTTTCACGGTATTCTTGTAGGCTCCATCTAGTTTGTATTGACTTCTTCCATATCACTTGATGAAACTTGTTAGTATTTTTCTTGTTTTTTTTTTTTTGTATTTTAAAATCAGAATTTCCTAATAAAATGATTACATTCAGGTCAGTTGTCATGATTCATTATACAGGCACAGGTGCATCCAGATGACACAGAGTATTGATATTATAGGAGAAGAGTTATTGTATGATATTTCTTAAAAATTGTCAAAGGGCATTATGTAATAAACAGCAGACCCACCTTATAGATATTTACAATTATGTAACAAAATGGTTTTCCAGAATGAGTTTTCTAGCCTTCTTTAATTACTTGATCACCACAGTGAATGTTTAATTTGCACTCCGTGTGTGAAACCCTGTAGTGCCACCTGCAAGATTCTCAAGCAGGCTCAGTACAGGTCATCATATAGTCATCTGTCTTGTTTTTAACATGGTCAGTGCACACTGCCAGGTGAAAACTAGCACTGGTGCATTTTTGTCATGGCAGGAAAAAGTGACAGACCGTATGTACTCATGCTGATTCATTTGTATTTTGTTGGTGTATTTGTTAACCTTTTCATTCTAACATAAGACACCCAACTTTGATTTTTACATTGTAGCTTTCAGAACTGTTCTGCTGGGTTCTTTGTGCTTTTGTTGGCTTTTTTTGTTGTATGAAAGTCTTTTTGTAAAACTTCTTTGTCCAGCACAGACCTGGCTAGCATAATTAGTAATTTAAGTTTGTGCTTTTCTGTTGTCCTAAGATTGTTTTCAACATAATTGTACAGAATGTAGGTCTAGCATTGGTTGTACACAATGCAAGTCTAGCATTGGTCGTACACAATGTAGCTCTAGCATTGGTCGTACACAATGTAGCTCTAGCATTGGTCGTACACAATGTAGGTCTTGCATTGGTTGTACACAATGTAGGCCTAACATTTGAAGAAGCCATTTGTAAGACTACACTGTTGTATCCTTTTACCTTCTGTACATCTACAACTTTACAAGGAGCCAGATACAAAAGCAGTTTCATCTTATTTTTATTGCCCAGCATATTTTTGGCTTTATTTAGTTTCATTTGTAACAGTTTATACTTTCTCCTGTTGTTCATTGCAGTATGTTTCCCCCATTGCATTGGCTCACCAAGGAAGGATCTGTTGATGGTTATCTCTTATCTCATTAGAAAACAATTTACGAAGAAGCACTGCCCAGTCTGCATCATGTTGGCTTGTGGGACATTGGCAGGCTGGCTCATTTTAATGTTTGATAGCGACAAGGAAGAGCTAGGCCGACCCAAGCATTGCTGGCCGCAGTCCCACAAATCTTTGGAGATCAATGCAAAACTATAATAATGCATTTAAATTGATTAAATAGGCTTGAACACTCTCGCTAGCTTTCACACCAATAAAACTGATCGATGCTACATCAATAACAGTCTAGCAACCAGAATCACACTGCATGATCTATAGGGCAGAAGTAGACTTTCACTGTATGGGTAGATTCAATGAGTCGAGTATTATAACATAGAGATAGAGAATATGTGAACAAAATAACAGGATTTTGTGCTTGCAGGCATTCAAATGATGACAAAGACCATGCAGTTATTCTAAAATCTTGGCAGACTACAGTACTTATTATCTCTTTAATTTATGCAAACACACCAAATTCAGTTGGTTTAATTTGTTAACAGTACTTCTATCGGAGCTGTGTCAACCATGTTTGCCCGCTGACCTTGTAGTCGTGTGTTTGAATTCCCACCAAGGCAGGGAATTTTTAAAAACTCAGGTCAATCCAACCTTACATGGATACCAGAAAATTTGTTGGGAGGTGACTGGTGATTTTATGTATCACGTCACCCGCCGCCGAGTGGCCTAATAATATTTGGCCAGCACTATATACTCAATACACCTCAAATTGTGAACAGGGGTCATCTACTTAACTTACACCTAGTGTAGCAGGGACTGTAATGTATTGTCCATTTCCTTGACTCACTGAAGTTTACACTCCAACCTATAAAACAGGTACATATTTGCCACTTGTAAACACGTTTTCACCAGTGACTAGGGGGTGACAAGATGTTGATATTCACAAGATACAGCTCTGACAGAGGGGAACCTAGAATTGCAGGACATTCGATCAACTCTTATGGTGGTAGCATGGGTTACTACTCACACAGTAATCCAGATTCAGTCTCCAGTGACAGGCCATTTCTAACTAGCTGACTCAGCCTCATAACATAGCATGGGTTACTACTCACACAGTAATCCAGATTCAGTCTCCAGTGATAGGCCATATCTAACTAGCTGACTCAGCCTCATAACAAACGGGTATCAGAGCTGCTGTGGGAAAGTAAATGTCACCAGTGACTATATTGAACGTGTTTGGTTTCATCACTGAAAATATGGGCCAAACACCATTAACCCAACTGCCTTAGTGGCATGACTACAGCTTCATTCTTTCACTTTGATAAATCTTGACATGGTCACTTGAAATACTGAAAGGAAAGTATGATAAAAATTTTCTTGGCGGTTTGTGATAACACCAACTTATTTTGAAGAATGTTGTCAACAAGAATGGTGTTTCTGCTTGTTTTCTTTGATGTTTCTCGTTTTGCAGTTTTGATAACTTTTTCCTTTGTTCTCTCATATAACATTGTCGGTAGAATAATTGTTCTGTTGCAAGTGGTGAAGAATTACATTTTTCAAAGCTCCTTTAGAGGGGGTTTGAAAAAAGACAACACCTCTGCCACCAGGAATTGTTTGCACATTTTATGTATCAATAAATCATTTAACCAAAGTTGTCCATGTTCTTCATTCTACTGCTTGGTTTGCAATGAGACAAGGAAACCAATGGATTCATATTTAATCAGATTATCTGAGTTCTCTCAGGACTTCATTACTGTGTCCATTACGGCTAAAAAGTTGGCACACAATTTTCACCATATTGAAATTGTACATATATGTTAAAGTTCTCTCAACACTGTAACTGAGAAGATTCTTTTACACAATACAGCTCTTAACATTGTAACTGAGACAATTCTTTTACACAATTCTCACTGATCATTGTAACAGACGATTCTTTTACATGATTATATTCTCAACAGCATGCTCTGTGGCAAAGGTGTTTTGGATGCAATTTATAATCCTGCATACCGTGCTCATTTGCAGCAGACAACCTATCATTGGTTTTCATAAAATAGCATGAGTGTCGGTCATTCAGAAAGCAATGGCAAACTACTGAATGTAAAGTTGCCAAGAGCCTGCAGAAGTCAGATGTGTCAGCCTAAAGGCACAAGTAAACATGCACAACACAATTACATCTGAAAAAACACTGCAGAAGAAGAAGAAGCAGAAGTTGCCAAGAAATGACAAACAGCAGGGGGGAAAATGCTGGGGTTAACAGCGATGTCACGTAAAGGATATGCAACTAATTTAACTCTCAACATTGTAACAGAAGATTCTTTTACTCAATTCTACACTGATCATTATAATTGAAACGATTCTTTTACACATTTATACTGTCAACATTATAACTGAAAAGATTCTTGTACACAATTCTACTCTTAACATTGTAGCTGATGAGACATTGTACATTTTCTTCTCATTATTTCTAATTGAATAGTCTTATTTTGCAAATATAAATAAAATGGGAAAAGATGTGGAAATGTAAACATTTAACAAACATGAAGTGTTTAGGTCAACTCTATAAATTACAATTAAAAAACACTGAAGTTTTGGTGCCAAGCTTTCATCAGCAACAACAACAAAATATCAACACACAAACAATTGAAATGACACTACAGTGGCTTTATTAAGGTATAATATTATGGAATCGTGAAATAGACGTAAGTGAACATGTGATTTTGCCCAATGCAGTTTTCTCAGCATTTGTAACTGAACAGATTTACTTTGTCCTTTAAGCATGCATCCATCATGTGTCATAAAATAGCATGAGTGTCGGTCATTCAGAAAGCAATGGCAAACTACTGAATGTAAAGTTGCCAAGAGCCTGCAGAAGTCAGATGTGTCAGCCTAAAGGCACAAGTAAACATGCACAACACAATTACATCTGAAAAAAAAACACTGCAGAAGAAGAAGCAGAAGTTGCCAAGAAATCACAAACAGCAGGGGGAAAAATGCTGGGGTTAACAGCGATGTCACGTAAAGGATATGCAACTAATTTAACTCTTAACATTGTAACAGAAGATTCTTTTACACAATTCTACACTGATCATTATAATTGAAACAATTCTTTTACACATCTCACAAATCTTGTGATACTATCTGTTCTATATTCTTGTGATACTATCCCGTCTATATTCTTGTGATACTATACCTTCTATATTCTTGTGATCCCATCCCTTCTATATTCTTGTGATACTATACCTTCTATATTCTTGTGATACTATCCCGTCTATATTCTTGTGATACTATACCTTCTATATTCTTGTGATCCCATCCCGTCTATATTCTTGTGATCCTATCCCTTCTATATTCTTGTGATACTATTCCTTCTATATTCTTGTGATACTATCTCTTCTATATTCTTGTGATCCCATCCCGTCTATATTCTTGTGATACTATCTCTTCTATATTCTTGTGATCCCATCCCGTCTATATTCTTGTGATACTATCCCTTCTATATTCTTGTGATACCATCTCTTCTATATTCTTGTGATACTTCTCAGTAGTATACATATGACATACTACAAAAAATACCTAATTATTCTTGTTCTTATGATCTCTCTCATTCTTCATCTGCAACAGCTGAGATTCAATATAAACTCTGCCGTTGTCTGTTCTATGGTTGTGATGAGACACAATGACAACCAACATACAAGGAGAGATTTATGTAGTTTATGTTTGCTCCCTTTGAACCTAAGCATAGTCCGTACACGTAATACTACTTCTAGTGCACTGGGCTGATTTTTGGGAGTCAATCAGCTTTCCCTATTGTGTCCCTCGCCATCAGGCGAACTCACTCTGACTTCTGAGGTAGCAAGGAGAGATGTTAGTAGACTAGCCAAACCACATAAACATGTTAATCGGTTGGAGATAGCACATACCTTAGATGAGGATTAAGAAATAACTTACCTAGACATGTTAGGAAAGAGAAAAAAAACACGCACTCATCTCCCCCCCCCCCCCCCCCCCCCCCCCTCCCCCTATCACTATCATGGATACAATTTAGAAAAAAAGTCAAAAGGATCAACTTCATTGCACCGGGTTTTATCCCATACGACCCGCAGGGTGGCCTGCTGAAAGCGCCGCACAAAGCTCGAACTGTAGCTCCAGCGATGAACCCCAGGAGTATCCGGGAAAAATGCACCCGTGAACCGAAAGACGTACCCCGGAATTGAACTCACAACCTTCGGAGCATGAGGCAGACGGCGTATCCACTTCACCACACAGACTCGCACAATACAATGCAAGATACAAATGCACAACAGAAGGCAACACACAAGGAGTGGCCCAAAAAATAAAAAGAACTCCAAGAAGGTACATATAGACTGAAATGACAATGGTGTTGCTGAAAAACAAATTCAGAACAGAAACTGATGAGTTACAACCATTTCAACCCTATGTTCCACAGGGATATTTGAATCAAGAGTGTTACTCAGTACAATTACAGCATCATTTTACAAGGCATATTTTATAACACAAATAACTGATTCAGTGTCCAAGGATGATGCATTGCCAAATGTGACACCCTTGTTGGACAGGAGGACGACATATCACCATGCTAGGGCCATCATATTGTTTTGTTTTGTTTCATGGTACCATTCGCAGTTTCAATGATCAGTGAAGGGAAATTTACATTACAATACTAGTTCACGTGATTGTGTATCATGTTTGGTCCATACCATTTTTTGTTTGGCACCGAATCAGTTAACATAGCATCAAACTACAGCCTCACAAGTATATCAAAGTGATAACAGTGTCTCATAAAATTGCCATTTCTGCTCATTTGACGCATCTCTTTCAGTACAGTCTTATCTCCTCTGTCATTCTTATGTGCTGTCTGTTACTTCTCCACATCTCAGCGCTTGCTCTCTCTGTTCACGGAACCCTCACCATGTAATCTGTTGATCACCGGAACTTCATCTGGGACATCTGTCAGATCAGCCTTTGAGAGTTAACTGTTGTCTTGTTTAATTCGTTTCAATCTGTGAAGTGAGATGACAGAAACGTGAAGTGAGGTGACAGAATTGTAATGTGGACATGGCTACAAATAAATACAGTTTACACAAACAAGTGCTTGCCTCACCTGGTGGCCATGTACCCAAATCTCCATCCAGATGAGTTTTCACAAAACTGACCTGGTCCCCCATGCAGACCCTATCTAAAATGGGTACCAACTAATGTTCTGGGAAGTAAAGGTAGCTGGTGTGATATTTTACTAACCATTTCCTAATGTTTCTGATTTCCTAACGTTTCTGATTTCCTAATGTTTCTGATTTCCTAACGTTTCTGATTTCCAAGCCACGGTTACTGTTGTAGTAATCTTTATGTTGACACTTTGCCAAAGTAGCTGCAGTACTGTTTAATGTTTCTTATTTCCTAATGTTTCTGTCCAAGCCACTGTGACTGTTGTAGTAAGCTTTATGTTGACACTTTGCTAGAGTAGCTGCTGTACTTGAAATCTTCTAGTGCATTCTCCTGTGTCTTGTGGGTGGTTTTTTGTGGTGGCATCAAGAGCCTCTCCTAAGAACTAAAACATTTACCTACCAAATGATGCTTTGTGTGACAAGAAGATATACTTACAGAGAAATTCCTGAAGAGTTATCACCAAAACTGTTGAAAGACTCATCAGCAGACTTTCTGCAAACAAGGCAAAGAATAAAGGAAGATCTTTTACTATAACATAAAAAAAAAAAAAATTAAACCAGTCTCCAACGTGGTATTTTAAAGCAGTTTCTAATATTTCACTGTTTTATTGTTAAACCTACTCACTGTATACTCGACAAATGTACTGATATGTAGTGTTTCCATCATGGTGTTTCATGTATTTTGGAATTTGCAAGTCCAACCCCAGGGGAGATACATGTCAATGCATACACAGTCATTATCATCAAGTGTCTTACCATTTGGCATGGGTGATCACGCTGCGCCACATCTTGCAATCAACAACATGTATCAATTCATGCTGACTCCCTTCCGTGCCATGACACAAGGCTGTCAAGAATCTTCTCTGATTGTCATCCTCTTCGCTTTTTCCACTGATCTTTCCAGCTGTCATGTGTTTTAGTTTTCTTTTCATGATGTGACCAAAAATGGTGAATGCCTCTTTCTGATGTTTCAGTAAGTAGTCTGTGTCTTGGTCTATCTCAAAACACCTAGCCTACCCATTCTGGCTGCCCAAGGAATTCTCAGCATTCTTCTGTACAGCCACAGATAATTCTACTACTTCTAGTGCACTGAACTGATTTGTGAGTGTGGATTAGCTTTCCCTGTTATCAGTGTTCTTCGCCATCAGGCAAACCCACTCTGAGGTACTTGTAATTTACGTCCCCCAAGTCCAGGATGAGAAATCAATATTTTAGTCTAAGATACCGGTGTAGGGGTTGAACCTGCTACCTCGGCACCAGCAAAATGGACGTTTAAGATCAAGTGCTCTTATCCATTCGGCCTTCACAACCATATGTCAAAAATGGCCCTATTCAACTTGCAATAATGCCCTTTCGAACATCCAAAGGCAGCTTCACAGCACAAGATGGTCTTCACCTCATCAAACACAGTAATTGCCTGTCACACTCTGTTCTTTGTCTCTGTGATACATGTACCATCTGATGTCATCCTCCATGTGTCTAGATACTTGAAATACATTCAGAAATAGACAAAAAATATTCCTTGACACTAAATATAAAGATATGAAAACGGGCAATATTCATGAAAACTTGACAACTAACCATCTAATTTCTCTGACAACTTAAAAAGTAATTAGATAAATCCTTCAAGCTGAAATATACAACACACATATTCTGCAGTATGTATCTGATGAGATGCAGCGAAATATTCCAGGCAATAAATCGTGCAATCTATTGTTTGTGTCTTCGTTATTCAAATTCACTATGGGAAAACATTGTTTCGGACTTAGAAAGTAACTTTTTTCATATTAAAAAAGTACCCTTTTTCCTTCTTCAGTGGTGGATTCCCCTGTTTCCTTTTGAGCCGATGTTGTGGGAAGGATGGCATGAACTCAGGATCACAAGCTGTGGGAAACAAAACAGTTTGAACATGATCCTGGCGAACAATTCGTGTCAATGCTCAACTAACAATCAGTCAAATAATATTACACAACTCAAAGCTGTATTATAAACTGAATGAATGCTAACAACCACTTTCAGGTTTTTGTTAGTATCGTGCTGGTTGCTGTGACCTTGCTAGTGACCCCAGTATACATTTCATGATGCTAGACTGATGCCTAGAACCATATCATCATGCGTCCTGCCAAATGATGCAGGCATTCATTTATCTCCACAGATCTTGGGCCCCGGTGTTCTAGTTCCATTCTGTTGAGTGGTCTCCATGCCACCGTCTTAGGCCATCCAGCATCACTTCTTTCAGTCTGCCTCTTTTACAGCTAATCTGTAGAGGCACCATATTCTCTAATGCTTCTCTTCTCATTTCATGGCCAAAGAACATTGTCTTCTTCTTATAGTTGTACATAATATTCTACTTGTATTAGTCTTGTCCAGGCAATGGCTGATAGTTACTCTGGCAGTCTAAAGTATTCGCAGCACTCATCTCAGAAACAATATCTCTACTGTCTCCAAGCTATAATTCATTCGTTTGTTCACATTCCAAGATTCACTGACATACAGCGAACAGCTTCTACATCACATTTCCGTATTCTCTTGGAGGCCAAACTGTTAGAACAAGAAAATGAGTCACTATTGGGGGATGAACTTTAAATGACTGTGTGGAGTCAGCATGGCAGAATGGATAACAGCGCTCTTTCTTAAACATCTGGTAAGCTAATGCCGAGGTAGTGGGTTCAACATCTACACCGTTCAGTTTAACTAAAATGGTGACTTCTCGTCCTTGACTTAGGGATGTAAATTACAAGTATTTCTGAAGTCAGAGTGGGTTCGCCTGAGGGCGAGGGACACTGGTAATATGGAAAGATAATCCACACAGAAAAATCAGCCCAGCGCACTAAATGTGGGAGCATGTGTATTGACTACACTTGAGTTCAAAGAAGGTGAACGCCAAAATACAATTTCTAAATGACTTTTATAAGACAGTACTAAACCACTATAGTACCATGGCCTGTCAAAGCAAACAAAATCAACATGAAAACATTGAGGCAATATGTAGTTAGCATCTGCATGGGAACTAACTACTGGATACTGAAGTGTGCTGAGAGCAATGCTCTTGATTCTTCATTTTTCATTTATCTCAGTGAATAAATTGTGTTAGCGGTACCTGGTAGTTAATGTATTAATAACCCTTGAGTACTTACGACTTGGCGGCTCCTTGAAGTACGAACTCTGTAAGCAATCTTCTGCAGTGGCTCTGCAACGATGGAATTTCATGTGAATTGTTAGCATGTGTCAGTAAAGTAACGCCCATCTGCATGAAATTAAGATATATTGGGGATGTGGGGTAAAATGATGGGGTATAAAATAAGGGCTCTTTAAATGTAGGTCTTCAGAAGACTGGGGCGAGTTTCTTGGATGCAAAAACAAAAGACAAATCAATTCTAGAACAACTCAATATACAAATGACACCACCGATGCAGATAAAAATGAGAAATACCAGGCATTTTGGTCACATCAAACAACATAATAATATACTGAAAACCATAATGGAGGGAAGCATTAGACAGCATGACAATTATTCATCATCATCATGTGCCTTGCCAACTGGCCTAGGCATTCATGGATCTCCACACCTCTCAGTCCTTGGTGTTCTGAATCAATTCTATTGATGATATTCATCTGTGCCACTGTTGTAGTCCACCCAGACTTTCTCTCAGTTTGCATGTGCCTCTTCTACCGCTGATCTTTAGAATCATCACAATGTTTTCCAATGCCTTTCTTCTCATGACTTTACCCAAAGAACACTTGTCTTTTTCTTATATCTGCATATAATGTCCTACTTTGAGTAGCCTTTTCCAGGCACTCACTGTCTATTCTGGCAGCCAAAGGTATTCACAAATATATTTCAGAAACCGCATCTCCATTGCCTCCATAGATCTCAGCCATTGTGTTCTGGATCAATTCTTTGATATTTCCCCCATGCCTCTGTCTTAAAAGATTCAGCGTCTTTACTTTTAGTCTGCCTCCAGCTATGGTTAAATCTTTCCAGCTGACATGCTGTCTTCCAATGTCTCTTTTCTCACTGTATGACCAAGAACACTGCTTGTCTCTTTCTTATTAAAAAAAAAGTCGCTTAAAAGTCAAGATGATCGACTTCACTGCCCTGGGTTTTATCCCATATGGCTCGGTCTCTTTCCGCAGGGCGGCTTGCTGAAAGTGTCGCACATAGCACGAACTCTGTATCTCCAGAGATGACCATCAGGAGTCTCTGAGAAAAATGCACTCATGAACAGAAAGAGGTAGCCCAGAATCAAACCCACAACCTTAGGAGCACAAGACAGATGGTGTGACCACTTCACCATGGAGACTCTTGTGTCTCTTTCTTATAGTTGTATATAATGTTCTAGTTTCATTAGCCCCTTCCAGGCAATCATTGTTAGTTATTCTGGCAGTCCAAGGTATCCGCATTATTTGTCTCAGAAACCAAATCTTTGCTGCTTCCAAGCTCTTCTTAAATTGTTCATTTGTTTGTCTCTTTCGGTAGCGCAGTGGCTAGACACTCATCTGCTGACCAGGAGGTCATAGGTTCAAACCACAACTGGACAAATTTGGATTTCTTTCAAAATGGACCTGGTCGCCCCAGCTTAACATGGGTACTAAGAATATCTTGGACTTCCGGTCGCCAGCATGGCGGTTAGGCATTGAGCCGTTAAGGCCTGTGGCGTGTTTATGCTTGTGGCTATGGTTTGGAATCGCATTTTCCTCATGTTGGACTGGTAGTACATGGTTCCGTTGCTCTGCTACTGAGTGAGTGCGTGGGCGATACCGTGAGCTGTGAAATTAGCGTGGAATGCTTTTACATCTGTCCAGTACAGTGAACTGCATGTTCGGAACAATGGCTACCGACAGTTGCTGAATTGACTGTTTTGCCCTTTCGGTTCACGAGTGCATTTTTTGGGAGACTCCTGGGAGTCGGCGCTAAAGCTGCGGATTTCGTGCTTTGTGCGACAATTTTGGCAGGTCGCCTTGCAGTAAGAGACTGAGATATGTGAGAAAACCCGGTCAATTAGGTCTTTCTGGTGACTGCCGAGTCCTTAGTCCATCGACGATGAACTGTGGTATTCATGGATTAATTATGTGTTGACATTATGACGACGGCATTATGCACAGTGTACCTGTGCAGGCTTGCTGGATTGCTGAGACTCCCATCTATTCCACTTTTCACATTGGAGAGTGGGGAGCATTTTGTGTGATATTCACTGGCACGGGAATGGAGCATGATGGGGACGACCCGTTGCCGTGAAGTTGGAACCTCGACTAACTAACTAACTAACTAACTAAGAATATCTTGGGTAGTAAAGGCACTCAGCATGATACTGACCTCATCACCCACAGAGTACCAGTTTGTCTATACAAATATGGGTCTAGCACCGTGTGCCTTGAGACATGAAAAGGTCCTTTACTTTACTCTTCTTTCTGACATTCAGTGAAAGTGACTAATAAGGCAAAATACTTTTCAATCATTGAAAAGGTCCTTTACTCTTCTTTCTGACATTCAGTGAAAGTGACAAATAACAAAAAATACTTTTCAATCACTTAAAATACAGCTTTAGCTTGGCCTATTCTCTGTCATCCATCTACTGCTGAGGAAAAAAAAACTGGCCAATTCAACCTTGAAGTGCCTACATTTTTCATAAGCCAATCAACTAAACACTAAGTTTCCAAGACCCCCAACTTCTAAGCACAACATCAACAATGGATATCTTACCTTTTCTTTGGATCGTACATAAAGAGGACGTATAGAAGTCTGATACCAGCTTCACTAAGCCATGGAAATGTGTGACGTAGGTTATTGTACCTGAAATATGGGCAAAATTATATCAAAATAATTACAATACAGTATTATTATAGTTAGGAAGCTGTGGTAGTGGGGTCGCTAGCACAGGCTTGCTTACAGTTCAGTAGCAGGTGTTCCAATAGTGATGCAATAGTTATGTGTTTGAATCCTCCTCAAAGCCAGGATTTTTTTCAGTGACCTGGGCTCTCAGCCTGGGTACTGGGACATTTCCTGGGAAGCAAAGGTGGCCGGACCACATCACCATCAAGTGCCGTGTGTTTTAAGAACACTGGGATGGGGAAGGTGGGGGGGAGGGGGGAGCACTGTACCACATACTCATAATGCTTCATTGCATAAAAACAGATCCTTTACTTTACTTTCTTTTGTTTCATCTTAAAAAGAGACAATTTTAGACTATTCTTCAACATAGGTGCAATTTCTGGTAAGGCATTTGATTGGGTGGGAAATTCTTCAACAAAAACCTTTTTAATTGAAGATGGCCTCCATTTTTGTACTGCATGACATCATCATCTTATTGGAATCAGCAGAAACGCAAGTGTTGTTTCATCAATAGAAAAATGAAAATCTGAAGGTGCTAGATGAGGGCTATCGATCTGTTGTTAAAGAAATTCCCAGCTCCGGTTTCCAAAATTTTTTTTATATCACGAACTGTGTGTGGTCAGGCATTGTCACGCAACAACAGCTCCCCTTCGACTGACATCTGAGACATTTTTCACTTTCTTGTGAGTGGCTTGATGCAGAAGCATAATAATTGTTGCATTCAATCAATAAAGTGCCATCTCCACAATGAAGGTTGGCTGCAATTAATCTCCAATCCTCTGTCTCTCACCTTTATTATACACAATAACAGACTGCTGTTCATCTATCTATTAATGTTATCTTCCCACTTGTATCCCTCTGTATCTCTTATTCAACTCCTCCTTCCATTAAAGTTGCATTACATTGTATAACATCCAGCAGAAGAACACCAGATTAGTCCCAAAATACAGTTGCCATTTTTCCAGGGCTGGTCTGTGTCTTGAAATATTTTTGCAATAGATAGCCCAAGGTTGCCCCATGTGGTTTTTCTTGTTGTTAGCCATCAATTGTCAAGACCCACCTGTTGTACATATTTTAAGTTTCCTTAATGGCAGTGAACAAGGTCCCAGATTGTGCCATGTGAAAGATTAAAATGTTCTTAAAAACCGGTCAATGACACGTCGATCAGAAAATCATTACTGAAATAATCCCTGGAATGAGAGCTGCTGACATGGTAGGATCCCTACTTCTTTGATATTCTGCCACACTAACCCCAATGTCACCCAATTTTCTCACATGCTACACAGCCACATATTCAAGCCATACATATCTTTATGTTCATAGTAATTATGAATTTGTAAGAAACCAAATGAATGTCAATGCATCAGACTCAAGTTAAAACTCAGTCTTCCACAGAATTCACCAACCCACCAAACCATAGCAAGAAATTAAAAAACATGGCATAATCACATTCTTCATTTAAAAAAAAACAGCCTACATAATTAAATAACTTATATAATCTTGAGCTTATTGAATGTCAAACGTCAGACTTAAGAGTTAAAACTCAGTCTTACATAGAATTCACCAAACCATGGTAGGAAACTTTAAAAAAACATGACACAATAACATTCAACAAAACACAGCCTAAATAATAATAATAATTAAATAACTTATATGCTCTTGAACTTACGGCTGTTTCCTGAGAGTGAAGTTCTGTAATGCTGGGAGACTGGAAAACCCCTGCAAATTACAATACAATATGCCGAAAACAGTCATTCACATGAAATAAACTCAAATTATAAAACAATATGCCAAAAACTGTCATTCACATGAAATAAACTCAAATTACAATACAATATGCCGAAAACAGTCATTCACATGAAATAAACTCAAATTACAATACAATATGCCGAAAACAGTCATTCACATGAAATAAACTCAAATTATAAAACAATATGCCATAAACATAGTCATTCACATGAAATAAACTCTGTCCATTTCTTTTGCATTTGCTGACTTTGAATTCAGCGTAGTCCATACACATGCTACTACTCCAAGTAGTCGACACTACTGGGGAGTGCACTGGACTGATGTTTGCGTATGGATTATCTTTCCCTATTACCAGTGTCCCTCACAATCAGGCCAACCCACTCCAGCTTCTGAGGCTTCTGTAATTTACATCCCTAAGTCAAGGATGAGAAGCCAACATTGTAGTCCAGCTGACCAGTGTAGGGGTTGAACCCATTACCTCGGCATCAGCACACCGAAAGTTTAAAAACGAGCCTTCTTATCCATTCAGCCATGTTGACCTACATTATGTCAATATTTAACTTCCATGTTCATCTTGTGAAGAGCGTTGGCTGCATTGTATCTGTATATTTGAGACTTTTAAGCCTACACATTCGACTTGGACAAGTGATTTTTTTAGAATGCTTCAGCCTTCCCACTTCAAGAAATACTATAAGTATTCCATTGCAGACAGATGTTTCTAATCTTGAAATGCTACAATGGCAGAGGGTTCTAACATCTGAGAGATGTCTAACAGCTGCCACCTGTACACAATTCTTCACCCTGGACCAGAAGGTTCGACAACCGAGACAATCTTTATTTCTCTTTGTAACCATCCATGGCATTCTAAACTCTTCAACTCTGAATTGAGTGACAATTTCTCTACACACCAAATGTCCACTATTTAGGAACTACACTATTAGAAAGTTTACAATATTTGATCAATCAGTTTTTCTTTTAACAGGATGTTATCATCATCATGTGTCATGCCGATAAGTGGGTGGTTGGTCATATTTTGCAATTGCACTTAATCCCCAGAGTCGTGGATCAGGTCCTTGTTTTTGTTTTGTTTATGCCATGTGGCCAAGCCATCCAGATATTTACGTCTATGCCTTCCCCTTGTTCTTTTCCCCTTAATCTTGCCAGTTTACACCAAGTTCTCCAGTTAATTTCTTCTCATTACATGCTCAAAAAATCTTGACTGTCTATGTCTAATTTCTCTAATCAGTTTACGGTTTCCATGTATTTCTTGTAAGACTTACTCATTGGTTTTTCAGTCTGTCCATAGTATTCTTTGCATTTTCCTCAGAAACCAAATTTCCACTACCATTAGATGTTTTTCAGCTTTTCTGCTCATTGTCCATGTTTCACATCCACACAAAAGTACAGGTTCTATGTAGCATTTAAATACTCTTTTTCTTGTTGCAAACGACATATTGTTTTTAAATTTATTGGTGATGGCAGTATAGCTGTACAAAAGATGTCTGGGCCCAGCATCGAAATAAAAAACATGCCCTAAGCTCAGTTTATTTATGAATTATGCAATAGATGAGCCAAACAAAAATATTCTCAGTGCTAGCAACCGAAATACTAGTAACAGAAAATACTGATGACACCAAATTTGAGCTTTTCCCATGAGTAACTTCAGTAATTGCTATTGAAGATCAAGAAAATCAAGCTTAAAAGAGCTGACAATTATAGTAAACCATAACCTTTTATCTGCTTACCAACTCTATGTGACTCACACTCATAAACAGCACCCATTACTGTGCTGTAAATAACATACAGGTTGTCATACAAACAATTTCTACCAATCATGGTTACAACTTCTACCATCTATGGTTACAACGTCTACCAATCATGGTTACAACTTCTACCATCTATGGTTACAATGTCTACCAATCATGGTTACAACTTCTACCAGCTAAGGTTACAATTACCAGTTACAGCTGCAAGGTCTATCAGTCATGGTTCAATTTCTACAAGTCAGTTACAACTTCTACAAGCTGTAGCTACAACTACCGTATGCAGCTAAAAGTTTTACCAATCATGGTTACGAACTTCTACCAATCATGGTTACATCTATCAATCATGGTTACATCTACCAATCATGGTTACATCTACCAATCATGGTTACAACTACCAGTTGCAGCTACAATTGCTACTCACCACATCAGCTACCGGTTGCAGCTTCAACTACTGGCTACAGCTATAATAATAGTAAGCTGTCAGTTACAACAACTACCATAAGCAACTACAACAATAACAATTACTAGCCATAGCTACAACAGCTACCAGTGACAGTTATAACAACAATTACCAGTCACAGCAACAATAATTACCAGTTACAGAACAACAACTAACAGTGGCAACTACAACAATTACAAGTCACAGCAACAATAATTACCAGTTACAGAACAATAACTAACAGTGGCAACTACAACAGTTACCAGTCACAGCAACAACTACCAGCAGCAACTACAACAATTACCAGCCACGGCAACAATAAATACAAGTGGCAACTACAACAATTACCTTCCACAACTACAACTACTACTCATCAAGGTTACAACTACTATGTGCAGTTACAACCAATTACAACAACTACTATCTGCAGTTACAACAAATCTATCAGTCATAGAGTGGCACCTTGCAGTCTTCACAGACCAAAGTATGTGAGTTGGAATGTGGCCAAAATTCCATCACAATGCCTGGGCAGAGCTTCAGAGAAACATGTGGTGCCCAAACGACATGTTCCCTCTCTTGGCCTAATCTTGTGTATTCCAGAGGAATGGGCAACCAATACGTCTGGCACAAGGTAGGCTGCAGACACTGGCGGCACAGCGTCAACCCTCTGAGACCTCGCCACCACGAGCAGGTGGCGAGTGGTGGCCAGACCCTGGAACCCAAGGGACCTGACTTAGAGGCGTTCAGCCAAGTCCCAGAGGTGAGGGCCTCGTACGCTCCTGTACCGTAGGACGCGCACAACTGTCAATCACAAGTGTCCGGACCTTGTAAAGCGTGTACTACCATCAGACTCCCGTCCTCCCACTGTATGGATCTCGCGACCAGCGAGACTGAATAAGTAAAGAAACGATAAAAGTAGTGGTAAAGAAACAATAAAAGTAGTGTTACTTCAATTGCGCTTGCGCTCCCACCTATGCTACACCCTTCATGTGTCTTCACAAAGTCGGACTAGAGTCAACAGGGTCTTCTTTCCCCGCTGATTTTACCAAGCCCATTCCCTTGGCTGTGGTTTCGCTAGATAGTAGATAGGGACAGTGGGAACTGAAGCAAATACCAGTTGCAGCTACAACCACTAGCAATCAAAGCAACTACTACTTGTAGCAGCCGCATCTACCAGTCACAGCAAGAAGCTCTAAAGCTAGCTCTCTTGAGTCTCTATCGGTAATTCTGGCACTCTCTATTTCTGATGTTCATGATCAACTTACTGGCCAGATAGTGTCATTTGGCGTACCAAGCATATCCAAGATCAAGTCTATCTGATGAAGTTCTGATCGCCCAGGCAATAGGGGACGGTGTGCCAGAAGCTCTCCCAGAATGCAGCCTGCTGACCTGTTCAAAAAGAGTTTAGAATTTACCATTTAAAATAAAACTAAATAAGCTCTTTTAATGACAAACAACTCTTCACATGCTTACCGATTAATATTGTATTGTACTGGTACCTTGCCACCTTCACAGATGATAGTTTGTTACTTTATGCTTAAAATAAAGGCATAATATCTACAATTTATGGTGGTAGTGAATGTGACTGAACAGATCAATTCATGCGATAAATGTTCACCCACAATGGATGTATGTGATCATATGGTCATTTCCACCATCCCTTACCATCTGACATCTCAAATGCTCAGTGTCTGACCTATTTACAATCATTTTCTCCTTTATTCTATTCCTGATCTTTTCCCTCCATTACAGTGGCCCAAAAGGGAAACAAGGAGCAGTAACACTACAACCTACCATACATTTTGTCAGAGGCGACTAAGGAGGGTTGACATGGAACTGGCTACCTCATCTCCTATAAAATGTTTATAAACAATATTGGTGTAAAGTGTTGGAACAATATTGGTGTAAAGTGTTAGGCCTTCATGTATGTAAATAATATTGGTGTAAAGTGTTAGGCCTTCATGTATGTAAATAATATTGGTGTAAAGTATTAGGCCTTCATTTATATAAAAAATTATTGATGTAAAGTGTTAGGCCTTCATTTATATAAACAATATTGATGTAAAGTGTTAGGCCCTCATTTATATAAACAATATTGATGTAAAGTGTTAGGCCCTCATTTATATAAACAATATTGGTGTACAGTGTTAGGCCTTCATTTATATAAACAATATTGGTGTACAGTGTTAGGCCTTCATTTATATAAACAATATTGGTGTACAGTGTTAGGCCTTCATTTATATAAACAATATTGGTGTACAGTGTTAGGCCTTCATTTATATAAACAATATTGGTGTAAAGTGTTAGGCCCTCATTTATATAAACAATATTGATGTAAAGTGTTAGGCCTTCATTTATATAAATTATATTGGTATAAATGTTAAGCCTTCATGTACATTAACAATATTGGTTTAAAGAGTTAAGCCTTCATGTATAGAAACTATAGGGGTGTATATAATTAGGCCTTTATGTATATAAACTACTAGCTGACCCGGCCCGGCTTCGCCCAGGCCCTGGAGGGGATCTATCTATCTATCAGTCTGTCTGTCTGCTTGTTTGTCTGTCTGTCTGTCTGGCTGACCCGGCCCGGCTTCACCCAGTCCCTGGTGGGGAGCATCTCATTTAATTCATATAAGTAGTCATATAAGCTCTCCCGTTCCCGACTATCTGTCTGTCTGTCTGTCCCGGCCCGGCTTCACCCAGTCCCTGGTGGGGAGCATCTCATTTAATTCATATACGTAGTCATATAAGCTCTCCCGTTCCCGACTATCTGTCTGTCTGTCTATCTATCTGACCTGGCGTGGTTTCGCCCAGCTCCTGGCGCACAGTAACTTAAAAGAATGTCCTTCCACACACCATTCATTATTTTTAATGAAAACTGTTTTTAATCACCGACATGACAGTTGATAAGTTCTTTAAGCAGAAAAAGATGGGTTACAATGTTATGCATTATTTTTATGAAAACTTTGAAAATGCCTTAAAGATTATATCATTATTTATTATAACTCATATGCCTGTAAATAACTATAGACAAAGAGTTTATAAATCTTTGGGGGGGGGGGGGGGGAACCCGCATTTTAACAGTATTTTAACAGGTGTGTTAGAAAATTTTCACTATTTAAATAGATGCATTACTTTTATGATAATTATTATGAAAATGCCTTAAAGATTATATCGCTATATATTATAACTCATATGCCTGTAAATAACTATAGAAAAGAGTTTATAAATCTGTGAAAACAATGCAACAATCTATACATAAAATAATAGTGATGTTATTAAAAGTTATGACCCTTGAAATAACTTTTCTTATGTTAAGTCCCCTTGAATATAGCTGCCCGGCCCGGCTTCGCCCAGGCTCTGGCGGGGATCTATCTATCTATCTATGTATCTATCTATGTGGAGCATCTCATTTAATTCATTGTCAATCAACTCATTTAAACTCAGGGGACGTAACTTAAGATATAACAATTATACTAAAAGTTATATCCCTTTTTGTCATATATTTTTATATATTTTCTTATGTTCAGTCATGTAATTACAAAATTAAATTTTAGGAAGGTAATAGCTGATAGCTGATAGATAAAACTATCACAGTTGGTTGCACAGGAATGAAAGGAAAACGTGTAGAAAATTTCATCTCAATCGGTTGGACCGTTCGCGAACGCATGAAGGACGGAAATACATACATACATACATACACACAAAGATTTTTATATATAAACTATAGTGGTTTATAGTGTTAAGTCTTCATGTACAAGGGACGGTCAATAAGTAATGCCTCATAATTTTTAAAAAATTTCATTCAACAGGAAGAAAAAAAAGATAAAATTCACATTGAAATGAAGCCCTAAGTCTGTACTTCAAAAAATTATTTCTCAATGTAGTCTCCGTTATTCGTCATAGTTTTTGTTCATCTTCTCACAAGGGCATGTATCTCTGCATGGTAAAAATGTGTCCTTTTTCCTAAACAACTGGCATACGGTGTGTTTTTTGGTGTCCTCAAAGTCATATCCACAAAGATATTCTTTCAATGGTCCAAACAGATGGAAGTCTGAAGGTGCTAAATCAGGACTGTAAGGGAGATGTGGTAACAATGTCCGGCCAAATTCTGCAATCGTATCAATGGTGCATTTAGCGGTGTGTGGCATGGCATTATCATGCAACAGTAGTGCAGTTATCGGATCTTTGAATAGATAAAGTCGTCGAAGATGCCCTCTAAGCTTCTTCAAAGTTTCAATGTAACCGTCAGCATTCAACGTGTTTCCCTGTTCTAAGAAGTCAAGAAGAATCACACCTTTTTCATCCCAAAATGCAGAGGCCATAACTTTCCCTACAGATGCGACATTTTGAACTTCTTTCCTGTTGGCGATATTGTGTGATGCCATTCCATTGACTGCCACTTGGATTCTGGTTCAAAGAAATGAACCCAAGTCTCACCACTTGTCCTTCAGTTTAGTAACGGTGCAGGAGGTTGTTGGCTATGGTTTTCCTTGCTTCTTTATGTCTGTCTGTCAACATTCTGGGTTCCCACCGTGCACAAACCTTTGAATAACCCAGATCTTTAATGATGGTCTGGGAACTGCGTTTACTAATGGACAACATGGAACACAGTTCATCAGTGTTACCCGATGGTTACCACAAATGATATCATCAATGTTGAATCTCCATAAACAATGCTCAAATGTTCATGGATGTGAATCGGGGTCTCGCCTTCAGCATTGAGGAATTCTATGACATTACGTTGCTTTAACCAAACTTCTTTGTTGGCAATTTTTAAACTGTTACTGTTGTGCAACCTGTGACTGAAACAGGATGGTAGTGATACACAGTGCAGAAGAGCGTTTGAGGAATCCCATTGAATTAATAAATCGCACACCGATAAGGTATTTACATAGATCAAAAATAGGAGGCATTACTTATTGACCGTCCCTCATATATAAACTATAGTGGGTGGTGTAAAGTATTAGGCCTTCATGTATATAAACAACATTGGTGTAAAGTGTTTATAGCTTTAAGCCTTCATGTATATAAACTATAGTGGTTTATAGTGTTAAGCCTTCATGTATATAAACTATAGTGGTCTATAGTGTTAGGCCTTCATGTATATAAACTATAGTGGTTTATAGTGTTAGGCCTTCATGTATATAAACTATAGTGGTTTATAGTGTTAGGCCTTCATGTATATCAATTATAGTAGTCTATAGAGTTAGGCCTTCATGTGTATAAACTATAGTAGTTTATAGTGTTAGGCCTTCATGTATATAAACTATAGTGATCGATAGTGTTAAGCCTTCATGTATATAAACTATAACTATATAAAACTATAAATTGATAGAGACAGCACTTTTCACGTGTTGTTTAATACATACAATAGTCGCTTGTTAAAGTTTGCAGAAGCCATCATGATTAATCTACATAGGCCAATTTTATGCTAACAGAAAGACATGATAGTCAGTTTAAAATTACTGTGGTAGACTACTGACATTACTGTGCGAACATGTGTATATTTCAGCTTGAAGGATTAATCTCGTTGTTTTACTTTATGTTGTGTGAATTCTGCAGTATGTACCTGACGAGATGCAGCAAAATTTGCCAGGCAATAAATCATGTAATCTATTGTTTGTGTCTTCATTATTAAAATTACACCAAATCCCCTTTAATTGCTTCTTATGTCAGTAGGTTAAAATTCCTTGCTTCCTTGATGAGCCCTGATAGCATTCACGCTGAATTCGTAACACAACATAATGTAAAAGAGGAAACAGCAAATCTATGTTCACAATAATTTTTTCTCTCCCCCCCCCCCCCCCCCCCCACATATCCTTTACAGGACATCACTGTCAACATCAGCATCTTTCTTTCAGCTGATTGTTGATTTCTTGGCAAGATTATGCTCAGTAGTTTGCCGTTGTTTTCTGAGCAGTTGGCTCACTTATCCCGTAAGTTACCAACATGGCGAGAACCGCTTCCAATTTTCGTGCGCTGCATTACCCTACGTGGATAAATGGGATTACGGAGAAAGTCGTTTAACCCCTAGGCCAGAGAGACCGGCGTTCACAATAATAGAAATGGAATAAATCTAAATAAATGACCAATTTAAGTTTATTTTGCTAAAATAACAAGGAGGAGTGGCTAGAACGCCGGACTCTCCTTCGGGAGAACCGGGTTCGAACCCCCGGTAAGGTGTGGGATTTTTTTCTGTCGGGGGGCAAAAAGAAAATCCTATCCTGCACAGTTCGCGGCGACTGCACTAGCCAGGCGGCCTTAATTCCTCAGGCTCAAAGACCCCTCTGCCATACACCGCAAGGTACTATATTGGCAGTAAATGGCAGTTTTTTTTTGGTAACAAGGAAAAATCTTGTACACAAAAAATATTTACAAAATAAAAAGGTTATTGAAAAATACTTATGACTGACTGGCACCTTGTCGTCTTGGCAGACGATAGTTTGTAAAATGAAGTTATACCTCTCCATAACACAAGGCCTGAGCTGAATTTAGAGACCATGTATTGCCCATGCAGCATAACCCCTCTCTCGGCCTGTCTAGTTTACTCCAGAGGAAAAATAACACCAATACGTCTGAAACAAGACAAGCTGCAGAAGCTGCCGGATCAGCAAAGCAAAGCTCTAACTGTTCACCCGTCGGAGCTTCCATCCTAGACAAGTTGCCGGCCAAGGCTTAGGGCCTGGACTGCCCTGCCATGACATTTAGTCTTTAGGCTGCATTTCCTCGCATTAGGGTAAGGCTTGTACCAATCCAATTGCACTTCTCCGCCTGAAGCCGTTGGCACAATGTGGGGTGTCAGGTTTGGTGATCGCCACCCAACATTCGGCGCTAACAGAAAGCAGGTAGTACCGTCTACAACCTTAAATACTTTAATGATAAAATACAAAGTCACAACCAACATTACCAGATATCAATGGCTGTTGTATGTGTCTTAGAGCCAAGCAACAGTTCCGGTGCTCTGTACCTATATTGTAAAAAGATAACATCTAATTAAAACAAGTGAATGATCAATGAAAAATCTGAAGCATGTAACTGAACAAGCGGACTGAATTCAAATTATGACATGGACTTGCTCAAGTATTTCACTGTCACCATTTCCAGGTAGTTACAACAATTTGTGTCCTCTAGTTATTAAGTTGAAGTCCGTGACTTTGAGGTTCTTATTTTTCGAACAGTCTGTGCCCTGTGGCATTAGTCATCGTGTCTGTCCACAACCTTATGTGCCAAACATTTCTGATACAGATGTTCCTCCATGCCATGATGTCACACCGTCCAGCATTTTCTTTCTTGGTCTCCCCCTGTTTCTCTTCTCCTCTAACTTTTTCGCCGTCACGACGCAGTCCAGTGTTTCCTTTCACATCATTAGCCCAAATAATGTGGATTGTTTTCTTTAATTCGAGTAACCAAATCTCTCTGTGGGTTAACTTATTTCAAAATATCTTCATTACGCTTTTTATTTGTCCATGATGTTCTAATCATTCTTGTATAAAATCACATCTCTGCAGCTTATACAAAATTATTTGTATAAATATTTGATGTTAGTAAAGAAATAATGCATATTCTGTGTCTATTGGGTGAAAAAATTATCTCGTAACCATCGGCATGAAGATTTTATCACAATCTCATTGCAATAATAACAATATGAGGTGCCACAAGGAATTATAAATCCTTAAACAAGCATAATCTTATTCACTATAAAACATACAAGCAGAACACACTAGATGGTTATGTAATCAAACTGATTATTAATACTTTATGAACAGTTTTCTCTCCCTCTCTCTCTCTTCCTTGATTCCCTTCTCTCTTGTGTGTACAAACACCACACAACAACCCAGTCACACATCATGTGACTATAACAGTTACCAATAAACTACAAACATTCATTGACTGGTACCTGTGCAAAATAGAAGGACTAAAATCTGATGACAAGATAATTACGTTGGAACTTATGGAGATAACTGAACAAATCCTGGCAAATCAAGTTGTGAAGTTAGTTAGTCGACAGATCATCTTCACTGCACATCGAACCATTCAGTCCATAAGTGCTCGGATCCCCTCCTCAGCAAATCCTGCAGCGTGTAGCGGCTAACGACACCAGTTCTGTGTTGGTTTATCAATCTTCTTTGGCTTCCTGCGCAGTGTTCTTGTTTGGCCACCCCTCTTTTAATTTGCTGTTCTCGCAGTCTGGCCATGGTTGTAGATTCGCAGTCATCACTTGGTTCTCGCAAAAGTCTTACTTCTCATAAAGCATTCAGAATATCAGCCTGGTCCATGGCGCGTCCGCCCTCCACATTAGTCTTACCAGCGAGTTTGTCAGCCCGCTCATTTCCTTGTACTCCCGCTCGCCCTGGCATGAAGATGAAACTAATCTTTGTCAGCCAAGACCGCTCCAAAAACAGCAACCACTCTCTTCTGTTCCACCCTGTCTCTATCCTCTTGAGCATGCTCATTGAGTCGCTAAGGAAGCATGCCCGATTGAATGTCTGTGTCTCGAGCCATGTTATTGCTTTACTTACTGCTATGACTTCCATAGTCAGGCTACTTGTGGTCTCAACAAAAGCACCAGAGTTCTCCTTCACATTCTCCCTCCGGCCCGCGCCGTAAAGGCCCATGAGCTTCTCACATGTTGGACGACCGACCCATCTGTGTAAATGACAGCATCACCGTCTAACGAATTCTAAAAAATCAACGCTTGTCCTTTCGCCTACACAGTAGCCGGATTTTCTTGTCAGCATTTTCTGTCTAGTTGGATGCAAACTAAAAAGGATGTACAGAAATCTGTTGGCACTTGTACCCACTCCTCGCCAGGTTCTAAGTCCTCAAGTGAACACACCTGATGAAGAATGTCTTCGGCTTGACCCTTTTCTTTTTTTAACCTGCTGCCCTTCACCTTCCTAATTTCACTATGCAGTGGATGTTGTGAGTTTGCGTTGACTCTGAGGTAGGCACGTGCTCTGCAAATTTGTATTCTGTCTTCAATGATTGGAAAGAAGGTAGCACATAGCCCTGCATGCTGTATCTCTTGTATATCCAAGAATAATGCGCATAGCTTCGTTCTGTATCCTTTCCATCTGCTTATGGCTGAGAGTCAGGATCGCCATCACATACTCAAAAACAGACATGACCAGACCCTCGTATAGAAGACATAGATGGCGCTGCTCACAGTTTGCTGCCACCATCACACGCATCGCAGCCAAACCCCGCTTGGCCTTTGTTATCACCTGGTCTATGTGCTCATTATAAGCAAGGCTTCGATCAAAACATATCCCCAGGTAATTAATTGCCTGCGTTCTTTCCAGTCTCTGAACACAGATTTACAGTTGGTGTTGGAGTGTTGACAATATGATTATTCACACAGAACCATGTCACTGTTGCCTTTGTGGGTTGACCACTGCCCCAGCTTCAACACACCAAGTACTTATGCGACTGAGTTCGGTTTGTAGTTCCACAGCAACCTGGTCTCTATCCTTACCCTGATGATACACTAAAACATCGTCGGCATATGACAATGTCCTCCCTGGTCCAGTGATCTGCTCGCTGGTGATTCTCACAGTGTAGGCATTGAACAGCACAGGAGATAATGGTGATCCCTGTGGTAGGCCAGGATATATTGTTGTTGGTTCCGAAGTCCAACTTCCACATCTAAAAACTACTTTCTGTTGGAAGAGCACTGCAGCAATCAAGTTGTGAAAAAAAGACATTGGTG
The DNA here is from genome assembly GCA_963921405.1 of Cepaea hortensis. Taxonomy (NCBI): domain Eukaryota; kingdom Metazoa; phylum Mollusca; class Gastropoda; order Stylommatophora; family Helicidae; genus Cepaea; species Cepaea hortensis. The sequence continues at coordinate 50,065,575 of OY992889.1, read as the reverse complement.
CTGGATAGGACAAACAATGAGAAAACATGGAGATAGTAAAACTAGAAAGTCTTTTCTTTCTCTGGAAACCACAGAGCAAAAGGGAGACCTAAAAACACGGACAAAAGAGTTAGAGACAAAGATTAATAATATGGGGAAGACAAGAGACAAATAATATGGGAAAGACATGAATTAATAACACTGGGAAGACAGAGACAAATAATATGGAAAAGACACAGATTAATAACACTGGGAAGGCAGAGACAAATAATATGGGAAAGACACGGATTAATAATATGGAAAGACAGAGACAAATAATATGGGAAAGACATGGATTAATAATATGGAAAGACAGAGACAAATAACATGGGAAAGACACAGATTAATAATATGGAAAGACAGAGACAAATAATATGAGAAAGACATGGATTATTAAAGACAGAGACAAATAATATGGAAAAATGTGGATTAGTAACATGAGGGAAGACAGAGACAAATAATATGGAAAGACATGGATTAATAATATGGAAAAGACATGGATTAATAATATGGGAAAGACAGAGACAAATAATATGGGAAAGACATGGATTAATAATATGGAAAGACAAAGACAAATAATATGGGAAAGACACAGATTAATAATATGGAAAGACAGAGACAAATAATATGGAAAAACATGGATTAATAATATCAAAAGACATGGATTAATAATATGGGGAAGACAGAGACAAATAATATAGGAAAGACATGGATTAATGATATGGGGAAGATAGAGACAAATAATATGGGGAAGACAGAGACAAATGATATAGGAAAGACACAGATTAATAATATAGGGAAGATAGAGACAAATAATATGGGGAAGATAGAGACAAATAATATGGGGAAGACATGGATTAATATAGGGAAGATAGAGACAAATAATATAGGAAAGAAATGGATTACTAATATGGAGATGATAGAGACAATGAATATAGGAAAGACATGGATTAATAATATGGAGATGATAGAGACAACTAATATAGGAAAGACATGGATTAATAATATGGGGAAGATAGAGACAAATAATATGGGGAAGACAGAGACAAATAATATGGGGAAAACAGAGACAAATAATGTGGGGAATACAGAGACCAATAATATGGGGAATACAGAGACCAATAATATGGGGAAAACAGAGACAAATAATATGGGGAAAACAGAGACCAATAATATGGGCAAGACAAAGACAATTAATATGGGGAAAACAGAGACCAATAATATGGGGAATACAGAGACCAATAATATGGGGAAAACAGAGACAAATAATATGGGGAAGACAAAGACAAATAATATGGGGAAGATATGGAAGGAGCTGCAAGAGATGGTAAAAGATAAGAAGACTTGGCATGAGTTCGCTGAGGGCCTGTGTCTATTGGGAGATAAAAGGCAGAAGATGAAGAAGCTGTATAAGGCATACAATCACATAAAATGTACCACAGTCAAAACATTTTTCAAGAGTGCATTACATTCAGTTCTCACAAGTAACCAATGGATAAAAAAGCTGGTTGCATATTGCATTACGAATTGCATTCGTAACCCTTTTGCCACAGAGCCGCCTTACCTCCCAGAACAATGTCTGTAAGCCATTTTAAGGAACTGGATTGACCCCAGCATATAGCATGAAAACAGTCCTGTCTTGAAGGAGATTTGGTCACAGGACCAGGGCTGGAAGGCAAAATGCACTAGCTACAATACTACCACAGAACCTATAAACATTCAGCACCAAGCCAAAATGAAAAAAAAATCTGATATTACCACAGCGTGACAACTGTTGGGGTCATAGGTCGGGCCGGAATCTCGTATTTCCTAGCAAGGCCAAAATCAGCTGTTGAAGACAGAAATAATTTATTCTTGCATTTGCTGACCTTGAACTCAAGCGTAGTCCACACTTGTGCTACTACTTCTAGTGCATTGGACTGATCTTTGCATGTGGATTAGCTTTCCCTATTACCAGTGTCCCTCGCCTTCAAGTGAACTCACCCTGACTGCAGAGGTACTTGTAATTTGCGTCCCCAAAGTCAAGTACTAGAAGTCAACATTTTAGTAAATAAACATGGGTCAGTGAGGTTATACCAAGCCATGACTAACTCTTGCCATACACAGACTGCACCCCTTCGCAGCAATATGGGTCAGTGAGGTTATACCAAGCCATGACTAACTCTTGCCATACACAGACTGCACCCCTTCACAGCAACGTATCTCACAGAATCTCCACTACAATAATCTTCAGCTTGCCTCACATGACAAATGGTCAGCATGGCCGAATAGATAAGGTAGCGGGTTCAACCCCTACACCAGTCAGTTGGACTAAACTGTTGACTTCTCACCCTTCACTTGGGGAATTACAAGCACCTCAGAAGTCGGAGTGGGTTCACCTTCTAGGCCAGTGCACTAGAAGTAGTGAAAGAGCCATTGCAGAGTCACACCTTAAACATCAAATTATTTTATACTCACTAAATATAATTTGTCCTCTAAAATGTACCAGAGAATTGTGTGGCAAATGCAGCTATGGAGAAAGAGTATCCCCCAGGACAAGTAAACACCCACAGAGTGTTCTTTGCTGACAGCGGGTTTACCACAGAGTTACGTACCCACTCAACCTGGCAACTTAAAAGGCTGCTAAAGGCTAGGGACATAGTCCCCATCCATTTCGATGTGGAAAGCAAGGGAAAACTATCATACTGTACATTTCAAGAAACTCAGTTCGACAGTCAAAAACGCATCAGCATCTTTTCGACAGGCTATGAAGCTTCTACATGATAATAAAATATCATGTATTTAACTGACAATTTACTATTACTGCTCGCATTCTGCCTCATGCAAAAACACTCTATGCTTCTCACAGATTCTAACACAACACCCTTATGTCTCATGATTCACTCTTCTGTTTATCTCATCTTGATAAACAACATTGGTTCTCATATATTCTTCTTCTTCTTTTGTTCGCTTGAAATATGTCAATGTTGTCTCTTGTATGAATTGAACTGTCTTTTTTAGTTCACTTGGTGGTCCATAGAGCTTATCTTTCACTGTCATCTCTCTAGGCCAGAAGGTTTGCCTAGATATGTTGTATTTTGGGCAGTTTTGGAGTATGTGCTCTGCTGTCTGCGACGCCAATCCACATGTACACATGGCTGTTTCACCAATCTTGAATTTTGTACACATGCGGTTGCATAATCTATTGTGTCCTGTTCTGAGACGCAGAATAATGACTTGTCTGCCCATAATGTGGTAGTCATCTTGAGCAGGTTTTGGTGGCTTTCTGACTGATTTGATCATTCTTTTCTTTTTGTGATATGTAATGGGCACATCAGGCTGTTCTTCTTTTGCTCATTCCTTATACAATCGATCAGCTCTGTCATTTCCTGGTATTCCACAGTAAGATGGTATCCACTGTATGGTGACCTTATGCTGACTGCTAAGTTCAGAAAGTAGTGTCCTTAGTACTGGTAATTTCCCAGACAGGAGCGCCTCAAGTACTATTTTGCATCTGTCAATAGCACCACAGGTTGTGTACCATGGCTGGTATTTAGTAATTTCTCTGTTGCTATCTTGATTGCCTCAATTTCAGCATCATAGTTATGGCAGTACCTTCCTGTTGCTACTCTGGCAGTGTCCCTAGTATTATTTGGGCATTCTATGTACACTCCTGCTCCTCCATTTCAAACAGCATTTTGTGCTGACCCATCTGTGTAGACTCGGATCCTGAAGTCCTGTGGGTATTCTTCATCAAGGAAGCCGAGAGTGGCTGTTCTGCACTGTACACGGTTCTGTTCTTACTTGTCAAATATTCCTCTCACGTTTGTCTGGATTCGTAGTAATAGTCTATGTTCATCTTTCCATGGAGTTCGCTCTGGAATAGTTTTCAGGGGGATACTAACTGTGGGCAGATCGGTGGTTTCTCTGCAGAGTCATTTGGCCTGGTGGATAAAACTGCTTCTTTTCAACCGCCCCAAAGCTCAGTTTTCAAACCTGTTCTTCATAGGGTGGCCTGGCAAGGTGAGGAACTTTTCTGCTTGTATTAGCGTTTTCGTATCTCTGCGTTCTCTCAGTGCTTGCGTCCTCCCCATCTTCTCCATCTCCACTATAGGGGTTGATCTCATCCCTCCTGTGATAACTCTAAGTCCTTGATTTTGCACCTTGTCCAGCTCTTGTAGTGTGGATTTTGATGCTGAACACCACGCAGTTGACCCATATTCCAGGTGTGGTCGTATGCTCTGTTGATAAACTTTGCTAAGTATTTTCCCACTGGCTCCCCATGTGGTTCCACTTAGTTTTCTCAGGGTGGCTATTTTCCTTCTGGCTTTTGCTACTGCTTTGTTGATGTGCTTTCTCCATGTCAGCCTGCCATCAAATGTTACTCCAAGGTATGTTGGTTCTTTATCTTTTCTAAGGGGTATCCCATTTATCTGGATGATACCTGCCTTTTGTTTTGAAAAGGGTAAATAAAGTGGTGGTGCACTTGTCAGTGTTTATGCTGACACACCATCTATTTGCACATGCAACAAATGCATCCACAGCTCTTTGTAGTGATCTGGTGGCTACTGATGCATGTTCATTTGTGCTTCATATAACCAGGTCATCAGAGTACATTACCGCTTTAATTCCATGTGGTAGATTAGCAACAAGATCATTGATCTGGATGATACCTGCCTTTTGTTTTGAAAAGGGTAAATAAAGTGGTGGTGCACTTGTCAGTGTTTATGCTGACACACCATCTATTTGCACATGCAACAAATGCATCCACAGCTCTTTGTAGTGATCTGGTGGCTACTGATGCATGTTCATTTGTGCTTCATATAATCAGAGTACATTACCGCTTTAATTCCATGTGGTAGATTAGCAACAAGATCATTGATGAAGATTAGAAAAAGTGTGGGGGACAAGACTCTGCCCTGTGGAACATCGTGACGCAGTAGTACTTTTTTTTTTTTTTTTTGCTCTTGAGTCCGTCTATCTGTACTCAGGCTCTTCTGTTGTGCAAGTATGCTTTCACCCATTTGTACATTCTTTCATTGACTTTACAGTTTCTCAGTTTCTTCATCAGACCTTCTTTCCAGACTTTGTCATGTAAACTTCAATTTGGGAAGCAGTGATGTTATTTTTTACAAGGGTCAGTATCCCACTCTTTCGCCTGTCCTTTCAGTCAGATCGGCAACACTGGTAGCCTCTGATTTTGAAGGCTATATTTTCATTGAGGTGAGTTTCTTGCAAGCTAAATACACTTACTTTTTCTTGGTCCAAGATATTTTCTAGTTCTATTTTTTTGTTGCTGACTCCCTCCGCATTCCAGTGCATTATTTTTAGTCTTTGTTTGGTATGGCCAGATGCTCTATTCTCAGGTCCCCTGGTTCCACAGGACATCTGAGAAAGACCTCCAGTAGTTGTGGTTGGACCCTTTTGAGGCATAGGGCCCGACACTGCACCTGCCTGGGGGTCCAAAGTAGGGCGAGCACCACAGCATTTTGCAGTAGTCGACATATTTCATGGCGTGATTGCGTGGCATCCTGATTTCTGTTGTGTGCCTCCTGGCTGGTTGCCTCCGTCTTCAGCACCTTTCCTTTGCTAGAGCAGACTGTGGTCTTACTTGAGTTTAGGTGTGTAGGCATGCACACACGTGTCTGCGCATGCATGTACGTGCAAACACGTCTAGAGCGTTCTGGTTATTTCTCTGCGCCAGTGACTTGCTGGCGCCCCTTCTCCGGTTAGTTAAAACAGTTCCGTTCTGATTGGACTTTTGCTGCAGAGGTGATGAATGCATGAGCCTCTGGGGTATTTATGCAAGGTTGGGCGCTCACCCCAACCCCGCCCCCGGCTACATAACAGCAATATTTGGAACCGTTCTCATATATAAACCGTCACCTACACCAACTCATTCCACTCAGCGGTATTAGTCCAAAAATCTTTTTCATCGCAGCCATCGAGAAATGATCATAAATATATTTTCATGCCACAGATACAAAACATAACTAACTGTCCCAATTTTAATAAAGGCTATGTTTAAGTTTTCAGTAGAAATTAAATTATTGAAATACATTTCTGACAATAAAACATGGACACAAGTGTTACCTATTTTTACACAACCTTTATCTGTCATTAACAGATTAGACACCTTGAGATCTCTGTAGAAAAAGAAAAAAAAACAAGAAGGTGGACTTAAAATGCACAAATGAAAATTATTGTATTGTTTATATTAATTATTGTATTATATTTATATACTGTCAGATTTATAGTGGTTAGTGCACATGCACTTACAAAGAAAGTGGTCTGTTTCAATCCCGTGTAGGATTTATTTTTTTTTAAACCAACATTGCTATGAGGTTGACCTAATCTCAGAAATAATAATTTTCAGAAATTATCTGGCAATTGTCTTGGGAAAATAAAGTAGTGATGAAAGGAATTGTTCACTCCACCTCAAAATGCAGCGGCCTAGAATATGTAATGGTCTAACACTTGCCTCAAATACAGTGGTATCTGCCATGAACTATCATTTAACGTTTACAACCTGCAAGTACAAAATGCCTCAATAGGTATTCAAAGACAAGACCACAGGGCCAGCAAGTAAACATGCTAGTCGCTGTGCTTCCACAGCTCCTCATAATTTTCAAAAGAACTTCAATTGGAGAATCTGTGAAAAATTATACATACAAGAAATAACCTACATACGACCTTTGAAAACCCTAATGAAAATAAAATCAGCACAGATAACAGTACTTGTTAATTAACAACTAAATGTGAACAAATCCACGCCAATCAAGTGTCGCCTGACCACCAGTTGGTTTTATACTGCTGCTCTAGAAAGTAAAAAATATAGCTACAAGGAAGAGAACTGGTCATTTCACTTCATAAACTACATGTGAATCTTCTAATTCCACAATACTGTTGCAACATCTTTAACAACATCAAGAAATATGTAATATGACATATCAAGGTTTGCTGCTTGCTATAGAAGTACACCCTACTTGTCCGTATGTTGTCCTCAAATATACACCAACCATTACATTGCCTCTCCAGAAACTGAGTTCGTACTTAGGGTATCTACTGCTCACCTGTGAATTATGAAGCTTTCGTGAAGGTACTGCAGTCCATCAAACAGCTGCAGCATGATACACTTCACCTGAAAGATCATAAATAAATGACAGATTTACAGGAATTAACTACTTTTAAATTAACATGTGGTTACAATTATACACAATAAAAGTACAGTACTCACTGTATAATAAAGTGTTACCATAGGAAATGAAATAAGAAGCCGCAAGAAAGAAGAGAGAAAGGACGGGTGAGATACAGGAGGGAATAAGTAAAGACTGCAAGACAGAAAATGAGAGAGAGAGAGAGAGAGAGAGAGAGAGAGAGAGAGAGAGAGAGAGAGAGAGAGAGAGAGAGAGAGAGAGAGAGAGAGAGAGAGAGGAGAGGGTAAAAAAAATCTGAGAGGGAGTGTGTAGGAAAAATATCAGGCAGCGACATAGAAGGAAGACAGTGAGAGAGAGACAGCCAGGGAGCTTCTTCTTCTTTCATTCACTTGAAATTTATTGTCTGTATTTTTTTCTTTTCTTGAACTCAAGAGTAGTCCATACACATGCTTCTCCTTCCAGTGCACATTAGACTGATTTTTGCTTGTGGATTACCTTTCTAGTGTCCCTCACCATCAGGCAAACCCACTCCGACTTCTGAGGTACTTGTAATATATGTACCCAAGTCAAGGATGAGAAGTCAACATTTTAGCCCTACTGACCTGTGTAGGGTCTGAACCCGCTACCTCAGCATCAGCACATCGGAAGTTTACAAGCAAGCACTCGTATCCATTCCGCCATGCTGACCTCCATAGTCTATATCTGCAGTGTTGTCTGTTGTGTAAACTTCAGTCTTATTTTAGTTCACTCAGTGATCCATAAAAAAAAGACAGTTACGTGTGTATACATGATGCGCATATGCACTTACAAGCACACTTATATACACATAAACATTAACACATTAGGACTATATGATATGAAAAAAATATATTTCACATGTAGGTTTGAAAGGAAGAACATAATATGCAATCAAACCTTTTCACTGAAAGTCAAATATAGAATTCTTAAGTGTTACATGGAAACAATTTTAATATGCAAGGGGGCTTTAAATGAAAAAATTAAAAGTGTGATAGGAATTACAATAACCATGCCATTGTCTTGTAACCTGTTAATATTGTTGTTAAGGATGTCAAGAGTGTTAAGCACATGATATCACCATGCAGACAAACACAGTGACATTATAAGCACAGTTTACAGATGGCCACCCCACTTTTGACATGCACCAAAAAGGAGCAGCATTCTGTTATCCGTTTTTTGATCAGTGAAGGTTGAATCCTATAGAAATCCATTAGCGAATGAAGGTCCAGTATGGTGATGCATGCGTCAGTCCAGCAAGTGTATGAGTGGAGTAGGCGTGACTTCTGTGACAGACTGTTCACGAACGGGTCAAGCACACCGAGTAGTGACCCCAGAGTCTATTTTTGTCTACAGTAATCCAAGCATATTATCTGCGCTGAAGGACTTGCATTGAACGCAGTGGTGACTACATCGAAAAATGATACGTTTGTTCTTTACTTTTTCAGAATATATTCACCAAAAAAAAAAAACATGTAAGGTTTTGATTTGAAGCCCTCTCATATGACAGTGAATCACAGAAAGTTAATAAACAAGCAAGCAAATACTTTGAAGCCAGGTGATTTTGCAGGAAAATGTTTACATTACTATGCACAACTATAATAAGTAATACAGACACTCTCAAAGAGGCAAAGACACACACACAAAACACATCACAAACATCAGAATAAGACAAACAAATTCTTTGGTCATGTATTGAGACATCTTGCAGCATACTGTAACTGACAAAAATAATGGAAAAAGATAAAGAGGATAGAAGAGAGAAAAGACAGTCTCATATCTTGACATGGAAGGATATCATGATAGTTAGCAATAGAGAGTAATGACTATGAAGAAACATGATCATCCACTTCAGCAGACAAGGCACTTGAAGACGATCATGTACTTGCTTCCACATATTCACATGTTCCCAATGTATGTGAAGGCTGCATTGCTAAAATACGTAAGTTATGTCACATAACTGACCTGTGGTTCTGAGAAAGGGGCTGCCATATTATCTAGCAAGGAGGCCAGGTCCTGCTCACAGTACTCCATTACTAGAAATATGCTGTTTAGATGCAAGTAAAGTGACAGGATAAAGCAAATTACAATTATAAGGAAATACAATGTTAAAATGAACAAAAAAGACTTTTTGGGGGGTTAAAAGACGCATTTCTATAGACTGATTATATGACATTATGAATAATTTACAAAAGGGCGTGGGGTGTGGAATGACTCTCCATGATGAGGTAGTTAAGCTGTCTGCCTGACACTAACAAGTTTTGTTTCTGGACTCCGTCATTCAGTTCAAGGGTACAATTTTCTCAGAGACTCATGGGAGCCTTTGCTAGGGCTAAGGAGTTCAGGCTCTGTGCGAAACTTTCGGCAGGCTGCTCTGCAGAATGAGACAGAGCCATATGAGATAAAACCCAGTGCAATGAAGCCTCTCATATTTAAACCCTTCAAACAAACATAACATTAAAAAGAAAGAACAGTGAGGATCAATAATGTTAAAGAAACAATTATAAGAATACAACACTTTAAGAAACAAAAACTTACTGATATTCTACAAGATTAGAACGTTGAAGAAAACCAGGACATAAACAGTATCATGTCTCAGAAACTAAAATTCTTTGGCCATATCAAACATCACAAAGTTTAGGAAGAACAGCAATGGAAGGCATGGTTCCTGGAATACAAGGCAGAAACTAACAAATTGAACGGTGACTGAGGGTATTCAAGACAACCTTTGCATGAAAATGTATGAGGCAGAGGAAGTGATAAAGCATCAAGAGTGTATCCAGCGGGCTGTTATGAGAGCGACATTCTGCAAAGGGCTTGCTTTCTAATGATCATAATAATTCATACAGATTAGGAATATGAAACACAACAAACCAGGATATTGCTCAAGTGTAGTATTTGGGAAAACAAAGTGCTCAAAAGAATATTTAGACCTCAAAGATAATAATAACAATGTAAAAATGAATAGAGTCAACACATAACTAATATATAAACACTAAAAAAACTGTCTAATTGTTTAGTTTACAAATACTCGCTTTAAATCCAAATATAGTCTATATACGTGCTACAACTACTAGTGCACTGGACTGATTTTTGCGTGTGGATTAGCTTTCCCTATTACCAGTGTCCCTCACCATCAGGTGAATCCGCTTGACCTCTGAGGTACTTGTAATTTACGTCCCTAAGTCAAGGATGAGAAGTCATCAAAGATGAGAACATTTTAGTCCAACTGACTGGTGTAGGGGATTGAACTCGCTACCTCAGCAAGTGCTCTTATCCATTTGGCTATGATGACCTCCATCAACTGTCAATGTTATAGGAGAAAATTGGAGAACTTATGTTACTATTCATATGCACAATCATGGAGGGGTATATGCCCGGGAAGAGGGGAAGAGAGGAAGAGGAAGACCATAGAGAAGATGAGTGCAGGATGTGGCAGATGATCTCCAGATGGGTGTATCGGACACAGGACATCTTGCTTATGACCGAGAGGTATTCTGGAAGGTTGTTATGGGAGCGAGGTTCTTTAAAGGACATGCTACTGAATGAATGAATGAATGAATGAATGAATAAATATATCATAAAGGGAGCCATGATCGTGCAGTGGCTAGCACACTTAGTTGCCGACCCAGTCATCGTGTATTCAAATTCCCCACAGGGACAGAGTTTTTTTTCAAGACCTACTCCCAGGTCAACTCAGCCTAAAACAGGTACCAGCAACTGCAGCGGGAAGTAAAGGCATCACACATCACATGCTGAATGCTCTATACAAATATGGAGCTAGCACCATATATCCTATATATATATATATATATATATATATATATATATATATATATATATATATATATATATATATATATATATATACCTTTCAAGACTCTTGTCGCCCTGTTACTGAGTGAGTGTGTGGCGTGACACTGTGAACTGTGAAATTCGTGTGGAATGCTTTTACATCTGTCCGCTGTTGTTTGCACAGTGAACTGCATGTTCGGAACAATGGCTGGTTGTCACTGAATTGACTGGTTTGCCTTTTCGGTTCACGAGTGCAATTTTTAGCAGACTCCTGGGGGTCATCGCTGGAGCTACGGAGTTTGTACTTTGTGCAGCACTTTAGGTGGGTAGCCCTGTGGAAAGTGATACATGTGGGATAAAACTGGGTCAATGAAGTCTTTCTAGTGACTGCCGCTTCCATCGATGATGAACTGTATTTTTCATGGAGGACTTTTGTGTTGGCATTCTGGCGGCGGCATTATGCACAGTGTACCTGTGCGGGCTGTTGGCTTGCCGAGACTCCTGTCTATTCCATTATTCACATAGGGCAGTGAGGAGCATTTTGTGTGATATTCACTGGCACAGGAACGGAGCATAATGGTAATGACCCGTTGCCGTGAAGTTGGAACCGTGACTAACTAACTAACTAACCTTTCAAGACTTTTGCCAACTACGACTTCTTTCATTTCAACAATGTTTTTGTGTCGAATGTTCAGTAGAATGTTGATCTCCCTTAAACCAGTCACTTGAATTCCTGTTTACATCAATCAGGAAAACATTTAATGCAGCGTAATAATTAGTGCAAGAAAAAAAGGGCCCTTTTTTTTTACACAGCTTGAGGTATAATGGGCATATGGTCTTGTACCATATTTTTAAAGACCAAACTGGCAATAATCACAAAGGCTGCCTTTACTTCCCATGGCATTTCATGAAACCCATTTCAGGCTGGGTCAACCTGAGGAATTAGCTGTATATTTTTTACAGGACATCACAGTCAACCCCAGCATATTTTGGGGCTATTTGTGATTTCTTGGCAAGTTTACGTTCAGTAATTTGCCATTGCTTTCTGAATGACCGGTACACATATCACTTTATGAAAACCAAAGCAAGGTTGTCTGCTGCCAAATCAGCTGCAGCTGTGTTTCGACCGTGGTATGCAGGATTACGAACTGTGCCCATAACCCCTTCGCCACTTTATGGATTAGGGCAATTCTAAAATGATCTTCCTGGATGGGAATTCAAGCACATGCCAGCCACAGAGCTACAGTGGTTCTCTAATTAGTGTAAATATTTACATTTAACAACAAGCAAAACGGATGAAAGAAATAATAACTTGACTTTTTCAGAATTGTCTGGTAACTGACTTGCAGGAAAGAAGGAAAGATGACAAGGAAGGGAACTTCCATCCATCATATACCATGCCGGTAAGCGGGGGCGGTCATGTTTCACCATCTTACATGATCACCAGACTCGTGGATCAGCCCTGCCATATGGTCAAGCTATCCACTTATTTACTTCTATGCCTTTCCTTTGTTCTTTTTCCCCCAATCTTGCCAGTTGTCACCAAGTTCTCTAGTTCATTTCTTCTCATAACGTGCCCAAAAAAAATAGACTGTCTACGTCTAATTTCTCTAATCAGTTTGTGGCTTTCATTTGCCTCTTGTAAGATTTGCTCATTGGTTTTTCTGTCTGTCAATGGTATTCTCTGCATTTTGGAAACTGATTGCCCCATCTCATAAAGAATGGTCTAGAATATGAGAAGGTCTAATAATACCTCACACTCCATTAGCAGTATCTGATATTTAACTGTATCTATCACTTTATTTTAAAATAAAAAAAGGATCCTTTTCTTGTCTTGGGTATCAGGAATTTAATGAATATGAAATCAAGAATCATTATCACTGCACTCGGAACATTCCCAGTCATGCTCCGTTCCCTTCTTCAGTAGCCAACAAAGTGTTCCCTTGCTGATGGTACCAGTGGCAGCCTGACTGAACGTCCACCCAGCTAGCAGGTATACCAACATTTCTCTACATTCTCTACAGATGAAATCAAGCTGTTTGTTCTACTCAGGTTTTCAGTGACGCTGGAGTTTGTTCTGTTAATGATCTCCATTGTGCCAGAAACCCAGATGTGCTCTATGTATTTTCAGTCCACTGAGCTTTCATACATGCAGTTGCTATTCATATTTTTCCTCAAACAGTAACCTGACAATAAAATACCCATGCTTTGTGTGTGTGTGTGTGTGTGTGTGCGTGTGTGCATGCGCACGTGCGTTTTTTTTTTTTTTTTTTTTTTTTTTTACATTTTATTATATTCAGATTCTTGATTATTATCATAAAATGTGGATAAATTCCCGCATCTCAGGATCACTTGAAATAAGTTTAAACCTTGTTTTATAATAGACAAACAAAACTAACAAATACATATGTGCGGAAAAGGATTCAGTGACATCACATATGAAGTGAGGAGAGAAACAAAAAAGTTAGTTGCATATCCTGTACAGGAAGTAACAGTCAACCCCAGCATATTTTGACTGGAGAGAAAACAGATGCAATAACATACTCAGTAAACACACAAATATGCTACAGACAAGAGGTTATAGACGAGCAAGAAAGTAAACACAAATTAAAGAACTCTGTTTACATGCCTTGAGGCATATAGGGCATATGGTGCTGGACAAATATTTTTACAGATCAATCGGCACCTGAGAGATAATGTGCTCAACATCACACCAGATGCCTTTATCTCACAAGATCCATTTTTGAACGGGTCAACCTGAGAGCCTTGGTCAATAAAAAAAAATCAAAGAGCAGGGAAGGAAACTAAATAAATCCCTCAGAAAAAAAAATAGTTCGACTATTATGGGTGGAAAGACAAATGCGAACAACCCATGAAAGAAATTTGTTAAGAACAACTACTGCAGCTGTTACACAGAAAATGGCAGGCTAGATTGTGACTTACAGCTGTCACGATTCTGCAAAAGGCGATTATGAAATCACAGCAGAAAAAGGAAAAAAAAAAAAGAAAATGTTTATTAAAGTGATACCCTGACAAAAATTTCAATACATTTTTCATTTTATTTCAGTTTTTAAATCTCTTACCATCTTTTTCGCTGTCCAGTTTCATCTTCTTTAAGGCAACAATTTTGTCACTTTCTGTATCTCTTGCACGATCTGCAAAATTACACATCCTCATGATTAAATAGAAAGCTGACCAGATGCACTGAGAGTTACTTCATCAGTTGCTACAATTTTAAAATGTTGGAAAGGAACAAATATCTTAAAGACCAATGTAAAGTGAAAGTACAGTACCCCTTTTCATGCCTTGAGGCATAGTGGTTGTACGGTACTAGCCCCATAATTTTAGACCAATCAGCATTTGATGGGTAATGCGGTCAATGCAACATTGGCCACTTTTACTTCCCAAGATATTTCCTGATATCCATTTTAGGCTGATACCACACCTCATCCGGATCTGAGCATGTGATCACCGGGTAAGCAGGAAAGTGTGCTATCACAGCTGCTCAAATTCAGTCTGCCATCTTGTTAGTTAGTTAGTTAGTCGCAGTTCCAACTTCACAGCAACGGGTCGTCCCCATTATGCTCCGTTCCTGTGCCAGTGAATATCACACAAAACGCTCCCCACTGCCTAATGTGAAAAGTGGAAAAGACAGGAGTCTCGACAAACAACAGCCTGCACAGATACACTGTGCATAATGCCGGCGCCATAATGTCAACACACCAGTCCCCCACGAAACACCCAATTCATCTCTGATGGAATCGGCAGTCATTTTCCTATCTGGATGTTCACCCACACAGTCCACGAAAATACAGTTCATCACCGATGGCAGTGGCAGTCAACCAGAAGCCCAGCAGCCACGCATTTCTGCATAAGGCAAAAACCAGTCAACTCTGGGACATAGCCACCTGCCATCGCTCTGAACATGCAGTCACGTTCCAAAAAAAAACAAACTTGGGCAGATTCAAAACCACACGAAACTCACAGCTCAGTGTCGCGCCACGTACTCACTCAGTAGCAGGGCGATGGAACCATCAAACCTCCTTAGTCGCCTCTTACAACATGCGTGGTAGGCTACAGTGTTGCTATTCTTTGCTTCCCTTTGCTTGGGCCCCGGCAACACACGGGAGTGCCATCTTGTTATATTCTTGCAATGTCTGTCATTTTCTGCCCATTTCTTTTGGACTTGCTTCTAAATGAATAAGCTGTAGGGCTGAATGATCAACATTCATCGTCACAGCATTCATATCAAAATATTCCAATGCGTTTAAGTCAATGAACAGATCTGTTTAATGGTGCCTTTGCTGCTTGCTTCAGCTGTTCCATGCTGAAATTTGCCTTTTTAGACTAACACAGATTATATTCACAACATTGCTGCCACAGTGAAAACACTAATAGCTTTGGACAGATAGAGACATGATCAGTTGAAAATGTCAGCTTTACAAAAACACAACCACAAATGATTAAGTGGGCATTGTGGATACAAAGCTTTAGTAGCAAACAAAGACAAAAGGACACAAAAACAACTACATGAACTTGTAAACATATTTGAGATACTTTTCTGGCATTAAAGGGCGTTCTACTCCTACAGTCTGAACATAAATTGCAGACACTTACACAGAAGTATAGGCAGATGTGAAGTCTTGATACCAGCCAAAGGTGTAGAACAAAAAGAGGCAAAGAGGGATGGTAAGGTTATCAACCACAGATGAGACAAGGGATTAAAACGGACATAGAACTAAAGGGAAGAGAGAAAGGAAAGAGAATGAAGGGAGTGACTGGAAACAACAGGGAAGCATGGAATAAAGAAAAACAGATGGTAGAGAAGTTGGGATATGAAGAGGGAGGTGGGGGTGGGGGGGGGGGGGGGGGAGAATGACTGATTCTTTCTCTCTCTCTCTCTCTCTCTCTCTGAGCATGTACATGCAAGTATGGTACGGGGCTTACTTTAGAGCACTGAAGCCCTTATAGAAACACACAATACACAGAAAATAACACCAAAAATGAGAAGCTTACTGACACTATTACCAAAGAAAGTCAAAGACAAAAGGTGACTGATACAAGGTTATAATTAAGAGTAAAAATGCAGAATATCATAACATTTCCAAAGAAAAAATAACCCAGAAATTCTTTTAACCCAGTAAGAGAAAAAAAAGCGGATTATCTGGAGTATATGCATATTCTAAAATTTCCATCTGTGCTTTATCTTATCAATCAGCTCAATTTATATTTATTTTTGTACTTAAAACATAACCTTGGCGGTTAAGGACGCTCTTCGTAATCCTGTATACTCACATATGAAATACAGATGCGTGAGATTCGGCAATGGATCACGTCGCGTTGGTTTCTTACGGGGGTATGTGAGCCAGTCATTCAGAAAGCAATGGCAAACTACTGAACGTAAAACTTGCCAAGACATCAACAGCAGCTAAAAAATACTGGTGTTGACTGCAATGTCCTGTAAAAGGGATATGCAAAAACAAACATAACATACAGATTTTTTTCCATTTAACCCCATTAAGGTGGAGCCACAGTAGCACAGTGACTAGATGCTCGCATGCCAGCCCAGTGCTCATGGGTTCAAACTGCATTGGGGCAGATTAGAATTTTTAAAATAGTGACCCAGGTCTTAGGTCAACCAGCCTAAAATGGGTACCAGGAAATTCTTCTTCTTTCGCTGGCTTGAAGTTTGTCTGTATCTGCAATGTTGTCTCTTGTATGAACTTAACTGTTTTTGCAGTAATAGACATTTTTCATAATGTGTTTACATGGCATTCTACATGGCAGCCTAACGTCCACTGCATCTGTGTCCGTCTCCAGTCGTCTTGCCATGCTCGCCACTGGAACCAGATGGACGCAGAGAGAGAGAGAGAGGGAGTTGCGCAACCACTACCTCACTATAATCCAAACCAAAGCGCAAGTCATTCGTTCTTCATCAAATCAAAAAGATGCAATGAATGAATGGTCCTCATCATTCGTGATGGACGAACATCCACATGGCATACTGATTGCTGTGGTACACATCCTTGCTGGTTGCCTCTGTCTTCACCACCTTTTTTTTGCTAGAGTAGACTGTAATATGTATATATGTACACACGTATCTGAGTATGAGACGGTACCAGAGACTCGCCTTTGCCCCTTCTCCTGTTAATTAAAACAGTTCCATCACATGAAGGCAGGAGCTGGACTTTTGCTGCTGGAGGTGATGAATGCACAAACCAAGGAGGTATTTTGCCAGGTTGGGCACACACCCTAAACTCTGCACAACAGCAATCTGGAACCGGTAGCAGGAATTGTCTTGGAAAATAAAGGTTGTAGGCATGATAATGACCACTTCACTCACTGAGTGTTGATGTCTATACAAATATGGGTTTAGCACCATATATCCAATGTGTCTCAAGGTGTGTAAATGAGACCTTTACTTACTTACTACTCCATTAAGGACATGGACTGGATGGTTGCGAACAATGTACTATTATAATTGTGCACACAACTTATAGACTGAAAGATAACTTACAAACAATGCCATACGTTCCTTCACCAATTCGATTCAGCTTCTCAAACTCTGTCACATTTCTGCATTTGCCTAACTGTAACAATGACAAATAAATAACAAACAATCTGAATGCTGAAGACACATACAATATACTGCACAATTTATTGCATCATATTTCACTGTATCTCATGAGGTACAGACTACAGAAAAAACAGAAATCAACATATAATTAAGTAACATACTGAATGAATCCTTTCAACTGAAAATCTCAAAACACATTTCAGTTGACAAAATAAAGAATTTATTAAGCTTTGCTAACCACTACCACTATCATATTAGAATTCACATCAAGACAGATTTTTAAAACTGACCTTGTCTCCCAGGTCGACCTAGCATAAAAATGGGTACCAGAAAATCTCTGTGGAAGTAAAAGCAACTGACATGATGCTGATCATAACAGCCCTGAAGTGTCGACTGGTCTAAACAAATATGGAGATAGCACCATGCGTCCAACATGTCTCAAGGCATGTCACAAGGCTCCTTTACTTGTTCTACTTACCACTAACACATTAACATGTATCACAACATACTTAACACTATCACTAATAGGGGGCTGCGTGGTCTCGAGGTATGGTGTCTGCCTTGAGTGCTGGAGGTCCCGGGTTCAAGCCCTGGTGAGGACCGGGATTTTTTTTTTACATGGACTTCTAGTAATAAAATTTCCCCTGGTCTCTGGGTAGTGAGATCAAACGCCCATGTGTATTGTTGCGCACGTAAACAATCCCTTGGCCGTTGGAAATCGAAAAAGAGTAGCCTAACAGCGCTGCCTATGCAAAATTTTGTGTTAGACATTTCAGCATCCTCATCGGTGCTACGGAGTTTGTGCACTGAGCTGAGTTTCTCCAGACTCAGGTTTGAGTTAGGAGGAGAGCGGTGCACTTATGGGTTACACCCGTGTGCCGTGATGTTGATCCATAAACTAAACTAAACTATCACATTATCTGACCATTCTTCATTGCCTTTACCATGACTTCATCTACCATTATCATCATCACCTTCATCGCTATTTTATTAATTATCATCACCAACACAATTCCCCCCCCCCCCCCCCCCCCCAATTTAGCATAAATTTTTGTAATTCAAAACAACACTTGCTGATATTTTTTTCTTAATCATCATCTATTTGGAAATGATCTTTTTCATCATCTTCATTATCATCATCAGTCTAATTGCCATAGTTATCATCATTTACATCATCACTTTACTAATCCCTACCAGTATCAATGTCAGTACCACAATAAGATCATCACTTTATTGACCCTAACACTATTAAAAGCTGTATTTCAGAAAATGAAGAGTATATTATGCAATTAGTCACTATCATTGAATGTAAGAAAGAGAGGGCAGAAATGTTATACAGAGCCTGTGTTGCTGTAAGTCAGTGAATCTTGGAATGTAAATGAACAAATTAGGAAGAACTTGGAGGCAACAGAGATGTGGTTCCTGAGACGAATATTGCGAATTCCTTGGCTGCCAAAGTAACTAACAACGACTGCCTGAAAGAGGCAAATTTTATTTATTTTGCGCTCGCTCGCTTTTAACTCAAGTGTAGTCCATATACACTATTTTCAGTAGTGCTGGACTGAATTTTGCGTGTGAATTAGCTTTCCCTATTAACAGCGTCCCTCACTATCAGGCGAACCCATTCTGAATTCAGAGGTAAAAGAGGCTAATGAAACTAGAACATTATATACAACAATAAGAAAGAGGCAAACAACTTTTTTTGGTCATGGGATGAGAAGAGAGGCATTGGAGAACATCGTGACAACTGGAAAGATCAAGGGGAAGCGAAGCAGAGGCAGACCAAGAGAAATTATGCTGAATGGATTGAGACGGTGGCATGGAGGAATATCAACAGTGGAGTTGATCCAGAACACCAAAGACTGAGATCTGTAGGGAGTAATGAATGCCTACGTCAGCCGGCATGGTACTTGATGATGATGAACATGACTAAACATATTTTTGAAGTCAGTTTTCACATCCGTCTTATACGACCTGTTTGAGTCAATCTCGCACAGACTGGCAGTACAATTCATTGTAAAATTAACTGTAAATGAGAAAATACTGTTAGATGAGTAATTTTTTAATCTGCTGCATTTGTCTTGTATTTTTGCATCTCTCATTATTGTGGTAGTGTCCGTTGGAGACATATTTATACATGGACCTCCTCATACTCAGAAAATAAATTTTCATGGTGACATCATGCCTAATCATTTTTTAAACTAAATGTTTAA
Source organism: Cepaea hortensis (assembly GCA_963921405.1). NCBI lineage: Eukaryota > Metazoa > Mollusca > Gastropoda > Stylommatophora > Helicidae > Cepaea > Cepaea hortensis. The sequence continues at coordinate 50,045,821 of OY992889.1, read as the reverse complement.
ATGTTAATGTTGTATTACTTTGATCATGTTTTTCAAATTGGGTATTTACTAACGAGTACTACCACAGCTACAAAGACTTTGAAAAATCAAATCCAGTGGTACCTCAGTAAAACCTGTATGTCAATTCTAAGCGGAGATATGAGTGTTGTGATCTTGAACAAAGAAATACTCAGGAATCTGTTCACTGAGCTTCTTGCTATTGTAACTTTTTGTTTTAAAATGAACATCTTAGCAACAATACATCACTGCGATCGGGATAGCAAGATCTAACAGCTCATGTCAACTATAATTAGTAATTAATTAATAATAATTGGCGGCCATTTTTAATGGCTAATTAGGTCATGGCACATCTTATCGAAAAAGGAAAGTAGCCTTTGGGACTCCGCATAATAAATTTTTTTTTTTTTGGTTTTTGTTTGCATATCCTTTGCAGGACATCGCTTTCAACATCAGCATCTTTCAGCTGATTGTCGATTTCTTGGCAAGATTACGCTCAGTAGTTTTAATAAAATATACATCTTGCAAAACATGTAAGTTATTATTAACAATGCACAGGCAATTAATGAATTAGTAATTAATTAGTGGTCATTTTAATTGCTAATTAGGATGCGATACATCATATCTAAAAAGAGATGACATGAGTAGTTAGGGCTCACTGCCCCAATCACAATGATGTATGGTTACTAAGATGTTTGTTCAAAAACCAAAAAAATAATAATAGTAGTATGAAGCCAAATTCTGATCATTTCAGCTGTCACTCTGACTATCACAAAAAGGAGAGCTGCCAGAGAGCGAAGTCCGGAAAAATTCTTTGTTCAAGATCCCGACACTCAAATGTGAATATCTCCGCTAGGAATTGAGGTACCGTTGGATTTGGTTTTTCAAGTGTTTTTTTCTATCTGTGGTGTCCCATTAGTAAAAACCCACTTTGATAAACATGATCAGAATACCTAATAGTGGGTTCAACCGTGCCGCGACCTGAAATGAAACTGAAAGTGATATACTGCGCCACCCGGGAATCATCCATTGTGTCCTCAAAATTGGCTATGTAAAGACCATTCATGCTATCTACGTCATTCATTCATTCAAATATCTTGTGACAATAACAGACGCCATCTTAGGCTCTGCAGAAAAGGTTAGTCTAATATTACGTGCACAGCGATTGGTTGAAATTATTGTGACCTTTTAAATAAATTGAAATATTTGGCAAAAAGTAAGTAATTTTATTTTCTAGAGTTTGTTTATTTAATTTTAAGATATTTTTCGATGGATATTCAAATTCTGCACCCATTTTTACATATATTTGGAGAGTTTCATGGCTTATATCTCTTTATATGTGGTAGAAATTTATTTCAGAGGATATGTTGTTTGGTCTTTGTGAATGGAAAGCTAAGATGGCGGCCGACGCAAATATTTCAGAATATCGATCGGCCTAAGCTCAAAATCTGTAATCTTACCTGCTAAAGTTAAAGAGAATACAAGTTTAAAATTATTAATAATATATTTGTATACTTTTACTATCTATTTATCATTGAACATGGCGGAACATATTTTAAAGTCAGTTTTCATATCCGTCTATGACCCGTTTGTGACGACCTAGCACGTGGAGATACCGAGACACATTGAAGAGCTCTGAAATTAGGGAAATCATGACAATATTTTTCCCTGGAGATACAAACACTCATTTGTGAATATTAGCGGGTTCAACCGTGCCACGACCCAAACAGAAAACAGAAGTGATATACCGCGCCACCCGGCAATTATCCATGTTGTTCCCAAAAAGGCTATCTAAAGACCATTTATGCTTTCGACGTCATTCATTCATTCAAATAACAGATGACAATAACACACGTCATCTTGGCTTCAGTAGAAAAGGTCCCCCTAATATTCCGTGCACAGCGATTGGTTTAAATTATCATAGCTTTTAAATATATTTAATTATTTGCCACAAAGTAAGTAATTTAATTTTATTAGCACATGTCTTAGAAAGTGTAGATTAAGTTTAGATGCATTTTCGAATTATGCATTCAACTGTACATAAATTTGGAGTTTCATCGCGGACTGTCATAGACCGGTGGCAAGAAAACATTATCTCCGCTGACAATGATGTGAATGGAAACTCAAGATGGCGGCCGACGTGAATATCGATTGGAATCGACTCACATCGTGCAATCTGATCTACTAAAGTTAAAGAAAATACAAATTTAAAGATTATTAATAATTTATTTGTATCTGTATATTTTTACTATTTTGTTTATAATTTAACATGACGGAACATATTACTGTAGTCAGTTTTCATATCTGTCTGTGACACGTTTGAGACAATCAAGCATGGACTCACGTGAGCCAAGTGATGACTGTGAATCCACAACAATGGCCAGACTGTAAGAACAGCAAATTAAAAGAGGGGTGGCCAAACAAGAACACTACGCTGGAAGCCAAAGAAGATTGATAAACCAACACAGAACTGGTGTCGTTAGCCGCTACATGCTGCGGGATTTGCTGAGGGGATCCGAGCACTTATGGACTGAATGGTTCGATGTGCAATGAGGATGATCTTTCGACTAACTAACTAAGCATGGACTGGAAGTGGAGATAAGATGGACACATTGTTTTTCCTGAAATTTTTCCGGAAATGATATAAAATTTTTATACGGATTTACTGACACTAATATGTGAATATCTCAGCTTAAAATTGACATACAGGCATCATTGAGGTACCATTAGATTTGGTTTTCCAAGGCCTATCTATCTGTTGTGGTCTATTTAGTAAATACTCAATTTTAAAATCAAGATAGAACCCGCTACCTAATACATTTTTTTTTACAATTCGCATATGATGGTTCGATGTGCAATGAGGATGATCTTTCGACTAACTAACTAAGCATGGACTGGAAGTGGAGATAAGATGGACACATTGTTTTTCCTGAAATTTTTCCGGAAATGATATAAAATTTTTATACGGATTTACTGACACTAATATGTGAATATCTCAGCTTAAAATTGACATACAGGCATCATTGAGGTACCATTAGATTTGGTTTTCCAAGGCCTATCTATCTGTTGTGGTCTATTTAGTAAATACTCAATTTTAAAATCAAGATAGAACCCGCTACCTAATACATTTTTTTTTACAATTCGCATATCCTTTACAGTTACAGGACATCACTGTCAACATCAGCATCCTTCAGCTGATTGTTGATTTCTTGGCAAGGTTATGCTCAGTAGTAGTTTGCCATTGCTTTCTGAGCGGCCGGCTCATTATCCCGCATGTCACCAACGCGGGGAGAACCGCTTCCAATTCTCTCGCGCTGCGTTACCCTGCGTGCATAAACGGGATTACAGAGAAAGCCATGTAACCCCTCGGCCAGAGAGGCCAGCAGTACTACATTACGTAGAATTAATTTAATGAATATGATGATGAGCGAGTGTTTGAATTAAATTTAATTATTTCAAATTATTTGATTTGTTACACACGAACCCTGTCTGACTCCTTCAGTTCTGTCCATTCTCCTGTAAGAAAGGACGTGAAACCTGGCGGTTTGTTTTTGGAATCCGTTCCGTCACTTGCCATGTCGGCGATATAACACCCTTTCTTCTCACTGGAAGGAATACAGTTAGAATACAATTGCTGAAATAAACAACGCAAGTCGATTTGGAGAGATTTATATTAAACAGAGTAACTGCTCTTGAGTTTCGGTTATGTGAAAAGTAAGTGTGGCACTGAAACACTGAAACACGAAACTTGTAACTGTCACTTACTGCCAACATAGTACCTTGCGGTGTATGGCAAATGGCAAAGAAGGGGTTGGGGGGGGGGGGGGGTATTGAGCCTGAGGTATTAAGGCCGCCTAACTGGTGCAATCGCAGCGAACTGTGCAAGTTAGAGTTTCTTTTTGCCCGCGACAGAAAAAAACTCCACACCTTACCGAAGATTCGAACCCGGGTTTCTCGAAGGAGAATCCGGTATTCTAGCCACTCGGCCAGCCGCTCCTCATCTTCAGTTCAGTTATCAGTTGGGGTATCTTCATTGCACTCCGGACATGTCCATAGGTGCTCAGATCCTCCTCCCCCCCCCCCAGCATATGCATCAGCGTCCGGTGGCTAATAGTGCCAGTTCTGTGTTGGTTGACGAGGCACTTTGTTTTCCCGATGTACCTCTCGCGTCTGGCTGTGCCGATTCTTACTCCAAGGTCTTTCATCCTGGACAGCGATGTGGAATCACTGACGTCAAAGTCCTCTGTTCTCGCCATATCTTTAAGGACGTTAATAACATCGGCACGATCCATGGGCTGGCCATCTACAGGGGGTGCAGAGCCAGCCAGTTCATCAGCTCGTTCATTTCCCTCGACTTCCGCATGTCCCGAGACGAAGATGAAGGTGACTTTACGGACAACAGACTTCCGCAGCGATTCAGTCCACTGTCTATATACAGATCCAGCTTCGACCTTCTGAATCATGCTCATTGAATCACTTAGTACACACACGTTGGTATAATGCTGTGATTCCAGCCATATGAAAGCCTGTGTAACTGCCATCACCTCCATCGTCATGCTGCTCGTGGTCATAGAGTGGGCACCACTGGATTCTTGAACGGTTCGGCCCGCTGAACGGACTGTAAATGCCCACGCACTTCTCTGCTGCTTTACAACAGATCCATCTGTATAGATGAGCACTTCGGGGCTATCTGAGTGTTCATAGATGAGCGCGTTAACCTCTGCATTGACAGCGGCAGGGTTCTGCTCTCTGCACCGTCTGTCGAGTGTGATAATGCAGGAGAAAGTGCACTTAAAAGCTGGAGGCACCGGCACCCATTCCTTGCCGGGGTTGATACTGGTAAGACTGCAGACCTGTCTGACGACATCTTCCGCCCGACCCATCCATGATTTGCCTCTCTTTAGCCTGTCACCCTTTTCTCTGAATATAGCGTCATGCAAAGGGTGCTGCTCATCTGCACTTATTTTTAAGTATGCACGAGCTCTCCAGATCTTGATCCTGTGTTCCATTGTCGGGAAGTCAAGGAGGTATCTCATTGCTACACAGCTGGTGGCTCTCGTGCAGCCCAAAATGATGCGCATGACTTCGTTTTGTACCTTTTCAAGTCTTCCAATCTGTGTAGGGCTGACAGTGAGGATGGCCATGGCATACTCGATGCGTGAAAGCACAAGTCCTTGGAACAGAAGTATTAACAGTCTTTGCTCGATATTGGCAGTCGCCATGACTCTCATTGCTGACAAACCTTTTCGAGCCTTCGTTACTATCTTGCAACAATAAACTAATAAACGACACAAATACGAGATGCGGTTCGTAATCCCGTATAAGTAAATGACACCTTGCCGTCTTTACAGACGAAAGTATGTGGATTGGAACTAGAGCTAGAATTCCATAACACAATGCCTGGACTTGAATTCAGGGAACATGTGTTGCCCATGCAGCTTGATCCCTCTTTCGGCCTTGCCTTGTTTTCTCCGAGGAAAGGGTGACCATTGCCATTACGTCTGGAACAAGGTAGGTTGCAGATGCTGCCGACTCGGCATCACACCTCCATCCAGCGGAAGGTGAGTAGTGGCCAGGCCCTCACATCCGGGAGATTTGGCTTAGTGGCGTTCAGCCATATCCCTCAACTGAATGCCTCACACCACGTGTCTGGACCTATATAAGCGCGTACTACTGTCCAACTTCCCATTTTCCCGCTGATCAGGCTTCTTGACAGAATAATGCGACTTGACTTGCTAGCGCTCCCGGGATTCGCACTGCGAGCGCTAACAAGTCAAGTCGCATTATTCTGTCAAGAAGCCTGATCAGCGGGAAAATGTCACGTGGAAAGTCCAACAACAAGAAACACGCTGTTGCCAAGATGTGCAGCGTGGGAGCCGACAACAAGAAGAAGAACGTCGTGAGCCCACCTGCTAGCTGCATCAAAGAGCCTGAAACTACACCGATTACTGAAGCTACCACGAGGGAGAAGATTGACAGCCCAACACAGTCAAGAACCAAGACAGCAGAGAAGGAGGAGAAAGACACCAGAGTCGGAAACACCGACTCAAAAACAGTCCGATGGGTTGTCAAGCGGATTCCTGTGGAGCTGACAGATGAAGAAATCCTGAAGCAGCTACGTGAAGAGAATCTTCACATCCGATTCTTGAAGGCGGAGCGGCTTCTCACCTACTCCCCTACTACAACCTTGGCAGTAGTGACGTCGGAGGGCAGCGAAATGCCGATCACAGTATCATTCAGCAAGAAAACTCAACAGCTAGAGAGATTCATACCAAGAATCACTCAATGTTCCAGATGTCAGAAGGCCGGCCACAGCAGAGCTACGTGTCGGAGTAAGACGGAAATCTGCCGATACTGCGCCGCTCACCACGCCTTCAAGGAGTGTCCGCTGGCCAAGCTGGACACGGACTTCCGAGCACCCAACAACAAAAGAAAGTGTGCCAACTGCCTGGGCAAACATGGAGCAAGATACCTGGGCTGTCCGTACCTGCAGAGACATAGAGACGTCTTAAAAATCGCCATCATCACAAAGACACCATCCAAGGAAGCAATGCAGAGGGGCGAGACAGCAACGGGTATAGCACAAGCTGAAAGAGATCAACTTCAAAAGCAGATAGACGAGTTGAAGAAACAAGTCAAGGCACTGCTGACGACAACTCCGACCAGCGATAATGAGAAGCTGCTGGCCGACATGAAAGAAATCCAGCTCAACATCAAACAAGAGATCAAGCGCATGGCTGAGATGAAGAAGGAGAACGAAGAAATCCTACAAATGATCAAGACCGAAAGAGAATTGCATAGAGCTGAAATGGAACTCTTTCAAAACAAACCAACAGAAGCCACACAAGAACTCACAGAGAAACCGCAAGAAGAAAATCAAGAGACCGAGCCGGAACCGCAAGCTGAAGCCAGATGCCCAACCACAACGCCCAAGAGGGAACTACTATACCGTCGGATCTCTGAAGGAGGCACAGAATACCCAGTCGACAAGGAGGAACTCAAGCGCGAGCAATTCAGAAGGCGCTGGGAAGAAAAAGAAAAGAAGAAGCCAAAGAAACTCCGGGGGAAACCGATGGTATACCCAGTCTTACACTACGACTGTGAGAACGACTTCGAGTACTATATAGATGACGGTAAAATCGTCCCATGGCTGACCACGGAGTAAGAAAACTTTAGGCAGCAGTATCGCAAATGCAACAGTGAAAACAGGCACAAGGAGGAAAATGAAAACGTCGATAAGCTCCTACAGAAAATACACAATAAAGGAGACAAAAAGACGAAATAAAAAGTCCTATTAAGGACTGCAACCAGTCAAGCCAGGAGCCTGCACCAACAAAGAAAACAAGAGGAAACATGCACAAAGGACAGCCGCCGACCGATCCTCCAGCTGGAGTGGGACTACGAAAAGTCCTTATAAGGACTGCAGTCAGACGAGCCAGGAGCCTACTCAAACAAAGAAAACCACAAGAACAGAAGAGCACAAAGGATAGCCGCCGACCACTGGTGACGTCACAGACACAAACGTTACATAACCAGTCCGAGAAAGGACTCACAAGACAAGAATTAGGGTAAATAAACCCACAAAAACCACGTACCTCAACAATAACCACAGCTCATGAAGCAGGTTAGACGAGGTCGAATTTGGAATTTTTGTTTTTGAATCAACCAACCAACCAACTTCCCCTCTGACACTGTCTTCAGAGCGGATCACGCTGCCACGAGATTTCACACGCAGGAGATATTGCGAACAAATCGCCTAGTCTTGAGCTCCGCTTGACTTGAATAAGTAAAAAAGCGATAAAAGCAATGGTATTTCAGTTGCGCTTGCACTCCCACCTATGCTACACCCTTCATATGTCTTCACAAAGTTGGACTAGAGTCAAGCTCAACAGGGTCTTCTTTCCCCGCTGATTCTACCAAGCCCGTGCCACTGGGTGTGGTTTCGCTAGATAGATGTTCCACCCGCGTTCGAAACGCAGCTGCGAGCAATCTGGCAGCAGACAGCGTTGCGTTGGTGTCTGTGCCAGTCGTTCAGAAAGCAATGGCAAACTACTGAACGTAAACTTGCCAAGAGATCACAACGGCAGAAATGCTGGTATTGAATGCGATGTCTTATAAAGGATATGGGGGGAAATATCGTCAGATTATCCTCACTGCATATCGAACTAATCAGTTTATAATTATACTATCACCTTCCTCGCCATCTGCTTCAGCATATAATAGCTGCCGACGTTGCCAGTTCTCTCGTTCTGAGTTGGTTGACTTTCTTTAGCCTCTATTTATAGTTCTATTGTCTGGAATTCATTTATTCTTTTGACTTGATATTCTTAAAGTCTGATCAAAGTTGCAGATTCTCATTCATCACTTAATTCGTTTCGTCACCCTGCCTCTCTGAGAAAATTCATTATATCAGCCCGGTATATTGCCCGCTCGCTATCTACATTAGCCAAGGGCAATAAACTTATCAACTTGTTCATCTCTTCTTACACCTGTGTTGTCTGCCACAAAAACGAAGATAATTGTTGCCAGCCTTGAACTCCTCAAAGATTCCACCCTGTGTCTTCAAGCTCAGCCCATCTCGATCTTCATGAGAGTACTCATTGAGTAACTGAAGAATACTGCCTGGGTGAAAATCAGCCTCTCCAGCCAAGGAATGGGATTAGTTTATATCATGACCTCCATAGACAGACTTTTAGTATAGGCGAAGGCACCAGTCTTCCGTCACAGTTCTCCCTCTGACCTGAGCTGTAAAAATCCACGAGCTCTTCACGTGCCAAACAACAGACCCATCTGTGTAGATGACTTCATTACCCTAAGAAGAATTCTCAAATATTAAGACAATTTCCAGGTCTTGTTGTTTGCATCCCGTGTCCAGTCTGATGCATACCGAAAATAGCCTGCCGCACTATACCGGCAGTTGTATCCATTCTTTATCAAGTTTTATGTCCTCAGTTGAACAGACTTTCTGAACAGTGTCGGACTGGGTCTAATGATAGTGGTCGCCAGAAGCAAAGCCACTAAAAGGTCATTAACAGTTTAAGTATACTGACTAATATTTAAGGGCCGGTCTCTCTGGCCGAGGAGTTACACCACTTTCTCCGTAATCCCGTTTATCACGCAGTCTCGTAGCGGGCGAGAACTGGGAGCGGTCCCCCCCCCCCCCCCCGCTGGTGACTTGCGGGATAACTGAGCCGGCAGCTCAGAAAGCAATGGCAAACTACTGAGCGTAATCTTGCCAAGAAATCAACAGACAGCTGAAAGATGCTGCTGTTGACAGCGATGTCCTGTAAAAGGATATGCGAATTAAAAAAAAAATATTTAAGGAAGCCCACTTGCCATCTGGCCACTGCAGTCGGCCACTGCTGCCCCTCCCCACCCTTGTTTCCACTGTATAGTGGATGCTGCATGTCTGCACTGACTCAGAAGTAGCCACGCGCCGAGCGCTAAACGCCTGATCCACTAATCAGGGTCAAGGGTTGTGTAACAACCTTTGGTTTCTTATTATACTAAAGGCCACAGCTTGATTCATAACTGGTCTACTATACAATGCTCATGAGATCCCGAACTTCAGCCCGCGACTTAAAAAGACTTGAAAGAACAGTTTCAAATGATAAGGCGTATTGGCTGTATTGTGCTTGCCACATTTTTAAGAACTATTGGCACGCGATGGGTGAAGCGGCACCCATTTTAAGCTGGGTCAACCTGAGAGCCACATTCACTGGATAAAATATCAAAGGGGATTCAATACATATCTTCTGAGCCGGCAGACAAGTGTGCTATATAGTATAGTAACTATATTATAGTAACTATATTACACGGCTAGCTTGCTTCCCAACGCTGAACGCAAATATGGATTACAATTCATTGTCCATTTGTGATAGACAAATACAGAATGGACCACTCTGCGTGCCTACATTTGGCGCATAAGAAGAATACGCTGTATGTAGTTTAGAATTACGTCTAAGTTAGTAAACGCCTGTGTGTTATCAGGGCCCGTAAGGAAAGCAAAGAATAATATCACTGTAACATATCGTGCATGTCATAAGAGGTTACTTAGGAGAGTTGGTATGAGAGTGTAGACAATTTTAGCTGCCAAATTTTACCAGTCATGAACAAGCAAGCAAATATTGGGCTTGGCGTGGGATGGTTGAGACTCCATGCTCCTTTGAAAGATGAATGGTATAAGAAGAGGCAGAAGACCAAGAAGAAGAAGAAAAATAAGAACATGGTTAGCGATGTTTATTTTAAATTATTTCCTTATTCTTTCAAATGCCAAAGTTCATTATTGCGAGCACCATTTACATCTTGGTTACACTGTCCGTTATCTGTTTCCTTATTATTTAATAATAATTTGAACTCCTCTATGTCAAATATTATGTTGTATATTGTTGAATCTTCCTAAGACTAAAAGACACATTACACTAACCCAGTGGTTCTCAACCTTTTTTTTGGCCCATGCCCCCCTTTACCATATGTTCAGAACGTCATTCCCCCTTTCGAATTTCCTGCCTATAAATCCCCACCCCCACCCTTACACAGTATACATAAACATGGAAGCTAAATTTAATAACACATACTAGAACAAGTCTAGACATCTACATAAAACGTGATTTGCAGGTCTACTTACATTATAAAAGGAACTTAATTAGGGCGAGAAGTACAGAACCGTAAAATATAGAGGGAAAAACAATATCAAGTAACTGGTTATTGTATTAATGCGATCTTGAAATAATCTTAATTCCCCCCCCCCCCCCCCCCACCCGAAACCCTAAAATTCCCTTTGGGGGGGGGGGAATTCCCCACCGGTTGAGAACCTCTGCACTAACCTGACAATGATGCTGAGCAACACCACCTGCGACATTGAAAACGTCTGTAAAGGGTCAAGATGTTGTCTATTGGCTTACACGAGTGCAACACTATGATCTACTATCCTCACAAGTGAGGGGCTGAGTGGTCTCGAGGTATTGTGCCCGCTTCGAGTGCTGGAGGCCCTGGGTTCAAGCGCCGGTGAGGGCCGGGATTTTTTCACGTGGACTTCTAGTAACAAAATTTCCCCTGGTCTCTGGGTAGTGAGATCGGACACCCATGTTTATTGTTGCGCGCATAAAAAAAAAAATTCTTTGGCAGTTGGAAATCGAAAAAGAGACTAACAGTGCTGCCCAGGCAAAATTTCGATTTAAAAATCTACCCAACGTATATCAGGATCCTCGCCGGTGCAACGGAGTTCATGCACTGAGCTGAGATTCTCAGGACTCAGGTTTGAGTTAGGAATAGAACGGAGCACTTTTGGGTTACACCCGTGTACCGTGATGTTGATCCGTCGACTAATCTAAACTAAATTAAACATCCTCACAGGTAATTGTTTCGCGGACATATCCTTACAATTTATAATGTTGTATAGCTTTGATATAAAACACTTCGTAACATGAGAGATTTTTGTGCCTTAGTATTCAGGCGTCTCCAGCACTTCAGCTAAGTAACTTCTGTGAGGTTAAAAAACAATATCAAATTGAATATGTCTTTTGTTTTTGTTATTGAGTGTTGATAAAAATTTTCTAGCTGCAACTTCCATTCTGTTACTTGTGATTGTTTTCTTGTAAAGATGACCAATTGTGTTTTCCGTATTTGTTTTTATTTCATTTGCTTATGAGTGGTTTTAAATTTCTTGATGATTGCATTCATAGGGCAGTGATAGATACTCCTTTGGAAGTAGACAGACTGGCAGATAGACGAACATTTAGGTAGACAGAAGTAGGGATTGATGGGTGGGTCGATAGAAGAATGAATGGAACATCATGACACTAGAAATATCACAACAAAAATCATTATTATTCATAATGTCGGCAGTCACAGCTCCATACTGTGTATATTCATATGCTAATTCATAATGTCAACAGTCACAGCTCCACACTGTGTATATTCATATGCTAATTCATAAAGACAACAGTAACATTTCCATACCGTGTATATTCATACACTAATTCATGTCAACAGTCACAGCTCCATACGATCACAAAGTCAACGGAAGTAGGTAAAAAAAACACCATTCATAATTGATTTTGTTTTCTTTTGATTGAGGGAAATCTAGCCACTATTTTTATTGTATAAATATGAGGGTAAGTTAATAAGTAAGTCACAAATGACTAGACAAATAACTAAAGATGAAAACAACCTGAAACCAGTTTATTTTTTATACATACATTGTCCCCTTATTTCTCAACATAATTTCCACCAACATTGATGCACTTATCCAATAGTTTTATCAGTCCTCCCAAACCCGCTGCATAGAACAGTTTACTTCGTTTTCATATACCTGCCATCCCACAGAACTGTGTGACTTACTTATTGACCCGCCCTTGTAACTTTTTCTACCCAGCTATGCACCGCTATGAGGGACAAACATTTGTCATCATAAACACCGAAAACCCACCTTGGCGGGAGATATTTCGTAAATGACGCCAAAGTTGAATGTGAAGTGAAAACGTGGTTTAGAAAACAGAGCACGCAGTTCTATGCAGCCGGTTTGGGAGGACTGATAAAACGATGGGATAAGTGCATCAATGTTGGGTGGGAATTATGTTGAGAAATAAAGGGACAATGTGTGTATAAAAATAAACTGGTTTCAAGGTGTTATCATATTTAGTTATTTTCCTACAGCCATTTGTGACTTACTTATTAACTTACCCTCATACTAAACAAACAAGCAATCACGATAATGCAGTGGCTAGCATGTTTGCTAGCTGGCTCGGGAGTTATATGTTCGTATCCACATACATACAAGGCAGGGATTTTAATAATGGCCATGAGCTCCAGATTGACCCAGCCTAAATGGGTACCAGGCAATGTTCTAGGAAGTAAAGGTGTCCAGCGTGATATTGACCATAGCACCCCTCGAATGCTAATGTCTTTAAAAATATGGGACTCGCTTCATATACCCACTACTCCACCGATGTGTCTCCACCTTGCCGTGGTGGGGGAGCTTGCGTGTCCCATCGACACCATGTGCTTGCCGATAGATGAAAACTACATATCGGACAGCTTATGGGATAGGGGCCAGACTAAGAGAGACACAACCTGCTGCTCTGCAGGTAGACTGAGGATAGCAGTCAAAAGTTTAAATCAGGCGCACGAAGGCAGAAGTTCTTGGTCCGGACAATACTCTAAGGCTCCCTGTCGAGGGTTTAGGCGAAAGGACTCTAAGCCACAAACCCTCGGATGAGAGAGCCGGGCCGATACCCACCTACCGAAAAAGAGAGGCGGGATACTGAGCACGCTACATGCCCAGTTCTGATACCTGTTCGAAGGCTCTCAGCTGGTGGATACGAGGGATTCCCGGATGAGAGGGCCTGGCCGTTTCTCGTTCATTGCTGCACGGAGGTAAGGTGCTGAGCCGGCTGCACATGTAGCCTACCTCGTGAGCGAGTACTAAAATGCAGAAAGTGTCCCAGTCGAATGAAATCGCTACGAAAACTGTCTGTATCTAACTCATAGAGTGTAGACAAAAGTGAAAAAACGTCTCAATAACACGAAATGGAACGCACGGCTAGCGAATCCATGGCGTGGTCCGAAGTCAAAAGCAAAAGCTTACCGAGTGGATGTCACCCGCAGTCTGACAGTTCCTGGTGTGTGCCTGAGCGACCAGTGGCAAGCGAGATGCCCAACACATGGAAGTGAGGAATTAAAGCAGCCATGAGCAGGACGTCGCAACTCCTTGGGTGAGCCCAGTCTCAGAGCAATATGTGCCGGCTCTGCAATTATGGAAGCCTCCTTGGATAGCCTTGGATAGGCCCATGGTCTGCCCCTGCCTTCCCTTGAGGGTCGACCGTGATGTCTCTTATCGTTCAATCTTGACCAGCTGAGGTGTGGGCGACATCACAACAATAAGTCTAACGTGCCTCGAAACCCGAGGAAGGCTAACCTCATAAAAAAAAATGCCCGCCGAAGCCGAAAGTGCCGTCCTACGGGTGGCAAACTAAAGATTGACACTACGCATTTACGTCCGAGTGAAATGTCTCGTCCGAATGTCTCTCGTGCTAGGAACAGCTCTGACTACCTAGTTTCCGAATGCCGCTCTTGTTCGGAACAGCTCTGACTGGGTAGTTTTCCGAATGTCTGTTGGGCCTGGAAAAGCTCTGATGGGCGCAACGACAAGCACATGTCCGAAAACTCGTTGAGTGGATGCCGTCTGCAAACCTGTCTGGTTTGTGCGGGAACGGCCCGGGGCGAAAGAAATGCCCAATATACTGAAGTGAGGAATTAAAGCAGCCATGAGCAGGACGTGACGATTTCCTCGGTGAGCCCAGCACCAGAGCGTTATGTGTCGGCTCTGCAATTATGGAAGCCACCCAAGATGGCGGAAAATGCTATGGACTGTCCCTGCCTTCATTTGAGGGATGAACGTGCAGTCTTCGACTGTTCCAACTCGACCAGCTGGGAGGGGGGCGGCACCACAAAAGTGAGAGTCTCTCAGGAATGCTAACCTGGTCAAAAATGCACGCTAAAAGTCGGATGTGTTGGCCTAAGGGTTCGACCCAAGGGTGCTTAACGAGACACACCGCAATCACATCTGAAAAAACACTCCGGATGAACGCAAAGAAGAAGAAGATATACCCACTATGCCTCATGGTATAATGAAAAGGTTATTTACTTTTACTAAGTAAACTGTCAAAAACTGTCATCTACTGCCTATAGTACCGTGTGGTGTAGGACAGGAGGGTCCTGAGTCGGAGGAATTAAGGCCGCCTGGCTAGTGCAGTCGATGTGAACTGTGCAGGTCAGAGTTTTCTTTTTGCCCCCGACAGAAAAAAATCCACACCTTACTGAGGAATAGAACCCTGGTCTCTCGAAGGAGAACCCGACGTTCCAGCCACTTGGCCAACCGTGTAAATGAAATACAAACAATACAGAAAATAACAATGCAACAACTTGTATTTAATCATGTGAAAATACAAACTTTATGAAAATAAATTGTAGTGAAAGACAAAGATTTCAATATCAGGTTGCATAGTTTAGTTTGCAAATGAAAATACACAATGCATAGCTTAGATACAAGTACCTGCAGAAATCTATATACTTCAGCTGCTATCAGTCAATTACTTGGGTAATTCTGAATGTCTACTGCAGGTATGATCCAAGCAAATGTATACAGGTAGTTATAATTGTTTGAAGGAAACATGATTTTACAAAAATATTACAAGCATATGTGAAGAGGATTATAGGAATTATTTGTGTACCTTGCCAATATTTTATCAACTTGAGTTAAAAGTTAGTTGCATATCCTTTACAGGATGTAGCAGTCAACTCCAACATTTTTTGGCTATTTGTGATATCATTAAAATATGGATTATTGTTTTTACAAAATTCTGCAATGTACAGCATCTTAGATGTGTTACTACACATCCGCAGATATATATATATGTTACACATTGTAGCAAGTATTAATTTTCCATGGCTCCTATGTAACAGCTTAATAGCACATGACAGTGATGTTTTGTGTGTGCCTAAGAATGAATGTGTCTCTTGAATACAGTTAGGGAATAGTTGATAGTGTTAATTACCGTAACAAGCCAATGTTTCCCCACAATCTCTTCATAGCCTGTGTCATCCGATCCTATCATGGCATTCAGGTCATCAATGAACATTTTGATATAGCCATTTTAAAAAATTGCTTATAGTGCTTTGAAGCTAGTAAAATTCTTCATTAAATCAGTCACCCTTGCCTTATCATTTGTTGCTGTGTAACACTGGATTATACTGATTTGTACTTTCTTGTTTGTGGTTCTATATATTATTATTATTATTATTATTATTATTATTGCTGAACTCAATGCTTCCCACGTTATTAGTACTTGTCTGCTTTCTTAGATAGCGATGGGGGGGGGGGGGTGTCACTTCTTCGCTGAGGAGAATTTTCCTCTGTGTGGTCTGAGAATAGCAGTTTCATGTGTACTTTGAAGTTTTTTGCCTTCCATCTTTCTTCTTGTTCACGTAATCCCACAATGTTAATCTTGTAATATTTCCCCTACCACTTGTGCCGCTGTCCCTTATTCATACATTGTTCTAACATTCCAAGTGCTATGTCTGGAGATGGTCCTAGGTGAAAGGAAGTAAGCCGGTGATCTAGAATCCTTGCAGCTTCCTCCATGACATGCTTCTCAAAGAAGATGCGCCTTCTGAGTTATTTTTCCATTCTTTTCTTTATACTTGTTCATGATTGATTGGATTTCGCAGTTAAAGTTATATATCGGATTTGATAGCCAGTTTCAGCCAACCCTCCTGAGTCATCTCTTACTTCTCCTCCGAAGTGGGAGAGTGTCTGCCTGCATGGCGAGGAACCACCAGTCTGCACACCAATAAGCCAGACATGGGACAACGGATACTCACGCAAACCTTAGGTCCTGTATGACATCACACTGATGTTGGACAACAGGATGTCTTAATCCGACAGGACTTAGCGCTGGAGATCACAGCCAGCGAACACAAGCAAGCAAGCATCTCTTACTTCTTTGTACGCCGCCAGACGTTACAATGAATATGTCCAAAGAAAGCTGCATTCAACTTAGTTTTACTTAGGCATGTTGACATCTCCATAGAGCTTTGTTCACAAATGGAGTTGGTGTAGGCCAAAATAGTTTTCTCTATTCTGCATGTTAGACACGGCATGGTATGTTAGACACGGCATGGTATGTTACGGTGTTGTGTCCTTAAGGGTCACAGAAAGACACGGGTGTGGTTAGCTCATACATGTGAACATTTACTCCTCAAAAGTCAGCTGATGTTGTCTGTGATCATGTTACAATAGTGTTTATGCTATATTGTAACACCTATTGCTGTCTGTTTTCAGCCATCATCTGTGTATGATACTGCCCACAAGGTACATTACTCTGAGCAATAAAGGTGTTCTTTGGGCAATTTTTGTTTGTCTTTTGCCATAGACTGCTTTCCACAACTTTCTTCAGTGGTCTCGAGGTATGGTGTCCGCCTCGAGTGCTCGAGGTCCCAGGTTCAAGCCCCGGTGAGGACCGGGATATTTTTACGTGGACTTCTAGTAATACATTTCCCCTGGTCTCTGGGTATTGAGATCGGACGCCCATGTGGATTGTTGCGCATGTAAAAATTCCCTTGGCAGTTGGAAATCGAAAAAGAGTAGCCTAACGGCGCTGCCCAAAGTATTTCAGGATCCTCGCTGGTGCTACGGAGTTCATGCACTGAGCTGAGTTTCTCCAAACCTAGGTTTGAGTTTGGAGGAGAACGGAGCACTTATGGGTTACATCCGTGTGCCGTGGTGATGATCCATCGACTAAACTTTCTTCAGTGAATGTAATTCATAGCTAGACTATAACAGACCTCCCCCCCCCTCTTTTTTTTATAGCTTTGAGCAATTTTCTATGTTTATTTGCTCTTTCTGGGATATTTTCTTTTGTTTTTTAAGTTAAGCTTAATAATTTCATTCTATGAAAGCACCATCTTCGTAAAACCTCACAGTGTTCCACTTGTACTTGCTGGTATCCATGCTTCAAACTCTAATATGTTACTGACTGCATTCATATATGTAGGGTTCTTTTTCCTATTTCAGTGTACTTTTTTATTTTAATGTTTTAATATTGTTGGTTTTCTGCTTCTCTATAAAAGCTTGCTTTTGCCATTGAAATTCTAATTTTAACACCATTCTTGCAACATGCATCTTTATAAGCAATTAATTTAATGAAATAAAGGAATACTAAATTTAAGTAAATATCTGGATGGCTTGGCCACATGGCATGGTTGAGACAAGAACACAGAGCTGATCCACGACTCTGGTGATTGTGTGGACGGCGAAACATGACCGTGCACACTTATCAGCATGGCACATGATATGAGAATCACTGAAGTCAGACAGTGAAATAAGTCGTGAAATACATTTTAAGATCTGTTTAAAAATATAAAACAGCAGAGATTCTATTTGTCAGCACATAGATAACTATAACTAATTATTCACGAGGATTTTTCACTCAGGCAACCAGGGGCAGTAAACGTCTTCCTCAAATGCTGTACCTTCGATGTTACAGGTGAACGGATAACCTTTGGGGATTGTGGAATTTTCTTTTCTGCTGTTGCCGGTGAGTTTGGTGCCATGGAGGTCACAAATGATTTTCTTGATGTGGATAGCGGTGATGAATTAAATAAATTCCGCGATGAAGGTAATGATTTCTTGTCTCCATTAAGCCATTTTGCTGATGACAATGGTGATGGTGGAGTTTTGGTGTTCATTGGTGACTTTATTGGTGGTGGTGTTGATTGCTTTGATGGTGATTTCACTGAATTTTGAGTTGCAGACAAGGGCTGTCTTTTTCCAGAGAGTGCAGGTGATGAAAATGATGGTGTCAGTTGATTTTTAATTGACGGTGTAGATGATGGTGATAATGGGGATGATAGTAAACTTGAGCATGATGATGATGATGATATTGATGAAAGTGATACAGATGATGAAGAGGTCAGCAAACTTGAAGAGCGATTTGTTGGTGTGCTCTGAAATTTAAAAAAAGAAGAAAGCATAGGTATCAGTATTTAACATGCATATGTTTTTATGCTAATAAATATAAATAAGTAAAAGACTCTTTTGCACGCCTTGAGACATACTGGGCATATAACGCTAATCTGAGAGTCTCTTCTTGGAGTTGTCTAATTTGAAGCCCCATCGTATAAATTATTTATGACCTAAACAATGCTCCATATGTTATCAGCTGTTTTTGCTACCAAACAACACATGATATGGTATGATATCTGTTACATTCAGTTTGACCATACTACCCTGTCTGTAGCTGGAGCTAGAGTTTGTGCTTTGTGTGACTCTTTCAGCTGCCCACCCTGCGAAAAGAGACTGAGCCATATAGGGTAAACCCAGTGCAATGAAGTCCTCTTGCCTTTTAAACCCTGTTTATGTCTGTTGCTCGCTCAATATTTCTATAGACTGATGTTACACCCAATGGCTGAAATGTTGCTAGCTCAATATTTCTATAGATTGATATTGCACTCCATGGCTGAAATGTTGCTAGCTCAGTATTTCTATAGACTGATGTTGCACTCAATGGCTGAAATGTTGCTAGCTCAATATTTCTATAGATTGATGTTGCACTCAATGGCTGATATGATTAAACCCTTATTTCTGTTGCTCACTCAGTATTTCTATAGACTGATGTTACACCCACTGGCTGATATGATTAAACCCTTATTTCTGTTGCTAGCTCAATATTTCTATAGACTGATATTACACCCAATGGCTGATATGATTAAATCCTTATTTCTGTTGCTCGCTCAGTATTTCTATAGACTGATGTTACACCCAATGGCTGATACGATTAAACCCTTATTTCTGTTGCTAGCTCAATATTTCTATAGACCGATATTACACCCAACGGTTGATATGATTAAACCCTTATTTCTGTGCTAGCTCAATATTTCTATAGACTGATATTGTATCCAATGGCTGTTATGATTAAATCCTTATTTCTGTTTGCCAGATCAATATTTCTATAGACTGATGTGGCACTTCAATGGCTGATATGATTAAACCCTTATTTCTGTTGCTCGCTCAATATTTCTATAGACTGATATTACACCCAATGGCTGATATGATTAAATCCTTATTTCTGTTGCTCGCTCAGTATTTCTATAGACTGATGTTACACCGAATGGCTGATATGATTAAACCCTTATTTCTGTTGATCGCTCAATATTTCTATAGACTGATGTTACACTGAATGGCTGGTATGATTAAACCCTTATTTCTGTTGTTAGCTCAATATTTCTATAGACCGATATTACACCCAATGGCTGATATGATTAAACCCTTATTTCTGTTGCTAGCTCAATATTTCTATAGACTGATATTACACCCAACGGTTGATATGATTAAATCCTTATTTCTGTTGCTCGCTCAATATATCTATAGACTGATGCTACACCCAATGGCTGATATCATTAAAATTCTATCAAATCCAGACCACTGTTTTTGTGAGCCCCAATACTACTGAGAATCAAACCCAGACCGCTGTTTTTATAAGCCTCATACTACAAAGAATCACATTCAGACCACTGTTTTTGTAAACCCCATCACTACAGAGAATCAAACCCAGAACACTGTTTTTGTAAACCCCATCACTACAGAGAATCAAACCCAGAACACTGTTTTTGTAAGCCTCATAACTACAGAGAATCAAATTCAGACCACTGTCTTTTTAAATCCCATCACTACAGAGAATCAAATCCAGACCACTGTTTTTGTAAACCCCATAAATACAGAGAATCAAATCCAGACCACTGTTTTTGTAAACCCCATCACTACAGAGACTCAAATCCAGACCACTGTTTTTGAAAGCAAGTGGGTTATGAAAATATAAAGTAATACTCTATATAATTATGCTTGACATAAGCCTGGGTCATTGACAATGAGTTGAGTGACCGGGCATGAGAGAGAAGGGATGAAAGTGGGAGACAGTAAAGTGACTGACCTGGCTATGGGGAAAACAGCCAGTCCTGAGAAATAAAATAGTGAGGGTAGAGAAAAACTCCCAGGGGGATGGGGGAAGGACAGTTTAGTTTTGGGTGAAGTCAAGGGACTTCAGGACAGTTGATGGGTAAATGCCGAACTGATCGGTAGTCTAAGGAGAAGCGGAGTTAGAGATCTCCGTGGTGTGTTGTTCTCCGAGTTGTGAAGACAGGCCTGAACCAGAGTGGGTTCTATAGTGAGTGAGGGCCTGAACCCAGTGTGTGGGTGTATTGTGTGAGGTCCAGCGGTGGATAGGAGCTGGATTACCTGTCTTGTGGATTTAATATGAAGCAGGCTTGAGAAGCCAGTGATGTGTGCGGGTTAAATTGTGAGGTGGATATTTATATTCTATGGATTACATTATTTCTGGATGTATAAACATGTCCGTCTTATTTCTGGAATAAATGATTATGTGCGCCAACTCAATCTTGTTTCATGACTGGTGAAGGTGCACCTCTGGGGTGAGTTGGATTAAGAGACAGTTAGATATCTCAATTGACACACCATGAACATCGTTACCTAGACAACGACCATCACACGACAATATCACGCAAAGATCATCAAGAACATTGAACTGATCATCAAGAACGTCGTGTGACAATGCTTTTGTTATGTATAACAAGTTACACAGTTAAAGATACCAGAGTAAACTTTATAATAGCAACAGTGTTAAAGAAATTAAATTAGATAACCCTTTCCCATGCCTTGTGGTGAATTTGGTATATGGTGCTAACCCCATATTTATTATAGACGAGTCAGCGTTGAATGGGTGATATAATCAGTATCACACTGGCTGCCTTTACTTCTCAGAATATATCCTGGTTCCAATTTAATGCTGGACTGTCATGGGACTGAGGCCAACTTTTAAAAATTCCCATCTCGAAGGAGATTTAAACACATGACCACCGGAGTAATAGATAAGCTTGCTATTCACCAAACTACCACAGCTTCAGTGTTAAAATACTTTAAATAAAAAATCATTTTAATTATATATGTATGTAATGCCGGGACATAAATTAGTTTAAAAAAAATGAGTAATTATGTATAGAACAACAACTTGGTGAGACGTCTGCAACGATAGTATAAATTATTTATGTCCTAAACAACGATCTGCAAACTATCAACTGTTTTTGTTACAAAACAATGCATGATATGGTATTACGAGAGCGAGTCAATAAGTAAGTCACACAGTTCTGTGGGATGGCAGGTAAATGTAGTTGGTGTTTTTCTACGGGTGTCATTAGGTGACAGCTACATAGAACTTTATATTCCCATTCATCAGGTGGCGCTAGGTGTCTCATGCGCAGCGCATAAACAAAATGGCGACTGTACTTACAGAGTGTACAACCAAAGAGCAAAGTGCTTTCATGCGTTATTTTTTTTTTTTGGGGGGGGGGGAGGGGGTGGTGGAAAAAAGGACTGCCTGCAAAGGACATTCATAAGGAAATGATTCCTGTTTATGATGACAAATGTTTGTCCCGTAAAGCAGTGCATAGCTGGATAGAAAGATGCTTTCAAGGACACTCTAAAATTGTTGATGAAACCCAATCTTGTCATCCTATTGAGTTTGCAACAGAAGCATCCGTGCAGCGGGTTAAAGGTTAGAGGTGACATGCGAGTAACGATAGACTCTGTAGCATCTGCAATAGGGTGCTCACATGGTTCAGCATACAGCATAATGCATGATCGATTGAAATTTAAGAAAGTGTGCTCAAGGTGGGTACTCAGACAATTGAAGGAGGAACACAAAATGAACCGATTTGGCCTGTCGTTGCATCATCTCTGTCGATACAAAGATGAAGGAGAAGACATGCTGAACAGGATTGTTACTGGGGACGAATCATGGGTGCATCACTACCAGCCCGAATCAAAGCGTGCTTCAATGCAATGGAAACATCCTTCTTCGCCTTGTGTCCAAAAATTCAAGATTACGCCATTAGCGGGGCGGGTTATGCTGACAGTGTTCTGGGATTGTCAAGGAGTGCTTTTAACCAATTTCAAGAAGAAAGGTGACAATGTGAATTCTGAATAGTACTGTGAAGTTCTATCGATGCTTTATGATGCAATTTGAAGAAAACGTCCAGGACTGCTGACTAGAGGAGTGTTGCTTATTCATGACAATGCCAGACCACATACGGGTCGATTAACTCAGGAGATAATTAACCAACTAAAGTGAGAAGTTCCGGAACATCCCCCTTACAGCCCCGACTTAGCCCCTAGCGATTTCCACCGTTTCGGTCCACTGAAAACCCACCTTGGCGGGAGACATTTCACCAATGACGCCGAAGTTTAATGTGAAGGTAAAAGGTGGTTTAGAAAACAGAGCACACAGTTCTATGCAGCCGGTTTGAGATGACTGATAAAACGATGGAATAAGTGCATCAATGTTGGTGAAAATTATGTTGAGAAATAAATTGGTTTCAAGTTGTTATCATAGTTAACTATTTTTCTACAGCCATTTGTGATTTACTTATTGACTTCCCCTCGTATACATTTTACATCCGGTCTAACCATGCTAAAGAAATCTGGCTAGTTATTTGAACCTTCAACACAGTGTATGTTTTATATGGTAAGGAATGTACTTATAAACAGGTCTCACCTTATTTTTGTCAATATTCTTTGAAGCTGTGCCCAGTTCCACTGATCTTACCCTCTGACCAAATGATAACGTGCACACTGTTTCATTCACATTCTTTTGCACAGGTGATACCTGCACGATCATTAAGGTTTTACTGTCACCACCTGTTAATGACAAGATAGTAACATGTGACTAACTGGTTGGATTCAAACATCATATTAATACAAGTCAATGCACGAAAACCGTGGACCGAAGAGATGAAAAATACTGACTTTCTGCAGGATCTGAATATCAAGGAAATCTGGCACATAAATAGCATCATTTCACATAAACTGAAATACTATGGCCATATTTGGCGTCACAAGGTTTGGAAAGAACAGTGACGGAAGGCATGGTCCCTGGAATAAAAGGTAGGTGTCATCTAGCACGAAGATGGACACAGGACATCGTGGACATCTTTGGCATGAAAATGCAGGAGGTAGAAGAATTGGCAAAGGATTTTTAAAAAAAACATAGCCGGCCATGATGAGAGCGACGTTGTGCAAAGGACCTTCTACATGGTGGTGATTGGTTTGAAGGATCAACCTTAAGGCAGGTACCGTAACCACAATCATTACAAGTATCCAATAGTGCTCTGATCTCCTTCAAGAGGGACTCAGCATAGTGAACAATTCTGAGCCATCAGTGAGGACCTCAGTGTGTACCAAGCAACTGAAATTTCCTTCATGCTAGATGGCTCGTTTATACCAAATACTACACTTACCATAAATATTCTGTTGTGGGTAGGTTTTTCTAATTTTGAAATTGACTGATGTCCTACTCTAACAGGTTTTTCTGTCTGTTCGCTTTGTGCACACAAAGCCTCATATGGTTTCCATTATCTGAGAAGGTTAGACATTCACTTCACTATTCAGAGACTATGGGAAGTGTGGAATCACAGAGTTGTCCTGAAAATACTGACTACAACAGGGTTTGAAACCATGACTTTACAGATACTTTAATATACCTCTGATATACCTCTAATATAGCTCTGATATACCTCTAATATAGCTCTGATATACCTCTGATATACCTCTAATATAGCTCTGATATACCTCGAATATACCTCTGATATACCTCTAATATAGCTCTGATATACCTCGAATATACCTCTGATATACCTCTAATATAGCTCTGATATACCTCGAATATACCTCTGATATACCTCTAATATAGCTCTGATATACCTCTGATATACCTCTAATATAGCTCTGATATACCTCTGATATACCTCTAATATAGCTCTGATATACCTCTGATATACCTCTAATATTTCTCGAATATACCTCTGATATACCTCTAATATACCTCTAATATAGCTCTGATATACCTCTAATATACCTCTAACATACCTCTGATATACCTCTAATATAGCTCTGATATACCTCTGATATACCTCTAATATAGCTCTGATATACCTCGAATATACCTCTGATATACCTCTAATATAGCTCTGATATACCTCTAATAAAGCTCTGATATACCTCTGATATACCTCTAATATAGCTCTGATATACCTCTAATATAGCTCTGATATACCTCTAATATAGCTCTGATATACCTCTGATATACCTCTAATATACCTATAATATACCTCTGATATACCTCTAATATAGCTCTAATATACCTCTGATATACCTCTAATATAGCTCTGATATACCTCGAATATACCTCTGATATACCTCTATTATAGCTCTGATATACCTCTAATATACCTCTAATATAGCTCTAATATACCTATAATATACCTCTGATATACCTCTAATATAGCTCTAATATACCTCTGATATAGCTCTGATATACCTCGAATATACCTCTGATATACCTCTATTATAGCTCTGATATACCTCTGATATACCTCGAATATACCTCTGATATACCTCTAATATACCTCTAATATAGCTCTGATGCACCAAAACCTCCATGAAGATTCTATAATAAAATGATACAATAATATTTACATGCACATATTGTTGTAACTACAATTTTACATACAATAAGTATTTACGTGCACATGTTGTTGTAACCACAAGGTTACATACAATAAGTATTTACATGCACATATTGTTGTAACTACAATTTTACATACAATAAGTATTTACGTGCACATATTGTTGTAACCACAACATTACATACAATAAGTATTTATATGCACATATTGTTGTAACCTCAGCTTTACATACAATAAGTATTTACGTGCACATGTTGTTGTAACCACAAGGTTACATACAATAAGTATTTACGTGCACATGTTGTTGTAACCACAATGTTACATACAATAAGTATTTACGTGCACATATTTTTGTAACCACATCGTTACATACAATAAGTATTTATGTGCACATATTGTTGTAACCACAATTTTACATACAATAAGTATTTACGTGCACATATTGTTGTAGCCACAATGGTACATACAAATAAAAAATAAAATAGCGAGTCTTAGTGGCGAAGTGGTTAAGCTGCCTGCCTTGAGCCACAAAGGGTTCGTATCCAGACTCGATCATTCTATTCATGAGCGCAATCTTCTCGGAGACTCCTGAAGATTGTCATTGGAGTTACAGAATGTGTGCTCTGTTTGGTGCTTTCAGCAAGCCGCTCTGCAAATAAGAGACCAAGCCATATGGGATAAAACTCAGTGCAATGGAGTCAATCCTCTGGCTTTAAACTGTCTTTTGTTACATACACTATGACTAAAAATAATAATTTACATGCCTTCGGGCACATTGAGCAAATGACGCCAGCCCCATACTCTTATCGACCAATTGACACTTGAGGGGTGATGCAGTAATAATCATGCTAGATGCCTGTACTTTTCAGGACATTTCCCGGTATTCTGCCCTTTCTCCCAATGTCATATAATGATACAGGGTGTATGTTTAATGACTGTGCAGTGTTTGAAAATATTGCCGGTCCAAGTTTTGTATTTACCTATTATGTTACATGAACTTTACAGAGGGTGAATATAAAACTTGGAATGGCAATATTTTCAAACACTGCACAGTCATTAAAAATACACTCTATGCATGTATATATTCATGATTGCAATATATGTTATGTCTTCAATAAGTTTGCTGGCCAAATACTTACCAAGAGAATCCTGAAGTAAATAGGTCAGCTTGGAGTTTCGATATGGCACATGGCTGTGTTTGTTTCTTAAGGCGTGAATAACATCGCCCAAACAAGACAGAGATTTGTTTATATTCTGAGCTTCTTTCAAATGGATTCCATCTGCCATTGACTTGCTCACTCTTTCAGATCCTGCCAGGTCCACCAAATTTAAATGTCCTATGGAGAATTCACAGACAAAAGGAGAGGTCAGTGTGAACGGACCTGAAATCTTGATGCCATAAAATCACTTAGTGATAGAAGTTATGATTCAATTAAGTAAACATTGTATTATCACATATATAGAAAGTTTGGAAAGCAATGGCAAACTACTGAATGTAAACTTGCCAAAAATCAAAAACAGCCCAAAAATGCTGGGGTTGATTGCCACATCCTGTAAAGGATATGCAACTAACTTTTTTTTCTTCAGTGTGTATGGAAATCTGGCCTGAGCAGAGGCCTATTCAAACTCATTTTTAAACTTTTAACTGTGGAAAGAGATTTTTAAGTGCACACTGTGCACAAAGGTTCCCCCAAGTTTGTTTGCCCTTGCATGAGTAGGTTAGATATTTTTCTTCTTCTTCTGCGTTCATCCGGAGTTTTTTTTTTTTTTTTTTTTTTTTGCGTTGTGCCTGTTTACAGCAGAGCTGCGTTCTTGCGCCGTTAGGCCGACACATCCGACTTCTGCAGGCATTTGTTGACCGGGTTAACCTTCCCGGGGGTTAGATATTTGATACCCTACCCCAGAATCAGGGGGGTGTATACCATTCCTTTTTCTTATCTTTTAAAAATCCAAACAGTCAACACTGTGAGACGATCCTGACCTACTTGAGGCAAGTGGATGCTCCCCTGATCTCCACCAGGTAAAAGTGCTTTTAAAAAACCATCACTAATTGTGAAGGAGTATCTGGCCAAGTGGCTTGAATGCCGGCCACTCATTCGAGAGACCGAGGTTTGTATCCTCAGTAAAGTCATGGATTTATTTTATGTCGGGAGAAAAAAAAAAAAAAAACCTAACGTGCACAGTTTGTGGCGACTGCGTTAGCCATGTGACCTTAATTCCTCAGGCTCAAGACCCCCTGTTCTACACCGCAAGGTACTACAGGCAGTAATGACAGTACTGTGTGAGTACAGTACTAGTACGGTACTAATTGGATGACACTATTTATTAGTTATCATAAACATAATTCAGTAGAACAGGATGAGCCCGTGTGTTGCCAGGGCCCATACGGGGGAGCAAAGAATAGTAACACTGTTGCTTACCATGTACGTCGTAACAGGCAACTAAGGAGGATATGGTTCCGTCGCCCTGCTACTGAGTGAGTGTGTGGCGCAACACTGTGAGCAGTAAATTTCGCGTGGAATGCTTTTGCATCTGTCCGCAGTTGTTTTTTGCGTGAACTGCATGTTCAGAACGATGACGGCCGGCTGTTGCTGGATTGACTGGTTTGCCTTTTAGGTTCACGAGTGCATTTTTCAGGAGATTCCTGGGAGTTGTCGCTGTAGCTACGGAGTTCGTGCTTTGTGCGGCGCTTTCGGTGGATCGCCCTGCAGAAATAGACCGAGCCATATGGGATACAAAAAACCCGGTCAATGAAGTCTTTCTGGTGACTGCCGTTTTCATCGACGATGAACTGTATTTTTCGTGGAGGACTTTTGTGTTGGCATTCTGGCGGCAGCATTCTGCACAGTGTACCTGTGCGGGTTGTTGGCTTGCCGACACTCCTGTCTATTCCATTGTTCACATGGGGCAGTGAGGAGCATTTTATGATATTCGCTGGCACAGGAATGGAGCAATAAGGGGACGACCCGTTGCTGTGAAGTTGGACTAACTACTTACTAACTAACTAACTAACTAACTAACTAACTAGGATGAGCTAGGAAAGAAAAACGAGCCAGTTATCTCCAATGTCCCTGCCCAATGTATGATGTCTTGCGTAGCACAGAATGCATTAAAGGACACATATAAGCTTGCATACATTTGTTTTTCTCAGTCATAAAACGTAATCACACAACGGCACAGTATTTTCAATGTTTCTATTACAGAATTATAATATTATTTATGTAGTTTTATGACATAAATATGGAAATCGATAGTATATGCTCTTTTATGTATTTAATGACGAGACTGGTCGCCAAGTCTGTGGCCCAGTGCATCCAATATATTAATTATGAGGAAGATAAGTTAACATCATTCATTGGCACCTTGCCGTCTTGACAGACGATAGTTTGTGCTTTAAAAGGCATAATAACTTTTAACTATGGCGGTAGCGAGTGTGACTGATAAGGCCAATTTGCGCTGTAAATGTCCGTTCACAGTGGGTGCATGTGAACACGTGGTCATTTCCACCATCATGCACCATCTTACGTCTCAAACGCTTGGTGTGTGACTTTTCTGCAATAATTTTCTCCTTTGACTTTATTCCATTTCTGATATTTGCCCTCCATGCAACACGTTCAGCGGCGACTTGCTCCCAATGTGCATTATCAATGCCTGTATCAATCATGTCCCGCTTACACACATCTTTGTATCGTAGTAGAGGCCGACCCTGAGATCTCTTACCCATCTGTAATTCACCAAAAAAGATATCCTTTGGTATTCTACCATCATCCATCCTCCTAAGATGTCCTATCCATCTAAGTCTACGAAGACTGAGCATGGAATAAACTGTCACACAACCTGATCTTTCCAATACTTCAGTATTTGTGATTTTGTCTTGCCACTTAATACCAAGAATTCTTCGCAGACACCGCATATGAAAGCTGTTTAAATTGTTCTCTTGGTGTGAGTAAGTCAACATAATAGTTAGAGTAAGTTAACATAATATATATATATATATATATATATATATATATATATATATATATATATATATATATATATATATATATATATATATATATATATATATATATATATCAGCATCTAAACATATGTATTATTATATTAAGAGGGAGGATTGAGGTGTGGAAGTAACGTGTAAATGCTCAACGTAAAGCTCAAGTAATACACAATGAAAATACAATAGCACTCTACCAAAAGGTAACCTAGTCTTGTATTATAAAATAAACATTGTGCTCACCCAGTGATCGGCTTCCTGTGGTGGGATTATTGCCTGTAACTGTGATACAGAGGAGACAGTGTGAGCGAGATGAGTGCTCGTTCATGTTTGTGGAGGCTGTAGCTCTGTTCCGCCTTCCTGTCTCAAAAATCTGTAGAAAAACCAGCAAGTTAAATTTACTATAAGTGAATTCGCACACTGTTATACTTTCTAATGATTTAAAAAAAAATTAGTTGCATGTCCTTCACAGGACATAACAGTCAACCCCAGCATTTTGGCTGTTCGTGATTCCTGCGCAAGTTTTACGTTCAGTAGTTTGCCATTGCTTTCTGAACGACCGGTACCTACACCTTTTTCGATAAAACCAGCATGGCTGTGTTTTGAACCCGTCTATACGGGATTACGAGTCGCGTCCGTAAACCCTTCGCCAAGGAGCTCGGTAAAATATAATTTTTTCAGAAGTGGGAAGTATCTAATGATACTAAGAGTAACAATTAAAGGATGATGGAAAGCAAGCCAAGTTCAATGTTATTAGAAGTATTAGTAAAATAAAGAACCCTTTTACCCGCCTTAAGGCCATACACGGGACAATGAAATAATTTTTTAATTGAAATAAATGGTCTCAATGCAGTTTCCTGCTATAGATCTGTGAAGAGATAGCACCATTACATTTTGTAGGCCGAGAGAGAGAGAGAGAGAGAGAGAGAGAGAGAGAGAGAGAGAGAGAGAGAGAGAGAGAGAGAGAGAGAGAGAGAGAGAGAGAGAGAGAGCAAGGAGAAATATGTAGCTAATCTTTCCCTCACTTTTGCAAGTGATGAGTCCAGGCATCAAACTCATGTCTTTCCGCACACTACCCGTGAGCCACTGCCTGTCATCTGTCATCTACTGCCTATTGTACATTGCAGTGATAGCACTCAGAATATTCTAGTTTCCACTTATATCATCTGATAGTCTGTACATTTGGACAACAACAGTTATAAAACAACAGCGATGAATACAGCAACAATGACTGACAAATCTTAGGCTGGTGTTGCAAAAAATTCAGGCATATAAAGACCTCTTCTGGTTTGCGGTTTGATTTTGACAACAACAATCACACTACAGTAGCAATGAATATAATAACTTTGATTTATAATAATTATGATCTGCGAACATTATTTGTCACTTGCCTGATTGACCATTAACAAATCTGAGACAGGAGTTGCAAACAATCCTGGCACATGAAGACCTCCTTCTGGCTTCATTTTGACTTCCAGTTTGTTTTCTTGATCAGGATTGAGGAGATCTCTACGAATGTTTTTAAACAGATAGTTGAATATACATTTAACATAAATTTATTTTCAAAACTTCTACAAATGTCATTGATAAACTATGATGCTGGTGTTCTTCATTTTTGACTCTCTGAAGTATAATGTTCTGCATGAAATTTGAATTGATTGATTGTAAATAAGTGGTTGATAAAAAATGTTCCACCTAGTACAGTGGTTCTCAACCGGTGGAGAATTTCCCCCCCCCCCAGGGGGACATTTTGGGGTTTCCAGGGGGGGGGGGGGGGTGAAGATTATTTCAAGATCGTGTTAATACAAGAACCGATTAATTGATCTTGTTTTTCCCTTCATACTTTACGGTTCTGTACGTCTCACCCTTCTAAAATCCATTTTATAAAGTAAGTAGACCCACAAATCACGTTTTATGTGGACGTCTAGACTTGTTTTAGTATGTGCTTCCAGTATTATGTATACTGTGTAGGTGCGGGGGGGGGGGGCAATTTTTAGGTAGGAAATACGAAAGGAGGGAGGGGGGGGATAACGTTCTGAAAATATGGTGAAGGGGGCACGGGCCAAATTTTTAGGTAGGAAATACGAAAGGGGGGAGGGGATGACGTTTTGAAAATATGGTGAAGGGGGCACGGGCCAAAAAAGGTTGAGAACCACTGACCTAGTAGAACCTCTGCACTAGGGAGGGGATCAGTGGACGTGACAGAGGAATCTTATGCCTGGTAATGTTGAAGTAAGGCAATAAACAGGCAGATCTGCTGGTGCCAAGAGCACCAGTAGGTGCAACAATCATACTGGACAAGGTGATATTGTGCAGGCTATCTATGAATGACTGCTGGTTGTAGACACAATAACAGCTGGAAGAACATACTTCAGGATTGTTGAGTGTAGCTTTTTGTGTGGTTCCAGCAAGGAGGGGTGCATGGAGAGACAAATCTGGCGTATTTACAACGAACGTATTACTGGAATGATTAGAATCTACATCTTATTATATTTGCTGACGTAAACAGAGCATACATGGGTTTGTGGGAGTGATATGATGTTGATTCTCAAAGTCATCAACAAAGCTACTACTAACATTCAGCAATAAAAGAATAGACGAAGCCAGCGACATGTTTACCATAAACCAGCAACCAGCAGTATTACTAATATCCAGTACACAAACACGAGTTAATAACACCAAATTATGGTAAACACAGTATGCATTTCTTACAATATTTACATACAACATCACATGGACAATTGCAATAACAAAAAAATGCACATAAATATTTTCTGAAAAGTGTCTACCTGATAACTTCATTGTAAATTTCTAGTACACTTGCTGTAATCTCATACTGCCAGTTCTCATCAACAGTCTCTTCAAATAAAAGCTGTAGTGCTCTCTGGTTTATTCCAGGATCAGACACTGGGCCCTGAGCAGAAATAAAAGTGAATTTATTTACGAGAGTAATTTTAAAATAAATATTCATAAATACACGATTAATATTTAGTTTTCCCAGTGTCTAATATTGATGTGTTCAAATGATCTTTTTCCTCTTCTTATGTCCCTGTACATAAAGGACAGGGCCTCAAGCAACTCAACTCACGTGAAGCCCTCCTAATTAAATCTGTGTTGTTTCCTCCAGCTCCTCCCATGTCCTTCCAACATTATTCGTCTGTCTAATTCTCTTCTCCATGACATCCGGTTATTATTAACACAGACAATCAATCTATTACTGCAATTCACATCATAAATTACCAAAAGGAATAAACGAAGCAGCAATGAAACATACCTCCATGGTGTAAGTTTTTCCGGACCCTGTCTGGCCATAGGCAAAAATACAAACATTGTACCCATCTATCACAGATCTAACTAAAGATGAGACTTCCTCAAAAACCTGTAACACAAGGTCAAATAATGAATATATAAATAAAACATTGCATTGTTTTTATTTTTTACATATTTATAAGCATTAGGTCAACTGGAAGTTAGTTTATTTTTACGCAACCTTATCTAGTTATTAATTATGAGGATATTAATTTATGCTAATTTTAAAGTACCATTACATAAGGAATACAGATTTTCAGTATTTTTGATTTACACATTTTCCTTTTTTCTGTCCTTTCCATGCACTACTGACGAGCTCAAACGAGAGCGAAGCTCGAGTATAGTGCTTCCATATTAACGTGGATAGGCCTTAGGATCATACCAGAATGCGATCAGCGTTGCCAGTGGTCGGTTGTGCTCGGTATTTAAATTTCAAATCCCGAAACAACCAAATAATCAATTTGATTATTGCTCACTGGAATTTAGGAGGCCTGGTGTTCCTTGCCAGTGAGAAGTCCTGATCGTTCGGGTCCGCATCGATTGACGGACGTCGGTCGCGGCGATTGGGCAATCTTGAGCATAGCCTACGATGGGTGACGTTGTGGTATTCTGTTATGATAATTTGGTGTGTCCAGCGTGTGCTGCGTGGTTACACACCCGCTTCACACGCCAGTGATCCGGGGCTTGTTTCCGGATCCGGTCAGAGATATGCACTACTGACGAGTTCTTTCATTATATTTTATCCATGCTGCAAAGGCAATAACAAGATGCTGTTTTCACATTGCCAGAAATGCATTCTGGCTAAAGAAGTGAGAAGCGACCATCATCTCCAGACTGATGCAGCCTGTCTAGGTGTACATAATTGTCAAGACAACTAGAGCATTATTAATTATTTCATAATAATGGTAGCTTATGAGGAGCCATATCTTGCATACCTATGGGGATAATTCATAAATATGCTAGGTGCACATAATTTTCAATGTAATTAGAGCATTTTTTATGATGACGGTAGCTTATGCGGAGTCACATCTTGCATACCTATGGGGATAATTCATAAATATTAAAATATGCTAGGCATGGGTTATTTCTTGTCTGTATGAATAGAAATGAGCCATGACCAGTCCACAACTTTTTGCAATCTTGTTTGAACAACAACAATAATAGCAACAACAACAACATGTATCCACATTCAGCTGACACAGTCTCTATTCTCTTACCTGGTATTGTGAACAGTCAGTCCCAAAAGCTTTGTCTAAATCAAATAGTTGCATCCGTCCCTTATTGTTGATTTTAATTAGCGAATCATCATCAGGGTCCAAGGCCACAACAATAGTATCTTCTTCAAAACCATCTTCTTTAATCCAAGGACGAACACGGCACAGTACCCGAATGTTACCTAGATACACGGATAACATTGTTATAATCCAAGGACAAACATGAGACAATACCTAAATGCATGCGTTACATTATTTTATAATGTGTTCAGTACTACAGTCAACTGTGAATGAAAACAAACTGCATCCCCGTGGCGGTGTTACGAATACCAGGGTTCGAAACAGAGCGGTGCTTTTCTTTTTTTTCGAAAAAAAGGAATAAGTGCCGGTCATTCAGAAATCAATGGCAAACTACTGAACGTAAAATTTGCCCAGAAATCACGAACATCCAAAATGCTGGGGTTGACTGCTACATCCTGTGAAGGACATGCTTCTAAATTAATTAAATTACTAATTTCAGCTCTCAATGCTGTGACATATTATAAACGATATAAAATAACACAAAGTAATGCAGCTTTCTCAGAAAGCAATGGCAAACTACTGAGCGTAATCTTGCCAAGAAATCAACATACAGCTGAAAGATGCTGGTGTTGACAGCGATGTCTAAAGGATATGAAAAAAAAAAATTCAGCTTTACAGATCACAATTACGGTACACACAATACGTTGCGGCAACTAGCCTTCATTAACAAATACATGAAAAAATATGAGAGAAAAATAAAACGTGCTA
Source organism: Cepaea hortensis (assembly GCA_963921405.1). NCBI lineage: Eukaryota > Metazoa > Mollusca > Gastropoda > Stylommatophora > Helicidae > Cepaea > Cepaea hortensis. The sequence continues at coordinate 50,011,420 of OY992889.1, read as the reverse complement.
CTTATCTCAGAATCACAGGCTGTGATACTCATCTCATACTCAGAATATCACAGCCTGGGATTCTATATAAGTAGCACATTTTTGAAATTAATATTTTTTAATGTATTTGTTTGCTGACGAAAGCTAGTCGCCGCAACGTCTTGCGTTGTCCGTAGCTGTGTTCCGTAAAACCGATCTCCCTGGCGAAGAGGTTAAGAACGTTGTTCGTAATCCCGTATACCCACATACGAAACACAGCTGCACGAGATTCGGCAGCGGATTGCGAAGCGTTGGTTACTTACGGGGGTATGTGAGCCAGTCGTTCAGAAAGTAATGGCAAACTACTGAACGTAAAACTTGCCAAGACATCAACAGCAGCTGAAAAATGTTGGTGTTAACTGTAATGTCCTGTAAACGATATTTAAAAAAAAAAAGTTGCATTACTTTGTGTTATTTTATATTGTTTAATTTCCACAGCTTATCGCAGCTCTACTGATTTTTTTTCATACTTTAACTTGTGACATAATGTGTCTCTTTCACATTTAGAGTGCAGACCTTTGTGGAGAGTTGTGTTGAGTCAAGAACCGACATCACAGCACTCGGCGCATTCTCATAAGCGCTCAGTCATCATCTTCAACAGCCAGCGGAGAGTTCCAATACTAATAGTGCCCGTTACAATCTGGTTATATGTCTGTCTTGCTTTACCCCTGAGTATAACGGGCACCATTAGTATTGGAAATCTTGATTGAATAACTGGCATAATCCTGAAATATGTCCGTTTGTCAAGTCTTGACTGAACAATTGGGTCGGTCCTGGAATATGTCCGTTTATCAAGTCTTGACTGAATAAATGGTCAGTCCTGAAATATGTCCGTTTGTCAAGTCTTACCTGATTATAAACGTACTGTGCACAGTTTGCATTAAAAAAAAAAACAATGACGTATAATTTAATAATGATTACATTTGTGTTCATTGTACCAATGCTTAACTGATACAATCTGCCAATGGACTCATACATGAATCCTCATCCTTTTTCTGACCTTTATTGCCCAATGTAACATAAGCTCTAAAAAAAACTTACACCAAGTCCTATGTAACCTTGTTCATGATTGGTTGGGTTTTGAAGTTGTCTGTGGGATGCGTTAGCCCTGGTAACCCACGGGCGATAGAAGATGCATTATTAAGGCATATATTGTCATACATGAACAGTTTAATTCTGTACAGTTCACTTCATAATGGTAATTAAAGTAGTAACAAAGCATAATCAGCATCAACATCACCACGTGCCCTGCCAGCTGGCATAGGCGTTCATGTCTCTCCACAGATCTCGGTCTTAACTCTCATATATGGATACACATGAATTCTTGGGTAGGTAATCAGGTAGTTTCCCCTTGCCTTCTAATACACATGTGAGTAATTCACCTCTGCTTTGGCAGCTACTTTCGACTGTCAAGACAAGTGAGCTCCCTGCTCTGCTGCAGAGTTATTCACTTAACTTATCCGGTGGATAACATCAATGCAAAAAAATATTGTACGAAGAAAGAGAAACTAACTAAAGGAGGACACGATCATCGTTTATAAAATCGCTAAAAAGCAGCATGAAGTAAGCGACAGAGGTCATACCTCGAAGTTCTACCAGTTCATTATGGTATTTCTTGCGCAGCTTCATTTCTCTGAGGTATTTGTCCACAACTTCCTTATATTTAGCATTCATATCTGTCAAAGATTGCTGGACCTAAATCAACATAGACACAAAAATATAATAAATAATTACACATATTATTTTATGGATACATATACACACAGGAGATGTGGCAGTACAGTGCACTGTGCACACACATGCAAACAGAATGACAGGCAGATAAATGGAATAATAGACAGAGTGACACATAGTTATTGAAATACAGACAAAATTAACAGGCAGGCAGAATGAAAACATAGACATAATGATACAAACATAGACAGAATGACACAAACATAGAATGACACAAACATAGACAGAATGACACAAACATAGATAGAATGACACAAGCATAGACAGAATGACACAAACATAGACAGAATGACACAAAGACAGAATACCACACATTTATTGAAATACAGACAGAATGACAGGCAGGCAGAATGAACACATAGACATAGTGACATAAACATAGACAGAATGACACAAACGTGCTTGCTTGCTTGTGTTCGTTGGCTTGAGCTCCAACGCGAAGTCCTGTATGTCGGATGAAGGCATCCTGTTGTCCAACATCAGTGTGATGTCATACAGGACCTGAGTTTTGCGTGAGTATCCGTTGTCCCATGTCTGGCTTATTGGTGTGCAGACTGGTGGTTCCTCGCCGTACAGGCAGACACTCTCCGACTTCGGAGGAATCGGCGATCCTACTGACTTTAGCCAGGACTCCGAAGGGACCTGTTGCCCAGGACGCTCGACGAGGACGCGTCAATAGGTCTTGGCCAGTATATAACCCGGCCCTGGTGCCTTGGAAACACCTCTGCGTCCCGACACAAACGTAAAATGACACACACATAGACAGAATGACACAAACACACAATGGCACACACATAGACATAATGACACACAGTTACTGAAATGCAGACGGAATGACAGGCAGACAAGAATGAACAGAGTAACACAAATATAGACATAATAACACAAACATAGACAGAATAACACATACAGATAAAGATATATCTCATGTCAGTTATACCTATAGAAGTGTGATGTATTAATCAAACCTTCACTTATACTAGGTTAAACCACAATGAGGTGAGCTGCTCGACTCAGTTCCTCACTATTTGTGGGTTGAACTGTGGTAAAAGTGTTACTATACAATTGTGTCCATTTTGAAAGATGTGTGACCCTTTTCTTTCCGTAGCTAATCTGTGGTTGTAGATATGTCTTCCATCTCTGCTTCGTGCACCTTTTTACTAGACATATTGTTTGCGTCCCTGTGAGGGCCGGGATTTTTTAACGTGGACTTCTAGTAACAAAATTGCCCATGGTCTCTGGGTAGTGAGATCGGTCGCCCGTGTGTATTGTTGCGCACGCAAAAAATCCCGTGGCAGTTGGAAATCGAAAAAGATTAGCCTAATGGCGCTGCCCAGGCAAAATTTGAGTTAAAAATCTACCCAAAGTATTTCAGGGTCCTCGCAGGTGATACGGAGTTCGTGCACTGAGGTGAGTTTCTCCGGATTCAGGCTTGAGTTAGAAGTAGAACGGAGCACTTATGGGTTACACCCGTGTACCGTGATGTTGATCCGCCGACTAAACCAAACTACACATGTTGAATTGCTATCTTACTTTCTGGCAGGCAGCCAGATTCATCATCATCATTATATGCCATGCCAGCTGGCGTAGGCAATCTTTTCTTTCCACAGATCTTGATTCCTGATGCTCTGGGTCAACTCTGCTGGTGATATTCCTTCATGCCAGTGTCACAGTCCACCCAACATCATTTTCATTGGTCTGCTTATACCTCTTTTCCCATTGATCTTCCCAGTTGTCACGATGTTCTCCAATACCTCTCATCTCATCACGTGACCAAAGAATGCTGTTTGTCTCTTTCTTATTGTTGTATATAATGTTCTAGTTTCATTAGCCTCTTTCGGGCAATAACTGTTAGTTATCTGGCAGTCTAAGGTATTCGGTATTCGCAACATCCGTCTTAGGAATCACATCTCCGTTGCTTCCAAGCTTGTCCTAATATTTTTTCCATTAACATTCCATGATTCGCTGCCATACAGCAAAACATGCTCTATATAACATTTCAACACTCTCTTTCTTACATTCAGTTATGTGACTTATTGCATAAGATAATTTTCATGTTCTGTAATGCTGTTTTTTTTTTCTATTCTGCTCTTAATCTCTTTTATGCATCTTCCATCTGATGTTATAATTACCCCCAGATATTTAAATTTATTAACTTGATTATGCATTTTCCCTTCTATTGTTATTTAACATTTAGGTGTCATTTTTTTCGTTGATATAACCAGTTTCTGCTTTCTTGATATTCAGGGAAAATCCTTGTTTTGCACTATCTGTTATTACAATTTCCAGAAGGTGTAGTTCTTTTACATTTTCCACATTCAATACTGTGGACATGAAATTCTTGGGAAGATAATGCGGTGGTTTCCCCTTGCCTTCCAGATCAACATATGGGGGGGGGGGGGAGATTTAAACTTTGCATATAACAGCCGTTTCAAACTATAGGGACACACGAGTGTCCTGCTCTGCTCAGCTGCAGAGTTTTCCACTTATCCTGGTGGATACTCGGTCCCCAGAGCTGCATTTGTCAAAACGTGGCGTGTTTCCCATCCTCCACTACTTGGAGGTACAGTTGGGACTTTCCCATCCTAAAGTTATGGGGGGCCATGAAGGCAAGGCATTTCCATAAACTCTCCAGTACTTTTAGAGGACCAGCCAGATTAGCTGATCATTTTCTCTAGAACAGAACTCACCTCAAGTTAGAAAAAGTACTCTCGTTTAGTTTTCATATTTCAAAGTAAAGGTCAAGGATACCATTTCGTGTCATGGGGGATATCGGTTTATTGTGCTGGCTCCATACATTTGGATCAACTGAGAGTAAAACAAATAGCAATATAACTACAACAAATAAATATATCAAACAAACTACAGCAAATAATATACAGCACATCATTTGTATTGCGTTTACAACTCAATATTTACTAACCTGCATTTGCATTTCTTTCATGCCATTCTTCGTGGATAATGGCACAGCGTTCATTTCTTGTTTCAAAGCCAGGTAGGCACTTTTCACTTGCAGAAAGTCTTGGAAGACTGCGCCAATTATGTGATGAGTATTTGCCAGTACTTCCTTCAGTCTTTTCTTTTCTTTGTCGTCAGTCTTGTTATAAATACACATAAAAGTAAGTTTCGTAAGGCTCCAACATTTTGTTTCTGTTTAAAGCGTTCTAAAATAGGGTTTATAAATTAGCTCTGAACAGAAGTGAATTATCCTTATATGAATAAAGAAAATACAAGTTAGAGTGAATGATAAATGGAACTGACATGTAAACTGTACATATTTAAATACAGAACTAAACATCGTGAGATAACGACAGCATACTTAAACAGACTTATTAAGACTGAATTATTGTTTTTAGTTCAAAGAGAAAGTATACGGGAGAGAGACATGCATATGGACAAAAGTGAGACATAAAGTGAAACAAAACTACATACAATAGAAAAATTGAATGACAGTTAGACAACAGATAGATTATAGATGGAGGGATAGATTGTGATAGATATCTATAAAAGCAAACATATAGATGGACGGATGAATAGATAGATGGATGAATAGATGGATGGATGGATGAATAGATGGATGGATGGATGAATGAGTGGGGTGCTTGAGTTGTATGGGTTGATGGATGGATAGATTGTGATAGATATCTATAAAAGCAAATAGATGGATGGATGAATAGATAGATGGATGAATAGATGGATGGATGGATGAATAGATGGATGGATGAATGAGTGGGGTGCTTGAGTTGTATGGGTTGATGGATGTATGGGTTGATGGATGGATAGATTGTGATAGATATCTATAAAAGCAAATAGATGGATGGATGGATGGATATCGGGAAATCGGGAGCCTTGGAATGTGATCAACATCGAACAATTAGTATAATGAGTCACATCACAAAGATTTTGCTAAGAATTATCATGCAAAGAGTTAGGATGAAAATACAACCTGAAATAGGAGAAGAACAATGTGGGTTTGTGGAAGGCAAGGGTACAGTAAATGCTGTGTATATACTGAGAACCATAATCGAACGTTCTATAGAAGTAAACAAAGATCTACACCTTTGCTTTATTGACTACACAAAGGCTTTTGATAAAGTGAGACATGTCAACTTGATAAGGATGCTTGAAGATCTACAAATTGATGGAAAAGATCTTAGACTTGTAAAAAACATATATTGGAAACAACAAGCTGCCATAAGAGTTGATAATGAAGTAAGCCAATATCAGCCTATTAAAAGGGGTGTGAGACAGGGATTGTGTAATGTCTCCAGATCTGTTTTCCCTGTACAGTGAAAGTATTTTCAGAAATATTGAAGATATGGAAGGAATCAACATTGGGGGACGATGCATCAATAACATTAGATATGCAGATGATACAGTCTTGATTGCAGACAATGAACAGGACCTGCAAAATTTAGTAGATGCGATTGTTATACACAGTGAACAACTAGGGTTAGAATTAAATTGTAAAAAGACACAGATTATGGTCGTCACTAGGAAGGACGTAATACCGCAATGTAATATACAAGTAGATGGGAATATTCTTTAACAAGTGAGTAGGTACAATTATCTCGGAACAGTAATAACATCTGATGGGAGATGCCTTGAGGAGATTAGAACAAGAATCGCCATGGCAAAAGTAGCCTTTAGCAAGATGAAAAACATATTGACCAATAAAAAGATGTCAATTGAAACGAGAAAGAGAGTGTTGAGATGCTACATAGAACCTGTACTTTTATATGGATGTGAAGCGTGGACAATGAGCAGTCAGGCTGAAAAACATCTGATGGCTGTAGAGATGTGGTTTCTGAGGAAAATGCAAAGAATACCATGGACAGCCAGAAAGACCAATGAACAAGTCCTTCAAGAAACAAATGAAGATCGTAAATTGATTAGAGAAATTAGACGTAGACAGTCAAAATTCTTTGGGCAGGTTATGAGAAGAAATGGATTGGAGAATTTGGTGACAACTGGTAAGATCGAGGGGAACAGACCAAGGGGAAGACCTAGAAGCAAGTACCTGGATGGCTTGGCCTTGTGGCATGGTCGAGACAGAAACACGGAGCTGATCCATGACTCTGGTGATCGAGTGAGATGACAGAACATGACCGCCCACGCTTACCGGCATGGCACATGATGGATGGATGGATGGATGGATAGTTGGATGAATAGATGGATGGATGAATGAGTGGGGTGCTTGAATTGTATGGGTTGGTGGATGGATATATTGTGATAGATATCTATAAAAGCAAATAGATGGATGGATGAATAGATAGATGGATGAATAGATGGGTGGATGAATGAGTGGGGTGCTTGAATTGTTTGGGTTGATGGATGGATAGATTGTGATAGATATCTATAAAACCAAATAGATGGATGGATGAATAGATAGATGGATGAATAGATGGATGGATGGATGAATAGATGGATGGATGAATGAGTGGGGTGCTTGAGTTGTATGGGTTGATGGATGGATAGATTGTGATAGATATCTATAAAAGCAAATATATGGATGGATGAATAGATGTTAGGAGTAAGTGAGTATGTATGAACTGGATGGAGGATAGCTGTCTATGAAAACAAACAGATAAATTGATGGATGAATGGATTGATCGATAGATAGTGATAGCTGTCTATGAAAACAAACAGATAAATTGATGGATGAATAGACAGGTGAATAACTGAGTGAATATGTATAGAATAATTAGTGAAATGGCAGGTAGGTAGATAGCCTAAAGACAAATAAAATAAAAACATGACAAAAAGAAACATGCACCTCTTGTTGCAGTACTCCACCAAGATATCCACTGTCACCCAGAATGTTACTGCTGTTGTCTGGTGATGTTTGGCTTCTAGAAAAACTGGAAGGATTCTTCGCAGATGTTGATATGAAGTCATTTGGGTCTACACCAAGGCTTGACAATTTATCACACAGTTGAGCATTCTGTTTTTGTAATTTCTGAAAAAGTAAATGTTATAACAGTAATTATTACTTTCAGTTTACGAACGAATGTCCAGACATGTTAACATCCTGTATTATGCAAAATGGCTGGCGCATTAGTGTAGTTGATAGAGTACTACGTTGATAATGTCATGAACGAGCTAGGGTGGGGGTTCGATGCCTGGGTTTGTTGTCCGTCAACAGAGAAAAAGACTAGCCACCCATTCATTCTTTCATTCATTCATTCAGTAGCATGTCCTTTGCAGAACCTTGCTCACATAAAATTTTTTAGCAAAACTTCTCGGTCATGAACAAGATGTCCCGCGTCGGATACACCCAACTGGAGATCATCTGCCACACCCTGCAATCATTTTCTCTTTGGCCTTCCTCTCTTCCCGGGCATATACCCCTCCATTATTGTTCTCTCCAAACTTTCAAGACGTTTCAAGTGACCAGAATATTTAAATTTTCTTTGCTTTATCGTCTTTAGTAGCTAACCTTCTTTAATATTCAGATCTTGTCATATTGATGCAT